>CM033473.1:130490723-131090723 GCA_019447015.1 Hymenochirus boettgeri | reverse complement strand
CTCAACTAGGCACTGTATCATTACCACTTTAATATAATCAACAATATTGCTGAAAATAATTGACGCAAGGCTTCAGATTATACTTGTTTTTTATTTGGTGTATATTATATGTTATAGCACTTTAATATATAAATTTGGGCTTTGGTTTGAAGCCAGAAGCCTTGTGTCAATTATTTTCAGCAATATTTCTGGTTATATTATAGTAGTAATGATAAATTGCCTAATTGAGTGTTCTTTACAAGCCCCCTTGGTGTATCTACATCCTTTAGAGTGACTTGGTATTGTTTTCTGAACTAGAGAACAGACCTAACAGAACCAACAGTGGCTGCTGAACTGGAGTGCTAACCTAGCAGTGGCTACTGAACTGGAGATTTGACCTAATTGTGGCTACTGAACTGGAGGGCTGACCTAGCAGTAGCTAGTGAACTGGGGGGCTGACCTAGCTGTGGCTAGTGAACTGGAGGGCTGACCTAGCAGTAGCTAGTGAACTGGAGGGATGACCTAGCAGTGGCTAGTGAACTGGAGTGGTGACTTAGCAGTGGCTGCTAAAATAGAGAGCTGACATAACTGTAAGGTTTATTTAACACTGGCTACTGAACTAGAAAGTTGACCTAACAGTTGGCTGCATTACTGGATGGTTGACCTAACAGTGGCTGCTGAACTGGAGGGTTGACCTAACAGTGGCAACTGAACTGGAGGGCTAAACTAGCAGTGGCTACTGAACAGGAAGGGTGACCTAGCAGTGGCTAGTGAACTGGGGGTTGACAGTGGTTGCTAAAATAGAGGGCTTACATAACAATGAATGATGAACAGGATGGCTGATTTAAAAGTGTCTACTGAACTGGAGTGTTGACCTAACAGTGGCTGCAGAACTAGAGGGCTCACCTAACAGTGGCTGCTGAACTGGAGGGCTGACCTAACAGTGGCAGTTGTACTGGAGTACTGTTTTATTAATGGCTGCTAAATGTGTAAGCTAGTTCACCAGTCACTGTAATTTTAGCCCTCCAGTTTACCAGCAGTTGCTGATGAACTAGAGGGCTGATCTGAAGGACTGCCCTTACACCACACCCACCTTTTTGCAGTAGCTTTGAGTGCTGGAAGAAGTATAGGAGGTGGCATTAAAAGTTTTATTCAGGTGGCAAAATGTCTAGAAACCCCCTTGGTTAAAAGAAGGGAGAAGGTTATTTTGCTATTAACCTGAAGCAAATGTCTACTGCTGTTTGGTTGTCATAGCTTGACAGCATTCACAAGCTTTTGACCTTTTTATTATTTGTAGATTTCTTACTAGAAATATATTTAACACAATATTAACTTCTTCCTGTGTTTTCTATGACAACTTACTGCAGATGATATTGTAATAATATTTTTTGGAAGAAATATCATGCATAGTTTGCATTTATTTACTTTACTTGGCTTTTGCCTCAAATTATATCAGTGAAATCTAAGTAGATCAAAGAACTATCAAGCATTGTCAGCATCTTCAAACTAGACTGAAGCAGCCATAAATTTTCAGAGGATTTATCTAACCACAAATTTATAAAAATGGGGAAACTGAGCTATATTAAAACTGTGCAAGATGCTGCTGCCATTTCTGCAACATCCTGTAATTAATTTATTATGACAGGTCTAGCAAACTGAAACACCCAATTTGTTTGCAACAGACAGTTATGATACTGCTGTTTGGAAACTTACTACACAAAGCAATATCAGGAATGTCATTTCTTTAAATCAATGCAAAAAAACCCCAAAAAACATATTGTTGCATTTAATTTCATTTGTTTACTTTTTGTTTTAAAGGGCACCCCTTTTCCCAATTTTTGCCAGGAGTAGTAGTAGTAGTAGTAGTAGAGCTTGTTCCCCCAGCCCCCCCCCCCCGATCTCTACTTACCTTCCCTATTTCCTCCGCCGCACTGCCCGGCCCTCTGCTTGCATGGAACTGCAAGCAGGGGGCAGGACCGGCAGCTGCATCCCTGGTTGGCTAAGAGGCAGCCAATCACGGATGAGGCTGCCGGCAGTTCAGAATGCTAGAGGAGAGAGGGAAGTTAAGTAAAGATCGGGGGAGTCTCTGGAAAATCTATTATAGCTGTTGGGGCTGGGGGAACTAGCTCTAATATTTGGCAAAAGGGATTTACACTAGGGGGAGGGAGAACAAAACGGGTGGGAGAGGGATGGGGGGGAGGGATGCTCTGAAGGGCTGCTCTGAGCAAGCCAAAAACCTCTGAGAGGACATCTCAGAGGTGGAATCAATTTCCTTGGTGGCCAGGCTCCTGGTGGTCAGTTGTTTGGGCTTTGGGGGGACTTTACAGGAGAACCATTTAGAGCTATAAGGTAAGGATTTTTATGCACTACAGAGTGGGGCCAGTAGTGGGGGAAATTATAGTTTTGGGGGTGGACATGCCCTTTAAAAAAATTACAGGGCACAGCCACACTGCATTTGCACTGGAAGCACTCACGCAAGAGCACCGGATTGTGTGTGCGATTGCGCATACTATTTCTCATTTTGAGACGGGAAATCACATGCAAGTGCTCATAAAAATGCTGATTGCATGTGATTGTGAATCGCAAATGGATGCGCAATAGCAACGCACCCAAAATCTTGCGATTCCGGTGCGTTGCCGTGATTCTAATGTTAAAAAAGAATGCATGTGCAAACGCAAGGAAGTTGTGCTAGTGTGACCTACCCTAAGTCTTAAAAAAAATCTATGGTTTGAAACACAATGAGTTAACAGAATTCAACAGTTATTTTAAGGGAATAAAGGGCTAACAATATGTAAACAGGACTGTTAAAGTGCAAAGAACCATGGCTATTATTGTAATTATAGTTTTGCAAACATTGTCTTCAATCAGTCACTGCCTGTATAATAAACTATATACATTGGTTTTGGGGACATGAAAGATTCATTCTCCTGTGACTGTCCAGCATACATCAGGGCTAATGGAACAAAATAAAAGTGTGGGTTTGTTCATGAGGTTACATCAACATAAACAGCCAGGTCAAACAATTCATTGATTTCTTATTTAGATTTGTAAATGGGACATGCAAATCAACCATATCTTTTTTCTTTTTGAACTCATCCTGGACATTGCATAGGGTACATTCTCCATTCGTTCCATGTGTGAGTGCAAAAAAGACTTATTGGTGGACATGCCCCCGTCTAGACTTCAAAGGACAAGTACAAAGACCATAACCTGTAATCCCTGGACATTTCCAGGGAATATACAGTCAAATTTAAAGGTTTAGGAATCCCTCTCAGCCTGCATAATAATTGACACAAGTTTTAACAAAAAGGATAAGAGTGGTATGCATTTCCCAGAAACAACTGAGTACCAGTGGCATAAGTACCGCCCCGCCGCCTCTGTGAAAAGCTGTTTAAAAGACTATACCCGAACTTCCAGAACCGTACAGGAAGTTCGGGTCCGGTCTTTTAAACAGCTGTTTGTGCGTATGTTTCCTTCACAAGCGCAATCAACTGTTTAAAATCAGGGGCCTGGCCTCCAATCTCGAGGCGGGGGGCCTGGCCCCTGCAGTTACACCAGAGTACAGGGATGTTTTATAAACAAAGATGTGTAAGGAAGCAGAATTTTGTTTGTATGAAATTAAATCAAATGTGGAAAACTGGCTGGGCAAAAATGTAGTTACCCTTAACCCTCAATACTGATTACTAGCAACAGCAAATTGATTGGATTATCTTGTCTATTGAACTTCATAGACAGTTGTGTCCAGTCACTGGAGAGATTTTTGCCTGTAAAAATGGTTAAGAATACCTCTGTCCAGAATCCAGACACTCATCAAAAGCTATAGGACGTGTCCAGAGAATGTTACATTTGCAAAAAGGAGGCTCAACTAAGTATTAATGCAATATCTCTGTTAGTTTGGCCACATGTATGCACCTGTCTAATTTTGTTATGCATATTGCATATTTCCTGGTTATCCAATAAACCGTATGTCACTGCTGAAATACTACTGTTTCCATAAAGCATGTCATGTATTAAAAGCAAGTTGCTACTTTGAAAGCTAAGCCAATGATAAACAAAACTACAAGGAATAAAGAAGGTTCCCAAAAGTTTTCATATGACTTTATCAGCATTCGAATTACACGCTTTGGTTTTTTTTTATTTTTTAGTGTGCTTCTACCCTTTTTTTAGTTATAAGATTGGCTTTTTCTAAAACGGAAAATATTTAATAAGCAAATAATGCACTATAGGAAACAGCATCACATATATACTTCTCCTTTGAATATACATATATAGCTATAGATAAACTGTATATGTATATTATGAACAAGAGCAGAATATACTTCCATAAAAGAATAATGTATGGATTGCAGGGAGTGTGTATAGTAAATAGACGTCGATTTCTTGCTAGACTCAATGAAGTGAAATAAAATGTGTCTGGCAGCTGCAATAGAAGAAGCATTCTGCAGAAGTTCAGCAATTAAATCCTTACACTGTATTGATTGTTCTATTGTTGGATAATAAAGCTGGTACCAGGACTCACAGCCTTTTCCGAATTTGCCTAAGATGTTTATAAGGGGAAATTTTACTTCAAATATCTAAACAAAAATGTATTTATACCATTATGTGTGACTAGAAACATACTTATTTCCTATACATAAACACTGGAAAGGATTATTCACTATGTTCATTAATAGAAAGCAGCCATCTTTATCTTATTATCACGCTTAGAATTAGAACCATTGAAAAGAAAACTTAAAATAATGATCAGCCTACTGTTACTATGTTGCTGGGATTGACCATACACGCAGAGATAACAACCATGCACTCACAATTAACGTACAATCATCTTGTGTTCACTAGAAAAACTTTCATTTAAAATGAGCCCTGGATTACCTCTCTGGCTGCAGCCTGTGATAAATTATATTGCGGTGAATGTTTAATCTTCCTACTTCCAGTTGGCTGAAGGAAAAGCATGCTCGGTTAACACTTAATGCTGGGGAAAACAGGAAGTACCTGCACAGACATTAGAAAAGGCAGTTGAGGAGGAAAGCCTATTAATTCAGGCAGAGGCTGTCACGTTACCATAAACTAGTCACATGGCTGAAAACAGGCAGGGTTATTCAATAAAAGTTCTTATCATTAAAAATGGTGCTAATTTTGCCCCAACCAATCATATATTATTTAACATCTGAAAGCTAACATCTGATTGGTTGGGGCAAAATTAGCACCATTTTTAACGATAAGAACTTTTATTGAATCTCCCTGAGGATGTTTTAATGTAATATTGCTGAACCTTTTACAATAACTTCTCAAAATTTTTCCTAGAGATGTAATTTCATGTTGAAGTTACGACAGAAGGCTTTTTATATTGCCCTTAAACTGGGTACACACATTACTGTGAAAGGGCTGATCACATTGTTACTGAAAACTGCCCACAGTACTAAAGTTTAGGGAGTTGGCATGGTCTAAAGGAAATGCGCAATCCGAATGTTTTCCCTAAATAACAGACAGATTTTTAAAGATTCTTTTAAAGGACAACTAAACTCAATCTAAACTAAACCCTTTCCTCCACCAAAACCTTGTAAAAATATATACAGCCACACTTATGAGTAACCTGAATACATAAATATACTGCAGGTACAGGGACAGTTAAAATATTTTGTATAGTATATATTACATGCTAAGGGAAATCCTAAGAGCATAAATATACCCAATTAAAAAAACAGCAGTAAAAACAGATAGTCAGCTGCAATAATATAGCTCAACCCTTAAAGTGGCAAATATAATGTACAAATATAGTGCAAATAATCTAGAATAATGCATTATTTAGTCCTTTGGATAGTAATAGTAACATAGTAACATAGTATTTGAGGTTGAATAAAGACATACATGCATCAAGTCCAACCTATTCACCCTCCTATTTAACCCTATCTAACAGTTGGAACAGAGGAAGACAAAAAAAACAGCTTAAAAGAGGGGGGAAATTCCTTCCAGACTTCAAATGGCAATCGGAAAGTATAGTCCAAAAAACACTCCAGTTTGTTGCCGGTTTGCCAGAAAATGATATAGTGCCGTCCTCCTTCCCCCTACGCCTGGGGCTGCGGAACTCCAAATCGAAACCAGAATGGGAGCACACTATTTCTTAGTTTCAGTGATTTATTAAAACAACAAACTTACAACATTTCGGGACACACTGTCCCTTTTTCAGGTATAACCAGTGCAACACATCTTCAAGAAGGGTTTAAATGTTGAAGATGTGTTGCACTGGTTATATGTGAAGAATGGACAGTGTGTCCCGAAACGTCTATTAAGTTTGTTGCTTTAATAAATCACTGAACCACAGAGATAGTGTGCTCCTCCATCCTTCTTCCGATCAGAAAGTATCCCTGGATCAACCAGAACTGCAGTATATGTTTTAATACCAGTAACTCTTAATATTATTTAGTTTTAGAAACTTATCTAGGCCACTTTTAAAGCTATTCAATGAACTTGCCATTACCACATCTGCTGGAAGACAGTTTCCACTGTTTCACCCGTTCTCACTGTAAGAAACCTTCCTAGCCTGAAGATGAAACTTCTTTTCTTCCAATCTTAAAGGATGTCCACGAGTATTCTGATATGACCTATTAGTGAACAATGCATCAGAGAGTTTATTGTATGGCCCATTATTATATTTGTATAAAGTGATCATATCCCCACGCAAGCGTCGCTTGTCTAATGTAAACAGCCTTAACTTGTTTAATCTGCCTGTATAGTCAAGCCTCTCCATTCCCTTTATTATTTTAGTTGCCTTCTTTGCACTGCTTCCATTTCCAAGATGTGCCTTTGTATATGGGATTCCAAACTGCACCGCTTTCCAAATTAGGCCTTACCAGTGCCTTGTAGAAGAGAATAATATTTTTTTCTCTTGAATCTATTCCCCTCTATATACAAAGACAATATCTTTCTAGCTCTAGCCGTTGCTGTCTGGCATTCTTTGCTACATTAGATAATTACTTGACACAGAGTTATTTATGGTGTAGGTGGCACCAGGTTTGTTAAACCCCAAATGCATCAACACACTGTTCAGCATGTAGGGACTAGGCACAGATTTCCCAATCTACCTTTCTTATAATGGAGTTCCCTACCACTACCAATTGCCTATTCTTCCTAGCCACCAAATCTCCCTCCCTTGTAGAGAGAGATGACTGTCCTCTAGGTGCTTAAGGGAATGGCCCGCTCCATACATGCCACTTATGAGCCATCGTCCTCCACATCTTCACCTAAGGCTGGGTACACACCAGCCAATATTTTAGGCCGATCGACTGAAGCCTTCACCGCACTTTCAGTCGATCGGCCGAAAATATTGGCTGGTGTGGGGCGGGCGGCCGCAACCGACCTCGATCGTCCGTTCGTCCGGATCAGACAATCGGACATGTCAGAAAATAACGATCGATGGAGCGGTTCTCTATGGAGCCGCACAGTTGATCATTCGCAAATTCGGCCGTGGAAGAATTTGCCGCGACCGACGGACATTTGTCCCGGACGAGTCCTCGCTCGTAGCGAGCGCTCGGCCGGGACAAATTGTCCCTCCAAGTGTACCCAGCCTAAGACTGCAAATCTGTTGGGATCGACTAGCTGGGAAGAAGTGTCCCTACTCTTCTGTCCACTACTTCCCCTGGTGACTCTTACAAATCTATATTTCTTTTCCATCTTATCTACACCATTTCCACCCTCCAGTTTATTGGCCCCTGCCATTACCTGCATTTCCCCCAGGTTTGCCAAGCCCTGCAATGCTGCAAGTTTCCCATTTAGATTCTAGGCAACCCACTCACATCTGACACATACATAGGCTCCTTGGGGCGGCTGCTCCAAGATTCCATACATGCAACAGGATGCACATTGCATGGCGCCAACAAAACTGTCTGTACTAAAACAGCAATACACAGCAACAGCTAAATACAACAGAAATACAACACAACACAGAAGCAGCAATACACAACAATAGAAACAGCAATACACAACAACAGAAACAGATCTTGTTCTTAAACCCTTTTTTGTTCTAAACGCTTTTGTTTCTTAACGTACCCCTTAAAAACATACATAACCTTTTAAAACACTTTAAAAAAGTACTTTAAAAAATCCCAGAGCCAGAAATGATTTTCTTTTGTCTCTAACCACCCTCCACCCTACGGTACAATGCAATTGAAAACAAATATTTATTTTAGAAACCCAGTGCTTTCAGTTTACTTCAACAATTACCATCATCTTATTCCAGTAGTAAGCAGTGAAAAAAAAACAAAAAGTGATTTTATTTACACTTTTTTAATATACTTATTTACTTACACTTCAGGAACCTCCCAGAAATAAATAGTGCTAGGTAGTACACTTCACTCAACTGCAAACCGCTTTGGTTCCTTAAAGTGTATGTCCACCCTTCAAATTTTTTTTTGATATAATATTCCCCCTGTCCTCCAGCCCCCCAGCCCCAACCTCTATATTTTTATTATGCAGAAAGTGCCCCCAAAATTTACTTACCTTCCCTCTTCCTCCGCCGCGCACTGCCAGCCCTCACTGCGAGAAAATGCAAGCAGAGGGGCGGGACCGGCAGTCGCGTCTGAGATTGGCTGAGGGCTTGCCAATCACGGACGTGCTTGCCGGGAGTTCAGTGCGCGGAGGAAGAGGGAAGGTAAGTAATGTTTGGGCACTTTTCTGCTAATAAAATATTAGCGTTGGGGCTGGGGGGACAGGGGGAATATTATATAAAAGGATTTTACGCTAGGGGGAGGGAATCCAAACAGGAGGGAGAGGGATGGGAAGGAAGGGGGAGAAGGGCTGCAGTGCTCATGCCAAACTTCTCCCGAAGGGGACGGGCAGAGTCCTATATGGACTCTGCATACTCCTGGTGGGCGTTTTTTTTGGACTTTAGGGGGGGATAGCAGAAGAACCAGATGGAGCTGGGATGTAAGGTAGGGATAAACTACACTACACAATGGGGCCAGTAGTGGGGGGATTATAGTTTTGGGGGTGGACATGCCCTTTAACGCACCCCTTAAAAACAGACAAACCCCTTTAAAACAGAAAATCCCTTTAAAGTAAATCGCTCCGTGAACAGGACATATATGTGAATACAAACAAACAACATTAAATACAATGCAAATTAACAGAATGTTTTCCTTACCACACCTCAGCCACGACTAGGAGAAGAAGGTGAAGATCTGCATAAAGGTTTCAATCTCATGGTTGGTAATACAATTTAAGCAAACAAGGCAGAACTCGGCACTACCAGCTGGGATGCTGGAGAACAAGGGCCAATAGTGTAGTACAGAGGGGAGGACAGAGACAAAGACAAGAGCTGAGTTGAGTGTCATACATGGCGTCAGTCAGCCAAATGCGTTACCAGGGATGTAGAGAATAGTGTAACGGAGAAACCAGTTGTGGTCAAGACAGGCAGGAAAGAATCATAGTCGCAACCTAAGTATATATACTGGTAGTACACTGGAAATTTCATTATATACTGGTAGCAAACTGGAAATTTCAGTATATACTGGTAGCACACTGGCAATTTCATTATATACTGGTAGCACACTGACAATTTCATTATATACTTGTAGCAAACTGGCAATTTCAGTATATACTTGTAGCAAACTGGCAATTTCAGTATATACTGGTAGCACACTGGCAATTTCATTATATACTTGTAGCAAACTGGCAATTTCAGTATATACTGGTAGCACACTGGCAATTTCATTATATACTTGTAGCAAACTGGCAATTTCAGTATATACTGGTAGCAAGCTAGAATTTTCATTATATAGTGGTAGCAAACTGGCATTTTTAGTATATACTGGTAGCAAACTGGTATTTTCATTACATACTTTTAGCACACTGAAAATGTAATTTTATACTGGTAGCAAACTGTAAACTCCATAATTTACTTGTAGCAAACTAGCAATTCCATTATATACTTGTTGCAGCCTGGGAACTCCATAAAATACTGGTATCATACCGGAAATCCCATCATATACTGGTATCAAACTGGGAATTGAATTAAATACTGGTATCAAACTGGAAATTCCATTAAATACAGGTATCAGACTGGGAATTTCATCATATACTGTTATCAAACTGGGAATTCCATTAAATACTGGTATCAAATTGGGAATTCCATCATATACTGGTAGCAACCTAGGAATTCCAGTAAATACTGGTATCAAACTGGGAATTCCATTGAATAATGGTATCAAACTAGAAATTCCATCATATACTTTTATCAAACTGGGAATTCAAATAAATACTGGTATCAAACTGGGAATGCCATCATATACAGGTATCAAACTGGGAATTCCATCATATACTGGTATCCAACTGTGAATTCCATTAAATACTGGTATCAAATTGGGAATTCCATCATATACTGGTAGCAACCTAGGAATTCCAGTAAATACTGGTATCAAACTGGGAATTCCATTGAATAATGGTATCAAACTAGAAATTCCATCATATACTGGTATCAAACTGGTAATTCAATTAAATACTGGTATCAAACTGGGAAGTCCATCATATACAGGTATCAAACTGGGAATTCCATCATATACTGGTATCAAACTGGGAATTCCATTAAATACTGGTATCAAATTGGGAATTCCATCATATACTGGTAGCAACCTGGGAATTCCAGTAAATACTGGTATCAAACTGGGAATTCCATTGAATAATCGTATCAAACTGGAAATTCCATCATATACTGGTATCAAACTGGGATTTCAATTAAATACTGGTATCAAACTGGGAATTCCATCATATACAGGTATCAAATTGGGAATTCCATCATATACTGACAGCAAACTGGGAATTCTGTTATACACTGCTATCAAACTGGAAATTTCATTATATACTGGTAGCAAACTGGCATTTTCAGTATATACTTGTAGCACACTGGCAATTTCATTATATACTTGTAGCAAACTGGCAATTTCAGTATATACTGGTAGCACACTGGAAATTTCATTATATACTTGTAGCAAACTGGCAATTTCAGTATATACTGGTAGCAAGCTGGAATTTTCATTATATAGCGGTAGCAAACTGGCATTTTTAGTATATACTGGTAGCAAACTGGTATTTTCATTACATACTTTTAGCACACTGAAAATGTAATTTTATACTGGTAGCAAACTGTAAACTCCATAATTTACTTGTAGCAAACTAGCAATTCCATCATACACTGGTAGCAACCTGGGAATCCCATAAAATACTGGTATCAAACTGGGAATCCCATTAAATGCTGGTATCAAACTGGAAATCCCATCATATACTGGTATCAAACTGGGAATTCAATTAAATACTGGTATCAAACTGGAAATTCCATCATATAGAGATATCAAACTGGGAATTCCATTAAATACAGGTATCAAACTGGGAAGTCCATTAAATACAGGTATCAAACTGGGAATTCCATCATATACTGGTATCAAACTGGGAATTCCATTAAATACTGGTATCAAATTGGGAATTCCATCATATACTGGTAGCAACCTGGGAATTCCAGTAAATACTGGTATCAAACTGGGAATTCCATTGAATAATGGTATCAAACTGGAAATTCCATCATATACTGGTATCAAACTGGGAATTCCATCATATACAGGTATCAAATTGGGAATTCCACCATATACTGGCAGCAAACTGGTAATTCTGTTATATACTGCTATCAAACTGGAAATTCCGTTAAATACTTTTATCACATTGGGAATTCCATTATATACTTTTAGCAACCTGGGAATTCCATTACATACTGGTATCAAACTGGGAATTCCATTAAATATTGGTATCAAACTGGCAATTTCTTCACATACTGTGGAAGGCTATAACTTACCCCCTGTGCAAGGCAATCCACGCGTGTACCCAATGCTGCTGCGTTATTACCTCATCGAGCGGATGCACATTGTGACATCATCACGCAACTGCGAATTACTACTGGGATTCAGGCACTTCCTTGAAGTAGACTTTGTTAAAGCATTTGTGGTACTTTGCCAAAGATACAGGGCACGTGCCCTGAATGTTATAACATAGCAATGCCACTGATAACTACACATCTGTTTCAGGACTGAAGATTTGTACTACTGAAATGTCTTAAAGGAGAACTAAACTTACATTTTTTTAAATCCTAAAGTGAAAGCTTTTCTCCCCAGAACACCTATACTTACTCTAGTAGGTAGCATTTAGTACATGTAATAGATTCTGTAACACAAGACTTCCATGTTGTTGCTAGTACAACACATAGCCCTTGTTGCCTTCAAAGAACCACGCCCCCTGACTCCAAGATCCACTGCCTCTATGCACATACATGCTAGCTTCTGTTTCTAGTGAAAGATAAACAGGGAGATTCAATAAAAGTGCTTATCGTTTAAAATAGTGCTAATTTTGCCCCAACCAATCAGATCTTATTTAACATTTGTAAGCTTACATCCGATTGGTTGGGGCAAAATTAGCACTTTTATTAAATAACCCTGAAAGTTTCTAAATGTACCTGTATTCATTGTTGAGTTGCTGGTGGTGCAACATGTAAATGCCGTTTTTAAGAACACACAGACCAAGAAGTCACAAGTTAAAATCCCCTGGTTTACTTATGAAACAAAACAAAATAGTCTACTGCTAAGCTGTTTGTTTTGGAAACACACAGAGCATTCGGACACAGTTTCAATTCTCCAAGCTTACTTTTTTTGTTTTCATTATGTTCCTAGCAAAAGATAAAGTTTTGAAATGTACATGCTTCTTCTGCATGTGCATTGGTAGCTCACTGCTAAGTTGCTGGTTTTGGAAACAACAGACCATTGTTTTTCTTGTATCTTTGTGAACAGATCACAGCTTTTTGTATCTTTGTGAATTTGCTCTTTCTATTGAGCCAATGTTGTCTGGAGACTTCCCCTTTAAGGCTGTGCACACACCAGAAGATATTTCCAGTGTGTAGGTAGATATTTCCAGCACAATCGGTTGCAAGTACTGTCGGGCGTGGTCACTTTTGCCGCGAACGACAGTCATTTGTCCCGGCCAGCAAACACTTAGTTGGGACAAATAATAGCCCTGTGGGTTCCCAGCCTAAGTGTAAATGAAATCCAAACACAAGTAGCAGTGCTTACTGGTGTAATGTAATTTAAACTTGAAATATTGAGAAATTAGCATGGGTTGTCATGCCATATGCCCATTTATACTGTATTTTGGCCCCAGCACAAATTCACAAAATATCAGCTAACGTAATTTCTGTATGTCATCAGCACAGCTGAAGCTGAGAACAGATGAAGTCACTCTATCATTTTGATTGGATTATAAGTACAGACTGATTGCTATAAAAGATGGGCAGATGTGCATAAAATCATTGTAAAAGTCGCCTCCAAAGAAACCCATGCAGCAGCCATCCTCACTTTGCATCAAAATAGTATAGTATAGTATAGTATTTGAGGTTGAATAAAGACATACATCCATCCAGTCCAACCCATCTAGCAATATCCTCATTTCCTGCCTAACTGTTGATCCAGAGGAAGGCAAAAAAAACCCACCAAATTTATGAAGGGGGAAAAAATTCCTTCCTGACTCCAAGTGGCAATCGGAAATTTCCCTGGATCAACTCTACTTTATGTATCAATACCAGTAACTTGCAACATTCCTTGTTTGCAGAAACTCATCCAGCTTTTTTTTGAAACTGACCAATGAACCTGCCATAACAACGTCCACTGGAAGACAGTTCCATAGCTTTACCGTTCTCACATGCAAGAATTGCTGCATATATTTGCACCTGAAAGAACATTTTAAAACTAAAGTTCAAATGAAATGACAACATTTTGATAATTCTGTGTCAAAATTCCATTGAGAGTTTTAACTGTCAGAATTTCAAATGTGGAACTGGAATTTCTGACCCATAATCATTCCTTCAAAGTCCAGCCAGGCATCTAACAGAGCTTGCCTTACCATTGAATAAGTGCAGGTCTGTGGCGAGACTAGTACTAACAAATACAGATTAATTGTGAGCCTAGGAATTCTTTATTTTTTTATTACTATTATTTTTTTATATTCAGGCTAAAACCACTGCCTGCTTAGAAATCTGATTTAGATAGTAGATATTTAGATACTAGACTAATGGGAAATTTGTGATACCGTGCCTTAATAAATGCAGCCCATAGAATTCACTAACCTTTGCCTGAAGTAATGTGTGACTTTCATGCACAGTGAGCCAAAAATTGCAGTGTGAACAAGCATTACCATAAACATCAACCTTGCCCTACACTTGTTAAATATTATATAGATTCTATGTTCCAATATGACAATCCCCATCCTAGCCCCTTCATCTTGCATGTTTTACTTATTTTCTCTACTAGACCTTTGAACTCCTTAAAATAAATTGCCATTTATTAATCTCTATCACAAAAAGGCAATTGGTGTGTTTTGTATACATTCTTTTATGTCATAATACAATAATAATCCCCAGGGAGCCAAAGAGGAAGCGTGTCTCTCTGTTATTTCACTTTTTTATTGATAGCAAAGTCCATCCTTCCACCTGCATCCAAAGCATCGTGGCAGCTGGTTGAACAAAACACTCAGAGAAATATCTGTCCAGGCTCTACGTTTCATGGCTAACATACAGGTGCAAACTTAATTATTTATTTTTACTTATTCTTAGTCCCTGGGGATTAACAATGTTTAATTGAGTTTCATTTTCCCGCCTGGAGGGGACAAGAGATTTGAAGTCCTACACAAAGCTCAAAAAATAAGTTAATACTGTAGATTTATAAACATATGTACACGGCCTTTATATATCCCAGAAAACACATAAAAAGACACGTGAAAATATATAACTTTTTACATTGAGAATTATTCCATCGTATTTTGTAATTGCATGATGGCCTATGCAATACCATTGAGATACTCTTGTTCTGCATGGTACTAAATGTACGATATGCCTGTACTTTTACACTAACCTGCGGTATCTATAAAGGTAGATGTTAGCTTTCAAATGTCAAATAAAAACTTTTATTGAATCTCCCTGTATGTGTTTTGTTTGGATTACCTATATGATTGACTGGTTGTGATTTCTGACACAACCAATTTTTCAGCTTATTAGCAATTTTGTTTTTTTGTTTTATTATGTAAATTTCTATAGGTTGCAAGATCAGTAAGGCCAGGGCCGGATTTCCCACTAGGCCACATAGGCCGTGGCCTAGGGCGGCACACTAAAAAGGAGCGGCATAAAAATGGCACCACTTTCACCCTTACACATAGCAAAGCAGCAATGTACAGAGCCTTACTTGTGTGTCCAGTTTTAAGTGCGGGATTGCTGATTGGCTAGGGGTACTGATGGTACTGGGGTAGGGGGGCAGTGTAAGTAAGCTGGCCTAGGGGAGAAGAAAGTATAAATCCGGCCCTGAGTAAGGCCAGAAAAATGATGCTAGCACTTTATTTCCATCTGTCAATTATTAAATGTCATGCTTGCAATCATCAGGCCTATCACGTTCAGATATTTCAAATGCTGTAGAAAACAACATGGCAAATCTGCAGATACAGAATAAAGATTTAACCGTGTCGTTCTTCTCTAAAATGTAATGAATAGCATATTCTTTTATGGAGTATTAATTTCTGTGGAGCATAACTTTATAGGAAAAATATTCCTTTTTGAAGGACATGCAGAATTTTACATCACCACAATTCTCATGTTACTAAGAAACAATAAATTCTTAAATGACGGCTCTTTATCTTTTGTCTGTTCTATTTGCTTTTCAGTTCTGAATAAAACACACCCCTATGTTACCTGCAAATTCTGCTATTCCTGCCAGGAAATGATTATGTACCTATTCACGAAAACTGTATATGGTATGGGAGAAGGATCCTACTCAACTGAATGTATAACTTATTTTTAAACTAAACACATCTATATTATGCTTTCTATTGTGCATTTGATGTTAAATTTCTCTTTTTTTATACTCTTGCAATGTAATTGTCATTCTTTTTTTCTTTTTTTTTCTTGCAACACTTCTTTATTTGCAGCATAGAAACACAGGAATGAAATGTAATTTAAAAAGACAAGTAATAAACATTTTGAATGTACACAGGCAATGTGCTAAAACTGGATGAGGTAAAAAGCCCTTTAAGAGCAAAGTGAGGGTTAAATGAAAGCCTGCAGTATTTCCTTTAAAATGAGACAACAATCATTGCAGCCTGTGATTAATTATATTGAGGTGAATGTTCAAATTTCCTGCTTCCAGTTGGACCACAGTTACCCTTTAAACAACTAACCATTCTAATGTAACTTCAGCCCTGACAACCAATGGACAGAAAATAATGCTCACCAATTTATTACATCACAAAAAAAGATTCATCATAGAGTGCAAAATTCCAAATCATAATACAAGACATAAGAATAAAAAATCAATATCTGTATCTGTCTTATTTCTACAATACTTAGTATAAGGACATGAATTCCTAACATTATAGAAAAACCCTAACAGGGTTCCGAAGTGAATTTCACAGATCTACCAGAACTCGAACTTTACTGATTTAGGATTTTTTTTACATTTTTACATACGGCGAAACTGTTTTCGAAAATTCTGAAATTTTGAAATTTCAAGAAATTTTAAAGATACGTGTTCCCCAGACCATTTCCCAAGCCCTGATCCATTTACAGTAAATTACCATTTTTTATTTATATCTTAAGTTTAGTCGGAATTTTTTTACTCCTATTGACTTCAATGGGTCCTTTCGCGGATTTTCTTTGAAAAGTCCGCAGGTCTGCAAGGGGAACGTATTTCAGTAGAAATTGTTACAAAAAAATCCTATAGAGAAAAGGATTTAGCAAAAAAATTTCGTGATAAAACAAATTTAAGATAAATCGAAAAAATTCACAAACAAATCTAGTATAGAAAAACATAAAAATAAAATTATTAAAACACACGAGCAATGAATATCTTTTATTTTCTTACAAACGTTACCTAGCAATGCAATCAGTTATAATCTGTGCTTAACTACTTTATGTCATTAGTTTTATATTAATCATTGAAACTTGTGTAGTACAAAAAGGAAAAAAAAAAAGGTCTTTCATGACCTGCATAACAGAACTTGACCTGGTGCTTTTATATAGTCATGGAACTCCTTGGTGGCCTTTAAAATGCTTATATTTTACTATAGCAGGTGCATTATTCGCTACTTGGTGCTTAGTAATATTACTGGTGCTTAGCTAAATTTAGTTTGATCAGTGTCATAAAGTTCATATAAATGGGGGTGCATTATTCTCAATGTAATGAATTTGTCTTCTTCCCTTTTATTCTTCTCCTTATTTGGACTGTATCTTCTCCCACAGTTTTCCAACTGGATACACGAACGAATCCGTGGATGCGTTCATGCGTTATCATTGCATTTCGAGATTTTTTTTCCCCCATTGACTATAACAGGAACTTTTCTCAAATGTGCACAATTCGAGGTTTCACGGTGATCAAAACATTTACAGGCTCATTTACCCAGAGCCGCTACTGCTCTGGGTAAAAGTCCTGTTTGCGATTTAATATCGCGTTTGCAAATGTGGGTAAATCCCAGTAGGGATTTAGCCACTGCAGGATTTTAACGGCAGCTATCTGCTGGCATTTAAATCCTGCGCTAAAACGAGTGCAAACACGATATTAAATCGCAAGCATCAGATGCGCGGGTGATTTTTGCGTAATCCGCGCATCCACCGCTAATATGGAGCTAAAGTCGAGCTAACCGGTAGCAAACCGGTTAGCGTGACTTTAACTCCATATATTTGCCCAGCGAGTCTAGGTAAATGAGGCCCTTAGTGTTATGACATAAACACATACCCCCAACCCCACACAGACACAGGTACACACACGTACTGGCCTACCCTTCTATTCCCATGGCAGCCATACTTAAAGGGTAACTATAGTCAAAAAGCTAATTATGATCAATCATAAAAATATTAGTTGTATGTTCATAAAAACAAAAACATACCCCCCAACCTGATACAGATACACACACCTATTGACCTACCCCCCCATTCCCATGTCAGCCGTGCTTGTCAGCCAAAGGGTAACTATAGTGAAAAAACAACATTTCATCAAAAAAGTTTTTTTTTTACCCCCTGACTTAACACACACACCAAATAACTACACTTTCAATAATGTGGCAGCCATATTTAAAGGGTATATATAGTCAAAAAAATTTTGACCAATAATCAAAAAAGTTGTTTTTTTTTCACCCCCAACCTAAAATTAACACCAAATTGCTATTGATTTTCAGCCATTGACTGTAACTGTACCTCCTGCACCCACTGTAGTGATTATGGGAAAGTGCAGGAATCTTTACCCACATGCAATTATCAAAAGAGAACAAAGACATTATTGCTATGGGGAAATGTCTAAAAGTTAATTTGGCAGTTTCTCATTCTGTCCTTCAGTTTAATAGCCAATAATAATGTTCAGATTTCTATTTGCACATTAAACTAATAATATATATAAAATTCAAATTGGTTGAGATTTTGTTTAATTTACAATTATGGAGCTGCCACCTGGCTGCACAAAACATGGAGAGCAGGGTGGGTGCAAAGGGCCCAGGTGGCCAATGCCTAGAAACAGCTTTGATTTGTAGAACTGGTGGTCTAATTGGCTAAACACTGGCTGTGTTTACTGTCCATTGTCCATTTCTGTTAGTGAGCTGGTCTTTAATTATAATGACAGGTTTCTGTGCCACACTGGGTGGTAATTATAAAAGATTGATATTGGTAAATACGATATGGTTCCTTTTTAATGGTCGTAGCGTTAGTTTAGAACATGACCATTATGTTACGCTGCAACCATAAAATACAGATCATTATTTTTTAACAATGATCAGTATTACTTTGCGATTATACCATCATACCGTTGGTTGACAATTACCGCTGCTAGTGGTATTTTCCAACTGTGAAATAGAATCGGTAATTACTGGTATTGACCCTTTATTAATACTGTCCTCTGTGTGTTGCAATCCTGTCACTATTTTTGGTGAATTTCTGTCCAGAAGTCAAGTCTATGGAAACACAGAAAAACAAGCATTTTAAGGAGCATTTTTATTTACAATCCCTTAGACAGAGAAATGGACATCAAAATACCCCAAAAAAATCTGGCACAGACTTAGCCTTACGCCTGGACCTTACTGCCCAGAAACACTGTAACTGGTCGGGTTATTGTAAAGGTGGAAAACCTCAACAAACTGATTACTTCTGTAAAAATACACTTTACTGATATAAAAATACAGAGAAGCTCTACTGATAATATGAAATCTATAACTATTAAATTAAATATCTCCTTTTCAATCATAAATGTATAGTGCTAAAGGGAGGCACACTCAAACAGTACAACAGTTAATAATTTATACAAGTGCTGAAAGGGAAAAAATTACTGAAAGGGAAACAAAAGTCAATATCTACCCCATTTCTTTTGGCAGGGTCAGGACCTAAAAAGGGCCACCCCTGGCAGCACAGTAGGTAGCTATAGTGCGCACTGTAGCTGCGATGGATTGTACAAAAGGTAAGTTTCTTGAATCTTCTTTCCCGGATCCTGAGCCATTGTTTGATGAAAGGTAAGGTAAAGCTCCGTAAACATCCAGGCTTCAATCAATACATTAAAGGAATAATTCACTTTGGGAGTGAACTATTCCTTTAATACTTTCAGTGCCAGCACTTTCTCAGACTATTGCCATCAACACTTTAGTGCCAGCACTTTCCCAGAGTATTGCAATTAACACTTTAATGCCAGAACTTTCCCCAGAATATTGGCATTAACACTTTCAGTGCCAGCAGAGTATTACCTTTAGTATGGTATAGTATTTGAGGTTGAATAAAGACACATGTCCATCCAGTCCAACCCATCTAGCAATATCCACATTTCCTGCCTAACTGTTGATCCAGAGGAAGGCAAAAAAAACCCCGCCAAATTTATGAAGGGGAAAAAAATGTCTTCCTTTCAAGTGGCAATCGGAAATTTCCCTGGATCATCTCTACTTTATGTATAAATACCAGTAACTTGCAACATTCCTTGTTTGCAGAAACTCATCCAGCTTTTTTTTAAAACTGACCAATAAACCTGCCATAACAATGTCCACTGGAAGACAGTTCCATAGCTTTACCGTTCTCACAGTGAAAAACCCTTTCCGAACTTGAAGCCTAAACCTTTTTTCTTCAAGTCTTATGGGATGGACACGTGTCCTCTAACATGCTCTATTGGTGAACAGATAGTTTATTATATGGCCCGTTAATGTATTTATCATATCATGTAATCATATCCCCACGCAAGCGCCTTTTCTCCAGCGTACATAATTGTAACTTTTCCAGTCTCTCTTCAAAATCAAGCTCCCCCAATCCCCTTATTAATTTAGTTGCCCTTCTCTGAATCCTTTCCATTTTAAAGATATCATTTTTGTACACAGGATTCCAAAATTGCACTGCATATTTCAATGAGGCCTAACAAATGTTTTGTAAAGAAGGAGAATAACATTTTCCTCCCTTGAATCCATACCTCTCTTTATACAAGACAATACCAAGCTGGCTCTGGCTGTTGCCGCCTGGCACTGCTTGCTTCCTTTAAGTTTGTTATCCACCAAAACTCCAAGATCCCTTTCCAACAGAGCCATTTATAGTATAAGCAGCACAAGGATTTTTAAGTCCAAAATGCACCACCTTACATTTATCAACATTGAATCTCATCTGCCACTTAGCAGCCCAATGTGACAATCTATCTAGATCCCCCTGCAACAATTGCTCATCCTCTAAAGTTTTTAATGGTTGAAAAAGTTTTGTGTCATCAGCAAACACAGAACTTCCAAATCATTAATAAATAGATTAAATAAAAGCTTTTTCTAATCCAGATGCACACCTCTGGACATGAGGGAATTTGCAAAAATAAGAAACAATGGCTTGGATAAAACTGAACTTAACTCCCGAGGATGTATTTTATCCGGTCCAGGAGATTTATTAATATTAACCTTATTTAGTTCTTTCTGTACCATATCCTCGGTTAACCAAAGTGCACTTGCACCTTTTTATACCATTATTGCTACTATACTCTATGATATCTGTACTTGGATCTTCAAGAAAAAATATTCAAGACATTTGCTTTATCGCCATCCTCCGTAACTAACTTCTCCCCATTAGTTATTGGTGCCACATTCTCACTCCTCATCTTCTTACTATTAATATACTTAAAAAAATTTTTTAGGCTTAGTGATGCTTTGTTCAGCTATCCTTACTTCATTAATTAATTTTAATCCTTTCATCTGCCAGCATTCACATGATATACAGTATGAACCTGCTTAGGCTGCTCTCCATGTCTCCTCCATTGAATTGGTTACTCCTCACCTACTCTAGGGGCCATACTTATAAAGCCACGGTATCTCTTTTTAGCGATACCGCGGGTTAGTTATTTATGATTGCGGTCCTAAATGTACGATCACGGTCGTAAATGTACGATGACGATCGGACATTTACAACCGAACGTTCGTTAATTAACAAACGTTCGATCCTAGAATACCGTGTGGTAGTAAACTACTGCAATGATATTTTATGGGGATCGTAAATCTACTATTTTGTTATCGTAAATTTACAATCGTTATCGTTAATCTCCGATCGGTTTAACGATTATAAATTTACGATACTTTATAAATATGGCCATAAATTCTAATTGGAGAGTTCAATGGAAGGAAAAAGGGGGCAAGGATGGGGATCTCATGGCTGCTAGTCACATGGGCCACTGTTAAAAAGTCTGCAGCAGCTTTTACTTGGCATTTTAAACTGTTCTCTTCAGTACTTTTAGCTGAGCTCCCCTTCCCCCTCCTTGAGTTGATTTGCAACATTGTTTCCAAGTAGAGGTAGCTGAGTTCAGGCTCTCTACTCACTACAATGTTACAAATTACAGCAGAACAAGGAGAGCAGCTCTAACACAGCAAGTAAAAGCTGACAGGGAGATGCTTCGGAGAACACTGGGGCCCCTAGCACAACCTAGGTGCCCTATCTCTTTACCTAGGTGGCCTATGCCTAAAAATGGCCCAGGAAAAGGAAGTACGTCTGGGGGGAGGTGTCGCAGTGCGTAGAACACGAACAGTGAGTGACTGCTACATGCTGCTTTCCCTCCAATGACGTAATGAGAGGGAATAAGGGTGATAAGTACCTGGTGCTCTTCCCTAGTGACTTTTTGCCAGCCAGCAACCAACCATTTACCACTGCCACTTTGCCAACAGTACCTGCAGCTTTTCACCATTGTCTTTGTGCCAGCTGACAACCACTACCAGTTTGCCAAATGGTTGAAAGATGGGCAGTTGTAAATAGTTGGCATTGATTATCAATGCTAACCATTTACCACTGCCAATTTACCAACCATTTTACCAATGTCTGTGTTCCAACCATTTTGTTATTGCCAGTTTAAAAGCATTTTACCAGTTTCAGTGTGCCAAGCATTTAACCAGTGTTTTTCTGCCAAGAATTTTACCAGTGTCTGCGTGCCAAGCATTTCAATAGTGTAGGTCAGTTTGTCAGTAATTTCAAATGTGCAAGGTTTGAGGAAGTTTAGAAATACTGTTGGAATCTGATTGAATAGTTTTGCTAGGTGTATAGGTAAAGTTTGTTTGTGTATTTTAAAAAAAATGTAAAGATGATCATTGTGTGGTATGCTGTGGATTAAATAAACAATTTTGCAAGCTGATAGTGGCTGCAGAGCGTCTTCGTGCATCTTGTCTTTTGGTAAAGATGAATTTGTATGTTTTTTTATGAGAATAATTATTTGGTTTGCGGTGCTGATTTGTGTTTAGGCAGCTCTGGGTGACCATTGGGATTGTTCGATATTATCAGGGGGAGGGAAAGGTGGGGAATAAAGACATTTAAATCTTTCCTGACACTCAGAAATTAACCCTTTCTAATGCGTCCAGGGGATTCATTTTCTGCGAGACAATAGTGGTAACAAGTAGATTATTATTCATTTAGGAGATTTCCATGATTCCATGAAATCAGATGGAAATGGTTAAAGTAGAAATTACACTTACCTGAACTTACCTGAATCTCCCTGCTTTCCCTGGTATCTTCCTGCTGGAGGTTGGGCACTTCCATTAGCATTGGTGATTCCCATGTTTTTTTGTTCTTTTTCAAGATCCTGCATTGTAGATGTAGTTGCATCTTCTGGATCCCCCTCTACAGGTTTGGGTTCCCCAGTAGGGGTTGTGTAGCAATGGGAACGCCAGGTCCTTCTAGTGCTGTAACAATGAATGAGAAATTCCTTATTATAAGATTCAATGTCCTTCCTTTAGTT
This sequence comes from Hymenochirus boettgeri, assembly GCA_019447015.1. NCBI lineage: Eukaryota > Metazoa > Chordata > Amphibia > Anura > Pipidae > Hymenochirus > Hymenochirus boettgeri. Next base: position 131,067,477 of record CM033473.1, on the reverse strand, counting down.
TTAAACTTGAAATCACCCCCATTTATTACAAATACAATGAAGACAATATTCTACTTGTGTATAGTATAATAAGAGAGATTCTATTGTACCTAATTTAGCTCTTTAACACGTTCCAATGCCGTGGCAACAGGCCTTTATTTCTCATACGGTTTACCAGACATTGGGCCGTATTTATAAAGCCATGCTATCGCTTTTTACCGATACCACGGGGTAGTTAATTTACGATCGCTGTTGTAAACTTTCAATTGAGATCGTACATTTACGACGAACTACCGCAATGGTATTTTATGGGGATCATAAATCTACGATTTTGTTATCGTAGATTTACGATCGTTAAATTTACAATTGTAAATTTACGATAACAATCGTAAATTAACGATCGTTAAGCTGATAGTAAATTAACGATCGTTTTTTACTGATGGTTAAAGGCGTGGTATCGCTAAAAAGAATTAGAAATACGGCCCATTCAGTCATGGCGAACTGTAAGCTTTGGTCGGTCTGGTGTGTACCCAGTCTTGCAAGACTATTAAGTTTTGAAAACCTGCAGTACAGACACAGAATGTACAGAATGTCCCTTCCAAAATTCAACATTTTAAGCAAAATTCAAAGTTTACACTTTCCCTTTCTAGTTATTAACGACACTGCATTTGCCCCAGCACATCTAGATACAATTTAGGGCAAACACCCAATTCACCTTTTGTGGCTACTTTTGGTTTAGCTACCACAGCAGCTTTGTACTTTGGAGATAGTTGTAAGCTTAGCTCCCTGTCCCAATGCTTTATACTACAACTGCACAAATAATTTCTTTCCATTCTAAAGAATACTATCTTTTTGTATTTTCATTATTAAACATAGGCTGTATGATGTACTCCAAACCCTATACAGCATTTATGTCATTTTTGAAGGAAGAAAGAAGTTTATGCAATCAGCCTCTTGAAATGAATGAACAATTCCCAGTTTTAACTTATGAGGGAGGCAAGAGAAGATTCTTTCCAAACATGCAATAATTTCCCTACACACATAGGATGTTTACTTAGCAAATTAATATATATATATCACATGCAATGGTTACCATAAGCAATATTCAGACATAATAAGGAAGAAAGGGGAAATGTAAAGTCATAAAGCAATTACATGATAGTTGTGAATCAGATATTTTATAGCCACCCATCTGTTGAATATCCAAAGCTGTTTACTTTTAAATAATTAAGAACTATGTGAAGATAAATTTTATCTCTGTAGCAAACCTCTAAGAATCAAAGACACAAGAACAGGAAATGTAGTTTACAAACTGCAGAGATAATCTGGGAATACAGAAAGGCCAAACTGTTAATTGCACAGGCATAAACCTTTTTGGCCTTGCATACAATAACTTTGAACTTAAAAAAAACCTCTTGTCTGTGTTCACCTGCTTACTTCCATGTACACCAGAGGATTCCACAGTATTATTTAAGTTGAAACTTACAGGAGATTGCATAGAGCACCAGACACAGGGCCGTATTTATAATGTCGCGGGATCGCTTTTTAGCGATACCGCGCCTTTAACGATCGGTAAAGCGATTTAACTTTTGTTAAACCATTAATCGTAAAATGGTTTAACAATAGTTAATTTCCGATCGTTATCGTAAATTTACGATAACGATCGTAAATTGACGATATCGATTGTAAATCTACGATATCGAAATCGTAGATTTACGATCCCCATAGAATACCATTGCGGTAGTTTACATTAACGACCACGATCGTACATTAACTAACCTGCAGTATCGCTAAAAAGTTATACCGCGTATTAATAAATATGGCCCTTAATGCCTCTTCATTTCAGACGTGTCCCATGCCATGGACTCTTCAACCTCTGGGAAAAAGAGAAATGAAATCCTAGAATAGGCACTTTCATTGAAAGATGATATTTCATTTAGTGTTCTGTCTAATAGATTGAACGACAAAAGGATATAGGCTCGCTAAATGGAAAAGCATGTATATGATTACATTTGATCACATATTGATTCTGTTAGTTCTGAAATTGCAATCAATCTGCAATTTGAGTAACTGCTGCTAGTATCCCTGGATGACTGAACGTCTTATGGAAAACATCATATGGAAAAATCTGCCAGGTTGGAGAATCATTTGGATATCCATATTGGGGCGAGGTAGGGTCTGTGGAGGATGTACAGCTGGTTCAACTTGTTGGGTGCTTGTAGGGAGATCAAGCACCAAGGCTTTCCTCCAAAATAGCTCCAGTTTGTGGCACCCATTGCCCAATATAATTGGCAAGAATAGGGTATTTATAATCCTAAAATGTCATTTGGGTATTGGGTTGGGTGCATGCCATAGGATGTAGAGTATTTTGGGTGGGAGAATTATTTAAATAAGATTACTTCTGCCCAGGGGCAATCTGGACCATATCTGAGTAAAAGTGAGAGGTATTTGAGTTTGATCATACTAAAGGGAGATGTGTTGTTTGGTGGAATATGATCTATGGGTAGGATCTGGGATTTAGCCCAATTTGTCACTAGCACAGAGTATGTGACATATTAATTTATTAAGAGGAGAGCCCGTGGTCAGGTAGGTATAAAAGGATGTTGTTAGTGTATAAGCTAACAACCTTTCTCTGGATACCGAACTGTAGGCCCTGGATGTAAGTATCTGTTGTGAGGGGCAAGGGGTTCTTTGGCCAGTGCATAAAGCAAGGGGGAGAGTGGGCACCCCTGTCTTGTCCCTTGTGAGATTGTTATCTGTTGGGATATTTGTCCATTAGCATTTGGGCCACTGGAGTGGTTAATAGTAGTTTAAGCCATTTCAGGAAATTGGACTGAATCCAATAGCTTGGAGAGTCTGCCACAGAAACACCCATTCCAAGGAATCTAATGCCTTGGCAGCATACAGACTAGCTATCACTCTAGAGCCTATAAGTGTATGCGGGGTTTGCAGGTTGAGGAACAATCTTCTGGTGTTGAGGGTAGTGTTCTTGCCTGGGATAAAATTTTATAAAAAGTCTCAGTAAAAGTAGTTTTACCAGTATCTTAAGGTCTACTTGGAGGAGTGAGATGGGGAGGTATGAATCGAAAAAGTGGGGGTCTTTTTTGAGTTTTGGAAATAGGATAATGAGGGCCTCTGATAATATTAGGAGATGGGGCAATAAACGTATAATGTAATGTATGTAAAATTCTATTGGCAGGGCATCCACGCCCTGTGTCTTGTGTCTGGGCATAGCTGAAATGGCATTGTGTATCTCTGATAAAAAAATTATGGCTTCCAGATGGTATGTTAGGTCTGAGATATTTGAGTGAGGAATATACGGGAGAGGTATGTGGTGATACCGTATCTAATGGGGATGCTGTGGTTATGCTAGAGTATAATTGCTGGTAGAAATCTGCCAGTTGTTTAGTGATCACCGATGTGGGAACTTTCGGGTGGACTAGGGAGATGACAGTGGGAGGTGTGTGTTTTCGTGTAGCTATGAAAGTCAAAAGTTTTCTTCACTTTTCCCCGTGTTCAAAAAATTCTTGTGATTGAAAGAATTTTTTTAAATGTGATTTTAAGTAGTAAAGAGTCCAGTAAATTGGGCTGTAGATTCAAGGTCTGGGCATTTTCTGGGGTCGGGACTGTCGTGAATGTGGTTGTGGCTACATGTAGTGTTGGTGGGCCTTGGTTTCAGCTGCTGCAGACTTGTGTTTAATATTATAAATGTCATGGGTTAGTTGGGTTTTGGCATGGAGTTTAAATGTTTTCAAACTCCAGTAAAATTAGCTGAGTATTTTTCCAACAAAGATTCACTTAGCACACAGGCATTTAATTCCCTTAGTACAGAGAGACTCTGCTTCCTGTTTCTTCCAGTTAGCAACTATCAGTCATGGATATTTTAGTTCACATCACAGCCAATGGCGGAACGCAATTTCTTCCTATAAGAATGGGCAAGCTCATAAGGAGCTCAAAAACTTCAAATGTAGGTGAAAACCTACCTTTTAAATGAGGGAATGGGAAATGAACAGTTTGTTGCATAACAGGTAAGGTTAGTCCTACATCTCTCAGATTTTAAACTATTGCAGTTGGGGGGTTGGGGGAGGGGGGTTGAGTTACTTGTTCCTAAATTTTTAGAAGAATTAAAAATACAATTTTCACATTATGAAGAACTAAAAATGTAATTTTTAGTTCTTTAAAAATACAACGACGAAGGCCCAAATTACATGGTCATATTTTATTTATTATCACACTTTAGTTCCTCTTAAGTTGCCAGCTGATGTTGAGATTTGTGACCATTTGTTGCCAATCCATTTGTACCATTAATTTAGGCCTAGGACTAGATATTAATACCAGGTGTATAGAGGAAATTTAGAGAGATCCCTGCACAGGTGAAAATACAAAAAGACAATGAAGGAGGATTTTCAATGTACTTAATTACAAATTAATTTACTTTAGATCTCCAGAAAAAACTCAAGGTGAAATCTTGTTCAAATTATTTTGTTCAGAATCTTTTCAGTGAATATAAGTCATGTTTATAAAGGCACAGTATTACAAAATTGAGATACCATGCCCTTTCCATTATTGTGAAATATTTCTCAGTGTCAGTACTGTACTACTGCATCATTATTTTACAATCAATTCACAAATAACAATTGTGGTATCTGGGTCCCATTCCAATTTTTCTGATCGGGACAGTATTTTACAATGGAATATAGAGAGCAACATAAACCAGCAACAATGGGATGTAATTTATGTCTGCATCATAAAAATGCCAACATGGTCAGTAACAAGCCACGGCAATGGTTATGACCAATATCGCAGGTTTGCAAATATGCACCATAGTGTTTGTAATCCGACAAAAATACAAAACAAATACAAAAATAAATTCAAATACAAAAAAAAATATCAATGATTTCTGGGAAGTTTGATGTTCCATATGCATAGATTTACCTTAAAATGTTGCTTCTGGAGTTTTTTTTTTTATAATTCTTAAAAATAAAAGAGTGGATTTAAGCTGTTTCCAGCTCAGTAATATGGCTTGAAGAACCAAATTACTGTTCTCCTTTCTTCTTTTATTCTCCACTTTTTTGGACTGAATCTCCTCCCACAGTTTTCAAGCTAGAGACATGAAATTCGGTACACGTGCCTGATGCATAATAGATGGGTGTTTTTTTTTCTAGCTAATGAATCCGTGTAAGCGTTATTATTATTATTGTGGATTTATATAGCGCCAACATCTTCCACAGCGCTTTACAGTTATGTATACATGTATACATTCCTACAAAGAGCACATTTATTTGACACATACAACCTATCTGTATGTCTTTATGATTGTGAGGAAACCGGATTGTGAGGAAACCTACGCTTGCAGATACTGGGGGCCGCAACCTGGTGTGACTCAGCAGTGCAACACTCTCACCATCAGGTGCTCTGATAAAAACCTGGTCACGCTTAGAGCCTGCGCCCCAGTGCCTGTGTGTACCAACTGCTCTCCGCAACGGAATCAGGTAAATCCTCATACAGATGTGTCGAAGGGTGGTTTCAAACTCAGGACTTCATTGCTTACCAGACATCAGTGCTAGCCACTGAGCCACCGTGCTGCTATAATATAATTTACTATAATGGGTGCAAACCTTAAACATGAACATTCTGGGGTTTCATTGCCATAGGAAGGTGCCTGATATATTTTGCATAAGTTACTAATTTTTCTAAGTATTTATTACATGTAGTATTGATACCCTGAACATGCCTGTAGGTCTGATGGGGGCTATTTAAAAGCACCAGTATTGGTGTTTACCGATACTGTGGCTTTTTACCAATTGTATAGTGATACTAAGTCAGTGAAGTAACTTGTGTTTTAAGAAGGCTCTATTTCATTTAAGTCTCTGTGGAGGGCTTTTTGCTCCTTTAAGCCCACCTTGCATTAAGCTGTATAGCTGCTTGATAACTCCCAAGTCCTACCTCATAGAGCCATGAATCTGTATTTTGCACTGATGAGATCTAACAAGATCAAAACATGTCATGTCACCAGGTCAGATGAATAACTCTATACCATTAGGCTCTATTGCATGTTAATATGGCAGTGGTTTTGGACACATGCATTAGCCACAGGACATAAACGAGAAACTATGCATGTTTTCACCTATTTCTCTGGGACACCTGGGAGTGAGAATTGCTCCTTGTTTCTTAGATTTTGTGGGAAATGCTATTCATATAGCACAAGGCTGCAAAGTATCTTCTGTTTTAAGTAGGCTCTATTTTATTTTATGCTAGGGCTTTTTGCTTCTTTAAGCCAACCTCGCATTAAGCTATATACAGTAGCTGCCTGATATATATAGTGATACTTTGTGATAGTTTGTAAAAAAAACTGTGGTATTGCTAAGTAGCAGGTGTGTAATAGGGGTGTAACTACCAGGGAAGCAGAGGCCAGGCAGGGTCCATCTTCTTGTTTTTCCTATGACATATATAGCCTCCTCCCAGAAAACCACAGTAGGTGAAGCAGGAAGAGGGGCCCCATCATAGTTTTGCTGGGGGCCCAGTGGATCATTATTATGCCACTGCTCCTTAGTATTAATTTTGGAAACAGACTAGCTCCCCTCTGAGAGTGACCTTGTTTTAATTTCTCACCCATTATGGTTAGGGATTTTTTTTAATAAACTACATTCATTTCCTGCCAAAGATACAGGAGGTGCCTAAAAATCAAATAAATACTCAGTCTTAGAGCAGTGGTTCTCTTTCTTTCTGTGCTATCAAAACTATCACACAGATTTCTTAAGGTCTTCTGGCAAAATGCTTGAACTGTGGAGAAATGTTATCTTTCATCGGGGCACTGACCTAAGTTGCACATAGCAATAACACATTGGCTTTAGAATTGATGTCCTTGAGTGAAATAATCAGAAAAATAACTTTAACCCCATTTATGGCAAGACCTAAACTGAATTCTATATCAGGGCCGGCCTAAGAATAAATGCCATCTTGTGCGAGATTTGTTCCCTGCACCCAACATCCATGTAAACAAACACATTAAAGGGAAACTGTGGTCTCCATACAAATGCCCTTTATTAAAAAAGGCACACTCCTACCTTTAAAGGGCATGTCCACTCTTCTAAAAAAAAATGTATGTGTTGTAGGGCTTCCTCCCCCAGCCCCAACCGCATTATTATTATATTACTTTCCCTCTATCCTCCGCCGCACTGCCCGGCCTTCTGCTTGCATGAAACTGCAAGCAGGGGGCCAGACCGGCAGCCGCATCTGTGATTGGCTGAGAGCCAGCTAATCACGGACTTGGCTGCTGGCAGTTCAGAACAGTAAGTAAAGATCGGGGGAGTTTCCGGCCATAATAATAATGCGGTTGGGGCTGGGGGAGTAAGCCCTACAACATATAAAAAGGGTTTTGTGCTAGGGGAAGGGAGACCAAAACGGGAGGGAGAGGGAGGAGGGAGGGCTGCAGTGCGCATGGTAAAATTCTCCTGGTGGAGAGACAGGAGGCAGAGTCCTATATGGACTCTGCTAGGCTCCTGGTGGCCAGTTTTTTGGACTTTGGGGGGAACATTGCAGGAAAACCATTTGGAGCTGGAATGTAAGGTAAGGATTTTTATGCACTATGAGTGGGGCCAGTAGTGCAGGAAATTATAGCTTTGGGGGTGGACATGCCCTTTAAAATGACTCCAGGATCATGCTTCTAGCTTCAGACTGTCCAAAGTTACAAAAGTATAAAGGGTCATATTTATAAACCTGGGGAATGGCAAGTTTGCGATACAGGTTATCGGTAATGTATGGCTGCGGACGAAAATGTACGGTTGTGATAGTACACTTACGGCAAATGCTAATTATTTTGCAAACATTTATTCGTAGAATACCATGCGGTAGTAAAATACCACAATGGATTTGTATGGGCGATCGTAGATCTAAAAAGCAATACCACACCTTTATAAACATCGGTTTAACGATCGTTACTTTCCGATCGTTAATCTCCGAATGGTTTAATGATCGTAAAATTACAATATGATCGTAAGTTAACGGTACCGATCGTAATTCTACAATAACGAAATCATAGATTTACGATCCCCATAGAATACCATTGCAGTAGTTTACTACCGCACTGTATTCTACACTGAACGTTCAGTAATTATGTTCGGTTGTAAATGTACGATCGCGACTGTACATTAACTAACCCGCGGTATTGCTAAAAATCACTAAAAAGAGGAAATGACAGAGAATGGTTGCAGGTTGCTATTACTAGCTTCAGAAAAGATTTTTGCACACATCAAAGGATAACCCTGAGTCCATGCAGAAATCTGTCAACCAATAAGAATGCTTTTGCAAGATGACCTATCTGTTACTACTTTTTCACATTCGGTCCAGCATTGCTTTCCCCAGTGTTTTATCTGTTTGCAGCATGTCAGTGAACAATAAATCCAAACCAATAAACCAACTGGTGCTTACATTTTTCTAAATCGCATGTACACCTTTTTTCACCCACCTTATATCTTTCTTCTACCTTCAAAGTTGTGTTTTCCCTTTTTTGCCTGTCTAAACAGTAACTTTTATCTATTTTTCCAGTCTTACATTCTCACCAAGGAAGAAGTCTCATCACACAGCATTCTGGGACATTGTATTCTCAGTCAGTAACCAGTCAACTGGCTTTGGTAAATTTAAAAAAATGTAGAGCCTGATTGATCTACTATGAAGTACTATAGTATAGTATTGATCTACTATGAAGGGCCCGGACTGTATCAGGGTGATCGCGCATATAAATGAAACATCCGTGAGATCAGCTGTTTAAAAGACTGGACCCGAACTTCCAGTTCAGTTCTGGTATTTTAAACAGATCATGCGTATGTTTCATTCATATGTGCGATCAGCTGTTTAAAAATAGCTGATCACAGAAGACATCATGGAGTGCAGAAAGAGTCAGAAGCCTGATCTCCAATCTCACGGGGGCCACGGGCCCCTGCAGGTACACCCCTGTGTATGTGCCAGTTACTATCTGTACAATAAGTGGCAAAATTGATAAAACTATTTTATCGCAAAGTAACGCTCGATAATCGTTATTTTACGATAACGCTGATGTAGTTTTCTGTTGGCAATATACCGTATACAGTTGTGTTCAAAATTATTCAACCCCCAATGCTGTAAAGGGTTTTAGGAAATTCAGTGTACATTTGTAATGTGTTCAGAATGAAATCTTACAAGGACTTTTTAAAGAACCAAGTGCAACTAAAATGACATTAATTGTTTTGTAATACAGTATTAAATGTTTTTTTTTTTGTGATTTCTTCATTGACAACAATTATCAACCCCTTAAAGACTACCACTCTTAAGAACAGAGGTTCATTCAAGTGTTTTCGATCAGTTTGAAAACTTGTGGATGTCATCGAGCAGCAATCAAGCATAATAAGCACCAATTAGGCAGATTTACAATGACTGTTGTACTAGCTTCCTTCTAGACATTTACTGGTGTGTTTACAAACATGGGGAAGTCAAGAGAATGGTCCAAGAAGACAAGAGAAGCATCATTCAAGGCAAATGGCACTGTTGAAACGCTAGCTGGTCGTGGCAGAAAGAAGATGCTGACTTTGACTGCTGTGCGCTACCTGAAGCACAAAGTGGAGAAAAGTCCCCGTGTGACTGCTGAGGAACTGAAAAAAGATTTGTCAGATGCGGGCACTGAAATTTCAGCTCAGACACTAAGGTGCACACTGCGTAATGAAGGCCTCCATGCCAGAACTCACGGCCGCCACCCCTTGCTGTCTCCAAAGAATAAGAAGAGTCGACTGCAGTATGCCAAAAGTCATGGGACAAACCCAAAAGTGTTCTGTGGACAAATTTAGAACTGTTTGGGCCCATGGATCAACGCTATGTTTGGAGGAGGAAGAACAAGGCCTATGAAGAAAAGAAACACTTGCCTACTGTGAAGCATGCGGGGGGTCACATCATGCTTTGGAGCTGTGTTGTTCTGCAGGTACAGGGAAGCTTCAGCGTGTGCAAGGTACCATGAATTCTCTTCAGTACCAGGAGATATTGGAAAAAAATATGATGCATCCTCACAAACCTGAGGCTTGGGAGACGTTGGACCTTTCAACAGGACAATGATCCCAAGCATACCTCCAAGTCCACTAGAGCATGGTTGCAGATGTTTAAAGGCTGGAACATTTTGGAGTGGCCATCGCATTTACCAGACTTTAATCCGATTGAGAACCTCTGGTGGGACTTAAAGAAAGCAGTTGCAGCGCGCAAGCCTAAGAATGTGACTGAACTGGAGGCTTTTGCCCATGAAGAATGGGCTAAGATACCCGTAGATCGCTGCAAGACACTTGTGTCAAGCTAGGCTTCACGTATAAAAGCTGTTATAACTGAAAAAGGATGTTGTACTAAGTACTAAGAATGAATGTCACTTGGGGGTTGAATAAAACTGATAAGGATGTGAGCACAGAAAAGACATTTGTGGTTATTTCATTATAAATGTTATGTTATATTTGTCTGACTTACAAGTGTCTATTTGATTTAATTGTAAACAAGATGACTGAAATGATCAAAATCAATGTCAAACTGGCCAAAATACTCAATTTCAGTGGGGGTTGAATAATTTTGAACACAACTGTATACTCGAGTATAAGCCAGGCTTTTTAGGCTTTAAAAAAAGCCTCTTACTTCCCGGTGCCGAGTAGTGACATCAGGTGGGGAGATGCGGAGTGAGTGGCAGCTGTCTGAGAGGAGAGAGTGGGTGAGAAAGATACTTATGCTAAGCTTTGAATTCCCACACAGCCCAGTACTTTTTTTGTTTGTTTTAATGTCCTCTTGCCTCCTGCAATCCGTCATATGGTTTTGTTGTGGGACTGGTGATCTTATTCACATGTTTAAATAATGCTAATTAGAGATCACCACTCTAGAGTTGAAGACTGAAGATTGCCCAGGTAAGTGAACATTGAACTGGTAGGGCGTTGGTGGGGCAGTAATCCCATACAGTAACCTTCAATACTTTTCCACTATAGATCCCAGAAGCTAAAGCATGCTGGGATTTGTACTGTATGGGATTACTGTCCATTTAAAGTGCAACTAATGCCTCAAAACAATACAGAATCAGGAGGATGGTATATTTTGTTAAAAATATTGCCTTCTGATTCTGTATTGTTTTGAGGCTTTAGCTGCCCTTTAAATGGACAGCAGAATTCCTATACTGGATTTGGCTATTACTGTATGGGACTACTGTATGGGAATTCTGCTGTCCATTTAAAGGGCAACTAAAGCCTCAAAACAATATAGAATCAGAAGGCAGTAGTGGTGATAATTTTTTAGGCAAATATAGGTACCTCAACTTATACTCGGTTTGGCTTATATTCGAGTATATATGGTAGTAAAATAATGATCAATAGTGAAAGTTATTTTACGATAATGCCCACATACTGTACCTGTAGTTTGCTGTAATTGACATTATCCATGGTTTCGGTTTCCATGATATCCAGCAAATTGTGGCTGATAAAACTACATCGGCATTATCATAATATAACTATCGGTGTAGATTATTTTGCGACAACAATGTTTTATAAATTTTGGCAAAATTTACATTTTCTGACACACAAACTGAAAATTTGGGGGATTGTGTTGATATAGTTTTTGTTTATCGTAAAGATGCCCTACATTGATTAATTTCAATGTTCCTTAAATACCCAAACTATTGCTGAACTATTGTTATTCAGGATTCATTCATAAACATCAGTATGGATGGTGCTTGGATGTGTTTATGAACAGAGCACATGTGCATTTTTCTTTAAAGGAAAACTAAACTTTTTTTTTAATCCTAATTTTCCCCAGAACACCTATACATTGTAAGATTTTTCTCTAGTAATTTGCATTTACAACACACTACAAGATGTATATGTACAAGAAGGATTCCATGTTGTTACCAGTACAAGTTACCTGTGTAGTATTCTAAGAGCCTTGTGGGCATGTGCACCAATTGGCCATGCTCCCTGTCTCTCTGCACATATTCTCTATACAGATGTCTCCACAACAATGTGGAAGCCCATGATAGGACATTGAAAGCTGCTTGCTGCATTGCAGTTTATTTTCAGCCAGTATGATCTGAAGATAGCATTCCTGGAACAATACAAAATCAGTTTTTTTATGTTTTGTTCACATTCTTTCCCTACAAAATATAAAGTTTCTACTGGCATTGTGGAAGCTGTGGTGGTTTAGCAGTCTAAAGTATTCAGTTTAGAAACACAGTCCATGAGGTCACAGGTTCAAAGCTCTTAACTTACTTAGGATTTTTAAAAAATGTTCCCCTCAAATATTAATAGGAAATAAACTGCAAAGATTACTTTAGGGTTTTTTTGTATTAAAAAAATTGCTAGGGTGTGACTTAGCATGCAAAAGTTAAAGATAGGTGTGGAAGGCCTAGGTTTGCATGCAGGCAAGTCTTAAGCCACTAATGCCTTTAAATGGATAATGTATCCCCAATTAATTAATAGGCCTGTGGCCTTGTGATTTTATATAGTCACAGAACACCTTGATGACTTCTAATATCCTTATAATTTAGAGTATGGGGTACATTATCCATTATAGAATCCAATATAGAAACATTTTTAGATTGTATGCAAAAGTAATTTACCAACTACAATGTGGCAAAATTCATTACAGCCTTTAGGTCTGGGAAAGTGTTGGGTTCATTCAATCCCCTTCAAAGAAGGAAAAAAGGGTGTCAATATAAACAAAGATGTTCATGTACATTTTGGGGGCATAAACCAATTTTGATGGAAAGGGTCACCAGACATTTGCCATAATACTCTCCAATACCTGTTATAAATAACCAAACTTTATTTTGCCATAGCTTAGTGAATTGTTACGGTCTTCAGGAAAGGGATCCTATGGGAGGCCTCCCTGGGCGCGGAGTCTAAGTACCTGACGGTTTTCTCCAGAGCCTGTGATGGTGAGGATGTTGCACGGCAGTAAGGTAACAGGTCGCGGCCCCAGTAAAGACAACCACAATCCCTAAATGCGGAGACAGCCACAGAAAAGAAGGAATCCAAGATACACAGCAAGGGTCAGGAACGGCGGCAAGCAAACCAGTCCGAGGACAGGCAGAAATCAGGGCAAGCGGCAGGCTGGCAAAGGTCAAGCTATCCGGATAGGCAACAGGTAGTCAGTCAGGAGGCGGCAGAGTAGTCACGGGACAGGCAGGAGTCAAAGGCAGGCGGCAAGCTGGCGAAGGTTGGGCAACTCGGGTCGGCAGCAGGTGGTCAGTCAGAAGGCAGAAGAGTGGTCAGGAAACAGGCAAAAGTCCAAAGGCAGGCGGCAAGTAGAGTGGTCGGGAAACAGGCAAAAGTCCAAAATCCAGAAGAAAACAGGGTTCAAAGGAAGCTTGTTTAACAGAGGGCTTTAAGAAGCTCTATTCGCATCATCCAGCCGCAATGCACACACCCACATGCACAGGAGGACATCTGCGCCTACCTCTAGCCCTGGGAGGAGGTTGGGACCCACGGCATGCACGCGACCGTAACGTGACGCACACGCCCGTGACGTGCACGTGCCTGAAGGACCCTCCGAGCCGGTATGAACATAACATGAATGCTGTAGGGAGCATTATTTCAATTACTAATGTTTGGCCTGTTGCTTTATTTGAGACATTGCTTTCTGGAGAAACCCATTGCTAACATAATCAATTATGGGTGGTTAAATGAGGATTCCTTTATGCAATGTTGGTACTGGATTGTAAGTTAAATAATGTGTAACTGTAACAAATATGAAACAATTACAATATCACAATATTCCGTAACTATAAATAAGAGATCCTAGCTACAATGTTCATAGATGAATACAGATAAGATTAAAAATGTGAAATGACACCATTTCAAAGCTTTGAGGAACTTGGATTGTAATCATACATTTTATGGAGGCAAAATAGGTGCCATGTTGCCATCATTATATCGATTTGTGACCATACCAGTTTTATCAAAGTTGTTCTGTAGAGGCCATGTATGTAATAATATTTAAAAGTGTTAAGTACTGATTACACTTTTTAAGTAGTTTTGTCTTCAAGACTGTTTTACCTAGCAACCACTATAACCCTCTTTGCCAGGACTTTTATTTTGCCAGTACTTTTAGGTCCTTACTACTTTATAAAAAGATTAATCCTGAGAAATAACTGGAAAAAAAGCCCTAAGACAGGTACAAGTAAGTAGCAGTAGTTGAGGATTACAGCAGTATATTGTTAAAAGTAATGGGTAATCAAATAAAAATCTTTACGTTTGACTTTGGCCCTCCTATAAAATATGTAACAATTTTATAAATCTGTTTTAAAAAAAACAAACCAAAAAACAAACATACAATATACAAGACAAGAGTATATTTTACTTGAGTTCACCTGTGGTCTACATAAAATAGCTCATACCTTTCATACAAGCTTATGATGATTTCCCTGTAACAATTCTCTGTCCTTTCCTGTCCTATAGGCTCCTTAGGGAGAGACAAAATAAGGGTATTTTTATGTTTTACTCACCTGTAAAATCCCTTTCTCTGAAGTCGTAAGGGGGACCCAGGAACGCAGGGGTATTATCACCTTTCTCCAGGAGCAGACACTTTAAATTGAAAGACTGAGGCTCCAGTGCTCCTCCCCTCAGCTATAACACTCTGAGCACCGGAAGCCTCCTCCAGTTGGTCCCAAAGAGGAAGCGTAAGCCAATAATGAAATAATAGATCATAGAATAAACAAGAGAAAATTAACAGGCAACAGACCAAGACAATCATGTCAACAAACAGGGAGGGAAATACCTGGGTCCCCCTTACGGCTTCAGAGAAAGGGATTTTACAGGTAAGTAAAACATAAAAATTCCCTTTTCTCTTACAGCCTTAGGGGGACCCAGGAACGCAGGGGACGTCACAAAGTCCCAAACTTGTTGGGTGGGCACCCATAAAACCACTTAGACCAGTTCTGAGGATAGAGTCGCCCAAGGCTGTATCCTTCTCTGCAAAAATTTGGAGGCGATAAAATTTGATAAAGGTATGGATGGAAGACCAAGTTGCCGCTCGACATATCTGGTCCACCGAGGCACCATGGCGAGCCGCCCAAGAGGCTCCAACAGCCCTAGTAGAGTGGGCTGTAACCTGCAAGGGAGGAATGGCCCCAACTGCCAAGTAGCAGCGGACGATAGTAGATCTAATCCACCTTGCCAGAGTTTGTGGAGAAGCCCTGGACCCCCAGCGGGGCCCCGCCAGAAGAATGAACCAAGCCTGAGTGGAACGGAAGCCTTCCGTACTAGCAATGTAAATCCTCAGGGCTCTCACTACATCAAGACAGTGCAAACCACGCTCCTTGGAAGAAGACGGATTCGGAAAGAAGGCTGGAACAATGATTTCCTGATTGATATGGAAAGACGAGACCACCTTTGGCAAAAAGGAGACGTGAGGCCGAAGAATGGCCTTGTCTGAAGAAAATGACAGGCATGAGGGATCCATTGATAAGGCAGCTAATTCCGACGCCCACCTGATGGAAGATATAGCCAGAAGAAAAAACGTCTTCCAAGAGAGAAGTGTTAAGGGAACTGGATGTAGTGGTTCAAAAGGCGGCTTTTTGAGTGCCCTGAGATCTATCGATAGATCCCAGGGCTGAACCAGAGCCCGAACCGGAGGACGCAAATGGGCTACTCCCTGTAAGAAAGTCTGGATATCCTTCCTGCTCGCAAGCTTCCTATGAAAATATATAGAAAGGGTGGATACCTGACTCTTGAGAGCGCTGAGCGAAAGACCACCGTCAAAACCTTTTTGGAGGAAACTAAGGACTCTGGACAGAACGAATCTGGACAGGGGAAAGCCCCTGGATGAGCTCCACATCACATACTTTTGCCAGATCCTATAATAAACCTTAGATGAAGATGGTTTTCTAGCTAACATGGTAGGTATTGCCGATACCGGTACCCCTCGTCTTCTCAGTATGGCGGATTCAACCGCCACGCCGTTAAATGTAGGCGCTGAAGATCTGGGTGTTGGAAAGGTCCTTGTACAAGAAGATCTTGTTGCAGTGGAAGCGATCATGGTTCCCCGACTGACATGGAGAGAAGATCTGAGAACCAAGCTCTCGTTGGACAATGAGGAACGATGAGAATTACTGGGGTCGTTCCTGTTTTATCCTCTTCAGAACCCTGGGTATCATAGGTGTTGGCGGAAAGATGTAGCCCAGGCGGAACTGCCAAGGTACCACCAGAGCATCTACGAAGGCCGCCAGCGGATCTCTTGTCTTTGCGCAAAAGATAGGAATCTTTCGGTTGTATCGAAAGGCCATCAAGTCATGTCGAGTCTGCCATCTCTGTGTCGTTGTTCGAACACCTCCAGATGGAGAGCCCATTCTCCTGGTTCAAGTGTAACTCGGCTGAGGAAATCGGCCTCCGTGTTGAGGACACCAGGTATGTATATTGCCGATAATGCTGGAATGTAAAACTCTGCCCAGGTTAGAATTGGGTATGCTTCTGCCATGGCCATATCGCTTCTCGTGCCCCCTTGATGATTTATGTATGCCACAGCCGTGTCGTTGTCTGACTGTATGCGGACGTTCTTGCCAATCAGAAAGAATTTCCAGTGAGACAGAGCAAGGAATATTGCTCTTAACTCCAGGACATTGATGGGCAGGAGAATTTCTTCCTTGGTCCAAAGACCTTGGGCCTTCTAAGAGTCGCACACCGCTCCCCATCCTCGGAGACTGGCGTCCGTCATCACCACTGTCCACGTGGGCAGACAAAGAGTTTTTCCCACCACTAAGTTGCTCTCCACGGTCCACCAGGTTAGGGACGACCGAACCGGATGCGGGAGATGTATCCAAGCATCCAACGACTGTCTCTGGAG
Source organism: Hymenochirus boettgeri (assembly GCA_019447015.1). Classification (NCBI taxonomy): domain Eukaryota; kingdom Metazoa; phylum Chordata; class Amphibia; order Anura; family Pipidae; genus Hymenochirus; species Hymenochirus boettgeri. Next base: position 131,050,677 of record CM033473.1, on the reverse strand, counting down.
AGGGCGCAGATGGAAAAGCGCGTACGGAACTGCTTCCACTGAAGACACCATCTTCCCCACCAGACGCATCATTGTCGAATTGAGATCTGATTGTTGGACTGCGCCTGAATGGCCAGCTCCTTCAATTATGCGATTTTGTCCTGGGGGAGGATGACCTTGTGGATGGTTGTGTTGAATAACATCCCCAGGAAGATCATGCGATTCGATGGGGTCATAGAGGATTTCACCCGGTTTATGATCTATCCGAACCGAGATAGGGTTGTTATGCACCGAGAGACATGTTGTTGTGCTAGCTTGAAGGATGCCGCCTTTATTAAAAGGTCATCTAGGTAAGAGAGGATAAAGATTCCTTGAAGACGAAGGAAAGCGGCTTGACAGGTCATGACCTTTGTGAATACCCGCGGTGCTGAAGCTAGGCCGAATGGTAGGGCCATGAACTGGAAGTGCCGGGCACCGATGGCAAATCTGAGAAAGAGGTGATGACTGGTCCAGATGGGGACGTGGAGATACGCGTCCTGAATATCCAGGGAAGCGAGATGGTTCAATAGTCAATATCTATCGCAGGGATTCCATTTTGAACCTGATTTTTTGCACATAGATGTTGAGAGCTTTTAGATGCAAAACTGGACGGAATGTTCCGTCCTTCTTTGGTACCAGAAAGAGATTTGAATAGAATCCCCGAAATCTCTGATCTCTTGGAACCAGGGCTATGACTCGTGCCTGGAGGAGGGATAGAACGCAATCGTTGAGGGCTTTGTGGCGGCTTGGGCATCTTGGAATGCGGGAGGGAAAGAAACGAGGAGGAGGGGAAGAGAACTCTATTCAGTAGCTGTTGGTCAGAGTATCCATCGTCCAGGTGTCTGTGGACGGCAGTTGCCACTCTATGAAGAAAAAACGAAGGCGGCCTCCGACATGATGTGGCAGAAGATAGTCATGCCTGTTTGTTTTTGTCTCCCCCTGTTTTTAAGGCTCCTCTTTTGGAAGGCCAGGGAGTAAATGGTCTTTGTCCCTGACAGGTTGGAAAGGTATTGATAGACTCTGTCTGTCCCCGGTTTGGAGGATGTGAGGCTCTTGAGGGGAGAAAAGAGGATGAACGCCAAAATGATGGAAAGCAGCGGGCTCTGTTCTGCGGGAGGAAGGTACTTTTACCTCCTGAAGCTTATCTTCTCCAGTTCGGGTCCGAACAGGAAGTGCCCCAGGAAAGGTAGGTTGGTGAGGGCTTTTTTGGATGCAGGGTCCGCTGCCCTTGCTTTAATCCATAAGGATCGCCTGCCGCCGTATCGGCCGCCGATGATCTGGCGCTAGTTAGAGTCTAGTGCTAGACTCTAACGCCGCGTCCCCGATATATATAGCTGCATCAGATAGCTGTTGTATAATGTCGATCAGGTGGCTGTAAAGTTGGTCTAACCAGGCTTCCATAGCCTTGGCCCCCCATGCGGAGGCAAAGGTGGGGCGCAGGGCCGCGCCAGATGCTGCAAACGATGTTCTCAGGAATCCCTCCAGACCTCCTTGAAAGTGGCTGCCTCGGCCAGAGGGATGGCTGTGGCCCTGTAAAGTCTCGCCACTGTTGGGTCGACTACTGGCGGCAAGGACCACGTATCCACGTCCGACTCGGGAAAAGGAAACATCATTTGAAAGTTCCTTGACAGGTGAAAATTCTTTTCTGGAGATGCCCATTCTTCCAATACGATCTGTTCCAACTGATCATAACAGGGGAAAAAATTGCTGTCACTTTCTTAGGACAGCTGAACAAAGATTTGGATTAATTTGTACCATCATGATGTTAATATGTATCCATTATGAACATATTTGAAAAGACATGGTCTGCCCTGCTTGCTTGTTTATTGGGATGTATTAAGACTAGAAATGGCAACAAAATAAAAAACCACATCTCATTTGTGTTTCCAAAGGATGAGAAACTCAAGAAATTAGTGGAACAGAATGGCACAAAGACTGGAAGTTATAGCAAGCTCCTTCCTGTAAGTCTTGATTTTTTTTTCTAAAAGAAACCTTTTTTTTAAAAGAACTTGACTTAACAGATTAAAAGTAAAATTTGATTTAGAAATTATCTTGGCCAAACCAAAATTCATTGTGTTTTGTGAGATCCAGTTCTTGAAATGATGAAGTCCTCATTTCTATATTTCATTAGGAGATATGGAGTGCATGTAAAAAGTCAGTAAATAATTTCCCTTTTATTCCGTTTGCCTTCTAGAACAGAACAATGTCCAGTGTCCATAGATGCCAAAAGGTTTTAAAAACCCAGAACTTATCAAAGGTCCATGGACGAAAAGAGGATCAGCGGTAAACTTTCTCTTTTTGCCTTTCATTCTCTGTTGTTTTGTTTTTAGTAAATTGTCTATTCACACTTGTGGAATTCTGTACTTGCTTATTGATTTTATATAAAAAAATCCTATTATAGTTTATTTTTGTAAGGTGGATAGAAGTTTTGTAATTATTGACTACCAAAATAATTTCATCGGTTGCTGTCTTTTTTTATTGAAGGTAATAGAATTGTGCAGAAATATGGCCCCAAAAGATGGTCTGTGATTGCAAAACCCTTAAAGGGCAGAATAGGCAAACAGTGTAGAGAGAGGTGGCATATCACCTCCTACCCCAGAGGTAAAGAAGACTTCTTGGACTGAAGAAGACAAATCATATATGATGCTCACAGCGCCTAGGAAATAGATGGGCAGAGATTGCAAACTTCTTCCAGGAAGTAATGGCAACAGAACTATTTTATATAGCTAACTAATTTGTTTTCTTCTTTAGAAATTAATATGTTCTGTATTTGTGTTTTATTTTAATTATTTCATAAATGCCATAGAACATAGAAAATATATTCCTCAGGCCTTTAATTATAAGTTCATTGCATATAATAAAGTATCACTAATGTGTTGCTTAGCCAACATATAAAACATGGTTTTAATTAACTTTTTAGTATCAATCAAGACAGCATGCTTTCAATTAAGTATTGATGATTGCACTTACATGATTCAACAAGATTTTAATAAAAATAACTTAAAGAAACTTTATTTTGTTATTTACGTCCCAAACACCTCCCACTCCTAGGTATCCCAGACGGGAACCTAAAATGCTAGAACACTTATTTTCTGGTGAAGATGCATATAATGTAACTTTTTTATTCAACTTATTATTATGTGCAGAACTGATAATGCTATCAAAAACCACGTGGAATTCTACTATGCGTCGCAAGGTTGAACAGAAGGTTACCTTCAGGAATCAACCAAAACCAGCCAACATCTCTAACTTCAAGTTTTCCAAGAACAACCACTTGATGTGCATTCACTCATACTACCAAGCCTCTACTCAGCTCTCTCAAGCCAGCCGCCCCCACATGAACTCCTTTCCCTACTATCACATAATGGAGTCACAGAATGTAAGAACCTTTTTCCATGTACAGCCACAAAAAACAGTTGGTTTTACATAGAATTATGCTAAATTGTATGCTTTTTTTTTTTTTTTTTTTTTTTTTTTTAATGCAATCATATATGTATTATATATTTTTTTTTTTTGTTGACGGCCAACAACTTAGGTGCCTCTTGACCAATTTAGTATTAGAATAGCAATAATTTACAGATTTCAACCATATTCAACCGCAGATGCCAACATTTGACATGTGTGAGCCTTCTGGTTCAGCACTGTTTGTGTGTGGATCGTTTTTGCATCTCTTTTACTTTTTTACTAAACAATGTGTTATTGCACTAGTGCTATAAATTAAGTCCAGATGTTTATGCACTTTAAATGTTCAACATTCAAACATTTTTTCTACTTAATCAAACAAATAAAAATGTCAGGAGATGCAAATGCCTTAAGACAGGCTATTTTGTAACAAGAGCACAGTTCTAAGTATGCCACACCCCTGGCCTTAGCCCACCTAGTTTGAATATCTGAAAAAATATAATGCAAACATACATGCAAACATTTATTCAGATAATAGTCTTTTCTTACAATTTAACACATCTTTGTTTATTGACCAGTGGAAATGTTTTATACCGTTGAGCCAGCACTTCCATGTTTAAAAATCCTTTACAAGTTGGAGGCAGACTGATGCAAATCACAAAAACACAAAAGAAAGGCAAATCTGTCCATAAATAAATTATTTATGTTTAAAAAAAATCTTAAACAAATCAGAAAATGGCACCATTTGACAAATGTATTTTTATTTACAAGGGTCCATTTTTACTGGAATTTTGATTCTTACTTTCTGTAGGCTTATCCTGTAGCATTGCATGTAATATTGTCAACGTCCCACAACTGCAACTGCAGCTGTACAGGTAAGTCTTAACAATTTTAATATTAGACTTGCATTCTATAAATCTTTATTACATAATCTTGTTATCTATCTTATGCCAACAACACAATGCTGCTTTCTTTTATTTTTTATAATGGTAAAACATCAGGATCTGTTTGGCTTGAATCATGTGTCCCTGCTTCATTACGGCAGAAAATCTCCAGTAATAAATATCTCCTTTTTGAAATGAGCAGGGCCTTATTGTTAAGATTAGCTCTAAATCAGCCCCGCTAATTGTCTTTCTTTAAGTCTCATTCCTTATTTTTTTAGCTTTTATTTCTCTCCAGGACTGTTTTGGTAATATTATATGAAAGTGTTGGTGGGTGTGTGAATATAGACCATAAACTATCATGTTTTAATAAACACAGCCTCTCAACAAATTGATGGAATTTTATTTTATTCTGCCTGAGAACAAGATTTATTTGTGGTCTAAGTGAAACACATAGAAAGGAAAAGCAAAGAAAAGGGGAAGTTGTGACTCAGCAAGTGACTTAAAAATAATAGCCAGGTATATTATCTGCAACATATTTGTTCTTACAGATTTTAAGGCATGTTATTTGGGAGAAAGATTGCTCTTATTAGAATATATTTGCAAATGAGCTATGTAACTGTCATACTTTTTAGACAATAAATGTTGAGAGAGAGAAATTTTCAGAACCATTTTGCACCAGGCATGTAAAAATACCATGTTACTCCACAAATTGGTGGTGTCACCAAGAATGTTCCATTTAGTTTTTCATGTATTTATTGTGATTAGAATGATTTTTTTTTTTTTTTAGAGAACATATATGATGAAGACCCAGAAAAGAGAAACGAATAAAGGAATTAGAGTTGCTTCTTATGTCAACAGAGAATGAAATAAAGTTCAGCAAGCACCTCATATTGTAAGTCCTAGGAAATAACTAAAGGCATTTTGCAGTCTATTAAACATAATAACTGTCTAAAATTCTATAAACCAGTATTAGAGTTGCTAGAGCAATTGGCCTGATATTATCATAATCGATTTAAAGCCATGTATATGTGCTTTAGATATGAGAAGACAAAACATTTTTATTGAATGTAAAGGATTTGCATGTATGTCACAGAATAATGTAGGCTTTAGTAGAAATGTAAGTGCTCTTTGCATGTATCTGGGTGCCTTTAAGTACCTTTACTATGCAGTGTGCCAAAATGGAAACTATATGTGATAAAATGGAGATAAATTATTAATTTCCCTGCTCCTCTTCTTCTGTCAAAGTTGATCTAATCAATTGTCCTTATTTTCATTATTGAAAATACCTTACCTTATTGAAAGTTTTTAAAAAGCAAGGCTAACTATGAAACTAAACAAAGTAAAAAAAAAAAATAGCTTTTATATTCCACTTAAGCAGGGTACATAGTGTATAATGCTTTTTCCTGACTGACCGTTTGGCTATTCCAACTGGATGCCCAATAGAAGGACTGTCGGTCGAGGCAATAGTGGACCAGCTTGCAGTCCATAGAGGGGCGCATGATCGGCTGTGGTTTTCCAATCGAACGTTCATCCGTCCAAACCTATGGTCACACTGGAAATCTTGGTCGGTCGTTTGGGCGAATTATTGTATGGTGTGTACCCAGCTTAACATATGCTGTCACTGGTTTACTGGATAAAAATGGAAAAAAACTTTTTAGAACTCAATAAATTAGGTATAATGCTGGCCAGACACTATTACTTTACCTTCCAATGTTTGTGCAATCAAAGAACCATGGGGCAAAATCTTTTTGCAATTGTTTTTCAATCGCAAAATAAATGGACCGAACGTGATTTTAGTTTACCTTTAGACATTGAATAGATTTAAAATTTGATTCTTTTCAATGTCTGATCGTGTATGACCAGCCTTCTAATTCATTTTTTTTTCACAATGAGTATTTTACACATGCTCACATTATATGACCTTGCCTGTTGCATAGAAGCTCAAGATAAAGTTGTAATTGTAAGATGACACAAGACCCTAGAATTTCATGCACAGTAATACATTGATAAAAGGAACATCTTGACAACTGTTTCAGAAGTGTAAGTTTGTAGTGTGATGCACTTGCATTTCTTTTTCTCTTACTCCTAGCTCTGTAGGAGACACCTTAAGCAATTTCATTGCTAAGTTACTTCTTCTTTTTTTTTTTTTTTATCTTAATTTTTTTCCCTTCCTTAAAATACAGAATCGTCCATCAGCCTATCAACGTGGCACACAGTGCTGTTTGTGACAGTTCAAGGCTCCATGGGGAGCCCCCAGTTTCCTCCTGCTTTGGGGATCCCCATCATGCTACTCCACCTTCACCACCTTTAGATCATAGCTGCTTGCCTGAGGAGAGTGCATCCCCAGCCCGGTGCTTTGGAGTTAACCTCTTAATTCAAATGAAGAACATACCGGAATACTCTGAAACACTCTTCATTTTACGATTCTGTAAGTAAGATATTATTCTATATCACCTTTTATGATTAAAACTGTTAATATGCCTTCATTTCTGTACCATCATATAATAAAATATAGTCTATGTCAGATTTCGTGGATGTCTTCCTAAGAAAAAAGTTCCTTAAAATTAAAAAAAAAACATAAAACATTCTGACTTTTCCCTTTTGTATTTTATTAATGAAAAAAAGATTTTATTGCCCATGGATAAATAACTGCACACAGAGCTCTGATGTCTGTTCTGTACGATCCGCGGTAGCACCATGCTAAAGCTTCATGCCTTACCATTGCTTTCAGGCTCCTTCATCTTGGGTTGAACACAACAGATTTGAAAGCAGTGACCAAGCCGATTCCTCACCCAGCAGAACTCCCTCAGGCCAAGCCTCAGAATCTGAGGATGGATCAGGAAGCCTCTGCAGCCCAAGGGTTGTCCCTGATACAGATATAAGTGAAAACATGGTGTATCAGGGATCTCCTAGTTCTTTAGATTCCTCAGAAGCAGCCCATCACCGGTGAACGTCTTGCATAAAAAGAGGGGGCGTCTGAGCTACTTAGCCAGTGAAGAGCGAGGTCTCTTTAGCCTGGCTGACATCACAGTTTCTACACCTAAGCGTTCCCCTATCAAAGCCTGCCCTTCTCTCCTTCTCAGGTAGATTTGCTACAACTGTCACTAATGTTCACAGTTGTCACAATAATTGTTTTGGAAACAATCACTAATTCCTCTTTCTGTCCATTGATTTTGCATTTGGTGCTTCAATCACTAGATCTTTTTGTTAAACGCTATTAACTAAATAATTCCGCAATATTTTTTGAAAAAGTGGATAATAGGTTTTCACTTTCTGGTGTCCTGTTTGCCCACTCCATTTAACCACTTTTTAATTTGATTACTACTGAGTTTCAACAAATTACTGGTGATTTGTGTGTGTGTGGGGGGGGGATTCATTTTTCTAAAGTGAAATAGCTTTCATCTATATTTTTTGTTGTAATACTTTAGTTTCCCAATTCACATAATGTGTTTATGGATGTGCTAACAAACTAATGGAGGAATATAACAATGTTTGCCTTGTCTCTTACAGTTCTTAAACACCACGTCACAATATGAAAGCTTAGAAATGGAACACCCATCTTCAATGTCAACTCCACTTTGCGGCAAATCAAAAGACTGCCTTAACCTCATCTTTCCTGCGGGACCACGTACCACGACTCCAAAAAGAAAACCATGTGTAGGTTTTTGCATGCAGAATTGTTTTTATCATTAGAGATTCATATAATGGTATTAGATTCCAAATTTTATGGGTTGTGTACAAGGCGGCTCTTTTACCACCGCTGTTTTGTGCATTTGGGCAATTGACTTGTCTTTAAACAATCCATGCATGAACACATGTGAATTTTCAAAAGTAATTTTTCAAACATGACAACATAGTGCTTAGGAAGAGATGTGTTATGTATATATTTTATATATACATTGTCTTCACTCCCAAGTTTTGATTATTGGACCATGCTGCTATAAATGAGCAAACTAACTTTATAACGTTCCTCCTTGTTTTTTAGCCTAGAACCCCAGCCATAAAAAATCTATCCTGGAAAGTTCTCCAGGACTCCTACCACCCCCCACCTCCCCCCTTACCACCACCCACCTACCCCACCCCGCCCACCCACCCTTACCCACCTACCATACCACCCCCCCACCCCACCCCCCCCCCCACCCCCCCTACCACCCACCGACCACCCCCCACCTCCCACTGCACCACCATCACTCTTTACCCACACCCACCTCAGCTGACACTGACCCCCCTCAAAAAATTTCCTCAAACACCAGCCCACACCCCCCCACCCAAAGGACTTAGACCCACCACCATGTGTCACGACTCCTATTCCCATCACTTACATTGCCCCTACCTACCAAACCACCCCCCACACCCACACAACCCCACCACACCTACACCCACAACCCACCCCCCCCCCCCCCGCCCTTCCCCACCCACCCCCCACGCACCACCCCTAACCCCCCCTCCCCCACCCCCACCCCAACCACCACAACCACACCCAGCACCACCCCCCTTACCCCCTGGACTGCTGCCCCCCCTATCACCCCAACCATGCCCAGCCACCACACCACCCCTCACCACCCCCCCTCCCCCTCAGGTCCTACACCCACCGTCCCACCCCTTCAGCTCCCCCCCACTCCCCCCCCCTAGCCCTACCCCTACCAACCCACACCACGCCACTACACCCACCACAAGGACTTACCATCCCCTGAAACAGCTACCCACCTACCACACCCCGCCACTCCTACCCCCTTCAAAAATGCATTAGCAGCTCAGGAGTTTAAATATGGACCTCTGAAGCTATTGGTAAGTTGGTATTCCGTTTTTGGTATCATACAGCAACTGTGCTGGAAGATGTGATACTTCATGTGACCTTTTTTTGTTTTTCTTAGCACCATACCCTTTTCACCTTGCTGAAGACTTACAGGAAGTCATCAAGCAAGAGTCCAATGAATCTGGCATTGTACCTGACCTTCATGAAGCAGAAGAACCTTTACTTAAAAAAATCAAACAGGAGGTAAGTAAATGCCTCGATTTAGATAAGTTCTCTTTTTTGTAATTGCTTAATGTAAATAAGGTAAAAGGGGTGCGTTGATAACAAATACAAGTTCCAACCTCATTAGTTTGACAGTGCTTTATTAATCTCATCTTCTACAACAATAAATGTTATTTACTTTTTCTTTTTTATTATAAGATTATAGATTAAAATATATTGGGGTCCTTTGGTGTGATCAGCTTGTAATCAGCAATGTGATAGATTTAAAGCGCTACCATATTTTTCATCTTCTAATTTAATATCTGTATGTGGTTAATGGATTTTGTTCTGGCTTCTCCATTGTTTCATTATCTATTTATTCTAAATGGACTTGTACACCCTTTTCTTTCCTTTCGCCTTATGTCTTTCTCCTAACTTTAACATTTTCATTTTCCTAGATAATTTTTTTCCCTGTGGAGTTTGTAACAGACTGACCCTGAACACATATACAATCTACTTATACAGGGCTATGTAACAGTTTATTAAAGGCATGTAGGAACATCTATTGAAACATATGCAGCATGGATGAATTGATGTTGTTTGATTTCAATCACTTTGCAATCAGTAATTACACAAGTGTGTCCCTATAAGACCCATACACAGGCAGATAGTTTCCAGGTTTAAAGAGATGACTCACACCCTGGGCACTAGCATGTGCTAGAATGATTTCAATTGTGGTGCTGGTGACCGGACGTCCTGCCACGTCTTAGATGCAATGAGTATACAAATGGTAACCGCACACCAGACGGGTGAAAAAGGGTCCTTAACCCATTTTATTAAGTTCACAAAATAACGTTTTGGGGGACCTAGCCACCCTTCATCAGATCAGATAGTTTCCAGATTCAAAATGATTGGAAATCTGATTGAAGTTCCCCACCTGTGCCCCTGATCTTGAAGATCTTAAAGATCCCAATCATCAGGGTTTTTTTCCCCAATAATTGCTTGCTATTTTGAGTGGTCAATTGGAATACTGCTAACGATATTTGGAGCAATTCACTAGAATCGCTCAAAATATTGATCCTGTGTATGTGGGGGCTCTAGACTCCTTCTATATGAGGAAGTAAGACCGGAAAATGTGATAAAATGTACTATTTTCAATGACAGGAAAAAGAAAAGTAATAAAATCTTTCAAGTTAGGAAAAAAAAAGGCCTTTAATGATGTTAGTTGTGGAAATCTCATCTGGCTTTGCAATATAGATGTAGCAAGAAATAAATAGAAAAAAGGTGCAAGAAAGGGGCAATGCAGTTGTAATGTTAAATGTGAAAATAATTAGTAATTTAGATATTGCTATTACATGCATACATTCATAAATCTAATTGTTCAGAATCAATATAACAAAGGACTTTGCTTGTGGTGTGCACATGCAAAATAAACCCAATCATTCAATGCCTATAAGTAAAAAAAGAAAAAACTTTAGTTAAAGTAAACAATTTTAGGGAATGTAACTAATTTTTAAGACCTGAAGTAACAATAATAATAATAACAATATTTCTTCTGTCCTGTTTCAATGTTTCCCTGTATGTGTTTAGATTTAGATCATTGGTTATACCAGTTAAGCAAAGAAACATTTGTATTCAAATAGGCTGTTTGCTCTTTGTTATTAAATTTGGCCCTGGAGCACATTGTTTCTGTTTAATTAGGTATGGTATGCATTACCTTAGTTTACTATAAGCATTTTTAAAGGTTGTGGTAAAAAATAAAGTTGTTTTGATTTTTCTGTTTTTGGTTTCAACTAAATCAGTCTGGATATTATTTAATAATAAACAATTATTTTAATTAAAATATGCAGCTCCAGAATTCTATTAATTATGTGTCTAATAGGGTTGCACACATATGGTCAAAATTTAACCTACACTATGAAATGCAAATCAGTTATTTTCCAACTGCAGTAGGCCAGATAAAAACAGAAATGCTATGAATTGATAGCACTTGCGAATGTTTCCAATCCTGTTATATAAGCCCATAGCAGTTAGAATTGTGGCAAATAACTTTTGAATTATTGCCCTATTTTTTGTGTGTGTTTCTTCCAATAAAAAAAGTACAATAAATGATTGGCTGCAATATTCAAACATTTCATAGCAATGTAAGGGCTAGGCCCCACTTACACATTTGCGCACACGTTTGCAATTGCACATGCGATTGTTTATAATAGAGAATGAGAAATTCCCACAATTTCTTAAGCGCATGCAATTGCGGGTCCGTTCACGTTTTGGTAACGCATGCGTTCACCATTTTTGGTGCGTTAACGCATGCATTTCCATAACGGAATACTGCAAAATCGCATACGCAAAATGCATGCGCAAACGAAAAACGCACAAGAATCACGCACGCAATCGCGTGTGATAACGCTTGCGATTGTGTGCGCAATTTAGTGCATTGTAGTGGGGCCTCAGCCTAAGGAGCTTTTTATTTTCCATGATTCTATGTAGTTTATCTTCACATACCTTGCTGGCCCACATGCTTCTGATTTATTTTTTTCTTATAGTGTACTTAACATGGGTAATAAGGAGAATAGTGAAGCTTGACTTTATAGACAGAGTAGCTAAGTTAAGGTTATTCACACTAGAGAAGAGGTGCTTGCATGGTGGATATGTATGTATAGTTTATTTATAAAGCGCCACTTGGGACTCAGCGATATACAGTAACGAAATACAATAAAGTCATACAAGGGAACAGATACATAGATAGTGTATATGATATACATTACATATAATATACACTATATATGATAACATTATACAAATGCATTACAATTGTAAAATACAGTAAACTCTTTGCCGCATTGTTAGCCAATTCAAATTTTGAATCACTTGCAGAAAAAAGTTTGACATGATAGCTTGTCTTCCTTAGGTGGAGTCACCAATCCATAAGGTTGGCAACTTTTATTTTTCAAGTTACTGGGAAGGAGAAAACCTAAATGCTCAACTTTTCAGACAGCCATCAACTTTAGAAGATACCTCGGTAAGTTGATGATTAGTTCATTTATCAGCCCAGTGAGCTTTTACTTTGTATTCCAGTAAGTGTTTTACTATTTCTATTTTCTTATCAATGTTATAAGTACATACAGTATTTATAGCTTTTTTAATTTAAAATCAAGAAACCAGGGGTTTTCATTTGTACATTGCATTTATACTTTGTATGTTAAAACAAAAGTAATTTTTAATAAGCAAAGTTCATTAAAAGGGGGGGAGGAGAATAATACAAACATATACTCACACAGCCACCATAAGCAAATGTTTAAGTGACGCTAACCACTTGTGAATAAGTTAGCTTGACTTTAAACATAGCGCCTGCGGCTCTAGGTAAATGCCTTGATATATTTTAATCATTATCAAAAAATTTCTAGCAAAGACCAATAGATAGCAACAATTAACTTCACCCAACAGATATACCTCCAAATGGCTCTTTAATATATATGAATTTCATGTACCTGCTTCTGTTTTCAGGTTATTATATCCAAGTACAAATCATTGCTCATTTTCTTACTTTTGCCATTAACTATGATGGAAGTTGATTAACATGCATGAGAGCTGCAGTTTGTTATTTATAAATAAGGAATGAATTCAGTCATTTTAAATAAGTTGTAAAAACATTTACTAGTGTTAGCTAGTCTATTAAAAGTCACTATATACTGACTGTCCTGCACTCCCAGAAGACTACTGTTTTTTTCCCCACTTTAGCACTGGCCATAGGTTGAATCACATCCTGATCAAACAACTAGATTAAAAAAGTTTTTTTATGTGCAACTAGCTTTATCTCGTTTTTGCTTTCCAGCTTTCTATACACCAGACGTTTTCGTATTTCTGAACCCATGCATTGTATTGGGATAAAATGTAAAATAATACTTTTTGTTTTGTTCTTTCAGAACAGTCTTCTTTCAAGTTCTCTTCTAATGAAGCCTATGTCTGAAAAGGATGATCATATATTTAAATCTTTTCTGTGCCAGCAATTAAATCTTTGACAAGCCCTTTGCAGGTAATAATGCTTCTTAATATAGTTATTGTTGCTTGTAGATTTCCAGCATGGGGGGGGGGGGGGGAAGTCTGTAGTGCAGTATTTTTTTTTTATTGTGATTTATTGGTTTTAGTAATATTTAATTGTTAGGTAAAGCATAGAAAGATTGCATCCAGTAGCCGGCTGCTTTAAAATTAGATCTATACAAACTGCACATTTTTTGCATTAGTTAATATAGTCGGGTGCAATAGGTAAAAAGTTAAAATAAATATTTTCAACCATGAAGAGCTTTTTCAATCTTACGTATGATGCCTTAGAAAGTATGCTTTTACCAAAGTTTTCATCCTTTCTTTCTTTCTTTTTTTTGCCAAAATTTGACAAAAAATGGATTAGATGCTAAAATTTTAATTGCCCTAGACCAATTTATGCTGTTACTGATTAAACATGTCACGGTGTGGATTCTTTTTTAAGGTCCCAAACTGTGTGTTCCTACTGTCAATTGCACTTTTCTCTTTTTTTTCTTTTGCTTCTTTATTGTGATTCTTTTGAAGTGCGTACTTTTTTGTGGAAACAGTTGCTTTGTGTTTTACAAGGCAACGTATACTTCACTGTATAGAGAACACTAATAATGGGCAGAACAACAACATGTGAACTTAAGAGAAGTGACTTGATATTTTTCTCTGTGGCTTTGGAGGAAGGAATGTGGGTATTTGGATGCATTAAACAACTAGCAGTCCTCCTATTGCAAAACTTGTTTCTTTGAACATAGAAGACCTCATGAAAGAACAAGGCAGTGACACAATGAAATGAAACTTTTTTTCCCCTTCACTGTTGTTTTCATTATCTTTTGAAATCTCTCAAAACATTTTGTATGGATAGTAACTAACAAAATTTAGACCTGTCCAGCAAAAAGATAAGATATATTTCAAACCTGGCTGATATTTGAATAAAAGTGCTGTTTAATCCCTCCTTGTTGTAGGCTTTAGATACTGTGCATTGCCTTCAAAATATCCTTATTTGCATAATGTGTACTTATTAGATATTGCAGCCAAACTTTATTTACTCTTCATTTTCTGCCTCAGGGAACCTAAGCAGGATAAATGAAACCAGGATGTGTGTCATGTCCTGGAAACATTTGTGAAGAATACTGATATTACATTTAAAACTGCATCCTGTAATAATCATATATATATATATAGTAATACGGCACTCACTCCAAGCTGGATACTTGCCCGGGTGCCACCCGCTAACAAAATATAACAGAGGTAGGTATTCAATGTGCACTCCAGGGTCTTTAAGAAAACGTGTATTTTATTCACACATATATACACATACGTGATATGTGTGAAAAAATACACGTTTTCTTAAGACCCTGGAGTGCACCTTGAATACCTACCTCTGTTTATATATATATATATATAATATATATATATATATATATATAATATATTAAAGGATAAGTACACCATAAAAAAGTAAAGCTGGCTAATACATTTTTCCCCCCTCCCCCCCGAGCCTACCTTTTCTGCTAGAAACATGCTGGTTTCCTCCTCTTGGAACATGTCATCTTTAGCTCGCCCTGCCAAAATGTCCTGCTTCCTGGGCCTCCAGATTTTCCACACGCGCGAGCTCGCTGCGTGCACATGTGGGTGGCATGATGTCATGTGCGTGCGCTGTGTGTGACGTAATTGTGCCGTGTTTGGTTGTGGTTGATTATGTCACACACATGCACGGTCGCACTGACGCACATGCACGCAACTTTATGTCGCGTGCGCACTGGCATCCAGCGCGTGCTCGTGGAACATCCGGCAATTACGTTTGTATTTTTATATAAATAACTTTTTTTCTTTTAGAAATCTATGAAAAAGAAAACAATCTAATTTATTAAAACAAATGAGTACATGAAATATTACATTAATGTAAAGCCTTACATTAACTACTAAATTCCAAAGATGATTTTCTCCACTTCCTAAAAACCAATACCTTTTCATCTGAGTACTATAAACATGTCTCTAATTTCTTTCAGCACCTCAGCAGTACCTGGGAAGCAATGTCTTGTGGGAAGACAGAAGATCAAAAAATTCTTGCAGAACAACACTGTAAATACATTAGAACTTTTCCACACTAGTCATGTGAGGAAAAAAAGCAGGATTCGAACAAGCATTATCAATCAGTAAACACTTCAAAGAAGATTTGGAATTTAATTTTCAAATTCCTCTACATGAAACTTTGGGAAATTGTTCATGATTGGGAGCATTTTTGTGTGTGGTACACAGTTGGGAGAAGCACCAAGTGCATTTTTCTTGTATTTTGTGTTTTTTCCCCCTAGTCGTCATCTATTTTTTAGTTAGATTATATCTGACATTAATATAAATGTTGTTATATATGGACAATATAAATGGATGTTTGGGGAAAAAGAAGACAATCTTGCCTATATATATTAGGTGTTGCTTTTTTGTAATTTTGTTTATTTTTCACAAAAGATGAAACTATTTTGAAAACAAGCAAAAGCACCAGTATTGTTTTATATTTGTATATTTTTTTTCTATATCAGAGCAGGCACTCTACCAGTTATTTCCATTTTCAACAGTCCTATTGTACCGGTACCAAAAGAGTAGCAATTGCAAGCATTACTACAGTATTTATCACAAGTAATAATATAGAAGTACTGATTGAGATACTTTTTAAAAATGATACATTGATGTGCAAGTAATTCTTTTTCGGTTTGCTGCTAATTGTTTGCCAGGGGAAAAAAGATTTTTTTAATGAAAACAAATCTATTTTTGCAGTAACTTAATTTTTTATTAATATAAAATGCCAATTTATTTTTTTTGTATATAGATTCCCCATTAACCCTTTTCTGCTGCTATGACTGTAGCATGTAGACATGCTGGCATTGTGAAAGCACAATTGGGATTTGTACAAATCAGATCACTATAGTGATGTCTGCTTTTTATGCACTAGCATTTCATTAAATTTTTCAGTATGTTACTACTTTTTCGTATTTCTGAAGGGGAAAAAGGACCTGGGAGATTAAAGCCTTGCACCTTCAGTAGTTTGGGAGAAAACTGTATTATTGTCTTTTTTTGTTTTTCTAAAATTTCTTCTGTATATTTCCTTTATGTTTGATGTTAATGTCCTGTACAGTACTGCCTTTTTGTGTAAACAAACATAAGAAAAACACGTTTTATATATTTGCTGCCTTTTGAACATTTGTGGTGCAGCATTACTGCACTTATTTTGTACTGCCTTGTAAAGAATAAGTGTGTTTTTTAATTAGCTTTGCTATTATAGTAGAAATATTTAGGAAATCCTAAGACTCCTAACAATTTTATTGTACACTGCATACAATTTAATTGCAATCTTGCAACATAAGCGTACTACTATTTTGTAAAAATATGTACTACTATTAGCATTGTGCCACCAGTAACAGGCAAAAACTATCAAAACTGAAAAGATACGATGAGATAAAGGAGCACTAAGCTGTTCCATAATGTTCTGTTTGTTATAAACTTATTGAAGTAAATTTGTGCTGTGAGGACAATTTAAAGGGGACTGTGGTTTCCATACAAGTAGCCTTTAAAAAAAGGGGTGCACTTCTACCTTTTAAAATACTTCAGGATCATGCTTCTAGCTCAGTCTATTCAAAGTTACAGCAGTATAAAGGGTTTTTTCCTGCTAGTACTCTGAGCTGTGCCATCACCAGCACCACTGCTTGCTCCTAAGTCTCAGTCTTGAGCATCCACTGTTGGGACAGAGCATCATCAGCTGCATCATAAGCACCACCACTAAACTTCTAAATCATTTTTAAAGCAAGTCACAAGCCTAAAAATATATTTCTCTTACAGCCTTAGGGGGACCCAGGAACCCAGGGGAGTTAAGCACCTTTCTCCAGGAGCAGACACTTTAAATTGAAAGACTGAGGCTCCAGTGCTCCTCCCTCGCTATAACACTCTGAGCACCTGAAGCCTCCTCCAGTTTTTAAGTGTCCGCTTCAGGAGTTAGGACCTCTCTACTGCTGTTCCTGCTGCAAAGGAGCCGGTGGATTTCAGGCCCACCGGCTCCCTACATGGAGTAGCATCCAGCAGAGGCTGTCCTCATGCTGATGCCGTGGAAGGGCTGCATCATGACCCTCGGTCTAAAATGTGCAGACCCCCCCTTCCACTGAGTGGGCAACCAGCGGACTCCGCCGCTTCCCCTCCCTCTGCACCTCAAATATTAAGGCTAGGGAGATCGCGGCGATGATTGGCCGCGGGGTGGGACTTCCTCCTTCTTTCGCCCGGGCTACACTCAGGGG
Source organism: Hymenochirus boettgeri (assembly GCA_019447015.1). NCBI lineage: Eukaryota > Metazoa > Chordata > Amphibia > Anura > Pipidae > Hymenochirus > Hymenochirus boettgeri. Next base: position 131,033,104 of record CM033473.1, on the reverse strand, counting down.
CAGATCTTCCGGTCTTCTCTCTCTTCCTGCTCAGACCTCGTGGGGAAGCTCCGGATCTCCTCCAGCATCCCAACAGCTGCTGCCGGCAGATTAGATAAGTTTGGCTGCTGATTCTGCTTTTTTCTTCTACCTATTCAGGTTTTTTTTTTCCTCCTTTTTCTTTTCCCTGCCTCTGACTGTCAGACCGATCTCTTTCTCTCTCCCCCCCCTTCCCTCCTTGGGGATTGGCCCAGACCCAAAAAGCTACGTTTGCCAAAAGGGACCTCTCTCTCTATAGCTGACAAGCTTGACAAAGGCCATGAACGGGCCGAAACGTTGCTATTTTTTGCCCTTGCACTTGTTCAAGTTATAAAACTTATCACAAGACCTGTGAGCGCTGTTTCTATCTACATTAACTGCTATATATATATATATATATATATATTATATTATATATTATATATATATATATATATATTCTTATGTAAATCTAATATATATATATATATATATATAAATATTTTCTCTTCCTTCTGCTATCTTTTCAAGTCAGTCATGTCCAGCATGGACAAGCCCGCCTCCCGGCCAAAACCAGGCAAATCTGTCCAAGCTATCTCCTACGTTTGCGCTTTTGTCAGACTAAGTTGCCAGCTGGCCTATCTGGACCTCTATTGGGTCATGCAGTGCAAACCAAGACCCTCAGCCTGCTCGACTGCACCTAACAGCCCTAGTGGCAAAACTCTTCGGGCTTCCATTGATTCTCTACAGAATCCGTCTCCGGGGTCAGTTTTGCCCCAAGTATCTCCGGGGGTACCCCCCCAGGAGTCTGAACTGGCCTGGGCAAAATCATTAGCAGATTCTATGTCAATATTATCGGCATCTCTCTCCCAGGTTTTGCAGTCGGTTAATTCCTCCGGAACAGAAGCCAGGCCGCTAAGAGCCGCCAGATCGTCGGATCTCCCACTAGTTCCTTCAGTGGACGAGATCTCTGTGGAGGAAAAAGAGGAAATCGGAAGAAGGAGAACTGGACTCCTTCTGACATGAAGTTCAGACCACAATCACACCAGAGACCATGGACGATCTTAATAGATCAGTTCTGCAGGTGCTTAACTACGAGATCCAGTTGAACCAACAGACCCATCCAAATCTTTTTCAAAAAAATTGCTGTCACTTTCTTAGGACAGCTGAACAAAGATTTGGATGGGTCTGTTGGTTCAACTGGATCTCGTATGTTAAGCACCTGCAGAACTGATCTATTAAGATCGTCCATGGTCTCAGGTGTGATTGTGGTCTGAACTTCATGTTCAGAAGGAGTCCAGTTCTCCTTCTTCCGATTCCTCTTTTTCCTCCACAGAGATCTCGTCCACTGAAGGAACTAGTGGGAGATCCGACGATGCTGGCGGCTCTTAGCGGCCTGGCTTCTGTTCCGGAGGAATTAACCGACTGCAAAACCTGGGAGAGAGAGCCGATAATATTGACATAGAATCTGCTAATGATTTTGCCCAGGCCGGTTCAGACTCCTGGGGGGTACCCCCGGAGATACTTGGGGCAAAACCGACCCCGGAGACGGATTCTGTAGAGAATCAATGGAAGCCCGAAGAGTTTAGGTGCAGTCAGAGCAGGCTGAGGGTCTTGGTTTGCACTGCATGACCCACATAGAGGTCCAGATAGGCCAGCTGGCAACTTAGTCTGACATAAAGCGCAAACGTAGGAGATCGCTTGGACAGATTTGCCTGGTTTTGGCGGGAGGCGGGCTTGTCCATGCTGGACATGAACTGACTTGAAAAGATAGCAGAAGGGAAGAGAAAAATATTATATATATAGATCTGGTCTGACAGTCAAAGGCAGGAAAAGAAAAAAGGAGGAAACAAAAAAACCTGAATAGGTAGAAGAAAAACAGCAGAATCAGCAGCCAAACTTATCTAATCTGCCGGCAGCAGCTGTTGGGATGCTGGAGGAGACTCCGGAGCTTTCCCCACGAGGTCTGAGCAGGAAGAGAGAGAAGACCGGAAGATCCGCCCCTGAGTGTAGCCCGGGCGAAAGAAGGAGGAAGTCCCACCCCCGCCGGCCAATCATCGCCGCAATCTCCCTCAGCCTTAATATTTGAGTGTGCAGAGGGAGTGGGAAGCGGCGGAGTCCGCTGGTTGCCCACTCAGGTGGAAGGGGGGGTCTGCACATTTTAGACCCGAGGGTCATGATGAGCAGCCCTTCCACGGCATCAGCATGAGGACAGCCTCTGCTGGATGCTACTCCCATGTAGGGAGCCGGTGGGGCCTGAAATCCACCGGCTCCTTTGCAGTCCAGGAACAGCAGTAGAGAGGTCCTAACTCCTGAAGCGGACACTTAAAAACTGGAGGAGGCTTCAGGTGCTCAGAGTGTTATAGCTCAGGGGAGGAGCACTGGAGCCTCAGTCTTTCAATTTAAAGTGTCCGCTCCTGGAGAAAGGTGCTTAACTCCCCTGGGTTCCTGGGTCCCCCTAAGGCTGTAAGAGAAATATATTTTTAGGCTTGTGACTTGCTTTAAAAATGATTTAGAAGTTTAGTGGTGGTGCTTATGATGCAGCTGATGATGCTCTGTCCCAACAGTGGGCATGCTCAAGACTGAGACTTAGGAGCAAGCAGTGGTGCTGGTGATGGCACAGCTCAGAGTACTAGCAGGAAAAAACACCTTTATACTGCTGTAACTTTGAATAGACTGCAGCTAGAAGCATGATCCTGAAGTAATTTTAAAAGGTAGAAGTGCACCCCTTTTTTTAAAGGCTACTTGTATGGAAACCACAGTCCCCTTTAAATTGTCCTCACAGCACAAATTACTTCAATAAGTTAAACAAACAGAACATTATGGAACAGCTTAGTGCTCCTTTATCTTCATCTGTATCTTTTCAGTTTTGATAGTTTTTGCCTTTACTGGTGGCACAATGCTAATAGTAGTACACTATGTTACAAAATAGTAGTACGCTTATGTTGCAAGATTGCAATTAAATTGTATGCAGTGTACAATAAAATTGTTAGGAGTCTTAGGATTTCCTAAAATATTTCTACTATAATAGCAAAGCTAATTAAAAAACACACTTTATTCTTTACAAGGCAGTACAAAATAAGTGCAGTAATGCTGCACCACAAATGTTCAAAAGGCAGCAAATATATATAAACAGTGTTTTTCTTATGTTTGTTTACACAAAAAGGCAGTACTGTACAGGACATTACATCAAACATAAAGGAAATATACAGAAGAAATTTTAGAAAAACAAAAAAAGACAATAATACAGTTTTCTCCCAAACTACTGAAGGTGCAAGGCTTTAATCTCCCAGGTCCTTTTTCCCCTTCAGAAATACGAAAAAGTAGTAACATACTGAAAAAATTTAATGAAATGCTAGTGCATAAAAAGCAGACATCACTATAGTGATCTGATTTGTACAAATCCCAATTGTGCTTTCACAATGCCAGCATGTCTACATGCTACAGTCATAGCAGCAAGAAAAGGGTTAATGGGGAATCATATATACAAAAAAAATTAATATTTGGCATTTTATATTAATAAAAAAATTAAGTTACTGCATAAAAATAGAATTTGTTTTCATTAAAAAAATCTTTTTTCCCCCTGGCAAACAATTAAGCAAGCAAACCGTAAAAAGAAATTACTTGCACATCAATGTATCATTTTTAAAAAGTATCTCAATCAGTACTTCTATAGTATTACTTGTGATAAATACTGTAGTAATGCTTGCAATTGCTACTCTTTTTGGTACCGGTACAATAGGACTGTTGAAAATGGAAATAACTGGTAGAGTGCCTGCTCTGATATAGAAAAAAAATATACAAATATAAAACAATACTGGTGCTTTTGCTTGTTTTCAAAAATAGTTTCATCTTTTGTGAAAAATAAACAAAATTACAAAAAAGCAACACCTAATATATATAGGCAAGATTGTCTTCTTTTTCCCCAAACATCCATTTATATTGTCCATATATAACAACATTTATATATTAATAGTCAGATATAATCTAACTAAAAAATAGATGACGACTAGGGGGAAAAAACAAAAATACAAGAAAAATGCACTTGGTGCTTCTCCCAACTGTTGTACCACAACAAAAATGCTCCCAATCATGAACAAATTTCCCAAAGTTTCATGTAGAGGAATTTGAAAATTTAAATTCCAAATCTTCTTTGAAGTGTTTACTGATTGATAATGCTTGTTCGAATCCTGCTTTTTTTCCTCACATGACTAGTGTGGAAAAGTTCTTAATGTATTTACAGTGTTGTTCTGCAAGAATTTTTTGATCTTCTGTCTTCCCACAAGACATTGCTTCCCAGGTACTGCTGAGGTGCTGAAAGAAATTAGAGACATGTTTATAGTACTCAGATGAAAAGGTATTGGTTTTTAGGAAGTGGAGAAAATCATCTTTGGAATTTAGTAGTTAATGTAAGGCTTTACATTATACAGTAATATATTCATGTACTCATTTGTTTTAATAAATTAGATTGTTTTCTTTTTCATAGCTTTCTAAAAGAAAAAAAAGTTATTTATATTAAAAATACAAACGTAATTGCCGGATGTTCCACGAGCACGCGCGGGATGCCAGTGCGCACGCGACATAAAGTTGCGTGCATGTGCGTCAGTGCGACCGTGCATGTGTGTGACATAATCACACCACAACCAAACACGGCACAATTACGTCACACACGCGCACGCACATGACATCATGCCACCCACATGTGCACGCAGCGAGCTCGCGCGTGTGGAAAATCTGGAGGCCCAGGAAGCAGGACATTTTGGCAGGGCGGAGCTAAAGATGACATGTTCCAAGAGGAGGAAACCAGCATGTTTCTAGCAGAAAAGGTAGGCTCGGGGGGGGGGGAGGGGGGAAAAATGATCAGCCAGCTTTACTTTTTTATGGTGTACTTATCCTTTAATTATTATATATATATATATATATATATATATAAACAGAGGTAGGTATTCAAGGTGCACTCCAGGGTCTTTAAGAAAACGTGTATTTTATTCACACATATCACGTATGTGATATATGTGTGAATAAAATACACGTTTCTTAAAGACCCTGGAGTGCACATTGAATACACCTCTGTTAATTTTGTTAGCGGGTGGCACCCGGGCAAGTATCCAGCTTGGAGTGAGTGCCTGTATTCACTATATAATATATATGATTATTACAGGATGCAGTTTTAAATGTAATATCAGTATTCCTTCACAAATGTTTCCAGGACATGACACACATCCTGGTTTCATTTATCCTGCTTAGGTTCCCTGAGGCAGAAAATGAAGAGTAAATAAAGTTTGGCTGCAATATCTAATAAGTACACATTATGCAAATAAGGCATATTTTGAAGGCAAATGCACAGTATCTAAAAGCCTACAACAAGGAGGGATTAAACAAGCACTTTATTCAAATATCAGCCAGGTTTGAAATATATCTTTATCTTTTTGCTGGACAGGTCTAAATTTTGTTAGTTACTATCCATACAAAATGTTTTGAGAGATTTCAAAAGATAATGAAAACAACAGTGAAGGGGAAAAAAAGTTTCATTTCATTGTGTCACTGCCTTGTTCTTTCATGAGGTCTTCTATGTTCAAAGAAACAAGTTTTGCAATAGGAGGACTGCTAGTTGTTTAATGCATCCAAATACCCACATTCCTTCCTCCAAAGCCACAGAGAAAAATATCAAGTCACTTCTCTTAAGTTCACATGTTGTTGTTCTGCCCATTATTAGTGTTTCTCTATACAGTGAAGTATCACAATTAAAGTAGCAAAAGAAGAAAAAAAATGACGAAAAAAGTGCAATTGACAGTAGGAACACACAGTTTGGGTAACCTTAAAAAAAAGAATCCCACACCGTGACATGTTTAATCAGTAAACAGCATAAATTGGTCTAGGGCAATTAAAATTTTAGCATCTAATCCATTTTTTGTCAAATTTTGGCAAAAAAAGAAAGAAAGAAAGGATGAAAACTTTGGTAAAAAGCAATACTTTCTAAGGCATCATACGTAAGATTGAAAAAAGCTTCTTCATGGTTGAAAATATTTATTTTAACTTTTTATCCTATTGCACCCGACTATATTAACTAATGCAACAAAAATGTGCAGTTTGTATAGATCTAATTTTAAAGCAGCCGGCTACTGGGATGCAATCTTTCTTATGCTTTACCTAACAATTAAATATTACTAAAACCAATAAATCACAATATAACAAAAAAATACTGCACTACAGACTTCCCCCCCCCCCCCCCCATGCTGGAAATCTACAAGCAACAATAACTATATTAAGAAGCATTATTACCTGCAAAGGGCTTGTCAAAGATTTAATTGCTGGCACAGAAAAAGATTTAAATATATGATCATCCTTTTCAGACATAGGCTTCATTAGAAGAGAACTTGAAAGAAGACTGTTCTGAAAGAACAAAACAAAAGAATATTATTTTACATTTTATTCCCAATACAATGCATTGGGTTCAGAAATACGAAAACGTCTGGTGTATAGAAAGCTGGAAAGCAAAAACAGAGATAAAGCTAGTTGCACATAAAAAAACTTTTTTAATCTAGTTGTTTGATCAGGATGTGATTCAACCTATGGCCAGTGCTAAATGTGGGGAAAAAAACAGTAGTCTTCTGGGAGTGCAGGACAGTCAGTATATAGTGACTTTTAATAGACTAGCTAACACTAGTAAATGTTTTTACAACTTATTTAAAATGACTGAATTCAATTCCTTATTTATAAATAACAAACTGCAGCTCTCATGCATGTTAATCAACTTCCATCATAGTTAATGGCAAAAGTAAGAAAATGATGCAATGATTTGTACTTGGATATAATAACCTGAAAACAGAAGCAGGTACATGAAATTCAATATATATATAAAGAGCCATTGTGGAGGTATATCTGTTGGGTGAAGTTAATTGTTGCTATCTATTGGTCTTTGCTAGAAATTTATTTTGATAACTGTATTAAAATATATCAAGGCATTTACCTAGAGCCGCAGGCGCTATAGTTTAAAGTCAAGCTAACTTATTCACAAGTGGTTAGCGTCACTTTAAACATTTGCTTATGGTGGCTGTGTGAGTATATGTTTGTATTTATTCTCCTCCCCCCCTTTTAATGAACTTTGCTTATTAAAAATTACTTTTGTTTTAACATACAAATGTATAAATGCAATGTACAAATGAAAACCCCTGGTTTCTTGATTTTTAAATTAAAAAAAGCTATAAATACTGTATGTACTTACAACATTGATAAGAAAATAGAAATAGTAAAACACTTACTGGAATACAAAGTAAAAAGCTCACTGGGCTGATAAATGAACTAATCATCAACTTACCGAGGTATCTTCTAAAGTTGATGGCTGTCTGAAAAGTTGAGCATTTAGGTTTTCTCCTTCCCAGTAACTTGAAAAATAAAAGTTGCCAACCTTATGGATTGGTGACTCCACCTAAGGAAGACAAGCATATCATGTCAAACTTTTTTCTGCAAGTGATTCAAAATTTGAATTGGCTAACAATGCGCCAAAGAGTTTACTGTATTTTACAATTGTAATGCATTTGTATAATGTTATCATATATAGTGTATATTATATGTAATGTATATCATATACACTATCTATGTATCTGTTCCCCTTGTATGACTTTATTGTATTTCGTTACTGTATATCGCTGAGTCCCCAAGTGGCGCTTTATAAATAAACTATACATACATATCCACCATGCAAGCACCTCTTCTCTAGTGTGAATAACCTTAACTTAGCTACTCTGTCTATATAGTCAAGCTTCACTATTCTCCTTATTACCCATGTTAAGTACACTATAAGAAAAAAATTAAATCAGAAGCATGTGGGCCAGCAAGGTATGTGAAGATAAACTACATAGAATCATGGAAAATAAAAAGCTCCTTAAGGCTGAGGCCCCACTACAATGCACTAAATTGCGCACACAATCGCAAGCGTTATCACACGCGATTGCGTGCGTGATTCTTGTGCGTTTTTCGTTTGCGCATGCATTTTGCGTATGCGATTTTGCAGTATTCCGTTATGGAAATGCATGCGTTAACGCACCAAAAATGGTGAACGCATGCGTTACCAAAACGTGAACGGACCCGCAATTGCATGCGCTTAAGAAATTGTGGGAATTTTCTCATTCTCTATTATAAACAAATCGCATGTGCAATTGCAAAACGTGTGCGCAAATGTGTAAGTGGGGCCTAGCCCTTACATTGCTATGAAATGTTTGAATATTGCAGCCAATCATTTATTGTACTTTTTTTATTGGAAGAAACACACACAAAAAATAGGGCAATAATTCAAAAGTTATTTGCCACAATTCTAACTGCTATGGGGCTTATATAACAAGGATTGGAAACATTCGCAAGTGCTATCAATTCATAGCATTTCTGTTTTTATCTGGCCTACTGCAGTTGGAAAATAACTGATTTGCATTTCATAGTGTAGGTTAAATTTTGACCATATGTGTGCAACCCTATTAGACACATAATTAATAGGAATTCTGGAGCTGCATATTTTAATTAAAAATAATTGTTTATTATTAAAATAATAATCCAGACTGATTTAGTTGAAACCAAAAACAGAAAAATCAAAACAACTTTATTTTTTTACCACAACCTTTAAAAATGCTTATAGTAAACTAAGGTAATGCATACCATACCTAATTAAACAGAAACAATGTGCTCCAGGGCCAAATTTAATAACAAAGAGCAAACAGCCTATTTGAATACAAATGTTTCTTTGCTTAACTGGTATAACCAATGATCTAAACACATACAGGGGAAACATTGAAACAGGACAGAAGAAATATTGTTATTATTATTATTGTTACTTCAGGTCTTAAAAATTAGTTACATTCCCTAAAATTGATTTACTTTAACTAAAGTTTTTTCTTTTTTTACTTATAGGCATTGAATGATTGGGTTTATTTTGCATGTGCACACCACAAGCAAAGTCCTTTGTTATATTGATTCTGAACAATTAGATTTATGAATGTATGCATGTAATAGCAATATCTAAATTACTAATTATTTTCACATTTAACATTACAACTGCATTGCCCCTTTCTTGCACCTTTTTTCTATTTATTTCTTGCTACATCTATATTGCAAAGCCAGATGAGATTTCCACAACTAACATCATTAAAGGCCTTTTTTTTCCTAACTTGAAAGATTTTATTACTTTTCTTTTCCTGTCATTGAAAATAGTACATTTTATCACATTTTCCGGTCTTACTTCCTCATATAGAAAGGAGTCTAGAGCCCCCACATACACAGGATCAATATTTTGAGCGATTCTAGTGAATTGCTCCAAATATCGTTAGCAGTATTCCAATTGACCACTCAAAAATAGCAAGCAATTATTGGGGAAAAAAACCCTGATGATTGGGATCTTTAAGATCTTCAAGATCAGGGGCACAAGGTGGGGAACTTCAATCAGATTTCCAATCATTTTGAATCTGGAAACTATCTGATCTGATGAAGGGTGGCTAGGTCCCCCAAAACGTTATTTTGTTGAACTTAATAAAATGGGTTAAGGACCCTTTTTCACCGTCTGTGTGTGCGGTTACCATTTGTATACTCATTGCATCTAAGACGTGGCAGGACGTCCGGTCACCAGCACCACAATTGAAATCATTCTAGCACATGCTAGTGCCCAGGGTGTGCAGTCATCTCTTTAAACCTGGAAACTATCTGCCTGTGTATGGGTCTTATAGGGACACACTTGTGTAATTACTGATTGCAAAGTGATTGAAATCAAACAACATCAATTCATCCATGCTGCATATGTTTCAATAGATGTTCCTACATGCCTTTAATAAACTGTTACATAGCCCTGTAATAAGTAGATTGTATATGTGTTCAGGGTCAGTCTGTTACAAACTCCACAGGGAAAAAAATTATCTAGGAAAATGAAAATGTTAAAGTTAGGAGAAAGACATAAGGCGAAAGGAAAGAAAAAGGGTGTACAAGTCCATTTAGAATAAAATAGATAATCGAAACAATGGAGAAGCCAGAACAAAATCCATTAACCACATACAGATATTAAATTAGAAGATGAAAAATATGGTAGCGCTTTAAATCTATCACATTGCTGATTACAAGCTGATCACACCAAAGGACCCCAATATATTTTAATCTATAATCTTATAATAAAAAAGAAAAAGTAAATAACATTTATTGTTAGTAGGAAGATGAGATTAATAAAGCACTGTCAAACTAATGAGGTTGGAACTTGTATTTGTTATCAACGCACCCCTTTTACCTTATTTACATTAAGCAATTACAAAAAAAGAACTTATCTAAATCAGAGGCATTTACTTACCTCCTGTTTGATTTTTTTAAGTAAAGGTTCTTCTGCTTCATGAAGGTCAGGTACAATGCCAGATTCATTGGACTCTTGCTTGATGACTTCCTGTAAGTCTTCAGCAAGGTGAAAAGGGGTATGGTGCTAAGAAAAACAAAAAAAGGTCACATGAAGTATCACATCTTCCAGCACAGTTGCTGTATGATACCAAAAACAGGAATACCAACTTACCAATAGCTTCAGAGGTCCATATTTAAACTCCTGAGCTGCTAATGCATTTTTGAAGGGGGTAGGAGTCCTTGGAGAACTTTCCAGGATAGATCTTTTTATGGCTGGGGTTCTAAGGCTAAAAACAAGGAGGAACGTTATAAAAGTTAGTTTGCTCATTTATATGCAGCATGTCCAATAATTCAAAACTTGGGAGTGAAGACAATGTTATATATAAAATATATACATAACACATCTCTTCCTAAGCACTATTGTTGTCATGTTTGAAAAATTACTTTTGAAAATTCACATGTGTTCACTGCATGGATTGTTTAAAGACAAGTCAATTGCCACAAATGCACAAAACAGCAGGTTGGTAAAAGAGCCTGCCTTGTACACAACCCATAAAATTTGGAATCTAATACCATTACATGAATCCTCTAATGATAAAAACAATTCTGCATGCAAAAACCTACACATGGTTTTCTTTTTGGAGTCGTGGTACGTGGTCCCGCAGGAAAGATGAGGTTAAGGCAGTCTTTTGATTTGCGCAAAGTGGAGTTGACATTGAAGATGGGTGTTCCATTTCTAAGCTTTCATATTGTGACGTGGTGTTTAAGAACTGTAAGAGACAAGGCAAACATTGTTATATTCCCTCCATATAGTTTGTTAGCACATCCATAAACAATTATGTGAATTGGGAAACTAAAGTATTACAACAAAAATATTAGATGAAAGCTATTTCACTTTAGAAAAATGAATCCTCCCCCACACACACACACAAATCACCAGTAATTTGTGAAACTCAGTAAGTAATCAAATTAAAAAGTGGTAAAATGCAGTGGGCAAACAGACACCAGAAAGTGAAACCATTATCCACTTTTTCCAAAAAATATTGCGGAATTATTCTAGTTAATAGCGTTTAAACAAAAAGATCCTAGTGATTGAAGCACCAAATGCAAAATCAATGACAGAAAGAGGAATTAGTGATTTGTTTCCAAACAATTATTATTGTGACAACTGTGAACATTAGTGACAGTTGTAGCAAATCTACCTGAGAAGGAGAGAAGGGCAGGCTTTTGATAGGGGAACGCTTAGGTGTAGAACTGCTGATGTCAGCCAGGCTAAAGAGACCTCGCTCTTCACTGGCTAAGTAGCTCAGACGCCCCCTCTTTTTATGCAAGACGTTCACCGGTGATGGGCTGCCTTCTGAGGAATCTAAAGAACTAGGAGATCCCTGATACACCATGTTTTCACTTATATCTGTATCAGGGACAACCCTTGGGCTGCAGAGGCTTCCTGATCCATCCTCAGATTCTGAGGCTTGGCCTGAGGGAGTTCTGCTGGGTGAGGAATCGGCTTGTTCACTGCTTTCAAATCTGTTGTGTTCAACCCAAGATGAAGGAGCCTGAAAGCAATGTGTAAGGCATGAAGCTTTAGCATGGTGCTACCGCGGATCGTACAGAACAGACATCAGAGCTCTGTGCAGTTATTTATTCCATGGGCAATAAAATCTTTTTTTCATTAATAAAATACAAAAGGGAAAAGTCAGAATGTTTTATGTTTTTTTTTTTTAATTTTAAGGAACTTTTTTCCTTAGGAAGACATCCACGAAATCTGACATAGACTAATTTTTATTATATGATGGTACAGAACATGAAGGCATATTAACAAGTTTTTAATCATAAAAGGTGATATAGAATAATATTCTTACTTACAGAATCGATAAAATGAAGTGTTTCAGAGTATTCCGGTATGTTCTTCATTTGAATTAAGAGGTTAACTCCAAAGCACCGGGCTGGGGATGCACTCTCCTCAGGCAAGCAGCTATGATCTAAAGGTGGTGAAGGTGGAGTAGCATGATGGGGATCCCCAAAGCAGGAAACTGGGGGCTCCCCATGGAGCCTTGAACTGTCACAAACAGCACTGCTGTGCCACGTGTGATAGGCTGATGGACGATTCTGTATTTTAAGGAAGGGAAAAAATTAAGATTAAAAAAAAAAAAAAAGAAGAAGTAACTTAGCAATGAAATTGCTTAAGGTGTCTCCTACAGAGCTAGGAGTAAGATAAAAGAAGTTGCATCACACTACAAACTTACACTTCTGAAACAGTTGTCAAGATGTTTCCTTTTATCAATGTATTACTGTGCATGAAATTCTAGGGTCTTGTGTCATCTTACAATTACAACTTTATCTTGAGCTTCTATGCAACAGGCAAGGTCATATAATGTGAGCATGTGTAAATTACTCATTGTGAAAAAAAAATGATTAGAAGGCTGGTCATACACTGATCAGACATTGAAAAGAATCAAATTTTAAATCTATTCAATGTCTAAAGGTAAACTAAAATCACGTTCTGGTCCATTTATTTTGCGATTGAAAAACAATTGCAAAAAGATTTTGCCCCATGGTTCTTCTGATTGCACAAACATTGGAAGGTAAAGTAATAGTGTCTGGCCAGCATTATACCTTAATTTATTGAGTTCTAAAAAGTTTTTTTCCATTTTTATCCAGTAAACCAGTGACAGCATATGTTAAGCTGGGTACACACCATACAATAATTCGGCCCAACCGACCGACCAAGATTTCAGTGTGACCATAGGTTTGGATCGGATGAACGTTCGATTGGAAAACCACAGCCGATCATGCGCCCCTCTATGGACTGCAAGCTCGGTCCACTATTGCCTCGACCGACAGTCCTTCCTATTGGGCATCCAGTTGGAATAGCCAAACGGTCAGTCAGGAAAAAGCATTATACACTATGTACCCTGCTTAAGTGGAATATAAAAGCTATTTTTTTTTTTTTACTTTGTTTAGTTTCATAGTTAGCCTTGCTTTTTAAAAACTTTCAATAAGGTAAGGTATTTTCAATAATGAAAATAAGGACAATTGATTAGATCAACTTTGACAGAAGAAGAGGAGCAGGGAAATTAATAATTTATCTCCATTTTAATCACATATAGTTTCCATTTTGGCACACTGCATAGTAAAGGTACTTAAAGGCACCCAAGATACATGCAAAGAGCACTTACATTTCTACTAAAGCCTACATTATTCTGTGACATACATGCAAATCCTTTACATCAATAAAAATGTTTTTGTCTTCTCATATCTAAAGCACATATACATGGCTTTAAATCTGATTATGATAATATCAGGCCAACTTTGCTCTAGCAACTCTAATACTGGTTTATAGAATTTTAGACAGTTATTATTGTTTAATAGACTGCAAAATGCCTTTAGTTATTTCCTAGGACTTACAATATGAGGTGCTTGCTGAACTTTTATTTCATTCTCTGTTGACATAAGAAGCAACTCTAATTCCTTTATTCGTTTCTCTTTTTCTGGGTCTTCATCATTATATGTTCTCTAAAAAAAAAAAATCATTCTAATCACAATAAATACATGAAAAACTAAATGGAACATTCTTGGTGACACCACAATTTGTGGAGTAACATGGTATTTTTACATGCCTGGTGCAAAATGGTTCTGAAAATTTCTCTCTCTCAACATTTATTTGTTCATAAAAAGTATGACAGTTACATAGCTCATTTGCAAATAATATTCTAATAAGAGCAATCTTTCTCCCAAATAAAACATGCCCTTAAAATCTGTAAGCAACAAATATGTTGCAGATCATATATACCCTGGCTATTATTTTTAAGTCACTTGCTGAGTCACAACTTCCCCTTTTCCTTTGCTTTTCCTTTCTATGTGTTTTCACTTAGACCACAAATAAAATCTTTGTTCTCAGGCAGAATAAAATAAAAATTCCATCAATTTGTTTGAGAGGCTGTGTATTTATTAAAACATGATAGTTTATGGTCTATATTCACACACTCCACCAACACTTTTCATATTAATATTACCAAAACAGTCCTGGAGTAAAATAAAAGCTAAAAAAATAAGGAATGAGACTTAAAGAAAGACAATTAGCGGGGCTGATTTAGAGCTAATCTTAACAGATAAGTGCCCTGCTCATTTCAAAAGGAGATATTTATTACTGGAGATTTTCTGCCGTAATGAAGCAGGGACACATGATTCAAGCCAAACAGCTCATGATGTTTTACCACTTATAAAAACTAAAAGAAAGCAGCATGTGTTGTTGGCATAAGATAGATAACAAGATTAATGTAATAAAGATTTATAGAATGCAAGTCTAATATTAAAATTGTTAAGACTTACCTGTACAGCTGCAGTTGCAGTCTGTGGGACGTTGACAATATTTACATGCAATGCTACAGGATAAGCCTACAGAAAGTAAGAATCAAAATTCCAGTTAAAAAATGGACCCTGTAAATAAAAATACATTTGTCAAATGGTGCCATTTTCTGATTTGTTTAAGATTATTTTTTTAACATAAATATATTTATTTATGGACAGATTTGCCTTTCTTTTGTGTTTTTGTGATTTGCATCAGTCTGCCTCCAACTTGTAAAGGATTTTAAACATGGAAGTGCTGGCTCAACGGTATAAAACATTTCCACTGGTCATAAACAAAGATGTGTTAAATTGTAAGAAAAGACTATTATCTGAATAAATGTTTTGCATGTATGTTTGCATTATATTTTTTCAGATATTCAAACTAGGTGGGCTAAGGCCAGGGGTGTCGCATACTTAGAACTGTGCTCTTGTTACAAAATAGCCTGTCTTAAGGCATTTGCATCTCCTGACATTTTTATTTGTTTGATTAAGTAGAAAAAATGTTTGAATGTTGAACATTTAAAGTGCATAAACATCTGGACTTAATTTAATAGCACTAGTGCAATAACACATTGTTTAGTAAAAAGTAAAGAGATGCAAAACTACTCCACACACAAACAGTGCTGAACCAGAAGGCTCACCACTGTCAAATGTTGGCATCTGCGGTTGAATATGGTTGAAATCTGTAAATTATTGCTATTTCTAATACTAAATTGGTCAAGAGGCACCTAAGTTGTTGGCCGTCAAAAAAAAAAAAATATAATACTATATGATTGCATTAAAAAAAAAAAAAAAAAAAAAAAGACATACAATTTAGCATAATTTCTATGTAAAACCAACTGTTTTTTGTGGCTGTACATGGAAAAGGGTTCTTACATTCTGTGACTCATTTATGTGATAGTAGGGAAAGGAGTTCATGTGGGGCTGGCTGGCTTGAGAGAGCTGAGTAGAGGCTGTAGTATGAGTGAATGCCATCAAGTGGTTGTTCTTTGGAAAACTTGAAGTTAGAGATGGTTGGCTGGTTTTGGTTGATTCCTGAAGGTAACCTTCCTGTTCAACCTTGCGACGCATAGTAGAATTCCAGTGGTTTTTGATAGCATTATCAGTTCTGCACATAATAATAAAGTTGAATAAAAAGTTACATTATATGCATCTTCACCAGAAAATAAGTGTTCTAGCATTTTAGGTTCCCGTCCTGGGTATACCATAGGAGTGGGAGGTGTTTGGGACGTAAATAACAAAATAAAGTTTCCTTTAAGCTTATTTTTATTAAAATCTTGTTGAATCATGTAAGTGCAATCATCCAATACTTAATTGAAAGCATGCTGTCTTGATTGATACTAAAAAGTTAATTAACAAACCATGTTTTTATATGTTTGGCTAAGCAACACATTAGTGATACTTTAATTAATATGCAATGAACTTATTAATTAAAGGCCTGGAATATATTTTCTATGTTCTATGGCATTTTATGAACTAATTAAAATAAACCACAAATACAGAACATATTAATTTTCTAAAGAAGAAAACAAATTAGTTAGCTATATAAAATAGTTCTGTTGCCATTACCTTCCTGGAAGAAGCTTTGCAATCTCTGCCCATCTATTTCCTAGGCGCTTGTGAGCATCATATATGATTCTGTCTTCCTCTTCAGTCCAAGAAGTCTTCTTTACCTCTGGGTTAAGGTGATTATGCCACCTCTCTCTACACTGTTTGCCTATTCTGCCCTTTAAGTGTTTTGCAATCACAGACCATCTTTTGGGGCCATATTTCTGCACAAGTTCTATTACCTTCAATAAAAAAAGACAGCAACCGATGAAATTATTTTGGTAGTCAATAATTACAAACTTCTTATCCACCTTACAAAATAAACTATATAGGATTTTTTTTTATATAAAATCAATAAGCAAGTACAGAATTCCACAAGTTGAATAGACAATTTACTAAAAACAAAACAACAGACTGAATGAAAAGGCAAAAGAGAAAGTTTACCCGCTGATCCTCTTCTTTCGTCCATGGACCTTTGATAAGTTCTGGGTTTAAAACCTTTTGCCATCTATGCTGACACTGGACATCTGTTCTGTTCTAGAAGGCAAACGGAATAAAAGGGAAATTATTTACTGACATTTTGTTACATGCACTCCATATCCATAATGAAATTATAGAAATGAGGACTTCATCATTTCAAGAACTGGATCTCACAAAACACAACTGAATTTTGGTTTGGCCAAGATAATTTCTAAATCAAACTTTTACTTTTTAATTCTGTTAAGTCAAGTTCTTTTAAAAAAAGGTTTCTTTTTAGAAAAAAAAATCAAGACTTACAGGAAGGAAGCTTGCTATAACTTTCCAGTCTTCTGTGCCATTCTGTTCCACTAATTTCTTGAGTTTCTCATCCTTTGGAACACAAATGAGATAGTGTTATTTTTTATTTTGTTGCCATTTCTAGTCTTAATACATCCCATTAAACAAGCAAGCAGGGCAGACCATGTCTTTTTCAAATATGTCATAATGGATACATATTTAACATCACTGATGGTACAAATTAAAGCACAAGGTGCTAATTAAATAGTCTGCATGGTTCGTCAGCAATTAAATATGGAGTAAAGCAGTCCAGACTGAATTGTCATGTGTGAAAGTATCCAGAACAAGGAACATTTGCTAATTAAAGTACCTAAGCTAGGCCTACTCTAGGATGTTTAATCCTAAAAATTCAGACAACACAACGTGGCTTTCGGCCTTTGAGTTTGTACTTTTAATATAAATAGTGCCAGAACAGAGCAACCATTTGAATAATAGTGTCATTTGCAACAGAAGTATTGATGAGAATGAAAAACTTATTCTGCTTCTCATATTAATGAAAACATATGTTAATTAACAACAATGAATGCCTCCACTTGTTCTAAACCAAAGTATCAAATAAAATGTAGTGGCATAACTAGGAATCAACAAACTAATGGGCCCCCACTACCAGAAGTATAGTGGGTGTCTGGGGATAAGCTGTATCGGTCATAGAAAAAGTATGAAATTTTCACCCACCCCCTCCCCAGCTCTCAGTCTTCCTGTGTTTGCAGGGGCTGTTCCCATGGTAGTAACGCCCTTGGACAAGTGCAAAATAATTTTAACATTTCTCTTTGCATGTTCACAAATATTTTTGCTACTGCATATGGAATGTTATGGGCAAGAACAGTCTCAAAAGTGTCCTCTAATAAATTAGGCATTTGGTTGATAATTTCATGCTGAAGTCCTGGTATAATAAAGAAGAGGGTAGGCTTGTCTCTTTATCATTTTTATATTTGCCACAATTCCACTTTTATTCACCAGGGAATGCAGCATGAATAAATGTAAGATTGTTTTTGTTAAAATCAAATACTAGGTGTTGCTGGCTTTATATTTACATGATACACACAAAGTTTGTTTAGACTTGGAGCAAGCAGAATAAGCCACTGCAAACTTGTGCAGCACCTAAGTCAAAGTCATTGCTACTATATCCCTTAGAAAGAGTTTTTATCCATAGCTAGACCATTTTCATTACACTTACAAATATTCAGCAAGTAAAGGACAACTTTACTGGGGAAAAAATGGATCACACCTATTTTGCTGTGTTAGCAACCATTCCACAACAAACTTGGATGTAGGATAATGCAGATATACCAATACCAGCAATATATTCTATAATAGATGTGCAAATACCTCTCTTTAGAACACAACTCAAGGGAAACAATCTAAGCCAGAATGAAAAACAAGCACATGATCGACAGATATACATGAGCAAAATTACCTCCTCACGTGTCCATCGAGTTTTCCCTAGATGTCGTTTTCCTTTGGATAGCAAGCCATCATAATCATGATCATACATTTCAATGTCATCATCTTCATCTTCTGAACTGTACTGGCTATAAACAAAGGCAGACATAGGTCAACAAAATAAGACAACTTGCCAAACATACGTACAAAAAAAAAAGTCAGGCTCAGAATAAGTAGAAATCTTGCACAACAAGATTTCTATGGCCTTCTGTCTTTCTGACATTATGAACAGGTTCTACTGTTTTTGGTATCCACAGATACAAGTTTAAGGGCCTGCCAGGCTGCTCATAGCTGTGCATGTTCAGACCTGCTCTTGCTGTCAGATGAGTGGCATTTTGAACTATTGGCAAATTTTCCTCCAATAAAATGGAAATAACCCTGAACCTCTGAGAATTGAAAAAGTATCTTAGATCAGGTGTCATTTAAGCAAACAAGGCCTATATTTCTTTGTATACATTTTGAAATACTCAAATGTATGTTCCTATCTGGAATTAGCCCAGGCCTTTTGCCTTTACCTAGCTAACAATAAAAGCATTTGTTAAGGGTCTAGTGGTCTAGCATACTATTAGACGTACTAGTAGTCATGGCTACTTTTGCCAATTTAGCCCTTGCTGACTGCTCGATAATGGCAAAGTCAGCTGGGACGAAAAACTGCCCATACAAAACACAATTATATTGTTATAGCATGCAAGA
The DNA here is from genome assembly GCA_019447015.1 of Hymenochirus boettgeri. NCBI lineage: Eukaryota > Metazoa > Chordata > Amphibia > Anura > Pipidae > Hymenochirus > Hymenochirus boettgeri. Next base: position 131,013,898 of record CM033473.1, on the reverse strand, counting down.
CAATCTATTAACCCTGTGTGAACCAAAGAGCTGCACATTATTTTTAATATGGTCCACCTGAACACTTCATATTAACAAAGAATTTAAAAAGGAAATAAAAATGTTTTGTACTTGTATTCCTCACTAATAGTTGTCTGTTTTAGGATCTTATTAATTACAACTAAAGCATTTCATCACAGTGTGTGCACTGTGGCTGTATTATTACTGTGAATCAATTATTACTTTACACTTGTTGAGGAGAAGTAACACACATTTGCTGGGTCCCTGAGAATCACTAGTCAAAAAAAGTTTAGCAAAACCTGTAGAGCTGTAGTTAGTATACACAATGTGAACTAAAGACAATCTGTTTTGTAAACAAACACTACTTGCCAGCACGCCCTCAGTTCATGGTCAAACAAAACAAAGGAAATTAAAAAATACAAGGGCAACATCACAAGGGAATGATAATCAGACAGACATGTAAAGTATTTGATATGATGTATGGAAGAGATTCTTACAAAACAGATGCTGTTATAAGTTAATAGCATTTGATTTTTTCATATTCGAACTCAAAAATAGCATATTGCCTTCTATTAGAATTACTATGTCAGGCAAAATTATGACAAAGGGATTTCCCCTTTAATAGCACTGAAATTTAAAGGAAAATATTACTACTCTCACAAATCTAACATATGAAGAAAGGAGTGTATTTTTATGTATTTGTTAAATACATCAAAATAAATAAGCAAAATAAAATAAACTTTGGGAGTGCTCACTGTTTCAGTTAACAAGATGATCTTTAACAGAAAACAGTACATTTTAGACACAACTAGTCTTAAAAGAGAAAAAAAAACTTTAATTGCTTTTATCGAAAAAGCTGATGTAAAATGAAACTGTCTTATGTGAAAAAGAGATAAGTTGATAGTGCAAGTCTAAAAAAAAATAGATGCAACTAAAGTCAAGGCCTTTAGCTCCTTTGTTTTGTACATCCTCCCCAATCTCTTACACTGTTTTTCCAAAATTCAAAGAGGGAGCAGGTTATGTTGAATATGGTTAGCTTTATCAGAATACAATAGACAAATTACAGTAAAGGGTACTAAAATAAGTTTTGAAATGAACTCAAATTGTGCTACAGTCAAAAATCTAGAATCAACAGAGTAGCCACATAGTTATTAACTCTGGGGTGCAGTACATGAGTCATTATATTTTAACAGCTATGAAGATTGCTGTAACAGTCTTCTAGCAATCTAATTTGTCGGTGAAGTTAAGCCACTTATATCCACATGCATGGGATAAACAATATAGTGTGCACACCCATGTGGTCTTGATATATTTAACCTAACACCGCACCATAACTTGTGTCTTAATATTTATAACCAATGGTTTTATCTTAACAGTAACAAATTGACCTCCTATCCAATAATACTGTAAGGACAGATGCAACAAACTGTGATAGGGTGTAAAAACTACACTGGGCTGTATGATGGTATGAGAAAAGGTATGTGTGTAACAAGATGCAGCAGCCTATTAGATAGTTTTAACATCTTCACTTCTAGAATTCCAGTTACAAAAAGTTTCCAAACAATGAAAAGAAACTTTTTCTAGAACACATACCTACAAGAAAGCTACAAATGATAAATAAATTACTTCAAACAAACTTAACCCCCCCACACACACACACACACAGTAGTCAATGTAAAGTAGAATTTTTACACGGGTTCCATATTTCTAAACATATTCTGGACAGCAGTTTAAAAACGCTTTGATGTAAGGACTTTGTAGTAACCAGCAAATCTGCTTCCAACTTGCCTTTGTTTCAGCTAACTACTGCAGTTTTAACTTGCTGTCTTAAGTGTTCTTACCACTCAAATCTGATGGTACATTTTAATCATCTGTCAGAGAAGAACTGCCAAGATATTAGAAAATAGCAAAAGTTTAATCAACTCAATGATTAAACTTGATGACAATTATTATAAAGCATTTGCTAACATTTGGCCTACACTGTTAACTCGCTTTAATGGACAATAAGAACTATTACCCTATTAGAACTGTAAGTTATTATGTACATTGGATATATGGCATGGTGTTAAGTTGTGGTTTCTTTTAGCTACTTATAGCAAGCCACATTTGATGTTTTAGCCATGTCTGTATAGCAACAGGTTTCACTGAACTATGTATGCCTTTCCTTTTTAAATTTTGTCAGCAATTTCACCATTATACCAACATAAACACAAAGAGAACAGTAATTTGGCTCTTTCAAGCCAAATGAATAAATGTTTTCTGCTTTGAATTTAACATTTGCTACACATTAACAATTCTCCATGTTACACACACATGTGCAACTGTTTCCTTTCACCCATCCCCTTTAGTCATCTTGAGTGAAACAGAAAGCAATCTGGTTGAAGTAGCAATATTCACATGTACTAGGTCAAGGAACTGATCATACAGATATAAGCACGTGTGTAGTATGGTGGGCAGCAGTCCAAGGACATATGCCAGACAGGAATGGATGGACAAGGCAATAACGAAAGGGGTAAAACTCCTAAGGTTTCCAATAGCTGCTAACTAAGGGTTAAGTGACAGGTAGGATGGCATCGCACCTTCTGGAAATGAACCAAGTCACGCTAATTAGCTCCATTTGTAACACAGTGCAGTACTAAGCAGCCACCTGCAAACCAACATGCCAAACTCCAGTACTGGTTCACCCACTGACAGCTAGGACTGCACGTAGATGGAACAGATGGAATGTGGATTACTGATGTTGGCTGCAGTATTGCACATGGAGCTGCCAAGCATGGCTAAGGACGACTTCCAGGGGTATCAGAATCACTGCCAAGCCAACCTGCCACATTACAGAGCGATCCCTGTAAAGCCAACCTGCCATATTACAGATCGATCCATGCCAGACCAACCTGCCATATTACAGAGCGACCCCTGCCAGACCAACCTGCCATATTACAGAGCGATCCCTGCAATCCCAAACGGTGAAGGAGACGAGGGTTGCACAGGATGCACCTGCAGTCTCCCCACTGTCAGGCACCTGCCACAGACACAGCGCAGGCAGAATGAATGATACAGACCCGACCAGTCCCTGTGCTGCCCTGACATCCCTCCTGCAGTGGGGCAATGTTAGCACAGAACATAATGCTCCTTCCATTGGGGGACCGTCCTACACCAGTAACACATGGTTCCTTTCTAGTTCCAGAACCTCCAGGGTCTTGGCTGGTGTCCTACACAGGTTACAATTCCACAATTTGTATTCAATTCAATCCAATCCAGGGAATGGAGGGCTCCCATGTGGCCAGGTCTGTCATTGTCTTTACCTGTTCCTGGGTCTCCTGGCCATCCTCAGATAAGGTCAGGGAGGAGGTTGCAGGTCCTGTGCTTGTTGCTTTAACGACCCAGAGCAACCAGAATGAAAACTTTTGTCAGCAGCTGCAGTAAAAGGAGGAGAAGGCAGAGGGGGGGGGGTTAGGGAGGGGACTGGGGAGGAGGGAACAGGTTGGAAGATGAAAGACTTGGAACTGTAAATAGAGATTCAGAAAAAAGTCAAACAGGACACGCCCCCCTCCCGCCAAATCTGGCGCCCTGAATCCGCGCCTGCGCTCTTAGCCCCCAGCCCTCAGGGTAGGTTGCTAGTAATGCTGAGCGCTGAGTGAGCAACCGCCTTTTCTGTCACAATCCCCGCTGCTCTGAGGGGGATGTCAAAGGCCAACGCCAATTTAACCCGTGCACTGCCGGAGCTGTCATAGCCTGAGTCTCCAGTAGCCTCCAGCACTGGCTGGTGGTTGTTCGGTGAAATATAGAAGTTAATCCGTGTGAGGGAAATAGACACTCGCTGTAATAGGAATTCATTATCATCCTACCGTCAGTCAGTCATTCTGCACCTCTTTCAACTTCTTCAGCAGAACAGCCCTGGCAGCATTGAGCATGCTGATCCTAGCCATAGGATAGCCTAGATATTAATGGCCAACCGATATTTGTTCCATTCAGCCCGAAATATCTGGCAAATGAAAGGATGGTCGTACAGATCAGTAAAAGACCATGATTTAACGGTATTTTGGGTATCAGCGAACAATCATCCAGGCCAAAAAATCTATCCATGTGTACAAAGCCATAGGGGCATATTAATAAAGGAGCGATATTTTTACCATTTAACTAACCCCCGACGTACCAATTATTATTATTGTGGATTTATATAGCACAAACATGTTCCATAGCGCTTTACAATTACATATGTACGTTCACATCAGGCCCTGCCCCGAAGAGCTTACAATCTAAGCACATTTATTTCATTTGACGCTTACAACCTATCGGTATGTCTTTATTATTGTGGGGGAAACCGGAGTGCCCACCACAAATAGCATTATTATGGCAAATAGCATTATTATCGCTGTATTTATAAACCATATAGTTTATAAGCACAACACTATGCAGCGATAATATTGCCATATTTATTGTGCTACGTTCAGTATTGTGCTACTTACGATTAGAACTTCTACCACAACCGGACCAGGCAACATTACTGGGGAGGTCTTTAGCAGTAAAAGCACTCAAGTACATGTGAACATACAATAATACAATAGAATACAATATCATTTGTAAAGCACTTTTCTCCTAAAGGACTCAAAGCCCATAAAACCCCCATTCAACTTTATATTAAAATAACAAAAAGTGGAAACTCAAAAAGGAAAAATCGGAAATTTTGAAATAAACAACCATGTTACAGTAAATTAACGAAAATACCTTCCGCATGTTTTCAGTGCTTTATATATTGTGCTAAATCCACTATTTTAGTCACGCAGTGGTTAATCCCTATCAGGATCAAATTTATCATTCTTGGTAGATTTATCCTTTGTAAATATCTGTAAGTAGTTGTCCTGTGTATGTAGGGCATGTACCATTTATACCGTATATGTTTAATTTTAAAGTGGAATTAGTTTGCTGTACTATACATAGGCAAATCCTGCATGCACCAGATGATTTAATTCTCAATTGACCCTTCCCAAATAGTTTATAGATTTTTTTCGGAATGTGTGTACCAAGATAAGGCTGGGTACACATAAGCAGATTTTTCGCCAAAACCGACCGATATTTCTGTAATGCCGAAATATTTGCAGCGGGTTTTGTCATCTCTGGCGATCAATGTCGATTGCCACGATCGGACGTGTTGGTAAATCAAGGCTGATCGTGCGGCCTCCAATGGACCACACGATTGGTCAGGACGAACAGTCAGCCAACCACTCGCTAGCGGCAAATGGCTAGTCAGGATGAAAAATTCCCTTGTGTGTACCCAGCCTTACACGTCCAAAAATATGGAACTTAGCAAGTGCATCTTAAGGTGGGTACACAAAAGATTTTTGAAAGATGATAGACAGGATATGCGAGATCCTGTCTGTCATTTTTCAAAAATCACGATACAGTCCCGAGCGTTCTTCCTATGCGCAACGGTATCAGGGCTTTATCGGTACTGGGTGTACCTAGCTTTAGGTTGATTGGGATGGATTCTTACTTTCAAGATAAATGTACACATTTTTACCAATGTTTTTATATTTTTTAAGGCGCTAACAATTGTGCTTTTGATCCATTAGCGCAGTCTATGTCAATGTAGTGGGTCACATCGCATGTACCATGTTTTCGGATCGCATGCAATCACCATTTTTTATGCGGATTGCATGTGCTTTAATTGCAGTCAATTGCGTGGATAGTATTGCAAACATCCAGTAATGCATGTGAAACACACATTGATGCATGTATTCTTTTTCGTTTCCTTCCCAGCGTGCCTACAGATATATTCAAGCAGTTTGGCACGAATTCAGCCTCTCCTCTGCTGCTGGATGTACACACAGGGTTGCTGCTGCTCTCACTGCTCATACAGTCTTAAGCTGTAAGTCTGGTGGCTCACAAAACTCTTATGTGACCCACTTAGTATATATATATATATATATATATATATTAATGCTTCATATGTCTGCTGTTTGTTTCTTTCCAGTGCCTTATCATGTCTTCTAAGAGACACAGCTCTGGATCCAGGGGTTGAGACAACCTTAAAGAGAGTGCTCTATCAGTACATCACATACATGATGCATGTACTTATACACATAACTACTGGTACAGTTCACTCAAGATTCCCTCGACAATCTAATCTCAAAAATGAGAGCCACACTCAGAATTGCACCTGAACAACCATCCACATCATAAGGGGACCTTATGTTTAAAAAGAAACATCAAGACCCGATAGTGTTTCACTTCCACCAACAAATTCAGGAGATAATCGCCTCAGAATGGAGAAACCCTGATAAGAAATTCTGCCTATCCCAGAAGTTCACAAATATCTATCCCTTCCTAGAGGAAGACATGGCAAACCTGGAGCAGGCTCCTAGAATCGACACCCCCATAGCCAAAATGGCTAGGAAGGTAACTCTAGCCACAGACGAATCAATTCTGTTACGAGACCCTATGGACCGGAAGGAAGAAACAGCTCTGAAAAGAGCCTTCACTGTGGCAGGCGCAGCCATGAGACCCCCAGTGGCTATCACTAACCTAGCCAGAGCAAATAACATCTGGCTCCAGGATCTAGAATCTGCTATATCACAAGGTGTACCCAGATCAGAACTCATTAAATATTTACAGGACATCAAGTCTGCTAATCAATTTATATCTGAAGCTTTATTAGACTCTGTGAAATTGATTGCAAAATCTATGGGCTATTCCATAGTGGCAAGACGCGCACTATGGCTCAAACAATGGAGAGCCGACATTCACTCCAAACAGGGCCTATCAGTCATCCCATTTGAAGGGAATCTACTGTTTGGGAAAAAATTAGAAGACCTAATTGATAGCAACTCAGTTAAAAAGAGTCTCCCAGTTCAAAACAAAATATTCAGACCACAATCAAATCAAAGACAACCAAATATTCGAGACGCCAAACAATACAAGCCAGGCAAGCCATATTCTCAAAGACCTTTTTGGAGGAACGACAACCAACAACCCTTTCGAGGCTTCAGGAACACATCAAACAGAGGGAGGAAATCCTGACTGGAGGTCATCAACCAAAACAAAGGTAGGGGGAAGATTGTCCCATTTCTTCACAACATGGGAAACTTCAACATCCGACTCCTGGGTAAACAGATCCATCCTCCAGGGATACAAACTGGAATTATCCCAGGAACCCCCCACCGCCAGATTTGCCCCATCAAGAAATCCTATTCTCCCTCAAAACAAGGAAATGTTCTCAAACGCCTTAGCAAACTTACTACAACAAAAAGTCCTAGAACCAGTCCCTCCAAACCAAGTAAGGAAAGGCATATACTCTCCTTTATTTCTCAGAAAGAAGAAATCAGGCGAAGCAAGAGTCATCCTGGACCTCAGATTCTTAAACAAATTCATCATTCAAAAGAAATTCAAGATGGAAACCCTCAAATCCATTACCCAACAAATCAAACCTGGCGACTGGATGGAAAAAATCGACCTCAAAGACGCATACCTACACATACCAATATCGACCATCCACCGGAAATTTCTCAGATTCTTCATCCTCAATCAACACCTGCAATACAAAGTGCTCCCATTTGGCCTGTCATCAGCCCCGAGGGTATTTACCAAAATCCTTGCTCCACTCCTAGCTCTTCTAAGAATACAGGGAGTCCACATTTTCGGATATTTGGACGACATCCTCATCAAAGCAAGAAGCAAGGAGACCCTGTTATCCCACATCAAGGTCACCCTCCAATGTCTCACATCTCACGGCTGGCTAATAAACCACAAAAAATCCATCCTATCCCCTACTCAACAACTCATATTTCTAGGGGTCAACATACACACTGTACAGATGCAGGTTTCCCTTCCCCAAAACAGGATAGCAGACATCATGACAGAGATCAGGAACATCACCAAAATCCAATTCTCGACAGCAGAAATCTGCCAAAGAGTCCTAGGGAAACTCATAGCTGCCAAGGATGCAGTGAAATGGTCAATGAGACACTCCAGACCTCTCCAGATCCATCTCCTAGGACAATGGAGACCTGGACAGAACCCACAGCAACTTATCTACCTTCCACCATCCCTGATATCAGAATTGAGATGGTGGCTGAACATCAGCAATCTAAAACCCATAAACCTGGACCCTCCCCAATGGAGAACTATAGTCACAGACGCCAGTCCAAGGGGATGGGGAGCCACACAGCAGCCAGCTCACAGAATTTCAGAGAACTTTCAGCAGTACTGCAAGTCCTGAAGGCATTCAAGTCACTCATCATGCATCTAGCAGTCATGATCCATTCGGACAACATAACTGTGGTATCATATCTAAACAAAGGGGGTGGCACACGCAGCACCCAACTCTGGAAGAAAACCATGGAAATATTGGATTGGGGAGAGAACAACCTACACTGCATCCAGGCAGTTCACATTCCAGGGACCCAGAATCAGATTGCGGATTATCTGAGCAGGAAGCAGATAATGCCGGGGGAATGGTCTCTCAATCAGAACATTTTCCTCAGAATATGCCAAACCCTGGGCTATCCTACCATAGACTTGATGGGCACAAACCAGAACAACAAAACCCAGAAATTCTGCACCTGGTTCAAGGACAATCAAGCCCTAGCAACCAACTCCTTCTCTATACCATGGAAATTCAGCCTAGCTTACATATTTCCTCCATTCCCAATTATTCCGAAAGTAATAGAGAAAATCCAGAAGGACAAAGCACTAGTCATAGCAATTCTACCCTGGTGGCCGAGGAGACCTTGGTTCCAATGGGCTCTATCCATGACAATCTCCCAACCAATCCAACTTCCCCAGATCAGGAACCTGAACAGTCAAGGGCCAATACTTCACCCAGATCCATCCAGCCTCAAGCTCACGGCATGGTTGTTGAAAGGAAATTCATGCAACTCAGAGGTGTTTCAGACAAGGCAATCTCTACCTTAATGTCATCCAGAAAACCCTCAACATCTCACTCTTATTACAGAACATGGCAAACATTCTCAGAATGGTGCGCAAACAAGCAACTCCACTCCGAAAACATATCAGTAGGAATCCTCCTTGATTTCCTCCAAGAAGGATTCGACAAAAAACTAAGGGGCATATTTATAAAAGAGCGAAAAGTAGCGAAATGTTTTCACATTCGCTTTTCGCATGGGTTTTCGCCAAAAAGACAGTTAACGCTATTTATAAAGGTAGCGTTAACGAATGTCGAAACCGTTTCCGCGAGCTATCGCTAAACCCTTTTCGCCTTACTTCGCAATGGTAATTTTAGCGAAAAGGGAGCGAAAAGGCATAACGCGATTTATAAAAGAGCGAAAGGTGGTTTTTGCATTAAAAAGAGCGAAAGATTAGCGCGACCCTGAAGTTGGTGAAAAGTCATTGTTTGAGCGAAAAGGCATTCTAATGGGTAATATGCCTTGAAAAAGCGAACGCGCATTAGAAGGGCGATCGCGCATTAGAATGAAATATGCCTTGGAAAAGCGACATTAGAAAGGTGAACGCGCATTAGAAAGACGAACGCACATTAGAAAGGCGAACGCACATTAGAAAGGCGACCGCGCATTATAGTGGAATATGCCTTGGAAAAGCGAACGCGCATTAGAAAGGCGAATGTGCAGTGCAAAAGAAAATTGTATTCCAATTGAGAAATTCTAAGAAGATTGACTAAATAAGACATGGCTGACTTCTTGGTAAATGTGAGGTGGCCATTTTGAACTTGACATCATTTTCTAGTGGGCTTTTCTGGTTTTGAATGGTTTTCGCAATGCAGTCTTCTTAGATGCGTTAAGTTTTCGCTGCGATACTTTTCGCTCTTTATCGTGCCCGTTCGCCTTTTTCAGCCGCGAAGTGTAAACGAAGCCCCAAATGGCGCTATTTTCGCTGCGATGTGCTGCGCTAATTATTTGGCGAAATAGACAATCCTTTATAAATATGCCCCTAAGTCTTTCTACTCTGAAAAAACAAATATCCGCAATATCCGCAATATCCAACACCCGTTGGGCTCTAGACCCACTAGTAATCAGATTCTTATCAGGTGTCCAACACCTCCGACCACAAATCAAGTCAAAAGTGCCACCTTGGGATTTACCGTTAGTCCTCAACTTCCTCCAGTCCCCTACATTCGAACCCATGGAATCATCATCCATCAGAAACATCACTTTTAAGACTCTCTTTCTGGTAGCTGTGGCCTCAGCTAGAAGAGTGAATGAAATCAGAGCTCTAAGAGCGTCTCCACCATATATTAATTTTATGAATGATAAAGTAATCCTCAGAACAGATGTAACGTTTCTTCCCAAAGTAGTATCATCATTCCATCTTAACGAAGACATAGTCTTACCAAACATGCCAGAAGGAAATCAAGAGGAGAGGCTGAATTCGCGCCAAACTGCTTGAATATATCTGTAGGCACGCTGGGAAGGAAACCGGAAGTGACGGAATCGGACCGGAAGTGCGTCAGTGGAACGCATGGTGGAACGCGGAATTAGTGCCGCGATAATGCAGGGTAGCTGGAGCCGAATAGAATCGGACTTGTGGCTGTTTACCCAACATTGCACAAGTGCCTGGTTGGGTTACAATAACGGGGAGAGGCTAGAGACCCGTTAAGGAAGGCGGAGGAGAGCTTCTGATGTTACCTATTCACGCGAGGACAGGAAAAGAGGCATGGTAAGGGGGTGGAACCAGTCCAATTTATTGGCTAAACAAAAACACCTGTCACGCTTGTGCAAAGGGAAGTTAACCCATTGATTCCCACTGCCGTGTCGACACCAGGAAAAGAAAATCACGATTGGTGAGTATAGATTTTCTGTTTTACGCACGTTGCTGTCAGGCATATTGTGGCCTCAGCCTTATGGGCCAATGCTATATTTTGGGTGGCATAACTTGCGTGACCTTGATCCCTCTTTGTGAGATTGCTTCACGGGATCAAGGTCAGGTAAGATGTCCTTTTTACGCCTCCATTTAATAAGCGTCAAGTTTGTGCTAACGTAATATTATATTAAATATTCAATGCCACACTATTTTCAAAAAATATTGGAAATGGCGCGGACAGTGCTTAATTAGTTCAAAACCCATGCTTACCCGATGGCACATCAGGTATTGTGGGGTTTGAACAAATTTAGTCCTATAACAGCCAAGATTGCATTGGCCCATTAGTGTCATCCCTAGCTGTGGTAAAAGGCACACAAACATCCAGAATAGAGGCCATTTACTTACCCGCTGCCTCCTGCTAAGCTACAGATAACAATTTTAACAAACGCAGCCAGCAGGCTCTTTTTGAATAGCAACCACCACATTTGACAGGTAACCAACAGTCAAGAGGTAAGTAAATGTCCTCTGCTGCATGGCTCCATTTCAGCCCCCATCAACAGTTTTTTTCAAGCAGCCCTGGACCAAAATTTACTACTTGTTTTCTATTGCCTAAATTTCCTCTTCTATCTTCGTTTCGCAGATTCATCCTATAACCTATAGGAACGTATAACATTATAGAAATTTTATGTTGGGCAGTCATGACATGCGCTATTTTTAAAAAATCTCCTCTGTTAGTAAAATACCTAAACATTGGTAGAATACTGTAGATTTGTAGTTTTAGAATAGCCATTTTTAATTGTTAACATTCCAACCCTGTGAATCCCTATTGAATGTATGCAAATTGACAAGCTACTGTACCAGAACAGCCATTTTTGGGGTAATTTACCTTTATTATGTGAGACACATGGGGAGTTTTTTATAGGTGTGTTTTGCTGGTCATTCACTTACCTAGGTGTTAAGACATTTGACCTGACATGAATGAAAGTGAATTGAGTGATTGAATCAATCCTTTCATGGCAAGGTTTAGCCTTATCTATGGATCTTGTTGAAATATTTTTGATGCACTATACTGATCTTTTGTTCCTTGGCACTCTAGGAGGGTAATCCAATATAAATGATTAAGAATAAGTGTGTCAGGCAGGACAAAGAATCTAACCTTTTTGTCAAAAATAGCAGTAAGAGTGTTAATGAGTCTTTTGCTTTGTATAGTTGTTAGCTATCCAGTGCTGGTAAATTAAGTCCTAAAGAAGCTCATTAGTGCCCTCTGTAACATAGGGTTGTTGACCCCTGATTTCACCTCTTTAACCTCATTGCATATACTAGTACACACTAATGCACACACATACTAACTCAAATTATCACAATGATACACTTACAAAGACAACAAGCAATTTACACAGTGTAAACACAGAGCAACTGATTACTAAGAGATTTGCACATTGGCAACAGGCTATGGGGTGGGAGACTTTATTCTGCTATTTATGCCTAATGGAATAAGTTGCCACTGATGGCATACAGTATACAATCTGTAAATATTGATTTTTTTTTTATGAACGGCTATTGTCAAGTTTGCATGACCCTCCACAATTAAAATTTGTGCAAACTCTGGAATGGACAAAGAGCAAAACTGCATTAGTTGATGACCCCATAATGTGCTTGTTTAGAATCATCAATTACTGTAGATGTTACATGAGTGGAACATTCAGTCTGCATCCTGAATTATCTATCTTATTTATCTGGCGGATTAGCCGGATTTGTGTGCGCACACACAGTGTTAAATCTGACTAAATTAATTTTTAAATAACAATTGTTAGTCATCAGACTACAATTAACTACAGTTATGCAAACAGTTAAACCATTTCATATGTGGTCACCAGTAATATATTTATAAATAAGTAAAAATAATCACCTGAAATTAATATGAAAAAGGTTTTACTTTTGCAGATGATATTCATATGGTCTGTGCTGTAAATATAGCATTGCTTCAAATAAAAACAAAAGATCTTTATTTTACGAATGTAGATTATTATAGCTCATAAAATACACGGTTGTGCAATTTGAACAGCAGATTATATATACTTAGAAAATCCAGAGTCCTCAGCACCTACTGCTGTTTTTATGCACTGTTCTTGTGATTTTGTGAATAGTTGAGTCACTTAGCTTTGTATCTACTTCAAAAGTATGGGTAGTTCTTGGCCACAGTTTTTCCATGAAGACCTCTTCTAGACAGATTCCCCATACAGTAAATAACTGTATCTGGGTCGCACAGGTTTCTGCCAGATATGATCTGATGGCTCTTTCTCTGGTTTTTAATGGAAATAAGCATGATGTACCTTTCAACTGCCACACTAAAGCTAGGTATACACAAATCACAGATTTTTAAAAACTGACAGGATCTGCAAGATCCTGTCTGTCATTTTTCAAAGATCAGGCTACACAGCCCGAACGTTCTCCCTATGCACAGCATAGGGAGGACGTTCAGGGCTGTGTTTCCCTCGACTGCAGCCGACTCCCTCTATTGGGAGTCTACTGCAGCTGAGGAACATTTACGACCTATCCCGAACAGCCGCTCGTCCGACCTGAAATTTCGGCAGCTGCTCGTTCGGGAAAGCCACCACACACCGTGCCGATAAAGCCCCAATACCTGACAGTATTGGGACTTTATCGTTACTGTGTGTACCTAGCTTAAATTTCGTTGGCTGACCACTTTGTGCTTCCTCAAAAAGCTTGAACAGCACATCTTAAAATCCTTGCCATGTAATCTTTGCCTAGAAGACACGTTTCTGATGTAGTTTAGCTACCTTGTTGCTGTGTTCTGCCTTTCTATGGTGTATGAACTGTGACATGAAAGGACTTCCAGAACCTTAACCTGGCAGCAGAGTTTTTTTAAAACTCGTTTTAAAGGGCAAAATAAAATGACTTGTGCAGATAGAGAACCCCCTCAAACTAGAAACCATATTTCTCCCACTGCCCTTGATTGCTGCTAGAAGCCGATGGCCTGCCACCTCTACTCTGGATCTCCCAGCTCCTATGAGCACAGTTAAAGCTTATAAAGCTTTCTTACATGCTCAGTGGAGAAATATCTGGGTATGTCCTTTAGGCATTGGCTGTGATTCCATACATTCCAGCTGTGACTGACATGTCTACCAATAAGAGCTCAGGGGAGGACTGGCCCAGTAGGCTGAGGGGTAAATGCCCCCCAGGCTGGTCTCCAATGAAACATTTGGGCTGCCACAGAAGCTATTAGTAAGTTACATGCTTGAAAGACACAGCGCACGCTCCTAGCTCTAACATGGGCAAGGAACAGTAAAATCCTCCTTCAGTTTATTTACCAGTCAGCCCTTCAGTTCATCAACCAGTGTCATCAGCCCTCCAATTTATTAGCCAGTGTTATCAGTCCTCAAGATCATTATCTAGTTTTGTCAGTCCTTCAGATTATAAGCCAGTATAAGTCAGCCCTCCAATTCATTAACCAGTGTTGTCAGCCCTTCAGATCCTTAGCAAGTATTGTCAGCCCTCAAGTTCATTAACCAATGTTGTCAGCCTTTCAGATTGTTAGCCACTGTAAGTCAGCCAACCAGTTTATTAGCAGTATTGTCAGCCCTACAGTTTATTAGCCAGTGTTAGTCGACCCCTAGTTTATAATTCAGTGTTTGCCAGTCCTCCAGATTATTAGTTGCTGTTAGTTAGCACTTCAGCATGAGCGGGTGTTAGTCAGCCCTCCAGTTTATTATGAACAAAGGAAACTTTGGGTAAGTATAAGTATTGTCTTAGAAAGTGTACCCATAGTTGAGGACTTAACTATTCAGCTCCTTGCCCTGGGTACTTGTAAGGGGTGGTGGGATATTTTAGTACTATAATTGTCCTTTAACCATATCATACACTTGAAAATGTTGCAGGCAAGAAAGTGAAATGGAAATAATGGAAATAATGGAAATAGTGGTCTTAAAAATGGGCGTAACTTAAAAAGTGTGTGACCTTAGCAAAGGGCTTGGTCAAAAAATGTTGCGATCAACCGTGAATGGGCCACTTGGTTGTATTTGCCCCCTCGGCCAAAAGGTCCAAGTCCTCCCCTGTAAGAGCTGGGTGATCCTAAGCGGCGGCAGGCATTGGACTGAACAAATTCTAATAGCAGCACTTAGGGCAATGTGAGCATTACGTTTTTTTGGTTTGGGGCTGGTTCTCCACCTGTACAAAAAATATAATTTTGGGGGTGGACATGACTTTAAGCCTACTGCTCAGCTTTTTGTTTAAGTTAATAACTTTGTTTCAACCTACAAATGATGATCATTAGCACTTTTGGTATAAGTGATTAAGCATACACCTGACAATAATTCCACAAAATCCCACACTTTGTGCAAATGTACCTATAAGAATTGATGTTATTGATTTGATCACTTTTAAATCACTTCTTTTTTACTCTTCTTACTTACAAATGGATGCCATCAGACCATATGCATACAGAGATAATAAAAAAGCCGTAAACAGACAGATTTTAAAGAATGCAAAAATGTTTTAGATTATTTCAATTTGGCCATTACAGAATAGCAATGTTTTGAGATCATGTCCCTTTGTCAAGCTTATATAATGACTTATACATGACCTCAATTGATCAACACAACACAGGAAGTGAGATGTGCACACATTAATAATAAAAGATAAACCCTAGTCTATGTATATTGGCCATGCATACTCTATGCATGAGAAATATACAAAGCTCTTACCACTAAAAGGTTTCTAAAGGCTCAATATTGCAGCAAAACTCATTTATCACATGCATGGTTAACATACACAGTAAGGGAATGAGTAGTTTCTTAATAAATGACAGCCACTATTTATCACTACCTTGCAAATCCTTGTGGCCTTTTTCCAGGATTGTATATTTCAAGTCCTCAACTGTCGCATTTGTACAAAATGATTTCCCACTGTTTGTGTCATCATAATTTTCAAGTTAAACGCAGATTAGTGATGTTATCGTATACTTCATTTTTTTAATAGTTTCTCTAACATAAATCAAACCAAAGAGGCAGAACAATGCATACTTTACATCTTCAAAATTGTGTTTTAAGTGTGACACGTGAACTAAGTTGGTCGTAAGCTAAGCTAATAATAAAAGGAATCCATTTTTCTTGGCACTCTCTTCCTTTCTCTCATCTTATAATTCCTTCTGTTTGCTAGTTCAACAACTTGATTAGGATACAGTACACATTTGTGTCATTTGTATTTTTTTTATTCACTTACCAATCTTTGTACCCTCATAAATTGACTAACGGATAGATTTTTTTTTTTTTTAACATGTGGTGGCGGTTGGCTAGTATGCATGAAAATTTGTTTTCTATCAGTGGGGTTTTTATATAACAGAGTAGACAGTATATTAGCCTTTATAACCAACATATCAAAGAGAGCTATATTCATAGGTGTTATTTCATTTATATTGCAGAGACTCAAAAAGTGAAGTGTAGAAAATCATATCACAAATCTTCTATTAACTTGAAAATCACAATGGCCGATCAGTTTGTACAAACTGGTCATACAGTTGAAGACTTGAAATATATTATCCTGAAGCAATAAAAATCGCCCAAAAGCTATCATAAAATTCTAATGCCAAATGGATGGCCAGGTCAAATTGCAAGAGTAACCACAGTCAACAATTTACAGAAATCGATTGTGTGCTCCATAAGAGACTGCATGTTTACTGGCATGTCTGATCACTCGTTGGTCCAATACGGGTGACCAACATCAGTCGCGTCTGGCCACAAGAATGCTGCATATTTTTCTGCTTGTGAAATATGCTTGAGCGTACCCGCCTAAAAAGAATACCGGTAGGTATGGTTGGCTGATTGTACACATGTGCTATCGCGGATCCCAACGCACGATGTGTACGAACGGACGTTTCGGCCAATAATCATCCAGTGGGTAGGCGCTTTATTGGCTAAAACGGACATTCAGTCGGGGATCGTTGACCACAGCCCTGGCGGATCTCCGGACGAATGACCGTTTCGGGCGATAAAGTGCCCACACATGGGCTGATTATCGGTCAAAACTTAAGTGTGTGGATGTGTGGCTAGTTAAAGTACCTGACAGGTTTTTAAGATTTTTCAATCAATTTCTGTTCAATGGTTTTAGCAAACATGTTCGCTTGCTGAATAACCAGCAATAAATCAGATCTGTGAAGAATGGAACATTGTGAATGTGATTGGTTAATTTTCAATTAATAGTTGATTGTTTTATCTATCAATTTGACTTGTATATGGCTAGCTACTGAATCTACTTTATGCGTGTTCATTCCTACTGCCACTTTATGAGTAATTTAAAAGAGGTAAAGGGGGAGATGCAATAAATTTCAGTATTGCATCGTGTGAATGCGAGAGGTAAGTTGCAACCTTTTGCACGGTTTTAAAGCCACAATTGAAAAGGCTTTAATTTTGGTACAAAAAATGTATGCAATGATCTCTAAAATTATTGCATCGCTTGCACTGAGCTATTTCCAAAAGTCTTTGGAAAGGGTGCAAGCAATGCAAAATCAGTAAAAAAAACACTCGCTAACCCTATATTACATCAGTTAGCAAGGGTTTTGCACTTAATTTCCCCCTTAGCACAGGATATTGCATCTCCCGTAAAAGTTTAATCATACGTTAAAGGGAAACTGTGGTCCAAAAATGACTTTAGGTAAATTGATTGGAATTGCTCTCCTGAGAATTTTTGCAATGTATTTTCATTGTTTATTTTGCATAGTTTTGAAGATATTTACATTTTTGTGTGTGATATGGCAGCAGTATCACCAGGTCCCCTGCACTTCCTGCTTCCTGCTTTGAAATCATGTGACAGTCAATCTGCCCTGTGTCTCCTCCTCACCTTGCAGCCCCCTACTCTTGCAAGCCCCCCGGTCCCTCCCACTCATGGACCCTATGAACCCTCCATTTGCAGGCCCCCCATAGCCCCCCCCTTACAGTTCCATGCAGCCCAGCCACTCATGGGCACATAACCCCACCCAATCATGGTGCCTTAGCCCCACCCACCCATGGGTGCCATGCCCCACCACCGCGGGTCCATTGCCCCACCCACTTGCGGGAGCTGTTGCCCCACCCACTCGCGGGTGTCATTGTCCTGCCCACTCATGGGTGCCGTGGGCCACTCAGACACCCCCCCACTACAGAAAACTGTGTGAAAACAGCCTTTAAAGGCATATAAATTGATGTGTTTGTGGCTGTTGGTTCTCCTTTTTGCCCAAGCCCTTCTGCTTCTGTTAAAACGTATTGTAAGATAAATTTATTTGGTACCAGCCCCATAGATGTTTACATGACCAGCAACAAAGCACCATGGGAAATGCCAAGAACTGGTTCAGCAAAAATCGGAATGGTGTAAATGTATTTAAAAATGAAAAATATAGCAGATACTGTCCTCATTGCAAGGGGGCTCACCATAATTTATTATTAAACTTTATTTCCCCTTTAATGTCCAAGTTAATTCTGTTAGTTTTCTGTTATCTGTTTTCTTTATCATATGGAATGCCCATGCTATTCTCAGTTGTTTTGTTTTTTGTTTTTAAATAATAAAGCCTGCATTCTTAATTATGTCTTGACATTTTACATAAAACAGTTCAACATAAAGTGAAAGGTCATTATGATATATCATTATAGATAATTAAAAGTAGCTAGGACCTGGTTTGTAAAATGATTTTTCTATAAATATTATGGCCACTGAAATTGTAGGCCACAGAGGCCGTGGCATATTTGTGAAAAAGACTATAAACCACCATAACCTCTTCACAAACATCAACATTTCGAAACCATATATGGTCCGCATAAGAGTTTCATTTACTGTTGTATAAAGATCTGAAAGTCAGAAACACAATAAGCAACTTATATTTTAATAATCAGAGCTTTATTTATCTTTTGGCAATATACCAATGTACAGGCAGGCTAACTTTATTCATTTGATCACACTATACATGTGTTTATACATTGCTTTGTTTTCCATGTGCTGTTGCTGTGTACACAAATGAAGCGGCTGAAAACTAATTTTATTTCATCATTTGTCATTCCAGTCACTTGTCACAAGCCACAAAGAGTTTTTCAGATTATTTTGCTAGATGGTTGTGTCTTAATGGGAAAGTAAAGAGGTGTATTAGATAACATCATAGCATTTTTAAGCAGGTGCTACACCTGTCTGAAACCATAATATCCTGTAATAAACAAAAAAATTTCCCTCCCCCAACTTTTTCTTGCCACTCCTTACTTAAACTTCTCAGAAGTGCAGTAAATCACATTTGTGTAATTTATGAATCGTTCTCAGCTACAAGAGGTAATTATTTTGATAAATCCAGTCCTGTTTCATCAAGATGAATTTGTTTTAGAATTGTTGTATTTTATAAAACAGGGAAACAAAAAGTGTAGTTGTTACATATACAATTCAAAAAGATAATATGGGAGAGGTCATATCAGACATTATTGCCCAAATCCACGCAAAACCCAAGCAGGTTTTGCAGGGCTTACGTACAATGCTAGAATTTTTTTTCTTCACAAAAATTGCATCAAGAAATGCAATTTTAAAGATAAATATATCAGGACATTTGTACAACATTTTTAAGGCGGTAAAGACGGAATGTCTCTTCGGATTTACTGTATTGCAATAGCCGGGAAGGTAAGTATTGGTTGCTCCTTCTATTGCATTGTCTGGTTAATGCTGCTTATTAAAGACAAATTTAGAACACCCTTAGAGCAAAAAACTGGTGACTTGTCAGTTATCTGCCCACCACCCCAACTGCTGAGTTGTCTTCCATTCTGGCAAAAGTTTTTTGCCTCCTCTCTTCGCTTAATGAGCTTTTTATAAGCTTGAGCATGTGCAGAGGAGAACAGCAGGGTAAGCAGCAGTCAATCATTGGTTGTGATGTCAGCAGTCACAGCCTTGATTGAGTGCATGCAGGGAGATGACAGTTTTCTCTGCCAGAATGGAGGATTTAATTCTTCTTAAATATCTGGTTAGTAATACATCTAATAAAGTGATGAATATATCAGTTGGGGCTAGGGGCAGGTAAGTGACAAGCGACTGGTTTATTTCTTTTAAGGGTGGAGATGCCCTTTGAGGTTGGTACACAGTACTATTCCCATCAGGGTCAAAGGATTACACTATTACCGGTATCTGTTGTGTGTCTGTGTGGTGAGAAATCTTCTGATCCCTTTTCTGTTGAACTACCACTGTTGAGTGTGATATTGGTCAGTGAGATAGGTTGATGAATCCAATGCTATGACACTAAAGGGATCAGTCTCTAAATGTATTTGTTATGTTGGGTTTTCTGTGATAATTTTAATGTTTGCATTAAAACCTAGTAAATACAAGTCCTTATTGTCTGATGGTTTTGAAGTTACATGCCATCAGTTCTCAAAAAATGTAATATAAATGCTAAATCTATTAGCCATAGACACTTCTAACACACCTTGTACCCAAGTTTTTTCATACCAAAAAGGTGAATGGGGAGGCAACTACTGCTAGTCTACAGCTGGCTTAATGTGTCTTGCAATCACTGTCCCTCAATGGCACTCAGATCCCTCTCTGTGGGTGAGTTCACCAGAGGATGTTACCAGAAAGCCACAGAGACATGGCCTGGTCTTCTCCACTTTCTTCAATCCTAAGCTTGAAGAAGTGTATTGCCGAGAGGTCATATGAACATTGGTTCCACTCTTCTTTCTCTCTTGCTTGGCTTTTGCACATTTCAGCACACAATGAAGGGGAGGGGGAAGTGCAGTGAGAAACTTCTCTACATGAGCTCTCTGTCTTTCTTTGTCCCGTGGCTGCCACAGCATGCTAAGCAGGTGAGAAATGTCAAATCACTCAGGACATGTTCACACCCAAAACTAAAAAAAGAGCACCCTAGCCCACCCCCAACCGCCAGGTTTGTTTGTTAAAAAAAAAGCTGCAGAACTTTACTTACATTACTTTTACACTGTGTGTATCGGTTTGAGTTATTTTTTCTAAAGTAAAACCTCTGCATTCAGGTTCAATTATAGTGTTGCCACTAGGCAATAAATTAGTTGGTTTTGGGTTGCAGTTAGGGCACTCGGCCTTTAAAAGATTCATCATAACTGATGTAGGAGTACAACTTAGGCTCCATTAAAATTAGTACAAAGTGCAGACGTGGAGACAGACCCACTTGACTGAGGGACACCGAACTATATGATACAAGAAAGCATTAAAAGATGCTCACAGTGGGCATCATTTATGGAGGCACGCTGGGTACGCCATGGGCACTTTTCCAGAGTTAAAGTAACATGATCTTAACTCACAGCCAGTGATACATTTTAATCTAGCGCAATATTTTAATGCCAGCAAATAGCTGGCGTTAAAATCACGCATTAATGCAATATTAAGTTTGCATAGGGACATTTACCCGGAGCCATTTCAGCTCTGGGTAAATGAGGACCAGTGTCTTAATGTTTACTGAAGTTTCCTTTATGCATTATCATACATTTTTTGAACTTAAAGTGACTGTCCACCCCTCTTTTCAAAAATTCATATATTGCAGATTACCCCCCAAAACCTAGAGATCGTTTTAGTCAAAAGC
Organism: Hymenochirus boettgeri; assembly: GCA_019447015.1. Lineage (NCBI taxonomy): Eukaryota > Metazoa > Chordata > Amphibia > Anura > Pipidae > Hymenochirus > Hymenochirus boettgeri. The sequence continues at coordinate 130,992,564 of CM033473.1, read as the reverse complement.
TTTAAATCTGCTCCAAAAACGGAGTTATTATACTTACATGCTCCTCGCTCCACCGCCGCTTCCAGGTTCTTAGTCAATCTCCACTGTGGCTGCTCTGTTCTTTTTATGTTCTTGAGCAGCTGCAGTGGAGACTGGTCCGGGAATGGCTGTCAGTGATTGGCCGTGACGTCACAGCCGACACTGACTACCTTACCCGGAAGTGCAGAGCCGTGGCGGTGGAGCGAGGAGGAGCATGTAAGTATAATAGCTCAGTGTGGGAGCCGATTTAAAGCTTTTGGCCAAAACAAACTTTAGGTTTTGGGGGGTAATCTACAATATATGTATTTTTAAAGAAAGGGGTAGACATTCCTTTTAATGCCTTTAACTCTGTGTTACTTGTTTTTGCTAAATAATGTGTGTTCAAAAAGTTGCATAGGTATTAATTGCTCAAGGATATAAACACTTTTCATTGCAGATCTACAAATTCCTCTGCTTAGATATGGACATCCTTATTTGCTGTGGAGATTCACTGCAGATTTGCTTAAGCCTCCTCAGACACACCCCATAGCTTGGCACAAAAGAGGCGTTATTTTAATAATTGTAGCTTTCATGGAGCAGTCTTCATTGTTCTCCGGTATGTAGCATGTTAGTATTACCAAGCAACACAAACATTAAATACTTTGAAAATCTGAGGTTATGATATTATTAACTTACTAGTGCATAGCCATGAAGAGTTCTGAAAACAGAAATGGTTTTCTTAACAGTGAATACAGCATAATTCACTAATATAATATTACAGGTTATAATTTTGTCTTTGATAGGACCTGCACTATTAATCTACTGTACGTCCAGAGTCAGCATTGCTAATTTTTTCGCACATAATTTTTTAAACACATCTTTGTTTATAATGCTTTTGTGTAATTACCCATATTTACTATGCTTTATATTTTGTGTTGTAAAAACAGAAAATTACCATTAAGCTGCATTAAATGAGGTTCGTTAGTCCACACGGTTTTGGTGGGGTTTATATTAGGAAAAGAAATAGAATGTTAATAAATGTGTCACAATTTATTGGTCATTCCAATTACTATTTAAAGGGGATCTGTGGTTTCCATGCAAGGGAGGTTCTGAGTCTGCGGTCACAAATACTAGTTCCTCCTTTTATACTGCGGTTGGCACATGCTCAGTGCAGGAGAAAGCAGAAGTAACCAGGAAAAGATTGAGTTACAGTGATTAAAGGAGGATTGGGGGGGCCACAAGGTGTTTCAAGGGGACTGCAATGGGAGGGGCCATGGGGGCGCATAAGGAGAAAGAGGAAGTGCAGGGTGTCTGGTGATGCTCCTACCATACCACACATAAAAATGTCAAAATCTTTATGTAAAAAAAGAATCAAAGTAAATTGCAAAAATACTCAGAAAAGCAATTCCTGTTAATTTACCTAAAGGCATTTTTGAACCACAGTTACCCTTTAATGATATGCTAAGTTTTTATTTTTCGCCAAAAATACCCTAATATTGTTATAATATTTTTTTATTATCACTAGAAAGCCACATCCGTCTTTCTAACTGCACACCAGAATGCCCTGGTACACAGAGAATGCTGATCTTAACCAAATTTTTATGTTATTAAAAAAAAGTTTGGCCTAGGGGTCAAAATATAGTTAAAGGGCCCTGATATCTTTCCTTGAAATGCTCTGGTCACTCCACTGCTCTGTGCCTCCTCTTTTACTGCTTCCTGAGCTCAAAGTTAGCTTGCACATCCAAAAAGTAGGCAAGCAGTGCAGATTTCACAAGTCATTGGCTGCAATGCAGATGTGTGGCAGAGGATGATGAGGGACCAGTGGAGTTCAAGATAAGAAACCTGGACTCTGGAGTGCAGGGAAAATTACTAGGTTTGGGGGTGATTACTCTTTCCAAAAAAAAATTGTTGTGGGGGGTGTGTGTGAACATGCCTTTTAATCTCTTTCTATAATGAGATCAAATTATGATTAGCCGAAATGAGTTGAACTAATTGCTCCATTCACTATAGTCCAGGTTGCTCATGCAGCCCACTGGGAAAAGTAATTGCCCACCCCTGAATTAAAAGATATTTTATATGCAACAGAACACTGGGTATTTTGAGAGTTCTATGGATTAGTATTTAATAGAGATGCTGTGATTGCTAGTAATGGGTTATTTTTCAAGGCCTGTCTTTGGGCCTTTTTTTGTAAACAGTATGTTATGTAATTAACCCCAGCACTGCCCAACGGCACCTGTTACAGTATGTGGTTTTGATTCACACTGACCCTATATATATTTTACATTTTCTTAGCGTTAACCAGGCTTTTTTGAGTCACACATAGCATTTTTTGCTGCTAAACATCTGGATCAGAAAATGCTACAATACAACCAGAAATATACAGCAAGGCTGACTTTAAAAAAAATGCAAATCAGTCCAGGTGCACTAATTACATTTTATTAAGAATGTCCTCCAATGCCCGGTCTAATAACTCCTGTATCATTGGGTTTGTGGGGCTGCTCAGTGGGGCTGCCACTGGTCACTGCCCATTTGATTTTTTCTCAGTACAGTGTGATGATGCGAGGGGAATTCACACCTTCAATGTCATAGGTCGCTAGCAGTTCCTTCTGCATTGTGATTCACTGTAAAATGTTTGCGTGACTGTAAAGCCATCTATTAGCTGACATTAAAAAACTTCTGTTATTGTGTATTTTAAGATATCTGTGCAGCCTCCCCAAACCCCATCTTAAAGTCACAGCCTTTTTTAATTGTAGTAGTATTTAACATAGTGCAGCAGTGCATTTCCCTTTAAGTCCCTTAGGCTTTTATATAGTGGGGTTTTATAGGATTGGGACCCCATGTCTGAAGGCCAGGCTTATCATAAGGTGCATTAAAAGGCACACTGTGCAAAATGTTGTACAGCACCATCCAGAATTACTCTACTGGTGTTTTCCAGTAACAATCTCCCCATATACATGACCACTTTGGGAGGGAGAGGGAATTAGGATTCTGCCTATTCACTGGAACACAGGTTCTATTAAATAGTGTAATAAATACTTCCCTATTATTAATTTGACTTGAAAAAGCCAAATTCCTGTTCTTTCTATTTCTTCTTCTCCATTTTATTCTTCCGCTTTTTTGGACTGTATCTCCTCCCACAGTTTTTGAGCTAGAGACATGAAATTCGGTACAGACATGTGGTGCATATAGGAGAAGTGTGCTATCTTCTAGCTTAGAAATCGGCGGAAGCATTACGGCGTTATCTGCGAATTTTCGGACATTTTTTCCAATAGACTATAATGGTAACAATCCTCAAATGTTTGTTTCATGGTCATAAACACAAATGGTGATACCCCCAACCCCCCACACAGACACAGGTACACCCACCTACTGAACTACCTTTCCATTACCATGGAAGCCATACTTAAAGGGTAACTATAGTCAATAAAAGTTAGTTATATGGTCATACATGCAAAACATATACCCCCCACCTCACACGGTACATACACCTACTGACCTACCCTTTATTCCTTTGGCAGCCATACTTAAAGGGTAAATAAAGTCAAAAACACTATTACAACCATAGTTTTATGGTTGTAAACACAAAAAAGATATACCCCCTCAACCATACCCAGGTACACACACATACTGATCTACTTATCCATTACTGTGGCAGCCATACTTAAAGGGTAACTAAAGTAAAAAAAACGAACTTAGATTTATCCTCAATAAAAGATAGTTTTATGGTTGTAAACACAAAAAAAGACATACCCCCTCAACCAGACCCAGCTACACACACCTACTGATCTACTTATCTATTACTGTGGCAGCCATACTTAAAGCGTAACTAAAGTCAAAAAAAGCAAACTTTGATCAATCATCAAAAGAGTTTGTTTTTTTAACCCCAAAGGTGATTTCATGTGTACATGTGTAAATGTTAAAAAGCATTGTTTCCTACTTTGGCTATACCTCTAAATGTTGCAAAGTTAGGGGGAAAAAACTAGATTTGCTTCTGAATTGCGTTCCTACTTGAAGTCAAAATTAAGATTGTTTGGCACAGTGTGGGTTTAGAAAGGCCCTAACCAGGCAACTATGGCCCATTCCACCTCCCTACCACCAAAGGTTTATGGCCATAGATTATGCCTAACCCACCCAGAGAGGTTGGAAATCCTACTTTCTTGGTGGGAGTGGTTAACTGTCTAGGTAGGGTTTCCAAATTCCCATAGTTAGGCACTAAACTAAACATTTTTTGGACATAGTTGTCCTTTAAGGTTCCTACACACGTGCGATTGTGGGTGCCGACCCATGTCACACGATGTGTACGAATGGCCCTTTTGGCCGATAATTGGCCCATGTATGGGCACTTTATTGGCCAAAATAGCCGTTCATTCGGGGATCGTTGCCAGATCCGCCGGGCAGATCTCCGAATGAGTGGCCGTTTCAGGCAATAAAGTGCCCATACACGGGCCGAATATCGTCCGAAACGGACGTTTCGTGTGTACGAACCTTTAGAGTAAAATATCACAAACAGTATAATGTAAAGTTCTATTAGCTTATCTATAGGCAATGCCTTTTCTTGCTTCCATTCATTGCAAGTTTGCTTGGATTATAGTTTTAAAATCAGTTTTCTGCAATAACTTCATTATGTCTCAGGATGCTATACTTAGCATCACACAGGTTGATATTTCGGCTTGAGCAACTGCTCAGTGCAATATTTCTGTTCTGTTCTGCCTAACAAATGTCTAAACTTTCCAGCAAATGTATGTTTCTGGTTAAGCCCCAAAATACTATTTACAGGTTTCTACATATGTTGTCAGCAGCACATGAGTAAACTTTCTGGGATTTTTCATATGAAAGGAGGTCATAGATCACAGTACTAAAACTATTCTGCTTTGCATTCTCTGATTTAATAGGAAATTAAAGACTTATTTTTACCAAGTGCACTGTTACTTTTAAAGGGGTGATCATAGACTGCAGAACTAAATGTTATTCTGGATCACATTGTACTTGTGTATTGGCACATATGGACAGATGTAAATTGAAGTTGCTTGTATCTGGTCTTTGGGAACTTCCCAGACAGCCTTATTACACATAATGAGGGCTTTAAGTCAGTTAAAACTTGCAGAGGCATGTGCGTTAGATGGTGCCCCTAAGCTATATATAAATTTTAACTTTAGCCTGTAACGTTTAATAAAAAAGTGTGCTTTTTATGGCATTTAGGCATATAACCAGTAGGTAATATGCCTTAAAAGAGGGGTGTTAAATAATGATCTCCTAAAGCATGTCAAGCAAAGATTACTAAATCATTAATCTTCAATGAGTGATTGGATGTTTCTGTAATACTGTTAATGGACTAAATAGTGCATGGTCTCAATAGCATATGTGCAAGCTGACTTGTCATTTACATACGGAATTCATTTGAGCCTTATATGACCAACTGTATAGGTTTAATATATTAAAAGGTTTGACAATTTTAGCTATATGCTAAGATTATCACCTTGCAATGTTAAAGCAATGTTCGGACAACTGACTGGCCCTATAAATTAATTTTTGTGATTTTTTTTATCGCAAATGAATGATCAAGGAAGAGGACCATCGTGGGGATGCTGGGAGGTAAATCTAAGTCTAACATTGCGTTAGACATTAGATACAGTTTATAATATAGTGTAGTAAATTATTTTTAGATGAGGAGCACAAAAATCATTATTTTATTCCCTAGGGAAAGCAAGGGAAAGGTGAAGTAAATTAGCAACAATGAGTTGCTGTTTTATAACTATAATCCTAGATATTTTCCATGTCCTGCTCTAGGCTATGCAATTTTTTCTCTGGTTTTAGCTTACTGTAAAAAAAATTACAGAGGAATGAAATGTTCTCTACATGCTTTCATGTGGATAAAACACAAAAAGACAGACAGACTTAAATAGAATTAGTGTTTCTGTAAAAATGGCAACATATTGTATATTGGTCACTCCAGTAAGAGAATTTACTAGAAAAAATACCAGCCTTTACCCCTCACAGTATTCAGTATTCAGTTCTTAAAAGTCCTAAGGCTGTCATCCTTACCGTTAACGCCTGTACCTTTTATAATTAGCCCTGGTCCTGGTTTGTATTTCATTAGTATGTACTCCCCCTCAGGCTGGCCTAATGACAACACTCTCTTTGCCTCATGAGTCAAAGCTTGCTTTATTTCTCTTGATTGACCACACAGGGAAATGTGAGCTTTGTACCAGGGATGAGATAGGAGTATAAGGGTATATTTTCATAGACAAATATTCATTGTAGCATATTTTAATGGTTAAGAATACACTGAAGTATAGGGAGCAACCCAGGATCGCTAGGTGTGTGGCAGTCCTAAATGATCTTCCCTATTCTTAAAATAGGGAGACAGTTCACGGCTGTGTGTAGCTACATCTTTATCAGATGACATTCGGAATCTTACATATTCCGTCTGTCATCTGTTAAAGGAATAGTTCACTGCAAAAGTGGTTAATAGTTTACTGCAAAACTGGGATGTTAAGGAGTTATGCTTTTCCTTCCATTCTTCAATTAATGCCTGTTGAGCCAGGAACGAAAAGAAAAGTAACTTTCGCGCAATCCTCTGCTGTCACACTGACATGTCCTGACTGCTTCCTGGTTCTGATAAACTACAGTGCGCATGCGCGATAATGCGTGCTATAGTTAATCCGAACCTGGATGTGGTCGTGAATTTTAGCATGGCAGTGGAAGATCGAACGAAAGGTAAGTTTCCTATATCTTCGTTCCTGGCTCTACAGGCATTGATTGAAGAACAGAAGGTAAGGCATAGCTTATTTACAGTGATAATGGTGAAACTGTTAGGTATGTTTAATGAGGAGGGTGTAATGGTTGGACTAGATGGTTATTTGTCTTTATTTAACCTCAATTACTATGTTACCCAGATTTAGGCTGGATTTTTTTCATAGATCATTTTATCCGTGCAAGTGGGTTTTACTGTAATTGTGTCCTGTATGAAATTGGTTTCCCTGGATTAAGATTTCCTCAACTCCTTCCATGAATGGTAATTACTAGTCATGGAACTGGACAGATTTTCACTCTGTTCAACTTGCATTCTACTGAATGAGCTGTAATGTTGTACCAACTGTACAAATGTTAAATAAAGATTGTGTAGACTGATCTTTAGACAGCCTGTTTTGTTCTGTTCCATAGCTCATCTACATGATTAAAGCTGGGTACACACACTAACGATAAAGCCCCGATACCGTCGGATCCGACGGTATCGGGGCTTTATCGTTATGTGTGTGCGCTCGTTTCCCGAACGAGCGCGCGGCCGCCGAACAATCGGGTCGGCCGTACGCTCGTTCGGGAAAGGCCGAAAATCTCCATCGGCCATCGGCAGATCCTGTCTGTCATCTTTCAGAAATCTGTGCTGTGTGTACCTAGCTTAAGAGATCTGTCAGGAGTCTCAGTACATGTTAAAATGTAAGCCAAAGTGTTGTTTGTTGGTCAATATTTCTGACAGGCATATTAAATGTATACATACCTTTACTTACAAATTTAAATTAAATAAATGCTTGTGGAAAACATATAGACTGCCAGTAAAGGGGAAAAGTTGTTGCTATGGTGATCACAAATAAGAATGGGTCAGGTGGTTCTTCAGATGTTGCTAATAATTGGGAGAAACGTCATGGGATCGTCTAAAGTTAAAGTATAGTATATAGGCACCATTACGGCTTTTGTTTTTTTCCATCATGAACAACTATATACTGTAGGTTGGCTAACATTGGGCAGCACAGTGGCTCAGTGGTTAGCACTGATGACTTGCAGCACTGAGGTCCTGAGTTTGGTTCCACCCTTGGATACATCTGCAAGGAGTTTGTATGTTCTCCCCGTGCTTGCGTGGGTTTCCTCGGGGCACTCCGGTTTCCCCCACAATCATAAAGACATACTGAAAGGTTGTATGTGTACATAAAGTGATCAGATTGTAAGCTCTTTGGGGCAGGGCCTGATGTGAATTGAGTAAATAATTGTAATTGTAAAGCGCTGTGAAATATGAAGCGCTATATAAGAAATAAAATACATGCATACATAGAATGCTACTGATCTATGATATGAATCACTGATCATATCAGTGCACGTTGGCCCAGTGGTTAGCACTGATGTCTTGCAGCGCTGTAGTCCTGAATTCAATTCCACACTTGGACACATCTGCAAGGAGTTTGTATGTTCTCCCTGTGCTTGCGTGGGTTTCCTCTGGGCACTCCGGTTTCCCCCACAATAATAAAGATATGCTGATAGGTTGTATGTGTCAAATAAATGTGCTTAGATTGTAAGCTCTTCGGGGCAGGGACTGATGTGAATATATACGTATAATTGTAAAGGGCTACGGAAGATGTTGGCGCTATATAAATCCACAATAATAATAATAATCATATGGAAACATAATTGTCTTTGATTATTAGAAATAATGCAGTCTCTGTTACCATATATTATTTGAATAGTAATATAGTTTACATGATAATTATGTCCTCACAGTAGTGTACTTTATAGTTTCCCTCACAAAGAGGAAAGTGAATCAGTGAATGGAAGGTGCACCTGTGAAGAGATCCTGAGAACATTTACTGTGGTGCAGATTTAAAACTACAGTTCCAAACAAAGGATCCTTTTTCTTAAATATTTTCTTTCAGTACAAGACGCGTTAGATTTGCCTCTAAAGATATGAAACGTGATAAAGACATCTATTCACCACAGCCTGTCCACACAGAATACTGTCCTTATTTGCATATCTGATTGGAGGTAGGAAGTAATTAAATAAATCCACCTTGAATAATTATCTAAACATATTTGGCTAGTATGCAAATAAGAGTTCTGTATAGGCATCTGCTTTGCACATTTTAGAGAGATGGGTGTATATCTGATGCCCTTAGTTTGCCCTTAGTCTGACTGTGACTTTTTCAGGGCAATTTCTAGTCATCTTGGTGCGCTAGTGTAATGAGATTGCAATCCCATCAAGCTAAAAATTGCAGTAGTGTGACCTAGCCCTCCAAGAGTATTGGAATTAACACTTTCAGTGCCAGCATCTTCCCAGAGTATTGCCATTAACCCTTTAGTGCCAGCAGAATTCCCCAGAGTATTGTCATTACCACTTTCAGTTCCAGCAGAGTATTACCTTTAAAGGGCAAGTCCAGCCCTTTAAAGGTAAAAAAAAGAGGAGGAGCGACAAGGGACCAGGTCAGGAACTTCAGGGGCATCTTGGAAACATTAAGATAATTTGAAAGTGGGGTTGTGGGGGTGATTAACATTTCTATTGTTACTTTTCTTTAAGCTGGACATGCCCTTTAACCCTTTCAGCTGCCAGCATTAACATGATATACATATATATGTACAGGGGTGTCCCTAGGGTTTTTGGCTTCTGAAACAACTTTTTGTGCACGACTGCTGCTGGGAAAGTAGGCGTGGCTTTGTGTATGAGTGTGGTTTGTGTGAGTGTGTCTTTGCTGGGTGTGGCAAAAGTATTGATAATTTTGTATTTTAAAACAGTTATTTATACAGTTCTCCAATGTTTTAACATATAAAATCATATGCTGGTGCAACTGCTACATTACGGTATATTGGAAATCCTTACCATATTTCTCTAGAAAAAAAGATACTGGCCAAAAGATTTGTAAGCCTGCCACCACTTCAACGTAAACTCTTTCAGCAGGGCCCTAACTAGTCTAACCTAATGAACTCAATCTAAAGCTAACCTAACCACATGAAATTCCTTTTAGCAATATCCAAGAAAAATATTTTTACATGGTTGGTAGAGCAATCTGGTAAAATCTGTAGTCCCCATCATATGTTATTTAGGCAAATTTATTAAGAGTCATTTAGTTTTGGTCAAAACCTTTTAATACCATGAAACAAAACTAAATTAGAAACAGATTGATCACACTTGATATGTTCTAAACAGTAAAAATGTGTCTTACTATATCATTACAAAGCAACTGTTACAAATATTGTTAAAATCCATTCTTATCTGGAGCCGTCTTCTCTTTTCCTCAGCAAGAGGGCATCAAGTTGTACTGTGGGCCTGCACACAATTGGACAAATTGCCCCTGCACACAAAGATGGGCCCTGCGCACAAGAAGGGCCCTGCACACAAAATAGGCCCTGTGCACAAAGATGGGCCCTGCCAGTGCACACACACACGCATAGACATATACACACAGGCAGAGACAGTCAGACACACAGACAGACACAGATAGAGACACAGACACATACAGATACACACAGACAGACACACACACACAAACATACAGACAAACAAACAGACACACACAGCAACACACACCCTCTCTCCCCCCACATTTCGCAGCACTTTACCTTGGATGGCAGCCAGAGAATGAGAAAAAAGCTGCAGTGGACTTGTCTTCCTGGCTGGTTGGTCCCATTGAGCTCCGGTCGCGTAAGTGACATAACACTTATGCAACCGGTGCTCAATGGGACAAATCAGCTAGGGAGACACAGAGAACTGCACTCCAGCTTCTTCCTCATCCTCTGGCCGCCAGCCAAGGTAAAGCGCTGCAACACAAATGCAAAAAAACTACACATCTCACAGACTGGCACCTTTGTAGAAATCCTAGACAGCATGCCATGAGCAATCTTTTTAGATTGCTTCATGGTAGGAGCGGCCCTAAGTATGTACCTGCTTTCCATGTCTCCTCCATTGAATTGTTCACTCCTCACCCACTCTAAGTTCTAATTGGAGAGTTGGATGGAAGGAAGAAAGAGGCAGGGATAGTGGCCTCATAGCTGCTAGTCACCGGGGACACTGTTATAAAGTCTGCAGCAGCTTTTACCTGGCATTTTAGAACTGTTTTTATCAGTACTATTAGCTGAGCTCATCCTCCCCCCTCCTTTCTTCACCTTCAGTTAATTTGTAACATTGTTTCCAAGTAGAGGTAGCTGAGTTCAGGCTCTCTACTCACTACAATGTTGCAAAGTACAGCAGCAGAACACAGCAAGTAAAAGCTGACAGATACAGCTATGCCTTACCTTCGGTTCTTCAATGCCTGTGGAGCCAGGAATGAAGATATAAGAAACTCACCTTTCACACAATCCTGCCAGTCACACTGGCAGGTCCCGACCGCTTCCTGGTTCTAAGTAACTATAGCACGCATGCACGACAATGCGCGCTATAGTTAATCAGAACCAGGAAGTGGCCTGGAAATTCAGTGTGACACCGGTGGATTGCACAAAAGGGAAGTTGCAAAATTACGCAAATAGACAATAACGTGTGCCAAAGCATTAAAGGAGAACTAGAAACTCAACATGATTTTAGTACAGCTGGTACACACAATGAGATATTTCGGTCCGATCAACCGATAATTCAGTGTATCGGTCAATCGGGCCGAAATTATCGCATCCGAATGTGCCCATGTCCGATCGACCGTTCGTCCGAATCGGACGAAAGGACGATCGGACATGGTGGAAAACCTCTTCCGATCGTGCGGTCCTCTATGGACTGCACGATCGGCCGCGGTAACTATCAGACGCGGCTGCTTTTGCCGCGACCGACAGTCCTTCCTCCTGGCCGATCAAAGTATCGAACGGTCAGTCAGGAGGAAAAATCGGTAGGTGTGTACCTAGCTTTAATGTGCAGAAAGTTTTATCTTCTGCATGTTTGTATGCATGTATAGTTTATTTATAAAGCGCCACTTAGGGACGCAGCGATGTACAAAAATATATATAAATACATAAATAGTTCATTACATAAATATATAATTAAGTATAATCTAACTCTTCGTTCTACTTGAGGAAGTAGGTTACAATAGTCCAGGTGTGCGATAGGATGAGAGCATGCATAAGCATAGCGGTAGTCAGGAGAAAAAGGAAACGGCAGATTTTAGCTATATTGCGAAGGGTAAAGCGGCAGGTTATTTCAACAAAGTTAATGTGGTTAAAAAAGGAGAGAGGAAACAATAATTACCCCTAGGCAACGTGCCGGCACGACTGGATAGGGAAAGTAGGAGAATTATTAACAGAAATTGAAAAAGATGGGATAGGACCAGGTTTAGGTGGGAAAATGATTAGTTCAGTTTGAGGAAGCGTTGTTACATCCAGGAGGAGATGGCAAGGAGGCAATCGGAAACACATGATTGAATGTCGGGAGTAAGTGCAGGGGTGAACAAGTAATTGGATGTTTGGGGTTAGTGCAGGGGTGGACATGTTATTAGATAAATTCATTTTTGTGTGATTCCTGGCCTCAAGCACTACAACTTAAAAAACATTTACATAGTATGCTATATACAAAAGTTTTCCCCTCTAAAGTCACATTCCAATACTTACAAGTTTGTAAAATGATTAGGAATATACTATATAGAGTTCCCCCCACTATGCTGTAAGCATGTTCTTGTGTTTGCAAGTCAGCAAACCCACACACAGGTTAAAACAGCTGCATATCAACCCATAGACTTCAGCTGACGGTATTAACAAGTGTATATACCAATATTAAGTTATCTATCTAGTCAGAATGCTTAACCATGTCAGGTAGCTGTCCTATTGTTGTTTTATATTGGTAGTTCTCAGAACAAAGTAGACTTCTCGCTCACTGCCAAGCAGTCTGTCTGTTAATAAATAAATAATCGTCTTTAGGTTTGTACACACGTGCAAAAGTGTATGGAAACTTTATCGTCTGATCCACCGGGCGGATCTCTGAATGAGCAAGCATTTCGGACGATAAAGTGCCCATACACTGGCCGATTATCGTCCGAAATGGGTGTTCGTACACATCGTTTATCGCGGTCTGCACCCCACGATCACATGTGTGAACGAACCTTTAGAAATGACTTCCCCAAAGACCAATATCTGACATTTGTACAATGTTAGTCAAACACTAGACAGACTTTAGATAGAAGAATGTGAGTGCATCCCTCATTACGAACTTTTCTGGATAAAACAGCTGCAGGTGGTTGACAGCACTGAGGGTACAGCACCACCATAAAATAAGTGGTGTGCGAGGAGAACCTCCAATCTACGAAATGGATAGAGTAGGCATTCGTCTAATCTTTCTACATTCTATCCAATGTCCAAATACCATTTTTTCCTGAGAGTGGTTCTTACCATCTAAAGTTCTTGTGACGTTCCTGCATGGCCAATCAACCATTCATTAAGGTTGATTGGAAAGAATTATCCAGCTGTGCTGGTAAGAGACTCTGGGGTAGTAGATATATACATCAGAGCAATATTGGTAGACACCTTGGTGCAGAGGCAGACAGAAAGAAGTCTGTTGACCAAATTTTGTGACTGTAGCATTTTTAGTGTTCTTATTTTAACATGTTTGTTAAATTACTTGCACGGCCCTTGTATGTAACATGTATGTTTTCCTTATGTATATTATTTCAACTGTAAAGCGCAACGGCGCTATATAAATCCACAATAATAATAATAATTCATTAAAGAGAGTTAAAAAAAAAAAAAAGTTTAACAAAAAAAAGATTATATTATTGAGTTTATCACAATCCCACTGGGCCAATAAAATTGTACATGTATTTGTGGGAAGGTGATATATATTTATTTCTCGTTTTATTATAATGAGAAACAAATTTTTAGCAGATTACTTAAGAGGTTGGGAGATAAAGGACAGATAACAAAGGCTAACAAAAGGAGACAGTCTGGAATGAAACAAAAGATAGCCAAGGGGCAACATCAGAGTGGGTGGGGCAGAAAGACAAGAGAGGGCTAAAAATAAAAGATTAAATTGGTTGTTTTGTTTGTGAACATGCTAGGAATTAGAAAGAGTGTGAGATAGAAAAAAAGATGGAGGGAATTTGTTGGGTAGAGGAGGGAAATGGTCAATCTCTAAGGCTGGGTACACATGGAGGGACTATTTGTCCCGAGCGAGCGCTCGCTGCGAGTGAGTGCTCGGCTAGGACAAATGTCTGTTGGTTGTGGCAAATTCGTCTGCGGCCAAATTGTATTGATTGGGATTTTGCGACACGTCTGATCTCCCATTCGTCTGGTCCAGACGAACGGACGATCGAAGTCGTTTGCCCCACACCAGGAGTGCCGTCAATCGGTTGGTCGGCCGAAAATATCTTCTGGTGTGTACCCAGCCTAACAATTATTGGTTTTCTAGTGTACTTTTTATATGACACGTTGGTTATTCTACATTTTTATTGTATTCTCAAATTAATTTAAGACCCCTTATTTTATACTGGCCCATTTATTTTGCAATTTAATGTGGACAGCAACTGATCAGGCCAGGCAATTGTCCTAATGTTGCAGGAACATTGTGGAAAGGGTGGGAGTTTAGCTTCTAGTGTATAACCAGCGTTAGTTTTCTTAAATGTCTCTGTTTGCTTTGTTACTGCAACATATTTAAAAAGATGCGTAACAGCGGTAGCTTGTTAGATTCACAACCTATTCATACACATTGCCAATATTCAGTAAACAATGTGATTTACTAAATATTGTCCATGTGTATGGGCACCTTTTAAGTCTCTTTTGCAAACTTTGCTTTCCTGCCATGACCAATGTCTGATTATCACACCTTGCTTGTCACCTGCCACCTGTTAAGACTCATATGAGGGCTGCAACATATTAGAAGAAAGTGGTGAAGCCCTAACAAGGGATTATTGGTTTCTGTGAAGACTTTACCAAATATATGGTTAGATTGCCTTTAGGCTGAGAGTTTGCATAGCAGGTACGTTTTGTTAAGAGTATGTTCTGTTAAGAAACATGTTGAATTATATTTTAGGGAAGATACAGAGTAACTCTTTCACCATATTTCACTTTCAATTAAATGCAAATTACACAGTGTTGACAACTTTTGCAGCCTAAAGAAAAAAGTGATGTCTTGTGAAGTTACGTTTGGTTTATCCTGCATTGAGGGTGGTCGGTTCTTTTTAATTTTTAGCAATTGCGGACTGATATATCTATAACGATCTATACTCCACTGCCAATTCCGTATGTTCTACAAACTTGATTTCTTCGTTAAAATTACAGCTTATATTGTTCACATTTTCAAAGCAAAACTTGTACAAAGCAAATATCTGGAAGCAGAGTCACTGCTAGAGAATTAAAGCATTTACTTAAACACAATGCTTAAATAAATAAAAAGGCAAAAAAGGGTAAAAAAGGGTTTTTGCTTTTTCTTGCCTTATATTTGTTTAAGAAAAATGAATTAATGAATGATTTACTAGATAAGAAAGAAACCTCTCCCTCCGCTTTAGCATATATTGGGAAAATCAGACCACACTAGCAAATATTTAAGGCCTCAAAATTCACAAGCATTTTATCAAAAAATTTTCATACCAAGCAGGATTTATTGATTTCCCTGTGTTGGGGGGTCCCATGGGTAATTTTAGAGAGGGGTTACAGGTGCCCAGTATCCCCCTTTTCTGCTGTGTTATAGCTAGCTGCAATTCTTGCACCTTGAACTAATTCTCGCACCTTGAACTAAAATAAAGCTAAATAGCTTTAGTGAAGGTTCTCATTCATCTTAATCATGGCACATCTATTTTATTCAGTAAGATTAACTTGACTTCAAGTTTAGTTCTTGAAGTCTTTTTGCAAGTTATCAGACTGGATCGCTCAATTACCCTGGGCAGTATAATAACACCTGTTAAGCATAGTAAACACCATGCAATGGTTCCTCCTGACCAACTGTTTGGCTCTTCCGACCGTTTGGCCAGGAAGAAGGACTGTTGGTACTGTTGTGGCCGTCAGTTTACCACAAATGAGCGTGCGGTCCATAGAGGGCTGCACGATCGGGTGTGGTTTTCCACCGTGTTGGATCATCCTTGAGCGAACAGTCAGTCGGACATGGACTAAAACTCATGCATTTATTTCGGCCAGATCAACCAAAACACTGAACTATCGGTCTGTCGGACTAAAATATTGCATGGTCTGTACATACCCTTAGTTACAATTCCATCAGGAGGTCCCTGACACCTTGCTGTTATATGCTGATTGGGAAACATTACAGTTTATTGATTGCCAACAGATTCTTGTACAAGTCATTCTAAATTAAGAAAGCCAGTCGGATGGCTAGCGATACGTCTTCAAGAACTAAAATTTAGGTCCAGTTGTTCTAACTGAATACTACAGATAGTTACTACATACTATTAAAGCAGGTGTGGATATAATAGTTATATGCGGGATCATGGATATTGATAAAGCCGGAGGAAAACAAAGTCAGTTTGCAGTATCTAAAGGCTCATACACACGTCCAATTTTCGCACTGTCCCACGACCCCAAATGCACACACGCAGTGAATGTCTGGCCGAATGTGTATATGTGCTCGGGCAGATCAACGAACGACCCCCAACCGAACACATACACACGTGTGATTATCGGCCTAAACGGATGTTCATCACGTTCACGAACAAACTCGGGGGTCATACCTTATGCCAAGATTGGATGTGTGTACAAGGCTTAAGGCAAAAAAACACAACCGGCGGTCAAATTCCTATCAAAAGTTCAAGTCCAGGAATTCGCCCCAAGTTAAGAGATCAGGAAGACTGGAGCAAGAAGGCGGAAAGCTGCAGACCACTAGGTAATCTATCTAATGTCTAAATACTGCATATTCTGGACACAGAAAGAATGGGCAAGGCAGTTCTTTGGTTGTTGTGTAAATATCAGGGTACAGCAGTACAGGGCACAAGAGCAGGCATAATGGACAGCAAAAGCAAATTCATACATGTGTGCTGAACCATAATTGCTGATATATGTTTAACCTTTATCTCTCTCTTTAATATCTTTGTATCTTCACCTTTTAAATTTGCCCTGCCCACGTTGTGATGTAGAAACATCAACTAAACAGATTTTGTACAAAGAATCTATTTGGATTTTTCGGTAAAAAATGTGGTATCTTTTTTGGTAAAATATTTGATTAACATTTTATTTTACCACTGAGAGAAAAAAATTAGTAAAACAGAGTGAAATGCATGTGATGAGTAATACAGCTCATTTAAAATAAATGATGATACAGTAATCCCCATGGGAAAATGTGTCATGCTTTGTTTATTATATTACTCACTTTTGCTCCAGAAGCCAGAGAAAGTCAAATATTATATTAAACAAAAGTGCCAAAAAGGAGAAGCTGAGATCTTAAAACTAACACGTAAAAGATTTGCAAATATTTTATTTTTCCCAGTATTGAAAACTATAGATCAGTGTTCTTTGTCACCTCAGCATTAGTTAGTTTGTGAAAAGAAAAGACTTGAAGCAAATAAACTTCAGATTAGAACAATGTATTACTTTTAAGGGAAAAATAACATTATTTCTTAAATTCTTAGTTTATATTATGTATCCCTAGTTATTTTACATATTATCTTCCATTTTGAAAAATCAGTTGAATTTAGTGAGCTGATATTTCAGGATCTAATGGTCCTTCTTCTTCCCAGAATGCACACTTCCATGGAATGTTCCCAACAATAATTTTAACTGATTGGCTGTTGGATGGGTCAAAAATGCTCAGATCTCTACTGAGAAAGTAAATCAACCCAGGTACTGGGTCAAGGGCAAGACCATAACAGACACTATTAGGGGTCCTGCAAACAGGAAGTCAGTAGTTCGGAAGCATTTATTTATACACAGACAAAATGCTGAATGGGCAGGTTAAGGTCATTGGGATGGGAAAAAGCTGAGAAAATTATGCCTTTTTTTAAAAAAAAATGTATTTGCACTGAATGCAGGGTTTGATATTACTTTAAACTACCCTAGACACATGAAGATACAAAGTTCAGTAGAAGGCTGTCTAGTTCAATTGTTAAAGCACTCTGAGCATGCCTGCACAAGTGGCTTGTGTATCTACAAACATTTAAAGGGCATGTACACTGTAAAAACAAATTTATTTTACTGGATAGCTGTGGCTTTAAATGTAAAGGTATTGAAGGGTGTATGTGTGACGTAATGCGTGCGCGGTGAGATTGCCACAAGCGTACGCCCGTGACATCATCACATCTTGCTTGGGCAATGTCACTGTGACGTGTGTGTGACGTCAATGTGCACACGCGCGTGGCTCAGTGCGCTTTAACAATTGAACAAGACTCTCTCTTGTGATGGCCAAGCAAAGGGCCTGGGGCTTGGATGCACCCGGGCCACAGATCAACGCCAGTGAGTAGCTGCTGTATCCCATTACATGCTGACTGTGTTGGGGGAAATCTACATGCTGAACAGTAGCCTAGGATCGGAGGTTTACCCACCTGGTCCTACCACCACTTTGAGTAGGTGTTCTATACTAATTAACCTTGGTGTTAGTGGTTGAGACTGCTTGTCTATATTATTGTCCTGTTAAAGTAAAATCAAGCCCTGCATTTACTTTTACTCAAAGGGGAAGTTCTTCAACCGGCCACACTATTTTCTGGCAAAGAGCATGTTGGAGATTTGGAGAATTTCGTGGGGGCAGTCCTAAAAATGGGATTAGAGTGGAGGAGGAAGCCAGCACCATTCAAGCACTAACGGTAGGGTATGGGAGGGTAATTGGACAAAACAAACCACTACCTTTATATGTTAAGTCACAGCTAGCCAGTAAGATAAAGTTACTGGTGATTTACGATGGTTGAGGCATCTGTGTGAATATCACAAGAGATACTTGCGAAGCCATCACAACCTATTTATTGGAGGCTGCGCTGCTGTTTCAATGTAAGTATTTAACCCAAGCTGTGTAAAGAAAAATATACCTGTTTGGGGATCCCGGGGCACGTCCTCTGCGTCCGGGCCCCTTCGCCTCCTCCAGCGGCTTCCGTTGCTCCTCGGTCTTCGCCGGCGTTCGCGATTCCCGAATTCAGCGATCCTCGTGTTCGCGGGCACTCACACTATTACACTCTGCAAAAACACGTTTCGCGCTTAAAGTGACAGTTCGCTTTTTTATTCAAAATCTTCCCATTATCCAGTTCTTTGCTTTCCTCCTATTGGTCCCTTTAGTCTCTGACCTTTGTCTCTCTTTCTTGTGCCTGCCTGTCTGTTTCACTTCGGACTTCTGCAGTATTCCCAGCCTCAGTTCGAATACCTTGCACTCTAAGTCCAGGAGGCAACCGTGTTTCGGTGAGGCACATCTAGCCTCCCGGCAAACGGGGGCTTATCTATTGGTGAAGATAGTGGTTGTAGATTGGGGTATTCAGACTGAAGGAATACTTGGGAATCTGGAGCGTTACAAGCTGATAGTTGGCATTAAATACTTTAGTGGGTTAAAGTTTGGGTAAGGATAATTTGCAGTAACCAATCAAATGTTAGCTTTTTACTGGGCTACTGTAGTAAAATAATGGTTGATTGGTTTCTGCAAATTAATAGCACGGGCAAACTTTCACACTTTTATATCAGCTTCACATGTTTAGAGATTCTTATCGTTTTCAAATGTGATTTCAGCATTGTACATTCTGTCGAACACAAAAGTGCACTGACCTAGCTTTTTGTGTAAAAGTAAGCCACCTGGTGTTTCTCTGTGGAATGTCCAGTACAGTTAATGTCAGCTATAAAATTCTAATAGGTAATGGTGGGATTTTATAGCTACTTAGTTTCTCATGTGTATCTATGATGAGTTAGAGGAAAATATATTAACAAATGTATAAAAACTTTAAATAAAAAATATTTATGTATTTACATTGTGCATTAGCTTACATACTGTAAATGCTCTTTTGGTTGAAAAATGTTTTATTTATACCCAGGAAGTTACATTTTTATTTCTTTACACAACACATAAATTATCCCTTCTAGAAGTCACAGCAACCCTTGGTAAATTGCAGCAAAAGGGTTAGTGTGGCTGTTGGCAATGCAATACACAAATATGGCCAAGCAAAGTTGGATGTGTGTATAGAGCTTAACATGTATGTGTAATTGCCTCTTGGGGAGCAATGTATGTCTAATGTTTTAACAATGTCTAAATTTAGCAAAAACTACTTATCTACTATATATACAATACATGATAGGGCTGAATGTATAAAATTGTTGGTCGCTTGTTGGGACCATACAGTTGATAGACATAGGTGAGTACGTACTGGTTTATGCCATCATTCTCTGGCTAAAATCAATCTAAATGTATATGACCCAAAACAGGTTTTAACCAGCAAGTCATGATTTTTTATTATTGCTCCAGACAGGGATTATTGTTCAGCCTGCATGGCTACCCTCACAGACTGAAGTAGTAAAGTGTCAGCCATAAAGGATAAAAACACTTGTTGATTTTGAAAAATGGGGAAAAGCAGCATGAACTACATAGGTACCATGCAAAATACTTGCCACACATGTGAAAATAGCTTTAGAACTGAATACGTTCAGAAAAAGCATCAGCCACAACCAAGGAACATCAGACACATTCAGTTATGGAACATCAGCATATTTTTCTGCATCATTCTAACAAGAAAAATACTTGCAGAAGAGGTGTAAATTAATGTTTACAAATGTAGACAATTTATTGACCAACAAGACTTCAGAAAATGTCCAACTGTATTTGTTCAAAAGCATGTGGATCATTTTAATACATTTGGGCTTAGGGGTAAAGTGCTGCTTTGTCATGTTTTATAAATGAATTATTATTAGCCTGTTACTTTGCGTTACAAATCATGAAAGCTGCAGAGTTTGGCTCATCAACAGCCGGTTGGCTCTAACTGCTAAAAGACAGAGGATACATACCTAATGAGAATTACATATGGAGAATACTGTTTGTGTAGCCTCTGGGTTTTCATTCATGTAACTCTTTCTTTAAATAGGTGTATCAGAGCAGTAAATGATTACCCACCATATGGCATGTGGACAATGCACTGCATGTTTAGACTGAGAATGAATTACATAAAAAATGAATTAATAACAGAGGAGAAGCTCTTCATATTCCAAAATATAATCCAAATTCACACTTGTAATCGTGAACCATTTTATAACTTTCTAATTAATCAAGTGTCTGGAGGTTTGATAGAAAGTTTAAAACTTTCAGGGTATACAGTGAGTTTATAATAAAGCTAGTGTTATGGCAGAATAATTCCAACTCCCTTTTAGACTAAGGGCCTGTACACACAAGCAGATTTTTTAAAATAGTGTCAGTCCCAAAAGTAGCTGCGGTCAACAGTTAGCCATGACCAATCACGGTATCCATTGGAGGATGTGATTTACCAATAACTCCGATCATCCTATTCGCCCTACATTTACCGACTACATTTGCCACTACTACACTAATTTGTCATGGTAAACTGGTTGATACTGGAAAATGGTGTGCCAGGATGATCTTAAATGTGAACAAGCCCTTGGACAAAATGTTGTTGCTGTTGGTCTGGGAAACCCAACACCAGTCTAGTCCCAGATTACAAGGCGGATTCCATTAAAACCTGTATGTATGTATGTGTGAATACACATAATCGCAGAACTCATACAATTTATACAATTTATGTAAATCCCCAGACAACTACAATGGTTCAACAGATTTGGTATCAGTGATTTTTCACCATATAGATGTCTGATAATCATCAGGAATTGTCAGTTATTGACAAATGTGCACTTGAGTGTGCGCATGCAACTCAGAATTAGTGCACACTAAAAATCTGCATGACTGCAGATCAAATATATCTGCGCACACAGGTGATATAAAATTTGAGAAAATGTTGCCTGGCAAATATCTAACGTGGCACAGACACAGGCTCCATTAAAAAGGTAGAACTAAAAATGTAGCTTTCTAATGGTCTGCACCTAAAATTACAAATAATTTGTCCGCCCCCAGCCATTAGTCGGTAATGTGTGTTAATCTTTCTACTGCATTACTGTTCTTCTGCATTAATATTTGTTTCTTACCAATCAAGAGGTTGTACTACATCAGCAGTGATACAGTGACGTACAACATGTGGCTCTGCAGATACTACAACTTCCAGCATATCCAGCATTTTTTAGTTCCTAAACATCTGGAGGGCTTTAGGTTGGATATTCCTAAAATACAATTGTAATTTTGTTTTTATCCTGTAAGTGTTATTACCAAAAATTCCCCATCATCCTTTCACATCTCGACTACTACAACTGTTCTGCCTTCCATCTTTCTCATTTCCATAGTACATATTTTGCTTTCTCTACTAATATACAACTTAATTTCTCAAACAATTATGCTAGCTACACTTGGGTTGATATTTTATTCCGATCGCTGTTGACCAGTTGGCCAGGTCAATATTTCAGGTCAACCAATCGTGCGTCAATTAAGTAACATATTACTTACAAATCCCTTCTGTTGTGTTTCAAACCACCACCACCCTCTGCATGACCTCACTGTGTTTCTTCTTCTACCTTAAACCCTTTTCCAAGCACAATATATTATTATTTAATTGATTTAATTTCCTCCTGTCTTTTTTACATGTCATTTGGTATTAATCACATTAACTATAGCTTATATTATTATATATGCAATTTTATTTATTGTAAAACAGCATAGGACTGCTATTTTTTTACCATCATATACAGCTGATGTCATGGTTTAAAAGGGCATGTCCACCCCCAAAACTGTAATTTCACCCACTACTGGCCGCATTCTATAGTTTAAAAAAATCCTTACCTTAAATCTCTGCTCCAAATGGTTCTTATGCTATACCCCTCCAAAGTCCAGGAAACTGTTGTGTAAAAGCTGTCAGTGAGTCACCCTGTTGCTGTCTGTGCCTCAACTACATCAAGGTCTGAGGCATGCGCAGGGAAGCCCCCCCCTCCCACCATCCTCTGAGATCGTGGCACCTAGCATGAAATCCTGGTTACATAATGTAAGTAAGAGCTCCCCAACCCTAACTGCCATAATATTTTTGAAAAAAACTGCCCCGATAGTTACTTATGGACCCTTCTCTCCCGCGGCGTCTTCGATTACGTCAGCCGCGTCTGTGATTGGTCGCGTCTTAGCCAATCACAGACGCGGATGGCGGACCAGCTCCTGCTTGCAACTTCCGCAAGCAGGGAGCTGGATAGGAGACGGCGCGGGAGAGAATGGGCTGTAAGTAAACATCTGGGCATTTTTTAAAAAATATATTAGGGCGGTTGGGGGTGGGCAGCTGCTACCTACATTATATCAAAAGTTTACTTTCAGGGTGGACATGCCCTTTAAGTGTAATAATATTACTGATAAAAGAGCTCAACTGCACCTCTCCAATTAGCATGTGATTTGCATAACTGGTTATTTTTATAAGGGATGTTTTATTTTTTTTAAAATTTGACCTGCCAACTGATTGTTCACAAAGGTTAGAGTAGTGGATTAGAGCTTGGCCATACTTGCGCACTTACAATCACTTTTTGTGATCAGTTATTGCGTGAGAATCGCATGCCAGTGCATTGCAATGTAGCAGGCCGCACTGTTTATGCTGCTTTCCAATCCATTTTTGGAGCACATACGATCACGATTTTTTGTGCAGACTGAATGTGCTCTAATTAAAGAATATTGGAGAAATCACAGCGCAAACATAGGGTAACAAGCAAAAAAACTAGCTGCATTGCAATCTTGCTTTTCATGCACGTTATCATGAGTTGTAGTGTGGCCACAGCCATAGAGTTGCTTTAAAGAAAATAAGGTATATGTAGGTGTCAATAAAATACACAAGAAAAACAACTGTACAAATAAAAATAATAAAAAGTACCCGCAAAGAGCCCTAGCCTTGCAGCTATAGAGAAGTGCTATGTCAAGTCCATCTAGAATCTATAATTTAAATACACACATGTCTAGGCAAGTTTTCTTAGTTTTTCACAGGTCTCCCCCCACCTTGTTTGACAGTTACTAGCTAGAAAAATAAATCCAAAGTTTAAATGACTCAGTCATCCTGCCGGATCAGCTGTGCAGACCTATCCCAATAGCATGTTATAATTAAGAAAAGTAAGCAAGTTCAATAGAACACAACACAGTTCAATAAATGTCATATATAGCACATTTATGATATTGAAAACATTACCTTCCACCCCAGTTTTATATTTTTTTTTTACAGTACACACTGGCAAAAACAGCTCCATTAAAACCTTCATCTCCATTAAAACCCTATGATATTGTGGCTGAAGGACTCCAACAAGTGTAAGTATTGTTTAATCTGTGTTAGATAAATAGATATAGATAGAATAGATGAAGCAAACTAGCAAGGTTGCCAAAACCTACTGTGCAGCTACCATTTATGTTTACCCCCCAACCCCACCCCAAGACTTTTAAAAGCAAAACCAATTGTCTGCCATGAACAATGCTGTTTTGACACCTTACACTGGACAGTTTTAATAATACCTCTTAGCCACAATACAATCAGGAGGTCCCTGACACCTTGATGTTATATGCTGTTTGGGGCACATTCCAGGGTATTTATTAACAAAATATTCTTGTACAAGTACTTCTGAATTGTGAAAGCCAGTTGAATATTCAAGGGTCATTTTAATATCTATATTCGTAGGCTGCTGTTGGAACAAAATAAAAGTTGCTGTTAGTGGTGTGGTTTTCCCACAATTTTTCTTTTTGGAAGTCATTTACCTTGGACCATTTGCTGTATTTTGCTCTCCCTTTTGCCTCTGCTACTACTCAGGCTGTACACTACTTAAACATTTGATAGCTTACCTTATGCTGGCCATACACTATTTAGAAATTTAAACTGAATAGGAATTTGTTCTTCCCACAAAATGAATGTTGACAGTATGTAGCAGGAACATTGGAAGGTATGTTCCTATTGTATGGGCAACTTAAAGCTGACTCAGTGTTTACTTCTGCTGCAGCCCTTAAGAGCAAGATGACTGGTGGGCCAATAGAATAGTAGAGAGAGAAGGGGCATTGTAATGTAACTTCATAATGCCGCAACTCTGCAATTTGAATGCCACTCCAATTAAGCACGTTATGTCATGGTCAGTTTCTTCAATAGATTTTATGTCAGCCGAAAATTTTGCATGTTTTTAATTTTAGCAGACGGTATGGATACAGGCTATGGATAGAGTGAAGCAGTAACTGTTCTAGTCATGGGGATGGGTTAATTATGCCACCCATATCTGTATGGATTGGTTTGTGTGATTAATTAATTTAGTCGGACCAATACTTACCCTTTGAACATTCCATTAAAACCAAAAACCTATATCAAGGATGCCCAATCTGAGGCCCTTCAACTAAAACTTCAACTAATTGCAACAAAGGAATGCTGGGAGTTATAATTTTCATACGTCTAGTGGCAGAAATGGGTTAAGTTCAAATCGGGTATTGTTGGCATTTGAGGCCCTCTTGTTCTTGTATTGCATGAGCTGCTATACTGAAGGGGGGCCCCTGATGTTTACTGGGCCATAGACAGCTACCTAGGTTGCCTTAATTTCTATTTCTATGAAGCAGGCTGCATTGGTTTCAATGTAGTTATACTCCATGGGTTTAAAGGGCATGTCAAACCCTTAAAAGGAATGGAAAATAATTTATTACAAAAAAATTGTATATATAGTGCATATTTAAAATTCTGACAGTAAAATAAATAAATGTTTTCCACAGTAGCAGCTATAAATGCAACATTTCCCTTTCAAAAACCGGTCAACTGAAATCCATGTCGGCATTTGTGCCAATATCTAGAAATTTATTGGGAAAAAACTTTTGGCGATTAAGCTGCGTTCTGAAAAATATACCAAATTTATATTATTTAGATTTAGTGTAGGCAGACACAGAGCTATATTCAATAAATAACCCCTTTGGATAGGGGTAATCATAATTAAAGTAAGAAATGTTATAAGTTAGGACCTTCCAGACTGGGGTTACCTTGATGTGGTTGGAAGGCTTTTCATTCATGTGATCACAGTAATGTATACTAAAACCCCTTTGTTTATAAAGTATGCAATTGTGCAGATAATATGATATTGTATGGGGCCTAGGAATGTGCATTGATTATCTTTTCTATGTTTCTATAAATGTTTGAGCAGATCAGTAGCACTTCCGCAAAATGCAGTTGTAAATTAGCCTAATTGGAGTGCTTCCATAATCGTTGTATTGTATATATAAACATATACATACATACATACATACATACATGAAACATTATAAAATCAGTGCGCACTATCCTTGGCCTGTGTTCTCCAAGGTATGGACGGTGCTAAGGTTCTTATAGAGGAATGCTTGGAGTTGTAGTTTTCAAACATCTGGAGATCTACTGGTTGCCTATCCCTGCTCTAGAGTCTAGCACCATAAATTGGCACTATGTCCCACTTCTATGAAGTGCTTAGGCACTGGTAAATGCATATGTCTCAACACAATACATGACTTATGCTGGGATATTGTAAGCTCTATGGGGCAAGTGCTTAAAATGATTCAAGCACTTGTATATTTCATGAGGCACATACTTATTTATATATTTTTGTATTTATTTATTGTCCCCCTTGTATGGCTTTTTGTATTCTAATATTATACAGCACTATTATACAGCACTAAGTGGCGCTATATAAATAAACATATACATACATACTGTACATACTCCAGCACTTATACCCATTCCATTTTATCTGTGTGTTACCTACCTAACTAGATTGTAAGCTCTACGGAGCAGGGACCTCATTACCTCTTGTGGCAAAGCCCCAGCACTTCTATTTATATAAGTTATATATTTATGTACTGAACTATCTATTTATTTATCCCCCTTGTATGACTTTATTGTATTTTAATACTGTACAGCACTGCGTCCCCAAGTGGCGCTATATAAATAAACATATACATACATACATACATGAAACATTATAAAATCAGTGCATACTATCCCTTTAAGGCATGTGTTGTCCAAGGTGTGGACGGAGTCCAAATAGCACACACACACTTTCGGACAGACTGAGTATTGCCTTAAGTCCCCTGTTGTAGGGTATAGATCTTCGAGTATGAGTATGTGCCAGTATCTCCTGATAATATGATTAACTTTATGACTCAGCGAACCATACTACATAATAAACAGAATTCTCTTCATCTGTTTTTTTATATTCTGTGACTTACTACCTCCTCCGAGGCCCTATCCAGGATCCCCTTCTGATAGCCCATCTGAATAAACTTATTACATATTTGTACCTTTTGTGTATTCCGTACCTCCTCATAACTAACATATCTTTGTTAACTGACTTATCGGTATACTTTTCTTAAAGGATATCTATACTCTATAAAAATGAACTGTTTAAAATGGAAAGTATCTGGGACAGGGAGGTTGGATTGATTATTCCTACCTCACAATATAATTTCAGTTTTCATTTGCCAGGTTAGTCCTGGACTATTCCTGTATTAAAGATAGTGCTGAAGCCAGGAGGAAGACTGGCTGAATCGGTTTTCTTTGGGCTTGTGCTCCTCACGGAAACAATTTGGGAGTTAGGAATTACCAGTCCTATATCCCTGTCCCAAGTACTATTTAGTTTAACTGTTTTTTAAATAAACTTTACACACACAATAGTTTTCCTTTAAAAACTATTTAAGAGTTCCTTTAAGAGAGAACTTAACTTTTTTTTAAACCTAATGTGAAAGCTTTTCTCCCCACAACCCCTATACATTGTAAGATTCTTCTGAAGTACTTTGTGTTTAGTACATGTGAGAAATAAATTCTGTAAATAAGAAAGATTCCATGTTGTTGGTTATACTCACAGCCCATGAAGTTATCAAAGAGCCACGCCCCCTGACCCCAGTATTCACTGTCTCTCTGCACAGAGTGTTTTCTATACATCAATATGGAAGTCCCTGATAAGACTTTGAAAGCTTCTTGTTACCCTGCAGTTTATTTACCAGTCAGTGTGAGTTGCTGGTAAATAAACTGCAGGGTAACAAGCAGCTTTCAAAGTCTTATCAGGGACTTCCATATTCCATTTTTTATTCTTTTCCTAGCAAAAAATATAGCTTCCAAATGCACCTAGATACTCTTATTCAGTGTTGTGGCGCACCGGGTAAGGCACCAGGTTTAAAAATACACACTTCTGAAGGTTACAGGTTTAATACCCCAGACTTAGTTTTTTTTTGCTTTTATTATCTTCCAAGCAAAAGATAAAGCTTCTAAATATACCTACATAATCAGCTTCTTCACTGGTGACTCCTCTCGTAATACGCCAGTTCTAGAAACATGCCGCTCTGAAGGTCACAAGTTTGAATTCCCAGACTTACATTTATTTTTTGTTTCCATTGTCTTCTTAGCAAAAAATTTACATATACCAGTGTTCTATATACTATCTCTCTTAGCCTAGAGGAAAGATCTCTGCTTTTAGCAAGACAGAGTAAATGTTCAAGTTGCAGGTTCTGGCGCCCCATCATAGCGTTTGCTCCTTTGGAACTACCTCTCCTGGTTCCAGCGACCTCCTTGCCAGTTCCAGAGGAACAACTTACCTTGCCAGTTCCAGATGGTTACTTACCTTGCCAGTTCCAGAGGATAAGTACTTACCTTACCAGTTCCAGAGACTATACTTACCTTGCCAGTTTCAGAGACTACATACCTGTTTCTGCATCCCAGCTCTCAGCAGCACCTTGGTATCCAGTTTCCCGTAGTGTCTCAGTATCCTGCATACAATTCCCATCAGCCTTATCTGCTCCAGTCTCCAAACCTACAGACATGTGTCTCCTCCTGAAAGCGTACTTGTGAGTACCCTGGCCGTATTTATTACAGTTTTGATCTGTTGAGCTTAGCTGGGGGTTTACCCTGCTATGGTGGATTGTGGGAGCTGACCCCTAGTGCTCACAGCAAAGGGAGAGGTGAGACACAGCTTGTAGCATGTTTATGAATGTGCTATGTCTGTCTGGATACTTTAGTTCTCCTTTAATATTTAATGGGTGATAACTTTCAAAGTGTAAATTTTAATTTCGATCAGTACAAATATGTATCAAAACCCTTTCCATTATTAAAAACTTTAATATCAAAAAAAGGATTTCTTATTTATCCAAACCCATAGAAAATTGTATTGATTCATGTTTCTGATTCACAGCGGGGTGAAACAGAGATAGGGACTGGGACAGATATACGTGGGATTTCCCTACATAGCCCATAGTTTATAGTTGGGTATATATTTATACAGCTTGTCTAGTATTGGTGGAAACCTTGTGTGTACTTTAATTGTTTTTATTATTAGTGTTGCACTTTATTCCGCTATCCCTCTTTTTTTCTTGTGTTCTAAGTGGTTATATATTGGACAAGATGCACCTTAACCTAATAATAATAACCCACCTCAAGCTCTGTGCCTGTCTATTCTGTGGATACTAAATGTTATTCTCACTGTTTTGATAAATGTGAATGGAGGAACATGGGCTCCATTACCAGTAGGATAAACATGATTTTTGCTACATTTACTAATATGCTTATTATAGTGGACAAAATCTGTGTAAGTACACGTAGTAATTGAGGTTGAATAAATACATACTTCCATCCAGTCCAAACTTTATACCCTACTCATTGATCAAAATTAACTAGAGAGTGCTCTTTAAAGAAACCAAAATATAAAGTGTTTTCCTTTGAAAGCTCTATAGGCCATATTTTTAAAAGTGCGGTATCGCAAGTTAGCGATTCCAGGCGTTATTGGTAATATACGACAGCAGGTGTGAATGTACAGCCGCGATTGTACATATAGGCCACACGTTTATTAACGAACGTACGATCATAGAATACTATGCGGTAGTAAAATACTGCAATGATAACTTGTGGTGGATTGTAAATCTATGATTACGGTCAGATTTACAATAGCAATCGTAAATTAATGATTGTTTTAACGATTGTTAATGGCGCAATATCGTTAAAAGGCGATACCGTGCCTTGAGATATATGGCTCTTTTTCTTACCTTTGTATAAATCCCCCAAAGACCGCTTTCTCTGCTGGAATACAAGGAGAGTGATCACCAGGAAACCTCTCTTATTATAAGATAAAGGGTTTCATATGAAAAATTGTGCTAATCTTGCCCCATCCAATTAGATGTTGGCTTTCAAATGTTAAATAAATTAGCACCATTTTAAATGGTAAGACTTTTATTGAATCTCTGTGCATGTGTTTACTGTGTGGGATTTTTCAGCTAGAGCATTGGATTGCAAATATAGTGAACATATGCGTTTCAACAATGGATCACTCTCACCTTCTTTTGCCTGCCCCACCACCTGCAGTTCTGGAATCTTTCACCCGTCACCCATACTGAAGTCTTCGACCTCTTATTGTCCTTGCTGCTTACAATGTGTACCCTTAATCCCATGCCCTCCTTCTTACTCAGACACTGCGCTAAAATCCTTTCCCCTGTTCTTGCTCACATTTTTAATTCCTCCCTGACCTAAGGGATTTTTCCTGCTGCCTTGAAATGCGTGAGTCTTCTTAGAAAAACCCTCTCTGGACCCTACCTGTTTCTCAAACGACTGCCCTGTCTCTCTTTTACCTTTGCATGAAAACTCTTAGAACATGTTGGTCCACATTTGCCTTGACTTATCGAATGGACCACTCTCTTCTTATGCAATTGTATATTCCCTGGGCATCCAAAATCAAGCTGTGGCATGGTTGTCTTCTTATCTCTCTAACAGATCTTTCTCTGTCACTTTTGCTAATAAGACTTCCTCTCCTGTTCCGCTTAGTGTGGGGGTCCCCCAGGGCATGGTTTTAGGACCTTTGCTGTTCTCCCTCTACACTATCTCTCTGGGAGAAATAATCAGTTCTTTCAGCTTTAAGTATCACTTATATGCTGATGATACCCAAATGTACTTGTCCACCCCCACGCTAACTCCTAAAGTTCAATCCCAAATCTCTAAATGTCTGATCTCTTCCTGTATGGCGCACCGCTGCCTTAAACTCAATCTATCTAAAATGGAATTAATCATTTCCCCCCTAAACTGGGACCTAGTCCACCCTTCTCCATCTCTATGGTCATCTCTATGGTCATTAACCCAGTTGAATCTGCACGTGGTTTTAAGTATAAAGCAGTATGTTTGTCCGCACTCCGTTCTAATAACAGCTGCCCGGGTGTTACGGTGGGTAGATAAACATCAGAGAACAAACGGAGCACTCCTGGGTCTTGTAACAGATTTATTACCAACAACAATGTAGGCAGAGAACCTACGCTTTTCAGCCCGTTACAACAGGACGGAGGACGGCCCTGTGGTAATGGGCTGAAATGCGTAGGTTCTCTGCCTACATTGTTGTTGGTAATAAATCTGTTACAAGACCCAGGAGTGCTCCGTTGTTATCGGTTTCTATTATATGTATACATATTTTACTTTATATGGAATAGATGCCTTATTTATTTCTTAATCTTTTAAACATGGAACTAGCATTTGTTCATCCTCTCAACAATTTGTGTATGACCTATGTGAAATACCTTCCCTTTAAAATAACTCCCCTTTAAAATACCTCCCCTTTAATCGTTTATCCCTTAGTAGGATGTTGTAGGAAAGGGAGGAGTATTGTGGTCTAGTTAATCATTCACACCCTTTTTAAGCACTGTTGTTATTATCACAGATTTGCACTTGAAAAGGGGTGCATGTTGCCCGAAACATGTTGTGCTGGATTTGGTGATATTTGTTTAAATAAAACACTTTGTTTCCCAGCTGAGACTGTGGCTGATTGTCCCTCCCTATCTAATATTCCTACTTGCTAATACATATGGAGTGTATGTGGATTACTCTACAGATGGAGGATTGAGAAACTATATTGGATCTTGTTGCTGCATAGAGCACCCACTGCTTTTTGGCTATTGCATTGCATTGGCAATGCACCCTTATAAATGCTTAGGCCTGAAATTTCAACTTTATATAGATTTCAGTTGCAACAGTCTGCTGGTTGCTTTCTATTGATGTTAAATGGTAACATGCAGTGCAGATTTACCTCTTATAGGTCAAGCATGAAAGTTTCTTTTAATCTTTGTCCTTGTTCTAATTTCACATCTATGGCATGTACATGTCCATGGCTTTATTTTTATGTCTGTCTGTCATATCAGTCCAAGTTGTGGGATTTTGCATTTGTTTGTCTGACATTAAATTTGGGTTCACAGAGTACTTTTACTGTCTGATGTATTTCCCCAGGTTACCATAGTTCTATTTGTTTTGAGCTTCAGGGCTAGATTTAGGCTGTGTATACACAAGCTTTTGTCAAATGGATGAAAAATGGATTGGACATGGTGGAAATTTTCACCTGATGGTGCGGTTTAAAATGACCCACCAGACAGACTACCAATCGAGTGTGTACAAAGCCTTACTTCATTTATATTACCACTGATTGCAAATCATAGCTGGTATGAAAATTCATATGATATTTATTTTCCTTCTAGGGAGTTATAATGAATACGCATGTAAAAGTAAATATTCTATGCTCCTCTTTTTTGCAATTTCAGCAACAACAAAAATAAACAAACATTTATAAGAATCTCAAGCAATATGAAATATCTATCGCTGTAAATACTATCAGGGAGATTCAATAAAACTTCTTATCGTTTAAAATGGTGCTAATTTTGCCCCAACCAATCAGAACTAATGTAACATTTGAAAGCTAACATCTGATTGGTTGGGGCAAAATTAGCACCATTTTAAACGATAAGAACTTTTATTGAATAACCCTGTATATGTATTATTTAAAAGTCTACAAACAACAAATTCATGGCTGAACAGGGAAGGGGGTTGTTTGTGGAGAAGCATAAAACTTGTTTCTTCAAACAATGTTAAGGCATACAGGCTTTATGGCAACTCAGCGCGACTGCACTAAAAGAGTTTTCTTTCCTCCAAAATGCTGTTATCTTTTCAGTGCAGTGAAAGCCATGGCTATATCAGGGGTGTAAATTTAATGAATGGGAAAAAAATTATTGCGATAATAGGGAAAAAAATATTTTAAAAAAAGGTGGGGCTGTGGTTTTAAAGTATCAATAATCTGGTACAGCACCAAGAATAATATGAACGAAGCATGGCTAGAAGGTGTAGGGAAGGAGAACGAGGATCACTTTGAAGTGATCCCATTGAATTTTCAGGCAAATGCTAACTGCATCATGTTAGAACCTGAATGTACTAGTAAAGCCAATACTGTACAGTGCATATAATAAGGTTTGCTTTAAAAAAAATCAATTTCAAGTCCTAATAATTCAAAAACAGGAAGTTAGCACACTGCCAAACTACAAATAGCGTTTGGGTTATACATGTGTATTTCCACCCTGCAGCATTAATGTGGGAATTTCCCTTTTATGTATACATGAAAGAAAAGAACATTTTCAGTTTATGAACCTGTCTTTTACAAAATGTTAGATATTTGTATGTTAAATTGGATTTCACAAAACCCCTATAACAATTTGTATGCAATAATATATTTTATTAGTTAAATTGTAGATATCAAATGCAGCTTGGGTCATTTTTAGGTACCAAGTCTTCTCTATTTTTATGAACTGCATTTTGTATGTTAAAGATATATATACACTTTTTTTAAAGTGCAACTGAACTGCCCTGCTTTGAGCCTAGACTGTTCATGGGCTGGGCGCTGTTTTGGTTGATGTGGTGCATGTGACATCACTATAATGAAAATTGGTTGGTCTGTTGCTATTTTGTTTTGAAACACAAGGAATTATTTACCAAGACGTACAAAAGTTTTCCAGTGCTAACAACAGCAGATATTTATTGTTGATTCACAGCAGTTTCGGTCGGTCGGCCGAAAATATCTGCTGGTGTGGGTCGGCCGGCTGCAACCGACCTCGATCATTCGTTGGTCCGCAACGAACGGACGTGTCAGTAAATTCCGATTGATCATTCGGAAAGTCGTCCGCGTCCGAATTTGCCGTGACCGACGGGCATTAGTCCCTCAGTGTGTACCCAGCCTTGATCTGCAACAACCAATTTATTTGACATAAACTATTTTACAGATAATTCCTGAAGTTCAAACTAAATAATTTTGTATAACATATTGTTTAGTAAAGATTATATGAAAAATAAAAAAGCATAGAACAGGAATACTAATGTTGAAGATGACAAGGAGAGTGGGCAGGAAACATTGGAATGTGTAATACTGAAATATTAAGGCAGAATGCAATAATGACCGTATACTGTGTAACCATAGGGCAGTATTTCCTAAATATTAAGATGTTTATAATGTTACCTCAAACATGCAATGTTAGTTTATTTATTGCATTGGGACATGTTTAATGATTAATTGATTTTAATACAATCCCTTATAGTAGTAGGATATTTAATTTGGTCTAAACCATGTTTATAAATATCTATTTTGTATAAATTTTACTCAAATGTTTTTGTTCTAGGGATGAAGTGCTCACATTTTAATAGAATCTGTGATCCAGTGAACAGACAGGGAGCAGAATCCCGATTCTCTTGCCTCCTAAAGTCTTCATGTGTGTGGAAGAATTGTAACTGGCAAATACCAATAGAGTAAAGCTGGAGGGTACTGGACACAAATATTGCAATGTGTTACATTTAAAGGGCATTTATACCCTTAAAATGGATGAAATTCCATTCAACCTGCATACCATTCAACATTACCCCTTTTATAGTTACACAGTACAGAGCTGCAGAAGTAGGATAATGAAGCTCTGGTCAATGCATTTCTCAATAGTGGATCTGAGGGTAAATTAAACCTTCACTATCTAAAAGGTAAATGAAACCTTCAGAGCAAATCAATCAAGACCCATATTTTTGTAATATCCCAAATCCAGCTAACTTGTTACTGACTGAGAATGCAGTTTCCCAGAATTCAATGTGATGATACTCCTTCCTTGATGAGTGAGTAAGACTGAAAAAATATTTTAACTTCTAAATGAAAGGTGGAAAAAAAGACAAAAGACAAGCCTGGTCCCACATATACACAGCAGTACACAATGCCTAAGAGACTTTATGGTAAATAATGGTCTTGTTGGTTAGACTTTAAGGTTGGATTTGTTGCGACTTCATGGAATTTTTTTTAATCCCAGCGAAGGTCTGGCCTTATGGTCCTACAAACATTTTACAGTGGATTACAATTTAGTGGGAACTGCTATCAGCATATTACATTGGAGGTACGATTGCCCCCTCATGACATCAGACTGTGCTGAGAAAGAAACAAAGGGGCAGTAATCAGTGGCAGTTGCACTGAGCAGCCCAACAAACCCAATGATACATTGCCCTCCCCCTAGCCTAGGGTTATTAGGCCAGGGGTTGGAGGACATTCTTAAATAAATGTAATTAGTGCAGGTAAACTGATTTGAATTTTTTTAAATTCAGCCTTGGGGTATATTTTAGATAGGTGTCAAGGGAAGATGTCCCAGGGAGAAAAAAGTATTAATGTGGCCCCGATGCTGATTTCAGAGAGTTGCAGTGATCTTGCCATTTCCCCAAGCTTTATTGCTTTCCTACAAAGAACTTTTTTAGACCAGTCAAACTGTAGATATAAAGCAGAGCTTGTTTTAATGTTTCAAGACTGAAGGACTTCAAACAGGTTTTAATAATGTGTCCTTCAATTGAACCAAGATGTGTTAACCAACAAAGTGTTCATATCTATAAATCTAATAGTGTATGTATACTATAGGTAATTATTTTACATTAAAAAAATATTACAAAAGGACTTAAGATAAATGGTTCTATTGTTAAATCGTATTTTTCAGACAAAAGCTTTTCAGTCTATTATTGCCTTGATGAAACTGATTGTCTACTAAAGAGATGTATTTCTTTTTCTCAGTGGCCTTGGGCAGTCTGGCTAGACAGCTTTTTTAAATTTAAATCAGTCTGTTTGTCTTATACCATTATAGTATTCCTTATTATCTGTAAAAATTTCATACTATATTCAATAACCCAAACACAAAGACACATCCAATGTTGCTTTGCCACCCATAGCCGAGGGATTTGGAGGAATCACTGCCAAATAGGAATTCTAAAAAGTTTTCCTTAATATAATGCCCAAGTGGTCTATACTTAACTGCCATTTAAATACTAGATCTTTTTTTTAAAAATTGCATTATCCGGTAATCTTTTCAGGGGTTTAAAAAAATATTTCTCATGCAAATAGGAAAGCCTATTCCTACCCCCCTGGGTGACTGCTAACACAAGCATTGAGATGTTAAATCTCAATGCTGGCAGCCTCTTCCCAAGAAGGTAGGAATAATACCTGAAAATGGACTTTAAAACTTGAAAATTGTTTTAAAGTCTATTTTTCCAATATAGTTGCACTTGGTTTCTACCATCTAAAAACTGTTTCACCCTTATTTTATTATAAACTAGCAAAGCACGAGACGCACGCACTTCATGAACGCACCCCCCTGAACGCACCTCCTCCATCCCTCCCACATTGTGCTCCCACGCGGTGCTTGAGCAAATGCATCCAGCGTACGTGCATATTTACAGCCCTAGGTTAATAAATACGATATGTAGATATATATATTTTAAACATGGATATGTATATGGATTGCAATTGTAGGGATCATTGGTCTAAATTAGCAAATTCTTTAATGTTTTCTTCTAATAGACATATTTTAAATATTCTTTGTATATTACTAATATTCAATTAAAGGACAACTAAAGCCTCAGAACAACATTGAATTAGAAGGCAGATCTCCTTGATATAAAAGCAGTAATCCATGTCTCACCTCTCATTTTAATATGGTTGTTGAGAAATGTAACTTTCTAATATGAGGTTTGTGTCTTATTTCCCAGTGTTCCAGCATCACACAGTGTGGTCACTGACCATTATGTTCTTTACACATGCTCAGACCTAAGATACTGCAGAAACTTGTTACAGTTAAAACAATTGGTCACTCCCACTAGTAGCCTCTAGCCAATCCTTTTACAGGACAGGTATATGGCCAGTCACTGTACATACACACAGTTATTTCATCCAGTTCTTCGAGTGGTAACATTTACTTTAATGCTATTTACTGTATTGCTATTTTACAATTTATTGGTGTTTTTAGAGGGGATATGGTCAGATTCTGGAGTGTAAAAACTTGTGTTTAGTTCTCCTCTAAACTAGAATAATTTGCCTAAATTAGCAGCATTTTACAGGGCCCACCACCACAGTAAAATGTAAATCTAGGCCCAGGACCCACTGAACCCTAAGAATACAGAAAATGACTTTCCATTAATTGATCCTGTCTAGAAGGTTAATATAAAACAGTTTCACAATGAATGGTTTCCCAGGGGCGGGCTTAAAACAATAAACAGCCATTATATTTCCCTTATAACCAAAGATGACTTGTCACACAAGTGGCAGAAACTGCTCAGGAAACATGGACATATGATCACTCACAAAGCCGACCTTTTTCTCTGGGGACCACAAAGAAAAGATCACATAGAATGCTAAACTCCAACTTCTGCTTTTTCTATTATAGACCGCTTTATAATGGACTTTGAATGTGTTGCCCTGTAAGGATCTTTAGAGTTCTTTTCTAATACAGTATTGTTGTACTCAAAGCACGTGTTGGTTTAGCACTAAAGATTGCGCATGCAATCCAATAATGCATGAGAACTGCAGTACATGTCAAAGTGGATGGCCACATTGCATGCGCTGCGATCGCTTGTCGTAATGTGTGAATTGGTTTCGCTTCATTTTTGGATTATTGTGCAAATCGCACTTCCGCACATAATGTGGCCCTGATGCACATGAAACGTACCAATGCTTGCACGCTTTTCAGGGGAGTTACTGTCTGGTACAGTGTGGCCTCAGCCTAACTCTTTTTAATCATCAAATCTTCCTTATGTAACATTATTTCCTTAATAAAATATCTATTTTGTTATTTTGGCTTCTATTTTTTTTATCTGTTTTGTTTATTTTCAGTTAAAATTGTTTGTCTGACCTTGTGTGGTCCGGTTACCTCAGTAGCTACCCTTTAGCTCACTGAAGAAGTTAAATTCTATTGAAATGAACGACTGCCATTATCCCAGAAAATGTTTTGATGAAGCTTTCTGTTTTATACAAACCACTAGAGAAGGACTTAAGGCTAGGTTTACACTAGGCATTTTTTTAATGCAGCGGAACATCGCATTTGCGATTCCATGCAATGCTCCACCACGTAAATACAAAACACATTCTATTATTTTCGTTAATGCACCAAACTGCTGCACGCAGTGTGTTGCATGCAACGCTCTATATGGCAGCCCAATAGCGTGAACAGTGCCATTCATTAATATGTGCACAGCGTTTGGTGCAATGTTATACCGCACAAATTTGCACTCTAGTGTGAATGAAGCCTAAGAGTGTAGGAAGATGTAGAATTGAAAAAAAAAGAATTAATTACTACCACGTATAGCAAAATAACAGCACATAAGAGGAAAACCCTTAGTTTTATTCACTGACATTCAAGCTCATGCATTGAAAACCCACAGTCTGGCCTCAAAAAAGAACTATGTCTTATGGTATGAATGAATCATTGCCTCATGTGACCTATCTTAGAGGGTTATCTCAAAATAAGGGTTTTTGTACATAAAGATTTGTTGTCTTTTATCGTGCATTTTTGGCTACTGTATATTTAGGAAAAAAACATTTGTAAATATCATCTAGGCAATGTTCTTAAATGACAACATTATTGTTATGCAACAAGATAAAAATAAATCATTGCTAATAATACTAGAGACAACTTAAAGGACACATAAGCCCTATTTTTCACCTACCTTATATCTTTCTAATAACTTCAAAGTTTGTTTGTTTTTTCCTGTCATTTGTAAATAGTAGATTTGATCACTTTTTCTATTCTAACTTCATCATATAGTGAGAAGTCTCCTCCCACTGGATTTCAGTAAGATCTCATGGTAGCTCTCATTCTATCTGGGCCAGTGTGTCAGGGCTTAATTAGATAATCAACAAAAATGCAGAGCCGCATTGATCTGTTTAAAGCTGAATACACATTTTCCAATATTTCAGCCCGACCAACTAACATTTCAGTGAATCAGTCGTCAGGCTGAAATATTGGATGGTTTCTTCAGGTGAATGCAACCCCGCCGTTCGAATCAAAGAACGAATGATTGGACGCTTCAGGGAAAACCACATATGACCGTGCGGTCCTCTATGGACAATTTGTTGCTGCAAACTGCCAGACACGGCTACTTTTGCTGCGATCGACAGTCCTTCATCCTGGCTGACCAGTTTAAAGAGCAGAACAGTCAATTGTGACAAAGGATTGGAAAGTGTATACCCACCGTTAGATTTCATTCACCTTCAGATAGTAAAGTTTTAGAGAAATGCATTGCATGGAGCTGTGATAAGATCAGTGCAACTTCATTATCCTACCTCTGCAGTTCTGTACTTGATTCTAAAATTGTAACTAGGGGTAATATTACAGGGTATATGCCGATGGAATGTATTCTGTGAGAGACTGTGGCCAATATAAAGCAATTTTTAGGAGATTCTGGCAGATTGAAAGCAATATCTAGGATACTGTGTCAGATTAAAAGCAATCTTGTGGAGTTGCAATAGGGCTGCACTGTCATTGCAATTAAACACAATTAATTCAGCCATGCTGCATGTGTTTTTAATAGGTGTTCCAACATGTCTTTAATGTGTTTGTGTGTACCCAGCCTAAAGGGTAACTTAAAAGGTATATTTGTGACATGATTTACAGGTAGTTAAAAAGAAATAGACCAGTATATTAAAAAAGAATGAAGTTTGAAAATGTATGTTTTAGAAAAACTAGACAGAGATCCCCCACGATACAGCCTTAAAATTGAAAAATTTAAAAAAGATATACTTACTTACTTTCTGGAACTGTCAATCCTTCCTTTGATTTTGCAGGCAGCAAGTTGTGCCAAATTTGTTGCCTGGCATCTGGAGGCAAGAATTGGACTCAATGGAGCTCAGCAAATCAGTTCCTCTCGTACGTATATATTAAAGTGCATGTTAATCCCAGATACACAAAGGGTTATTCAATAAAAGTTCTTATCGTTTAAAATGGTGCTAATTTCGCCCCCAACCAATCAGATGTTAGCTTTCAAATGTTAAATAAGATCTGATTGGTTGGGGCAAAATTAGCTCCATTTTAAACAATAAGAACTTTTATTGAATCTCCCTGACAGTCTTTTGCAGATAGAGTACCAATCCCCATTTTCACAATACTGCCCAGTGCTCACGAGTCAAGATATCTTACCTTGAACCCCTCCTGTCCCTTTCTGCTCTCTGCCACCTCCTTAACATCTTTGTGAGGTCTACGTGAGCTTGCGCAGCTTAATGCAAGATATGCAGCTGCTGTAACTCATTTGGTAGGACATACTGTTTCGGTCCTTTACTAAAAGCTGCAAAGTGGAAGGCAGAGGGTGAAACCAATGGTATTTAAAATAAGATATCTAAAGGATTACTTTCACCCCTTTTTAACCAACATACTGGATTTTGCAGATCTTAGGGTTAAAAAATGTATTATTGGATACCCTTGAGTCTAAAAGGAAGATCTGCTGGTGTAAATACACTCAGTTTATTGAAAGGCTATTTCTTATATATGACAGATAGACGTCTTCTAAATTAAATTTTTTCAGTGCTATAAAGATAGAAATATATTTCTCAATTTTCTTTTTTACATTTGGTTATTATAAAGAAAGATTCAATTTGCCGATGGGGCAGGTGTGAACATTTGATCATTGTATGATGATATCTAAGCATGTACTGAAATGTTGCCAATAATCATAGACCATTGGTGCCAGATAATAATGTACTAGTAAGAAAAGATACGCTAACAGTGCACATAACATTAAATGGCATCTATACTGAAGAAACAGTTTTTAAATTACCCATGGAAATTATAATTCTTCCCAACAATCACTGTAACTTTTTATTTATCTTATAACTTTAGATATCCAGTCTGAAGCATCTTACATTTCAGCTGTTAGTCAAGTGCCTTATTAACATATACTCTCCTGTTTTCTGCAGTTTTGTAATGGTGACAGATGCTTGTGAAGGTTCTCATTCATCCAGGTCATGGTATATCTGTTGTATTCAGTTAGATCACTTGGACTTAAAGTTTAGTTTTTGAAGAAGTTTTGCTAGACATCCGACTGGCTTTCTCAATTCAGAATGACTTATACAAGAATCTGTGGCAATTATGTACCCTGGAAAATCCCAATTAGCATATCACAGCCAGGTGTTAAGGACCTTCTGAATCCAAGGCATGATTGCATTGTGGCTAAGAGGTGTTATAGGAATGCCCAGGGTAAGGTGACAGATGGTATGTGCCAGTTGCATGGTGGAAAATCTCTCATAGTGATTGCCTCATAGTGATTACCGAGCATGCTTGACTTCACAGAAAGTTATGTCAGAATGGCAAGTACTGAATTGAAGGCATGCAGCAACACACACACCTCATAGTAAGTGCAACTTACATGTATTTAATTATAGATTAAGTATAGTTGCCCTTTAATCAGGTCACTATCAGTACAAATCAGGTTTTCAAGACATTTTAAAAGACATTTATATATGTGCAAGCAATAGAAATTTACCAACGAGACTAATCTTTAAAAAAATTTACTGGCAAATCAGTTGCAAATCATTGGTTGGAACAATACTTACACAGCCCAGAAATTCTGTTCAAAATAATATTTATTGTGAAAAAACAAACAATGCTTTTGGAGCTACCTGCCCCCTTTCTCGGGTATAAGGTGTGTTAGAGTGACTCTGTTTTGGTTTTCGTGAATACCCTGCAGTCATTGGCCATGAAGCCAGAAGATAATTGCCCCAGATTTAAAAGTTTATGGGGTGCTCTAGCTGTATACAAAATTTAATTTTGGGGGTGGACATGCCCTTTAATGCACATCTCTATGACCCATAAATTATTGTACTATCCGTGTAAATGCATAAATTATTAACATTTTATGGAAAATCCTAATTAATTACCTTGGTTTTATTATCATTGAAGAGATGTTGGTATACATTTTGCATTGGCTTTGGAAAACAGACTTTCAGTATTTGCAGCAATTAATATTAGAATGGGTTTCCAACTAAAATGGAAGTTTTAATCTTCCAATATCTAGAAGATAATTGCCCCAGTTATGGAAATCACCTATCAACAACTGAAATAGTTTAATGTTTTTATTTTTGTCTAGCTGAGAAGTGCACCCATTTTGTTTTCCATCCAAAGGAAAATCCCTTTTTTGTTCCACCCATACGCTTGGAGCTAAAATATAAGTCTGGTTATAATTGAAAGCAAATTAGATTTTGGAATATATCTATATTACACAATTAACAGTTTTACAGTGGTTTAATCATTTAATTATGTTTCAGGGTTCTTTGTTAAATAGGAACTAAACATTAAAGCTAGCCATGCATCGTCGATCAGCGAATTTGATATTTTAAAAATTTTCAATTGATCGACATTAAAAATAATGATCATATTAATTATCAAGCACATTTATTGGTAAATTAGTAAAGAATAACATTAGGTAATAATCCTATTGATGAAAGAATTACATTTTAATTAAGAATCGAAAATGTATTCCCATGTGTGGCTCTGGGAATGATTCTTTTTTCAATCAACATTTGTTGTTATCTAACAAGTCGTTTAAACAATCAAACACAAATTGACCCATGTATGGCGATCCTATACTCACCTTTCCCCTGCTCTTCACCTGATTAGTACCCAGGATGAGGACCTAAACTGCTAAAACTCTGGC
The DNA here is from genome assembly GCA_019447015.1 of Hymenochirus boettgeri. NCBI lineage: Eukaryota > Metazoa > Chordata > Amphibia > Anura > Pipidae > Hymenochirus > Hymenochirus boettgeri. The sequence goes on along the minus strand of CM033473.1, from coordinate 130,950,181 downwards.
CCTTTTATTACCCCAAAGGATGGATTCTAGAAGTCCATTGACAGTAGTGTAGAATTTGTATGGTATGGATGTCATGGCATGTTGGAGGACATACAGACGCTTCAGTTATAAGAATATTATATATTAATATCCACAAGAGTAAATGCCATTAAAAGGACAATCTGGTAGTGTGGTCTTTGTTTTTGTAAACTTTTGATTGTAGATCAGTGTGACTGAGAAAGTTAACATTTTTTAAAAAAACTAAAAAAAAACTGTGTCATTCTTTTCTTTAAAAAAAAACAAAACAAATGTCCGTTAAAAGACTTACAGGCTCATTTACCCAAAGCTGCTACCGCAGTCCTGTTTGTGATTTAATATCGCATTTGCAAATGTGGGTAAATCCCAGTAGGGATTTAGCCACTGCGGGATTTTAACGCCAGCTATATGCTGGCATTAAAATCCTGCGCTAAAACGAGTGCAAACGTGATATTAAATCACGAGCGTCGGATGCGCAGGTGATTTTTGCGTAACCCGCGCATCCAACGCTAATATGGAGCTAAAGTCGCGCTAACCGGTAGCAAACCGGTTAGCGTGACTTTAACTCCATATATTTGCCCAGCGAGTCTAGGTAAATGAGGCCCTTATTGGTTGATCTGTGGTATGGAGAGTCAAAAAGGGAGGCATGGAAATGTTTTACCTTCTAGGGTATCCTTCATATTAAACTTTTTAAAACAGCTGAAGAATTACCAGTCTTAATAAAGCTTCAAAATCTTCCACTTAATCTACACTGATGACTCTTGTGCAATGCAATATAAGGTGCTTTCACCCAAATTAGTTTAAAACCCATACTACCTCATGTAACATCAGGTCATTGTGTGTTTACACTGATTTTGTGGGGTCTGCACCATTTCCAATATGTGCAATACACTTTAAGTTAAGTTTCACACTACAATGTCTTACCTGTTTCAGTCTTGTAACCAACCACCAATGCTATAACAAACAAACAAAATTGCTATATTTTATGCTTATTTTTATGTAATATCCCAAATCCCATTTTACATGAAGATTTGGAATATCTTGCGGATTAACTAAAGGAAGCTATATTCTATATAAATCACATATTACTATTACATATTTTTGTTAAAAAAAAATCAGTTTTAGTAAAATGAAATCTATAGATTTTTCTTTCTGTTTCGTAGATTGTGTAGGGTAAGGGCACGGCCACACTGCAACGCAATTGCAATCGCACATGAAATCGCATGCGCATTCATGTGCAATTTTGTTGCGCATGCGTTTTTTCATGAAGTATTGAAAAACGCATGCGATTGTGATTTAAAATGCGGAATGCAAATCACAGCGCACCCAAAAACGCGCGTTTTCGGTGCATCGCTGCGTTTTCAATGATATGAAAAAAACGCAAGCACAAACGCAAAGAAAGCGCAGCAGTGTGGCCTAGCCCTAAGGGCTCTTTCACAAAGGCACAGGATGAGTTTTTGACAGTTTTTTTGCATGCATTTGTGTCTTTTTGTGTGCAGGAACACTGCATGCAGTGCACAATCAGAATGTTATAATGTGATACAATTGAATTCTATGTGTCCTTGCATTTTAAAAACGGTCCGTTGCAAAAACGCACCAAAAATGTATCTAGTGTGAACGAGCCCTTAGAAATATATAGAGTAACTCTACCATTTAAATTTCCCAGCAAAATGAATTCATTTAATAAAAAAAAAAGACAAAAGCGGCAAAAAGGTAATTATGTCCGGCAGCACAGATACCAGAGGCGAATCGGAGGGCCACTTTATCCTGGGAAACACTGAATTTTAAATAAATATTAAAACATTATCGGTGTGAGAAAATATGTTGCCTTTAGCATTTCTGTTTCATAAAAGGTATTGGGAATTATGGAGAGGTAATTGAATTACAAATTTTATTTTAAAACTGCAAGGTTTGCATGAGTTATATAAGTATTTAAGAATTTGTGACTAAATAAATCATTATGGCTATAATCTTAACTAATCTCCATACCAATGCCTCAGGGAGATGCCTCAGCCATGACAACGATTTTGAAAAATATGTAACACATACAAACATTATACATGTACAGTATGCATTGTGCTATGAATGCATGTATTTGTAAGCAATTAATAGTGGTATGCCTCCTGCTTCATACCCCCAGTATGGCTGGGAAGACCCTGTACTGGTGTCCCAGAATACCAAGCTTTGTCTCATGGGAGAAACTTTGGTGTACCAGGGGCATGGCTTGGACATAACCATACTATGGACAGAGGAAAACTGACCTCTTTGAATTCAGGCTTCATGTCTTCTCATTCATTGGCTCTTCCTTTGTTTTCCTAGTTTGTTTTCCTTGCTCGTCTGATTGGTTTGGTCTGCCTTTTTATGTTCCTATTTCCTCTTGGTCATTACCCGTTATAGATTGTGATTCTCCCTCTAGGCTACAATTTTTCTTCATCCATGGTACCTCACTCAGCTCTCTGTCTTACGATATTTGGGCCTTTGCTCTGTCCCTGGCTAGGGCTTGACCCCTATGTAATACACTATTGTTTTTGCTTTCCAGCTGGTTTAGAGCTTGTTCTGCCAGTTTTGCTTCGGTCTGCTTGAGTATCCCTGGCCTCAGCACAAATACCTTGCGCTCCAAGTCCTAGGGAGCAACTGTGCCTGGTGAGATGTGTCAAGCATCCTGGCAAATGGGGGTTTGACTATAGGTTGAGATTGGAAGCTATAGAGCGGTGGAGATCTGTGCTGAAGGGATACTGTAGCGTTACAGTTGATTTCTCATTTCCTTTTTAGAAGGAAGTGCATTTGTCACTATATCATTAGCCTTTATAAACCAAGGAAATATAGTGACAAAGAAACTAGGAGTTACTACAACCTAAATTCTACTAAAGCAAAAAAGAATAATCTGTCCATTTCCCAAACAACCTTTAAATAAATCCTGTTAATTAAACAATATATTGTGCAAAATGCAACTTTGTTTTTGTCCTCTCAAAGCACTTAAGTCCTCTTCATTGAGCATAATTGTTTTTTTATTGAGGAACAAAAAAAAAGACTTTCCATCAGGAAGTACACATGAAGTGCAGGACAGCTTATCTTGTAATGCACACACTTGAGATAAATATTTCTAGCTGGAAATCATTGCATTCATCTGGTGTCTGGATGATCTCTTTACCCCATCATAATAGTGTGTGGTATGATCACCCTAGGCTCCCTATAGGTCTTGAGGTGATGGACAGCCTTAAGAGTAAACCACATTATGATCCACTACAAGATATGGACAAGTAAACAGAAAATTGCTTCATATTTTAAATAATGATGCAGCCATTGAACTAAGCAGATTCAGTTTATGTAACAGCTACACATTCATACACACATTAACAATAAAGGGCCAATCCCGTGTGTAGCCTTGAAATGACTAAAAGTTTGTCTCCATTGGAAACGGTAGCCGTGGACCTAAAATTCCCCGCAGTTGGCTCCCTGTACTGTAGCATATGGAGTCGGATATAATCATTAAGGTGTGTAGTAGTCATGAACAATATCCCTATACTTTATATATATTAAAGATTGGTACTGTGTGTACCCAGCTTAACCATGTTGATCAGCTGATAAATATAATCCTATACCACAACAATAAATTTGAATCTTACTTCCTATATTAATCCCAGTACAAACTACACAAAAACATCAAATATTTTGCATGCAGTTAATTGCACGTATATGCTTAAAACTTATAGTTCATTTAATATATTTTCAAAAGAATATCAATATTTTTTTAACCAAAAGAGATGAAAGGAGAACTAAACTTATTTTTTTTAAATCTTTATATAAATGTTTTTCTCCCCAAAACACCAATACATTGAAAGATTCTTCTCTTGTTAGTTGTATTTAGTAATAGATTCTGTAACTAAGAAGGCTTCTATTTTGTTGCCAGTATTGCCTACAGCCCATATTTGCTTCAATGAGCCACACCCCCTAACCCCAGTATTTACTGTCTCTATGCTCAGAGTTTCTAACTTCTGTTTCTAGTGAAAGATAAAGTAAATGTTCCTATATTTGTTGTTGAGTTGCTGGTGGTGCATCATGTAAATGCCATTTTTTTAGCAACACGCAGCCCAAGAAGTCACAAGTTCAAATCCCCTAGTTTACGTATGAAACAATACAACATAGCCTCTTTCCTGAATTAATTGTTTTTTTGTTTGTTTGTTTCCATCATGTTTCTAGAAAAATATAAAGTTTCTACATATGTACAAACTTTATATATATATATATATATATATATATATATATCTATATATATATATCAGCTCTGTTTTTTATTTACCAACTAGCATAATTTGCTGACAGCCTTCCAGGAGCAATACAAAATAGTCAACTGATTTTACTGACATTTACTAAAATGTACTTGCTTCTTCTGCATGCGAGTAGTAGTGCACAGCTAAAGTGCTGGGCTTGGAAACAAACAGACTATTTGGACACAGGTTCAATCCCCCCAGGCTTACTTTTTTTTCTTGTTTGTTTCTATTATATTAGTATAGTATATTATAGTATAGTATTTGAGGTTGAATAAAGACATACGTCCATCCAGTTCAACCCATCTAGCAATATCCTCATTTCCTGCCTAACTGTTGATCCAGAGGAAGGCAAAAAAACCCCACCAAATTTATGAAGGGGGAAAAAATTCCTTCCTGACTCCAAGTGGCAATCGGAAATTTCCCTGGATCAACTCTACTTTATGTATCAATACCAGTAACTTGCAACATTCCTTGTTTGCAGAAACTCATCCAGCTTTTTTTTAAACTGACCAATGAACCTGCCATTACAACGTCCTCTGGAAGACAGTTCCATAGCTTTACCGTTCTCACAGTGAAAAACCCTTTTCGAGCTTGAAGCCTAAACCTTTTTTTCTTCAAGTCTTAAGGGATGTCCTCGTGTCCTTTGACATGTTCTATTGGTGAACAATGCCCCGGACAGTTTATTGTATGGCCCGTTAATGTATTTATACACAGTAATCATATCCCCACGCAAGCGCCTTTTCTCCAGCGTACATAATTGTAACTTTTCCAGTCCCTCTTCATATTCAAGCTCCCCCAATCCCCTTATTAATTTAGTTGCCCTTCTCTGAACACTTTCCATTTCAAAGATGTCCTTTTTGTACACAGGATTCCAAAATTGCACTGCATATTCCAAATGAGGCCTTACCAATGCTTTGTAAAGAGGGAGAATTACATTTTCCTCCCTTGAATCCATACCTCTCTTTATACAAGACAATACCATGCTGGCTCTGGCTGTTGCCGCCTGGCACTGCTTGCTACCTTTAAGTTTGTTATCCACCAAAACTCCAAGATCCCTTTCCAACAGGGATTCACTTAACACAGAGCCATAAGTCCAAAATGCATCACCTTACATTTATCAACATTGAATTTCATCTGCCACTTAGCAGCCCAATGTGACAATCTATCTAGATCCCCCTGCAACGATTGCACATCCTCTGAAGTTTTTAATGGTCGACAAAGTTTTGTGTCGTCAGCAAACACAGAAACCTTGCTGACAATACCCACTTCCAAATCATTAATAAATAGATTAAATAGAAGCGGCCCCAACACAGAACCCTGTGGCACCCCACTTAGCACTTTAGTCCATAATGATGAAGCCCCATTAACAACTACTCTCTGCATCCTATTCATTAACCAATTTTCTATCCATGTACAAATGTGACTCCCCAGACCAACAGACCTTAGCTTATTCCTAGCAAAGGATAAAGATTCTACATTTATTGATATCCCACCTATAAGCTCTTGTGGGATATGGAGTGCTGTTTGTTCCCAGATCATTTTGTAACAAAAAACATGGTGACCAAAAGAAATTCAGTGATAATAAAACACATTTAGTTTCACACGTTGGGGACAAAACTATTTTTAGTCGACAAAAAGAAGTTCTGTAGAAACAAAACACATTTAGTCAACAAAAAACAACATTTTGGGATAGTGGTAGAAAGCCTTCTTTTTAGCAAGACACAGAATAAATATCCTTTATTAAATACATTGCACCGGTATAACGGGTGTCTTTTGTGAAACCGGTGCAGCCAGTGCAATTATGGAGTTAAACTTGCGTTACCTATTTAATGTAGATTAGCACATTTTTAACCCCTATTTTTAGCAGAGCACATGTGGGTAAATCAGGCCCATTATGTGTTTACACAAAAACTGCAATGAAATCTGTGTTTTGTGTCAGAGGGAGGGATGATCTCTGAGTTGTAACATGATGGGCTGTCAGCTTCCAGGAAAACCAGGATGCAGCTTCCCCTTATTTATTTAGTTGCCCTTCTCTAAACCCTTTCCATTTCCAAGATGTCCATCTTATCCTCGGTCTTCCATGGCTCCAATTAAATTACACAACCCTGTCATGGACTGGTCTAACAATGAACTAAAATCTTGGAGTCCATTCTGTTTTGGAAATTGCCTTCCTACTTCCCCTATTCATTGCTCTTCCATTAACTGTGTAAATAAATCTGTAGAAGTTCTTTCTCAATGCTATCATGACAACTGATGTTTTTTGTAAAAAACGGGCTGAGAAATTACCGCCTAACCGATCCTATGACTGCCCCATCGATCTCCTCCCTGGTACTTTGCCTCAACGAGGACGCACTTACCCTTTGTCCTGCTCAGAAACGCAAGCCATGAACGAGTACATTAAAGAACATTTGTCCCAGGGATTCATTTAACCTTCCACTTCCCCAGCTGGAGCTGGTTTCTTTTTTGTTGAAAAAAGAATAGAGGTCTACGTCCCTGCATCGACTACCAGGGTCTAAACAAGATCGCTATTAAGAATCGTTATCCTCTTCCCCTCATCTCTGAACTGTTCGATCAGATCAAGGGTGCTAAAATATTCACTAAACTTGATCTTCGTGGGGCATACAACCTAATCAGCATATGCAAAGGTGACGAGTGGGAAACCGCCTTTAACACTCGGGATGGTCACTATGAATATCTTGTAATGTCCTTTGGCCTTTGTAATGCTACAGCTGTGTTCCAGGAATTTATGAACGACATTTTCCATGATTTGTTAGGTATCTTAGTAGTTGTATATCTGGATGACATTTAATCTTCTCACAAGATTTACCTTCACATTGTCTTCATGTTATACAAGTGTTACTACGACTAAGAGAAAATAATCTTTATGCCAAGCTGAAAAAGTGCCTCTCTGAAGTACCCTTTCTTGGCTACATTGTGTCTGCCCAAGGCTTCCTGATGGACCCTGCTAAAGTTTCAGCCATTCAAGTTGGCTTTGCCAACTATTACAGACAGCTCATCAAAGGGTTCTCGTCTATAATTTCTCTTATTCTAGCCCTCATCAGCAAAGGTGGTAGGCCTAATTCATGGTCCCCTGCAGCCCTAGAAGCCTTCAAACAACCTAAAGGGCAAGTCCAGCCCTGAAATGAAAACTTAAATACAGGTAAATCACTCCCCAAAAGCCTAAATGGTAATAGTTTGAAATCTTAAATATATAAGTCTAACCTGAAATCCTGCACAAATGTCCTGTTTCCCCTGTTTCTGCTTCCTGGTTTTTCCGGTTAGTAACTGTCATGGATTTGACAGTTGACATCACAGCCAATGACTGAATGTTAATCCCCTGTCTGTCTCTTCTGACCATGCCCAGGCTCAGTACAGGCTCAGTACAGGTTTCTATATTGCTCAGTTTCCACGAGGAACCCAGAAGCATAGCAGGCATACAGTAATGAATTCATAGGACAAAGTAGGATATGTCAATATATTTTAAAGAGGCCATTCTTTCTAAAAGATGTTCTTATGTTGCCCTTTAAGGAAGCTTTTTCCTGTGGACCAGTTTCAGTTCATCCGGACCCCAGCCTTCCCTTTTATATTGAAGTTGATGCCTCTGACTTGGGTGCGGGAGCTGTCCTTTCTCAAAGACAAGGTGTCAAAGGGAAACTACATCCTTGTGCTTATTTTTCTAAAAAGTTACTTCCCAACAAGCAGAATTATGATGTCGGTAACCGGGAACTTCTTGCCATCAAGTTCCCTCGAGGAATGGCGTCACTTATTAGAAGGCACCTCTTTACCTATTACCATCTTTACCGATCATAAGAACCTTGAATACATTCAGAATCTTAAGAGGTTAAACTTTTAACGTTGGTCCTTATTCTTCTCCCGATTCAACTTTGTTATCACCTACCAACCTGGCTCCAAAAATAAGAAAGCAGATGCCCTTTCCAGATCATTTGTTGCTTTAGACTCTTCTAATCAAGATAAGGGTCCCATTATCCCCACTTATAAAGTCCTAGCCTCTCTTACTCCTCAGCTCTGTTCCAGAATTCAAGCTGCACAAAATTCTGCTCCTCCTGACACACCTCTGGGCAAAACCTTTGTTACAGTTTCTCTACGGAATGTTTTCCTTCGACATACTCATTGTTCCAAGCAAGCCGGTCACCCTGGTATTAGTAAAACTTTTGATCTTCTTGCCCGTTCTCTCTTGTGGCCTAAAATGAGGAAAGACATAAAAGATTTTATTCAAGCCTGTTCCAGTTGTGCCCAGTCCAAATCTTATAGAACTCTACCTTGTGGTCTACTTCAACCTTTCACTATTCCGTCCCGACCATGGACTCATTTATCTATGGACTTTATCGTAGAGCTGCCGTCTTCCATGAAGAACACAGTCATTTGGGTAACGGTGGACCGCTTCAACAAAATGGCCCACTTCATTCCCCTTGACAAACTACCAACCTCTGTGGAGCTTGCTCAATTATTTATTTCTCACATTTTCCGCCTACATGGACTTCCTATTGAAATAGTGTCTGACAGAGGTACTGAATTCGTTTCTAAGTTTTGGAGAGCGCTATAATCCATGGGAATTAAGTTACAGTTTTCTTCAGCTTACCACCCACAGTACAATAGGGCTACTGAACGCACCAACCAGTCTCTTGAACAATATCTTCGTTGTTACATTTCCTATACTCAGGACGATTGGTCTGACCTTCTGCCCTGGGAAAATTTGCCCATAATAATACTTCTCATGCATCCTCTGGAAAATCTCCTTTTTTGTGTGTCCTTGTAACTAATCCAAGATGTTTTTCTCAAGATTTTCTTGCTACTCAAGTACCTGCTGCCAATGACTCTGCTGCCCAGATGTCAGTTATCTGGCATTCTACTCTTCAGAAATCTGCCCTAATACAAAAAGCTGCAGCTGATAGGAGATGTAAAGAACCTCCATCTTACTCTGTTGGAGATAAGGTATGGCTCACCTCTGCGAATATAAAACTTTGTGTTCCTTCTTCCAGGTTGGGACCCAAATTCATTGGTCCTTTCCCCTTTCTGGAATTGGTGGGTCCAGTTGCTGTTCGTTTCCAGCTTCCTGCTAACATGCGGATTCCTAATGTGTTTCATATTTCTCTCATTAAACCGGTAAGCTCTGATCAATTTTCCACGCCCCTCCTTCCTCCTTTCCCAATTTCTATTGATGGTTAACAAGAATTTGAGATCGAGAAGGTATTGGACTTTAGATTCTTTAGGAGATCTCTTCAGTATCTATTCCACTGGAAAGGTTTCGGTCCTGAAGAAAGAGCCTGAATTAAACACTCAGACCTGCATGCTCCTCGTTTGGTCAAGACTTTTCATAGAAGTTTTCCAGACAAACCTGGTCCGTTGGGTCCGGTGGCCACCCGTAGGGGGGGTACTGTCACAAACTTACCTGCCGCTCTGATCCATCGCTGCCCCTGTGACAGCTGCGCTCTTCCAGGTGGGCGGTGTCAGGACGTCAGCGTCCCCCTGCACCCGGCGCAGTACCTAGCCCGATCCAGAGAGTCTACTTACCTTGCCTGATCCAGTGTGACAACTTACCTTGCCTAATCCTGTGAGACTACCTACCTTCCAGTGTGTCTACTTACCTTGCCTGATCCTGTGTGCCTACTTACTTAGCCTGATCCAGTGGGACTACTTACCTTGCCTGATCCAGTTTCTTCTTTCCTTGCTATCTGGCATCCAAATCCCTGCAGCACCTCAGTATCCTGCCTACAGTTCCCATCAGCCTCTTCTGCTCTGTGTCCAGTCCTTCAGCCTGTGGTCTCCTCCTGAAAGTGCACCAGTAAGTACCTGGCCATCTGTCCGAATCCGTTACACTTACCAATATATCAAAAATCATGAAGGACGCAGAAAATATTAAAAACACTAACAGCAGGATGCACCAAGAGCCACTATTGGCAACCCACACCAGCGATGCTATATGGCGATATCGGCTCTCGATAAGTGCTGGTATCTATTTTGGCACTTTTAACGCCAGCTGATAATTTAAAATGGTGCAATAGAATGCCCCTTTAAGCATATAACATCGCTTGTGGCAGTTGTGAGATTAACTTCCACATTAGCCACGCAGCTGCCGCAATGAAAGAATTTAAGCTGTGCTAACCAATATAACAACTCCAGAACAGGAGCGATGTGAACCCATTGGTGCCCTGTAAATCTTCAGATACCCCACCTGCATAATATGCCGTTAGATTATAACTAGTAAACCACATATAAAATATGTATACAATACAGACAATGCACACTCAAAGGTCTTTACTTCAAACCACCATCTTTAATAAACACATACACGTTTCAACCTACACAGAGGTCTGTCTGTAGGTTGAAATGTGTAGGTGTTTATTAAAGATGTTCAATTTGTTACACAATTGTTCAATCGAAGTGGAGTGCTATCCGTGGAGGCTTATATATATACTGTATAATTTAGTATTCAATACAAGATTAGATGCTACACACATACATACAGGCATAGAGGACCAGTGGCAGATCAAATGATCAAGGTTATATTACCAGACCGAATGAACAGAGCGAGTAGTCAGGAGAAAGCCCTTAAAAATTCACAGGCGCCATGCCAGACAGGTTTTGTCTGCTTAAGTGGACTTTCTCAAACTGCAGACAGAGGATAGAGATCCAGTTGTCCAGCTTGTAGGTATTGATACACTTCCATCTGCATCAAGTTATCGGTAGGGATGGCTACCTAATGTGCACATGCCAATGCGTTTGAACGCTAATGCTTTTATCCAACACACTATCAGGGTTATTCAATAAAAGTTCTTATCGTTTAAAATGGTGCAAATTTTGCCCCAACCAATCAGATCTTATTTAACATTCGAAAGCTAACATCTGATTGGTTGGGGCAAACGATAAGAACTTTTATTGAATAACCATTTGCTCTGTGCATGCTCAGGTTCCCATGTCAACCATTGAATTGATAAAGCCAAGCGTCAACTCCCCAATTTTAGATGTGCCAAATCCTATCATTTTCAATTTAGGATGAAATTAGGCAGTGATCGAATGTGATCCTTGCCTTATAATTTACCCATTGGAAGATTTTTAGGTTTAGTTTAAGTCTGCAATATTATAAACAATATGTTAACATATGTTTATTATGAACATAAATAGTAATAATTATTTTTATTAGAGCAACAATCTATCTGATTGGGTAAATAAATGAATATCATTGTATACATCAATGTAATACTTTAGCTCTGCTAGTAGATTTGCTTTATTCTGTACAGGTTTCACTTGCAAAAATGTCCTAAGGCCACTGCAAAAATACATTTTTTTAATGATAATCTTTATAGCAGCACAGGTGGCTCTGTCAGAATTTCCCCTCCACTTAATGATACAGCTGTGCTACTGTAAGGATCAGCAAAGCCTAAGGATAGGTTTGAGATCCTGTGATCTACAGTGTATAACTGATTCCTATGTTATCCTAATTTTATAGCCAGTGGAACTGGAGCACTTCAAATAAAAAATTATCATATTTTGCATCTTTTGGGCTATTCAATGATATTTTAAAAATGCCTTAAATAATGTAAATTACACACTAAAGTATCCATATAATAAAAATATATAATCCACTCCTATCCATATAGATTTAATAATGTAATATATAAACAATCCATCCCTTCACATACGGCACCCAAAGATAAACTCCTGCCAGCAGAGAAAGATTTAAATTTATTGTTGAGCATGGCAAGAAAAAACAAGTACATATGTACAGAAATGTCAAAAATCAAATACCATTAAAAGGCCCATACAAGTAGCCATATCATTGGATGAACAACAACCTGAAGGATTGTTATGTTATTATAATTAATATTATAATATTTATTAATATTAATAATATTAATAACTATAATAAATTTCCCCCAAGCCCAATAGACCATCAAGGTTAGAGAATCACACTCCAGTGAATATATTTAATAGTGAACTACACAATCACAAAATCACGTGATCCACAGAGTTATATACCCTGGTGCTAACCATAACTCCTCCAATGGGAGTGACCAATTATAAAGTGACAAGTGCCCTAAATATACAAAGTTTAAAACGTGCATTATAATAGTTTCACAATTATCTCAATGTAAAAAATGGAATTAAAAACATGATGATATTTCAATCCATAATAAAAAACATGTAAAACCTTGAGTTTCCATTTTTTCGAAGTAAGAAGACCAATTATTATTACCTTTTTTCAAATAACATTTCCAAAGTGAGTCAATAGTGGGTTTAAAAACTTAGCAATAGTATACATTTCATAAAAGGGACACAAGTATCAAAGATAATAATAGTTCACAAGATACATAAATTATATAAAAACAAGCCATGTTAAATTCTTCATTAAGACCGTGAGGTGCCAAAGAATTCAATTTTGTCAATCCATTTCAGTTCACGTTGTAATAATTGCCTCTCAAAGTTCCTTCCTCATTGACGGTGCAAAAGTGGCACTCATGCTAGTCCCTTATGCCTGCATGTACCAATCTAAGACAGATTGTGAGCAAATCAAGAATAAAATACACAACTTTATAAAAGATAAGAAGTAATGCAAAAAAGCAGATGCGACTGAACACAATTAAGGGTTAGGATCACGTAGGCCTCAAGCCTTAATTTTAGTTTAGCAAAGGGTTAGGGAAAGGGACAAAGGATTCCCTTACTTGAGCCAGGTAGAAAAAAGGGGTGAAGCTAGTGAACATCGGGAAAATAAGGGGAGGAGTTTTAGGTATATAATGTGAGCATGAAAAGTTGAAATCAGAACTAACTTTTTTTTTTGTTTTGCAAGGGCGGTGAACGATTGGGGCTAATCGAGCCGGATAATACCAATCGTCTATGGGGGAGGAAGACCACATTTAGTTTAGAAGGGGACTCTGCAATATGTTTGTTATATATTTTTTTTTTTTTATTAATAAAGTGACCTCCCATGTTTTGCCACTTAGAGAATGTGTTGTGTGCGTTTTTCCTGCGAATTAAGGTTTGCTAATTTTCCTAAAAATAAGAGTATAATTGTGGGTTATGAAAATGTTGTTTTTTTAAGGTGGGGCCTTGTGGGATCTCTAACCCTTAATGATTATACCCAAAGTCAAGCATAGCCTCTTCTATTACCCCTAGTCCCTCCTCATGAGGAATGGAGGTATATACAGGGAGATGCAATATCCCGCGCTTATGAGAAAATAAGCTCTAAAATCTCGCTAACCTATGTACTAATGTGTTAGCGAAGGTTTTGCACTGCCTGCACCATATCGCAACTTTTTTTTTCTTTGCTTAGCGCAAAGTGGTGCAACAAATTTTGCGCTAATTTTTTGCACCACAATTAACGCCTTTTCAATGGTGTCTTTAAAATATGGGCAAAAGGTCGCAAAATGCAATACATTGCGCTAGCATTTCGCAATGAATTAACGGTCGCAAAATGGTTATTACATTGGGGAAACAAGTGCACGTAGGTTGCGATAGCGATATATATTGCATCTCCCCCTTCAATGTCCATAGTACACAAGAGCATGTGTGGTTTACAGTTCTGTGTGTTCTGTAGGTGTTTAAAGAATAACCATTGTGTGTATTATTTAAAAAAACTGTTACATTGAAAAGTATTTGGGACAGGGATATAGGACTGGTAATTTCTACCTCCCAGCATTGTTTCTGTGAGGAGCACCAGCCCAAAGAAAACAGATTTTTGGTAACAGATAAAATACAGGTGATCTGGAGTGTTCACATGGGAAGAATTTTTTTGTGTTCCTATCAATAATACCCAGATTCCATGCTTCATTATTTATGACATCTACCTCCTGTTTAGTTTTAAAACGAAGGATTGCAATCTAATTTTGCATAATTGCCTGAGTTAGCCATTTGTCTTTTAGCCTCCTGTAAATAATTTTGTAAGTACATTATAACAACAGCTCCACCCTCGTCTGCTTTTTTGATTATGATTTCTTTGGTAGACTTTCATTATTTGAGAGCTTGAAACTCTTTTTCCGTAAGATTATGGTTCCACATTTTGCCAAGGTAAGTCAGTCACCTGCTTAAGTACCACATTATTAAAGGCATCGAAAGAAGCATTTCTAATTACTGCGACAAATGTAGATTCGTAGACAAATGTAGAGCAAGATCCTGAACCCTGGAAAAACACATTTTTAATGTAATGGTCCTGGTAAATCTGTGCCTTTCTTTCTTAAATTCAAAAATGTCACTTCTATGGTTGGGAACAAATCCTAATCCTTTATTAATTAAACATACTTGTTCCTTAGTAAATGTTTGTTGGGATATATTTACCAGTAATGAGTCTCCAGATGTGGATCAAGTGCTTGAGTTGCTGCTTTGGATTATCTCCTTGCACAAGATTTTCTTAGTGCGATTGTTCTTCCCCCTTGTCTTGTCTCTCCGGATCTTCTGTCCCTCTGGTTTCTACTGGGAGTTAGGGAAGTGGCTGTATCTAAAAAAAAACCACTGTAAAGTCAGCCTTAGTTTACCACCCAGTGTAAAGTCAGCCCTCCCGTTCACCAGCCAGTGTAAAGTTAGCCCTTCATATCACTAATAAGTGGTAAGTCAGCCCTCCAGTACGCCAGCCAGTGGTTGGAGGTCGTGGGTCGGTGCCAAGATTGTAAGTGTATACAAGCCTTTAGAATCCTGTGATGGTACTGTTCCTCCCCCTTGTCTTGTCTCTCCGGATCTTCTGTCCCTCTGGTTTATCTGTTGTATTCAATTAGATCAATTAGACTTGAAATGTAGTTCTTGAAGTCGTTTCACTAGTCATCCGACTGGCTTTCTCAATTCAGAATGACAGCACTCTTACCAGCAGAACTGATCTCAACCCAGAACAGGTGTGTTCCTTGTTGGACTTGTGCCTGAATACCACCTATTTCAAATACAGGGATAAGTTCTATAAGCAAAAACATGGATGTGCTATGGGATCTCCAGTTTCACCGTTGTGGCCAACCTTTACATGGAGGAGGTAGAAACACTGGCGCTTAATACCTTAAGGGCATGCACCCAGCCACTGGTTCAGATATGTTGATGACACCCGGGTTAAAATCCACCAGAAGGAAGTAAAGCTTTCACAGAAAACATTAATGCGGTAGACCAAAACATTTAAATCACAAGGGAAGAGGTACAAAACAACAAACTGGCTTTCTTGGACTGCTTGGTAGAAGTTAAGGAAAATGGTAAACTGGAAGTAGGGTTTACAGAAAACCAACACACACAGATCAGTATTGATGTTTGACTCCACCACCCTTTAGATCACAAGCTGGGTGTCATCAGAACCTGCGACACAGAAGCCAGAACATCCCCACTAGCACAGAGGCGAGGCTAAAGAAATGAAACATCTCAGGAGGAGCCCTTAAACCTTGTGGATATCCAGACTGGGCCTTTGTCAAAAGAAGTAGAAGGAAAGAAAAGAACACGAATACCAACAGTGAAGGGGAAAAGCAAGACAGGAGGAAGAACATGGTCATCCCATATGTAGCAGGGGTCTCCGAGAAATTAAGAAGAATTTTCAAAAAACATCGTATCCCTGTCTGCTTTAAACCGAACAACACACTGAGGCAGCAATTGGTACATCCGAAAGACCCAATACCAAAACACAAGAAAAGCGACATCATATATGCAGTGCAGTGCAGTGAAGAATGCTCTGATTTGTATGTGGGGGAGACCAAACAGCAACTGCATCAACGTATGGCCCAGCACAGAAGAGCCAATTCCTCGGGTCAGGACTCAGCCGTGTATCTGCATCTTAAGGATAAAGGACATACCTTTGAAGATTGTAATGTTAACATACTGGCGAAGGAACGTGACTGGTTCAAGAGAGGTGTTAAGGAGGCCATTTATGTGAAAATAAAGAAACCAAGCCTAAATAGAGGTGGGGGGGTTCGACACCAACTGTCTGCCATGTACAATGCTGTTTTAACACCTTACTCTGGGCGTTCCTATAACACCTCTTAGCCACTATCCAATCACACCCTTAACACCTGGCTGTGATATGCTAATTGGGATTTTCCAGGGTACATAATTGCCACAGATTCTTGTACAAGTCATTCTGAATTGAGAAAGCCAGTCGGATGACTAGCGGAACGTCTTCAAGAACTACATTTCAAGTCCAGTTGATCTAATTGAATACAACAGATATACCATGACCTGGATGAATGAGAACCTTCACAAGCATGTCCCTCTGGTTTCTACTGGGAGTTAGTGAAGTGGCTGTATCTAAAAAAACCCACTGTAAAGTCAGCCTTAGTTTACCACCCAGTGTAAAGTCAGCCCTCCCGTTCACCAGCCAGTGTAAAGTTAGCCCTTCATATCACTAATAAGTGGTAAGTCAGCCCTCCAGTACGCCAGCCAGTGGTTGGAGGTCGTGGGTCGGTGCCAAGATTGTAACTGTATACAAGCCTTTAGAATCCTGTGATGAATACTATCTAGAGACAGACCTTTGTTTTCATTTAGGAGGTTCTAATTAGAGATCCCAGTCTTGGGTTTTATATTGTTAGGGAAATATCCTGTGGATTTTATTACTATTTCCATTATATCACTACAAGTTTTTATATTTCATGTTTTTTTAACACATTATATCACCTATATCAATATAAACTATTTATTTCAGGTTCGAAGGAGCTGGCAAGGTAAAAGTAATAATTAGCTGCTAATTTATTGGTTATTGTTATATGTGAGATAAATATGCTTTATATTCATGTTTGTATATGTTATTAAAATCATATTTATACTAATTTACTAGTTGGTTTAGACCACTTTTTTTTTTTATTATTTATACTTGGACAGCCCTTGGGCGGGGAAACCAGGTGGATCCAACTCCAACTGATTAGTAAGGGAGAAACATTGATCGTTTGATTACTTTCAGTTTTCTACAACACAAGAATTTTCAATTTTTTTTACTGTCAACAAAAATGAATGTGGCTGAAATTTGCTGTTTTTTTAATACAGCAAAAATGTTTAAAAAGTTGCAATGTCTGAGGATAAATTTATAAATATACCCCTAGGTTATTTATGGATAGATTAAAGAGCACCGGACCCAGGATAGACCCCTGAGAATCACCACTGACAACATATAGGCACCACATCACCAATCTGCCAATCAACAAGACCAGATATATACAAATATCACTTGGAACATGTCCAAAAATCTTAAATAAATTGTTCTGGAATCTATCGATGTTAAAGTTGGCTATACATTATTTGGTGTACCATCCGACATTCTGGCAACATTTTAAAAACCACCTGGCTCGATCATTTATGTGATAGATATTAAGGAGCTGATGCAATAACAGGTGCTAAAGTTGGTTGCTGCAAATTAGTAGCATTGAAATCAAATTTTTGTCTGATCTAATGTTAAATCGAAGTAACGAGCCCCTGTATGGCTAGCATAACTCCTGTAAGCCTTGTACACACGTACGATATTGGCACCTACCCACGACCCCTGAGTACGTTCATGCACAACCATCGGCCGTGTGTATGTGTTTACTTAAGGTTGTTCATTGATGACCACCATGACAGATCAACGAACAACCCCCAACCGAATGCATACACTCGTTTGATTATTGGCACAGGTGTGCATCGTGGTTGTGGGTCGGTGCCAAGGTCGTACGTGTATACGAGCCTTAAGAATCTCGTGATGAATACTATCTAGAGACAGACCTTTGTTTTCATTTAGTAGGTCTAATCTCTTTTGCATTTTCACCTGGGCCTGCAAATCTGTTTTCAGTGACCTAGAAGTGGATCCATTATAAAGCAGGAAACAATAGTGGAGGTGCACTCTTGTCCAAACAGTGGGTGCAGATACCTCAAATGGTTCTCTCTCAAACCAGAAATATCACAGCAAAATAAAAAAGGCTGAGGATCACACTCCAAAAGTTTATTGTGAACCACACATCACACAAAACACAATGTTTGGGGGGAATAAGGTGCCCCCTTCTTCAGGTGATCAAGCAGCCTTTAAAAATCCCTGAGCACAGTTGCACCTTGATCACCTGAAGAAGGGGGCATCTTATTCCCCCGAAACGCTGTGTTTTGTGTGATGTGTGGTTCACAATAAACTTATAAACTTTTGGAGTGCGATCCTCAGCCTTTTTTTATTTTGCGGATCCATTATAAAGGCTACACTTAATTACTGTTGCCACATTAGTGTGTAGAAACTTAACAGACACAAAGAAGACAATATGGTTTTCACACAATATTATTGGAAAAAGTAAAATATGACAGAATACATAATAAATATGGGATAGGATATTCAGACACAGATCTTCACATGTCTTCATCATCAAATACACCACATTAATGGAATGAATCCTCCACCAACAAATACAAATGTTAAAAAAAAAACTCTTAAAAATTCCTTTACATTTCTTTTAAATTTTAAACATCATACCATCCTGTTAAAGTTAACTATCTCTATTTAAAGCTTAGTTAATTTATTTACCTTATTAATATATCTTATCTAATCAGTCAACACACTGTTAAGCTGGGATTTCTTCATTCTGACCAACTGTTTGCCATTAGTGTGAGGTTGGGCAAAAAGAAGCACTGTCGGATCGTGGCAAAATAGTGGACCGCACAATCGGCCGTGGTTTCCCAGCGATTCCTATTCGGACAAATGGACATCAGTTGCAGCCAATGGAAAGATTTGTTTTGGCCCGATCGACCGATGCACTGATACATAGTCGAAATATTGGATGGTGTGTACCCATGCCATAGAAACCTAACTTTTTCATAGCTGAGCAGTAATGGCCTCTTTAAGATATGTTGATATATCGTACTTTGTCCTCTGAATTCATTACTGTATGACTGTGACCTGTACTGAACCTGAGCATGCTCAGAAGAAGAAGCCAAGGGATTAACATTCGGTCATTGGCTGTGATGTTAAATCCAGTTGCTACCTGGCAACAGGATGTTGTGCAGAATTTCAGGTTATACTTATATATTCCAGATTTCAAACTATTTCAGTTTAGGTTTTTGGGGGTTGATTTGCCTGTATATACGTTTTCATTTGAGGACTAAACTTGCCCTTTAAACCAAGCACTCTTTCCCATACTTAGACATACCTGATCATCTGTATGGTGCCACAGGCTTCATATATCAGCAATTTAACTGCCATGCTAATCTTTTAATTTTTTATGTTGGCCTGAAATGCAAAGGTTCCATTACATCCAAGGAGCAATTCTCCCATTTTTAGAACAAGCTTAACCATGATACAGAGACAGCTAACACGGGGGGTGTCTAGAGGAAAATATCATATCAGGTGACCTTTGCATACTGAAATCACAATCATTGATAAATCAAAACTTTTCCCCCCAGAAATAGCTATAATAATTCCAGAGTAAATCCCTGATATGCACACTGTATAAAATTTAAATGTTGTACAATACAGAAATCCAAAATAACGATAACAATAATAAGTGTCAGTTGTTCATTCAAGCCCTTAGGTATCAATGTTCCTAGTCTAAGGATACACCAGGCTTCTAACTGAGGCTGGGGCATGATCAATCGCCATACACTTCAACAATACTTCCACAGGCTTTGACTCCATTAACCTTTAATTCCTTCAGGCTCTTTGTAATTGTGCATTTAAAGCTTCAGGCTTACAACGTCTGTTTAAATGCCTCCTTTCTTCTAAATGTACTTTTGCTTTCTCTTCATTTGAATTGTTTGTAAGCACACAAAGAAATTGAGCATATGGAATGCCTTACGTACCGTAAACCTAGAAAATAGCAACCAGGCCCATGCAGACTAGTGTTAACCTCCGTATCCTTTTTGTATAGCGTAGTAGCAAAACATAGATAGTGAAATCAATCATTTCCCTGTCAGTCCTAAGAGTGCTCAGATTATTTATATATTGAAAAAATTGCAGTCTTCATCCTTATCCCCCCTCCATAAATATGCATATCATTAATGCAGCATTTGAATAGCACTAATTGAATTTAGAAAGAACAATTTCTGGTAATAGTCTTTTCATATCACATTTGCTGAATCAAATGTGAGATCATTTTGTGAGATAGCAATAACAATACAGAACATCCTCTACTCCTTTCTCTCTCATCTTATCTATATCCCTTTCTGTTATCTAGGCTACACATAACTATATTTGTAAGCACTGTAATGCCAGTTTTCTTTCCCATTTATCATTGATAAATACAACTACTTTCTTATTGGGTTATTATTATTTGTATGCATAAACCCATGTCAAAGTACCCAGTTCCTGAGGTTTCTGCCATGTAAAGGTACACCTTTGAAGTGCTGATGGTATCTTTATCATTAATGTGTGTAGTGCATTTTACCAACGACAGCAAGGCCGACGAACATTCGCCATCACCCTCACGATCGTTCGGAAATACCCGAAAATTTCCCTTGGCCACAGTTGGCTCCCTGTCCTAAATTACAGGGAGTCGGCTGCGGTTATGGGAAACATGCAGTCCTCAAAACTTTCTCCCTGTGCTGTATATAGCTTGGTACTGTGCATACCCTAATCTTTGAAAAATGAATCGTCTTGTGTGTACCCAGCTCTAAACAGGTCACAGGTAACAACAGCTCTGCATATGTTACCTGCTAAATAATGTAAATCTTTTGGAAAAAGTGGCTGTTAAAATATTTAAAGAAGCAGTATTCTGAGAGTTCCTGTGGAGGATGTATGCAGTTTATCATATCTATGTTTCTCTCTGACAATGGCCCTGTATCAAATTCTGCCTTACTCCTCCTTTTGTCACAATGGTTAAGGTCATCAGATTTTCTAATCTGTGGTTCATATGAAATTTGCGTGGTTATCTCTGACACCAGAGATAATTATGAATTTTCCTTTAACCCTTTACATCAAGCCTTTATTGGGGTATACATAGTTGAAACAGTGCTTCATAAAAGTTTGTCATCTCCTATGCGGATGAAGGTGTTACTTTGTCATTTAGATCCATTATAAACTAGATTAGAACAGTTAATGTATGACCATTTATTTATTTCATCTTCTACATTAGATTATTCTAATAATCTAGACTAGATCTAGAATACATTATTCTTAAAAGGACCACCTAAGATTTGAAATTGAATAAAACTCTTCATTATTCCTTGACACTTTCCATTAAGGCTGGGTACACATGGTAAGATATTTTCGGCCAACCGACCGATAGTGGCAAAAATATCTTACCGTGTATGCGGGGCGGCTGCAACCGAGCTTGGACACCCGTTCGTCCAGAATGGAAGTTCCGACATGTCCGATCACCCCGTTTCAGCTGATCCGATTGGTCGCTGACAGCGATAACACTGCAGATGCTCCCCTTAAAGATTCTGTCTGTCATCTTTTAAACATTGAATCTGTGTGTATCCAGCTTTACAGCCTAAAGGTTTGTGCACATGTGCAAACCATTTGGTCAGGGTTCGTTGCCTGATCGGCCGGGCGGATCTTTAAATGAGTGTCCGCTTCGGCCGAGAAAGTGCGCATACACAGCACGATTATCGGCCAAAACAACATCGCACCTTAAGGCTGGGTACACACGGGCAGATTTTTCAGGCCAATCGACCAATACTTTCATGTATCTAGGGGTTAAGGTGGCCATACACATTATCCTGCAGTGTGAAGGGGCCAAAACCGACCAACTGTAATGCTGACGAACTGGTATTACGGTTAGTCGGGAAAGATGGAAAATTTCCATCTCTTCGCATCGGCTCCCTTTACTTTAAAGAAAAGAGAGCCGATACCATCACCCCATGTTGTGTGCGGTTCCCATTGAAATGTGCCGACAGATACCAATGTGATCTGCCAGCACATTGCGATGGAAATCGCATGTGTATGGCCACCTTTACAGGGTGAGCACATTTAATCAGATGATCCTCCTGCCTAAGGTCCTTTATAAATTATGGCAGTCACCAAAAGTTATCCCGTTAACTTTTTTTCAAGGTAATTAATGCACTATTTAAATCTTTTGTCGAGGGCTCAAATTAGTAAAAGGTGATGCAGACAGTTTTGAAAAGACCAGCTGATCTAGATGGCCTGGCCATTCTGGATTTTATTCTTTATTACCTAGCCTCAGAAATACTGCATATGCATCCCTTGTAACATTCAGCAATGGAAATATTTCTGCCAATGCTATGGTTTCCAGATACCCCAAAATTCACAGTATTTATATATTTGCTTTCCCATGGGCCAGGTGAATTTACCTTACCTACACCTGTTCCTTCTTCAATTGTTGAGAGTGTGGAAGGTCACACTTCAGATATTGTGGTTTCCTTCATTGCACCTGCAAAAGCCCCTATGGGACAACAAAAATCTCAATATGTTCCTCTCTATTCCTAACCCTGAGGAGTGGTACAGTGATGGGATGACTCAAATTTCTCACATTGTCACTGAAGGTTGTCTTAAAACATTTTGTCAGCTCTGCCGAAACTATATGAATGTTGTTTTTTCAACATATTTACAGCTTGTGCCTCGCACCCTTGAATTATTATTCTCTTATTTCTGATGCCTACTTATCTCTCCTCATCACTGGGTCACACTCTCAAACACCGCATAAGCATTTATCAGGGGAGAACTGGGACCTTTTGGCCCGGGGGACAAATACATTTTTCACCACAACCACTTTGCTAAGGTCCCACACTTTTTTTTACGTTACACCCATTTTTAAGACCACTATTACCAATTTATATTGTTGCCTGCAACTTTTTCAAGTGTATGATGTGGTTAAAGGCCAATTGTAGTCCTAAAATCTTCCCCTTTTCCCTTACAAGTACCCAGGGTGATGGCCTGAAATGCTAAGTTTTCACCCCTGGGTACACTTTCTAGGTCAAGTTATACTTACCCAAAGTTTCCTTTGTCCCTAATAACGTGGAGGGCTGACTTACACTGGCTAATGAGCTGGAGGGCTCACAACACTGCTAATGAGCTGGAGGGCTGACAATACTGGCTAATGAACTGGAGGGCTGACAATACTGGCTAATGAACTGGTAAACAATCGGAACTAGGAGGAGGGTCTTCCTGTTCCTTACCCATGTTAGAGCTAGAGGTGTGTGCTGTGCCTTTCAAGAACGTAATTTAGTAATAGCTTATGTGGCAGCCCAAATCTTTAATTGGAGGCCAGTCCTCCCCTGGTATTAATCCTGGGCTTTAGAGGTTGGGCATAGAGGTCAATTGGGTAAAAATATCAGCTGAAATGCTGAAATATTTTCATCCCAAGACCAACATTTTTGCCTGATCGTGTATCACAACTGCTATAGGGTGTACCAAAATATCAGTAGCATTAATGATCTAATAATCTAATCTAATAATGTGCATGAAGTACCCTAACACAGGTTTCTATGTGGGAGAAACTCTCATAGATTCAACATCATGCACAGATTAACAGATGCCCCTGTGGCTGAGCACTTAGAGGCCACAGTATGAAAGATCTCCAGATCACTATTCTAACGGGCTATTTTCATAATCAAAAACAGCGTAAAGAATGGGAATACAAATTCATTCAGAAATGTAATTCCCTGAACGGCGGACTAAATAGGGACATGAATTTTATGGCCAAATATCAAATTATTCTGTATAACATAGATATGGGCCTAGGCACTCCTTCAGGCAATGTGCCAATGTATTCCAGTTACTGCTTCCCTCTGTCCTCTACCTAAAGGACTCCAAGCTATAGCACAAGCAGAAAAGGGTTGATGGAGTGTGTTTGTGTGATGCAATAAACAGAATTTTTTCTGAGTAACAGTGTGAGCTTCAATCAACCCTTTTCTGCTTGTGCTATATCAAATTATTCTACATCACCACCCAGACTAAACCCACTCACCAGGACACTGTCTTGTACTGTTTAATACATTTCAAGGACACTTTCTTTCAAAGGACACTGTTCTCACATTATTACAGCTCACATCTACTTGTGCCCATTTTTACACCTCCACTACTGTTTTTCCCCCATTCCCCCCCTCCTGAGATCTGTATCTGTACCTGGCCATCTGTTCAATATGTATGATGTTTACTGTCCCTATGTGTATTTTTTTTTTTTTTTTTCATTTCTCAGTTTCTTTTGTAATATCCAGCCTGATGAAGTGGGCTTAGGACCCCTGAAAGCTAGCTTCATTTTTTCTATCTAGTTAGCCAATAAAAGGTATCACAGCTCTACTTTTCTTCTCTTACTTATGGCTAACATGGTACAAACCTTAAATAGCATTACTCTATTTCCCATCAGAGACACTACCAATTGGGTTTGCCGGGAATATCTTGTTTTAGGGCATGGCAATACTGCGATTCCATGTGCGATTTCGTTGCGTTTGCGCATGCGTTTATTAAGTATTGGAAAACGCATGCGATTGCGTTTTAAAATGCGAAACGCAAATCGCAAGCGCAATTGCATTGCACCCGAATACGCGCATTTTCAGTGCATTGCCGCGATTCCAATGATTAGAGAAAACGCGAGCGCAAACGCAGAAAAATGGCAGCAGTGTGGCATAGCCCGTACAGGGAATATTGGGCAAGGGTAGATCCATGTGTATACAGCCTAACACATTCTGTATTTTCTGAAAGCCACCGTGCAACAATTCCGAAGTGACACTAAACTATTTACAATGAGTTATAAATAGGGACAACTGCATGTGTTTTGCAAAAAAATACCTGCATTGCTGCTGCAAGCAGTTTAATATGCCAGTTTGAGTTCTTAATAGCTGATCTACCCAGGCCAACAGTGATATTAAAACCTCTAGAGTCAAGTACTTGTAGCTCTGGGTAAACCTGCCTTATTTTATGCTGGTCATCATCAATTATCTTGGGTTAACCTGAATTTATCCCTAGTGTGCAAAGAGCAATGAACTTCAGATATTTTAATTTCAGGGAACATTACAACAAATTAAATAATCCTAGCAAATATAATAACTGTTACTTTACTAATAATGTTTTATGTCTTTTAGTGATTTTCATGAATTATCACTCTTAACATTGCCTAAGGTTGGAATCTTATTATTTGTATACAGAAGGGTTATAAGCTGTCCAAGTTTGTCAGTATCTAACACAAGCCAGGTTTATCCTGAACATAAAAACATGAAAGACTTTCTAAGTCCTCTGGGCAAATTTAGTGTATTTGAGGACTTTAGAGATTCTCTTTATCATACTACGATGTTCTTTGTTCAGAAGTTGGATGCACAAGAAAAGGAAATCCTAATTATTTGTATTATATATTGCTATCCTGGGTTAGTTTTATATATGTATTCTGCCAAAAAAACAAACATTTTTTACTAGCTCTTTAGTGCATGTTTTTGATGCATATGTTGACACAGGGGTCTGTATTGAGTACAGGTGTCATGTAGCTTTAGCAGGGAAAACACACGATGATGCATTAAAATTAATGCAGAATAAGCTGACCACTTTAAAGGGCATCTATACCCATGTTTCCTAGACGAGCTTCATTGTTGCACAAAGTCCACTTGTCTGTGTCTATGCCTGCCCCTCACCTGTGTTAGCCACTCCCTCTTTTTCCTGGACGACTAATTACGTAAAATCCACAGCAACAGTAAAAAAAAAGTGAGGAGGGGGTATGTCTTTTTTTGTGTTTACAACCATAAAAATATCTTTTATTGAGGATAAATCTAAATTAGTTTTTTTTTACTTTAGTTACCCTTTAAGTATGGCTGCAACTGTAATGGATATGTAGATCAGTAGGTGTGTGAACCTGGGTCTGGTTGAGGGGGTATGTCTTTTTTTGTGTTTACAACCACAAAACTAACTTTTATTGAGGATATATCAAAGTTAGTTTTTTTACTTTATTTACCTATTAAGTATGGCTGCCACAGGAATAGAAGGAGAGGTCAGTAGGTGTGTGTACCCGTTTGAGGTTGGGGGTATGTGTTTTTGCATGTATGTCCATATAATTAATTTTAATCATGATTGATCAAAATTATTTTTTTTACTCTAGTTACTCTAGTGGCTTCCATGGGAATGGAAAGGTAGGTCAGTAGGTGGGTTTACCTGTGTCTGTGTGGGGGGTTGGGGGTATCAGTGTTTGTGCAGCTGTTTTGATCTCATGACTCTTAAACCTTGAAATATCCACATAGCACACTTCTCCTAAATGCCCCGCATGTCTGTACCGAATTTATTGTCTCTAGTTCAAAATCTGTGGGAGGAGATATAGTTCAAAATTCAGAAGAATAAAACGTGAGAAGAAGAAAAAGAAAGAACAGTAATTTGGCTCTTCAAGCCAAATTAGTTACCTCTCTTTTATTTTTGTTTGTTAGTTATTCACAGTATATTATTATCAGTCTGTCCACACACTGTCTAAAGATAAACATTTAAGTGGACCTAATTTGCCTTTAATTTGCCTGCTTCTGCATACCAGGTAGTATACATGAACGATTACATATTTTTTGTATTTCTTCTCAATAATTAAGGTTTTCCTGTGTTTCTCAAGCCTCAACTCTAGTTCTAGTGTAAAAGAATTAATGACTGTATACATTTTACCCACTAATTTAGTATTGCCCTTCTTCATGCCCGTAACACTAGGTGCGCCCATATAGGAGTGTTTGGAGATGGGTGATTGTTTTCTTTGCAGTCATAGCAAAACATCATGAGCAATGAATGTAATAGTGTGTTATTCCCTGTGACCTCATCAAAATGTTTTCCCTTGAGCCTAGAGCTATTTTCACTTTGAGCAATGCCATTACATGTGCAGTAGGTTTGGAGACGGTGCGCTATATTTTGGGCAGCGTTTGAATTCAAGCAGGATTATTCAATAAAAGTTTAATTATTCGATAAAAATTGTGCTAATTTTGCCCTAACCAACCAGATGTTAGCTTTCAAATGTTAAATAAGATCTGATTGGCTGGGGCAAAATTAGCACCATTTTAAATGAAAATAACTTTAATTGAATCTCCCTGATGTATCCTCTTGTTAAAAATCTCTTCGCCAATTAGCTAAATTGTTGTGATCTAGTGGCTTTAACAGAGGTACATCTGTAAGATTCTGTCTGTAAGTTTCATCTGTTAAAGATGTGGCTACCCACAGACCCCATTGGTCTCCCTATGCTAAAGAATAGGGAGGATCGTTCGGTGCTGCCACAAAACTAACACTCATGGTTTGCTTAATTAATTAAAATACTGGGAGCCGACCACAGGTTTTCTTCTGCTTTCATAGATAACTGGAATACACAATGAAGATGTTAGTTCAGAAAGAATTACAAAATGTGGGAGAAAGCATGGTTAACAGCAGCTATAAAGAAATGACAGCACAGTACATGGTAGTCAATAGAAAACAAACTTTTTCATTTTCCGATGCTTATTAGAGATGGATTAGAACTCGAACTCGAACCTGAGTTTGAGCCGAACTATTCAAGTTCGAATGGACTCGGACTTCTCAAACTATCCTGGACCCGAATTTTCGATATTTTCCGGACTTTTAATAATTATCAAATGTTCGAACGTTTGAGGAAAGCAAATATGCGAGTAAAATGTCTATTATACCTATACGCGAGCATAGAATCCGCGAGTTAAATGTCTATTATACCTATACGCGAGCTTAGAATCCGCGAGTAAAATGTCTATTATACCTAGACGCGAGCATCGAATCTGCGAGCAAAATGTCTATATACCAATATGTGAGCATCGAATCCGCAAGTAAAATGTCTATTATACCTATTTGCGAGTAAATATTGAATCCGTGAGTAAAATGTCCATTATACCTAGACGCGAGCATCGAATCCACAAGTAAAATGTGTATTACACCAAGACACGAGCATCGAGTCCGCAAGTAAAATGTCCATTATACCAATACACGAGCATCGAATCCGTGAGTAAAATGTCTGTTAAACCTGGACGCAAGCATCGAATCCGCAAGTAAAATGTCTATATACCAATACGCGAGCATCGAATCCGCGAGTAAAATGTCTATTATACCTATACCCGAGCATCGAACCCGTGAGTCATTCATGGGTTAATTATCGAATTTCCGAACGCGAGAGCTCCAAAGTAGCACGCATGAGAGTAAAATCGAGTTTTCAAAAGTCCTGGATATTCAAACATGTTTCCCAGACCATTTCCCAGCAGTGGCGTAGCTAGAAATCGCAGGGCCCCATAGCAAGATTTTTGATGGGGCCCCTCAACCCACAAAAAAAAAACTGTTTGGTGCAGTTCAACCCAATCTGGCAGGTTTTTGAAAGGGAATGCCCACCCTTCTAAGACAACTTTTATGTCACATAGTTTAGCCCCATAAACCTCCTTTTTTAGTTTTACATTTACCTTTCAAAGATGCTCCTAGGCTCAGATATTCTACTTATAAAACCCCCAATCCCTAGCTGGCGTATACACCCCTCCCCTGATGCTGTTGCGAGCTGGGTGGTTACGAGCATACACAGTAGCAGAGGAGTCTCATTCTGTAACGGGCATCAGCCATTGGCCGTAATGTCACTATTACAGATGGAGAGGAGCCCAGTTGTATTGGTAGAATATCTGAGCCTGGGAGCCTCTTTGAAAGGTTTAAGTAAAACGAAAAGGGGGTTTGTGGGACTGAACTACGTGAGGTAAAATTTTTCTTAGGAGTGTGGACATGTCTGCAGGGGACCGGGTAGGGCCCCCTTTGGCTCCAGGCCCCATAGCAATCGCTATGGTTGCTATGGTGATCCCTACGCCCCTGTTTCCCAGGTCCCACAGCCATTTACATTAAGTTACCATTGATATTTTAATTGTATTTCATTAGAACTTTTCGAACTATTTGACTCCCATTGACTTTAATGGGCCCGTTTTCGAACTTTCAAACTTTCCAGTTCGGCCATCTTTAATGCTTATATTATCATATGTCACAATCTATACAAATCATGTCAATGAGAATAAAACTTTTGCTGGTCTATTTCAGATTGATTATGTCATGAAATGGGAAAATAGAAGAGGAAAGACCAGGGCCACATCTACCATTTGTCTCAGGCGGCACTGAAGAAGAAAGGTGGCAGACAGGCAGTAGTGGGGGGAAAAATGTTTTTTTCCTTGACCGGTCAAGAAATTATTTTTTTTCACCTAGTAACAGATATGATGTTGTAAAAATCATTTTATTTGGTTAGGTTAGCTTTAATTAGCTTGTTAGGCTAGGTTAGACTAGTTAGGTTAGTTAGGGCCCTGCTGAAAGAGTCTACCTTGACGTGGTGGCAGGCTTAGAAATCTTTTGGCTAAAATCTTTTATACTACAGAAAACATGGTATTTCTAATGTATTGTAACAGTTGAACCAACATGTATAGCACTGGCTACAAAATAAGTTATTTTGATTTGAGCAACAAAAACCTGAAAGGAGCAATAGGTTGTGGCAACACAAGCTGTTTGAGAAAGGGATATAATATCTGTTTCTAATAATTTACATTATAGCTAATTGACTATCTGAGGAACTGTTTAAATACCTATATGTTAGGAAGTTCAAAATTGTAAAATTGTAGCCGCGCCCACCAACAAACCTCGGCCACGAGAAAGCCACACCCACTTTAACACAGCGACGGCACACTTCTTGCTGCGCCTGGAAATAATCAAGTGTGGAATTCAAAAGTTTGGCTTAAGCAGCAAAAACCCTAGAAGTGACCATGGGAAAGACTCCACTATTACACAGGACAAAATGCCATGTGGAACTCTACCACCAATGTCTCAAATTCAAAGTGTATGTTTACTGAAAATATTACTTTGCATCATCTTACTCTATAAATAAATATGTTTAAGTAGCACTTACTCTAAGGTGTGTGTATAGCTGCATGCCTTTAATAAAGTACTTTTTTTCTCAGGCTCTGACCACTGACCTGATTATTTTTCCCCATACCAACTGTCAATACTGCATACAGTATACATCACACCAACTGTCAAACCATTCCAGCTATAGCAAAACTGCTTACAGAAATGCTGAAATGTTAAATGTTTCTAAAGAAATAGGGGGCAGATCAACTAAAAAATGGTATAGTGATAGTTGGGATGAATTCCATTTTCCACTAATGGGCAATTTAAAAAAACAAATTTGCCAGTGTACATACCCTTTAAGGTAGGGGAATGGATTCCTTTATCTACCAAAAGAATAGAGTCTAAAAACCATAGGTCCAATGATATACACTTTCAGGGAGATTCAATAAAAGTTCTTATTTAATATTTGAATGCTAACATCTGATTGGTTGGGGCAAAATTAGCACCATTTTAAATGATTATGGGGGAGATACAATATGGCCCATTTTCATCTAAAACCCACGTTAACCTTTCTTCGGGTTTTAGACGGATTTTTGAGCACAGCGTCATTTCCGAATGTTTTTGGAAATAGCGCTGTGCTAACGATCCAAAACCCATAGCGTTAAGTTTTGCGCTAATTTGTAGCGTGAAACATAACGCTGCGGCTTGTGGAGCGTTAAAGTGCCGCTCCCTACCTTAGCCCGATCCCACAATGCAATAACTGACATAATCTCGTTTACGTCAGTTATTGTATCGCGGGATCGGGCTAAGGTAAGTAACGCAGCACAACATATTGGATCCTCCCGAAGAACTTTTTTTGAATAACCCTATCCAGCCAATCAGATGTTAGCTTTCAAATGTTAAATAAGTTCTGATTGGCTGGGGCAAATTTAGCACCATTTTAAACGATGAGAACTTTTATTGAATAACCCTGTATATATTTTATTACATACATATATGAACACAATGTGGCAACCTATATAAATAACAACATTAAAATACCACTAAAATAGGCTGAGCTTGGAATAAAAGTCTTAATGACCAATATAACAAAAAATATATATATGTCACCAAAAGTTATGAAATCACTGTCCAATCTGTGAATAGTACACACTCCTTACAATCCAGTAGACAGGATTGTAAGGACCCGGAAGAAGGGAGAGAAATCTCAAAACATGCGTCGGTCAGTGTGGGCTCTGCGGCTTTGGAACTGAGCGGTATGGACCTTTGTTTTCACCTACTGGACCCATGTTAACAACCCGAGGTCCAAGGTAATCCTCCAACTCTACAGCACACCATTGTCACTCGTCCATTCTCTCCTCCCCTCTAAAAAAGTTTAAGTCATGTACCGTCAGAGTTTTTTCTAAAAAGAAGCGACAGGGAATACCCTGATGTTGGCAGTGACTTCAGCATGCTGGAAAGTTATAGGATTTCCTGACTCTTTCAACTTGATTACTTCCTTTCCTGGTGTTAACCAATCACATATGTTATTTGAAACTTTGACATCCTTATTGTTACTTGTACCGATGTCAGCTGGTGGTAGCAAAAATTATTGATGGAATAAAATTGTTATAACAATCTAGAACATATAGAAAATTGTTTTTACAATAAATAAAGTTGAGGTTGAAATGCTTTACCTGGAAAAAATATTGGGAAAAAATAAACAGAGAGATACAATATCGGTAAGCCTTGCCTTTCTGAGATCCTGCAATGCACTTACAGCCTCATTAACCCACAGGCGGTGGGCAACAATCTTATCCTAAAGTTGTGCTAACCTATTTAATATATATATTAGAAAGGAATTTAGCAGCTACTGAGATTTCCGGAAATGAATCACACAGCTCTATATTATATATAGGTTTTGCACTGGTTTAGTGCGAAAGTTTAACATCAGCTATATAGCCGGTGTTTAACTATCGCATACTATTTGCAGAGAGCCGCAATTGATGCACTGAATCCGCGGTGCTGTATGCTGAGTTAGTGTCTCTCAGTAAATAAGCCTATTTATGCAATTTACTGCATCACATGACCACGATCAGGTAAGGAGTGTGGGGTTTATGGACTATATCTACTACACATTAAAGGGCATATATATTGGGGGGGAAAGTTATTTAAATTGACCATTACTGGAAACTATAATTCTTCATAACCACTGCTGTACCATTTTTTTTATCTGCCCCCTATTTCTTTAGATATCCAGTCTAAAACATCTTACATTTCAGCTGTCAATCAAGTGCCTTGCTGTCCTAAACTATTCTTCTGTGAGTAGTTTTGCTGTAGCTGGAATGGTGACAGAGTTTGGACAGTTGAAATGCTGTATGCTGTGTGCAGGCTTGTGGGAAAAAAATCAGGTCAGATGGTAGTGGGAGTGGTTGAAAAAGGGAGTTGGATACTGCTCCTGAGTAAAACGTGTGCTGAATTGGCATGCAGCAACACACACACCTCAGAGTAAGTGCTAATTACATATATTTATAGGTTTAATATGTGGGAAAGTCATTTTTTTCAGTATAGTGTCCCTTTAAGTTTCACAATGTAAGCTACCAGATCGGGTTAGTAAAGGTTTTGCACTGTCTGTGCCTTTTCCTTTTGCACATATTGTAAGAAATTGTTTGTCTAATATTTCTGTCATATATAGTAATATAATTGGTATAAAACGAAAGTTTTCAAATTCTTACATAAACTATGATATCAGACAGGAAGTAATTAAATATCAAAGGCTTAATGTGAATAGGTCTGTTTTCCATTTTTCTCTATAAAATCATTAATATATAGGAGAAGGTTTCCAGGATGTGACTAGATAGATGGGTCAATTCTATTATCCCCCCTTATAACCCTTTATTAGCATACGTAAAAATCAAATGGAAGATCCTGCACACCTAAACTAAAGATTACAGCGAAATACTTGCTGGGTGCATCCAGCAGCATACATACAAGACACAAGGAAACTGGGCACACCAGGCTTGAGACAAGCCTGAATCATAATTAAAAACAAGTCAGTCAGAGCTGGTGCATACACAAAGATTCTAAGACTTAGGGCGAGTTTACATGCCCGAAACGCATCAGGAATCTTTTTGTATTTTGTAATTATGATTCAATAAAGAAAGACTTTATCCTAAGAAACTGCCTGCCAATGTAAACTTACTCAGGACCAGTGGTTCCGCTCGAATCCTATTTTTCACTTTGCCTGTCCCTATAAAGAGAACAAGCAGCTCCCAGAGAGGCTGAAGTAGGCAGAAAGCAAAGTTAAAAGTATGTCCACTTTCACCAGTAATTCAATGGTTTGTCTTTCTAATAGGAAGAATGATATCCAAACAGGGAAATGTTTTTACTGTTTGCACTAGCATAGATATTATGATATATGGGGCCCAGAAATGTGCATTGATCATCTCTTTTCTTGTTTGTTCTAATGTTTTGGTCAGATCAGTAGCACTTCCACTATTTGTTATAAAGTAATTTTGCCACAGGAGTGCTCCCACAGCCCCCCTTTTGTGTATATATTGTAGCAGAGTTTCTCTGCAGGAAGATTGACCAAGCTTCCATGTGGTAGTAGCACCCCCAACACGTCCCTTTAATTGGAGGTCTTATGCCTTGAATACTAAGCATTGGATAAGGGGCCTTTTCCCTCCTTGTTAAAAGCCAGTAGGCGGTGGGAAGTGATAGCCTTCAATACTAATCCAATGCAAGGTCAGGGAGACAACCTTCTCGTGAAAATGCAACCAAACAGGGAGTGTCAGCCCAGATAAATGACCCAAGGTAAACTGTTAGGACCTTCCATACTGGGATTACCTTTACGTGGTTGGAAGGCTTTTCACATTTATGCATAAAATTGGAACTAAAACCCCCATGTTTTTACTGTTTGCATAGATATTATGATATATGGGGCCCAGGAATGTGCATTGATCATCTCTTTTCTTGTTTGTTCTAATGTTTTGGTCATATCAGTAGCACTTCCACTATTTGTTATAAAGTAATTTTGCCACAGGAGTGCTCCCACAGAACCCCTTTTGTGTACAAACAGGGAAATGTTTAAGGAATGTGTCCAAATACTGTTTCTGCATTGAAATCCCCAACATATGTTAAAAATGCTAGGTAGTTATTGGGGGTGCTAATATTCAACCAAACAGTAATAGAGAATGTAATATGGGGAGAAAATGCAGAAACTAAAGTGTACTGAACAGTGGACATGACAATAAGGTAAAAAGGTCTCCTGTGTCTACTGGGGATCAGAGGGAACGTGTTAAAGAAAAATGTTTACAAAGGAATGTTCCTATAATTTCCAATACAGAAGAAAATACGTTTTCCAAGAAAAAAAAGGAAAAAGAATATTTTATAAATGCTTTTTGCGTGGAAAAAAGGCCTTTCAAGTGTTATCTGAAAGTTGTGTGTTTCTGCACAAATAAAAGTGGGATTACCCAGTTAAAGACACTAAAGACTGGACAGCCCTATTTTATTTGAACTCAGAAGATAATGTATAGTATAGGAATAAAAAAACATGGATCCCAAATCATAAACTGAAGTCAGAGGACAAAAGTCTGTCAGAAGAAAATGGCAACCTAAGAAAGTTTGAGGAAAATCTTTTAGGGAAAAGTTCTCCAAAATAAAGATAAAAAGTCTAGTGAGATTTTAAAGGGCATCTATAGTGACAAAAACACATTGGCCCATTGCAAAGTTAAATTCATGTATTTTGTGCTGTCTTTATCCTACCTTTGTCAGTGACTTTGTTTTTCCATGGTGTCAGATCTCTCTTTGTAGCACTCCCCCCTTCCCCCTCCCCTCTGTTACCTCCTCCATGTCTCAACTCCGGATAACTGAAAAGATTATCATATGCAGTAGGAGTTAAAAGTTCAACATCCTGAAAAACACACCCACGCACAGTGGCCAATAGAAAGCAAGTTGTCCTGGACACGGATCTCTCTGTGTCCTTCTAAAATAAAGATCTCTCTCTTTGAGACCCATCATCAATCAGTGAAGTTTATCAAGAAGGGGGGTCAAGTGCAGCCTTATCTCTGCCATCAAAGCTACCTCTCTCCCCCTGCTAATGTTCTTAACTCTATGTTTATTACAGAGCATGGAGGAGGGAGGGACTTGAGCAGGGAAGAGGATCACGTCACAGTGATTTGATTGACAGTACAAGTAGGAGTAGAGGAATGCAATCACGTCTTATTCTAACTTGTGTATCTCAGGACACATGGAAAGAAAGAAAAAAAAGTAAATTTTTCCAATATAGATGCCCTTTAATATTCCTTTCTTGAGTTTGTCTTCCAGGAAAACATTATATGGCAAAAGAAAAGACTAAAGAAATTTAAGAATAATAAGTGTTTCTGTAGATGTCATTATAACTGATTATATAACTGATTATATAGATTCTCGCCACTGCAACTCCCCATTGAAATGCCAGAGCCTTATGTAGTATATTGTCTTACTGTATTTAGTTAAAATTTAATTGATGGCAACAGAATGATAGTATGGGCAAAGCTTTGTACCTTTTACAGCATCAGCCCCAAATTATTTTTGATGCAATAAGATATTGCAGCAACCAATTAAATGTTAGCTACTTATTTTGTTACTGTAGTTACCTAGCATCTGATTGGCTGTTGGAGATTATTAGCATGGGCAAACGTGTGCACTTTTTATTGCATAAGCCTTTGACAGTTTTATTGTTTCCCTTGAAGGGAACTTTCCTAAAATGAACTTAGAACATACTGTCATTCCACATATAAACTACAAAGAAATGTCATGTCCTCCTGTGTTAGATGTAAAAAAAAAACCTATAATGATATATAGCATAGAAGCTAATTTATAAACAGGATTTCCCCACATCCATGCCTCTAGCAAATGAGAAAAAAACATTCTTTTGAAATGGAAAAGCTTAAACGTGTGTTTGTGCCTTTGATTTTAGTTCCAGGGAATCACAGACACAGAGTGATGACTGAATTTCAAGCTGACTGTTGGGATTTTCCCCTATGATGCTTTAATATTGTGTTTATTAAAAATCTATTAAAATGAGCTTTGCATTGCAACAAATACCCCTATCTTTCGAATAGATTAAATTGATATTGCATTGCCTTTTATTGTGTTGTGCATGTTTTTTTGCAATCCAAAATGAAATGTACCTTTATCTTCAATATGGTATTATAGATTTATTAAAATATATCTTTCAAATTGTTTCAAGTATACATTTTAATATAATATGATTACTAACTGCTTTTATTTGTTGATGCTTCATTTGAATATATATTACTTGTAAGTCAATACACACAAATCATAGAGACACAAAATATAGCAGTGTGCTGGAAAACATCCATTCATTTTATTTATATGTATGTTTCAATATATTGGTAGGTTAGAATTCATAAAGAGAGAAGACATACACACCTATGTTCTTCCATAGCTGGGTGTCATCAGAACCCTGCAACACAGAGCTGAGAACATCCCCACTAGCACAGAGGCGAAGGCTAAAGAAATGAAACATCTCAGAGGAGCCCTTAAAACTTGTGGATATCCAGACTGGGCCTTTGTCAAAAGAAGTAGAAGGAAAGAAAAGAACACAAATACCAACAGTGAAGGGCAAAAGCAAGACAGGAAGAAGAACATGGTCATCCCATATGTAGCAGGGGTCTCCGAGAAATTAAGAAGAATTTTCAAAAACACAGTATCCCTGTCTGCTTTAAACCGAACAACACACTGAGGCAGCAATTGGTACATCCAAAAGACCCAATACCGAAACACAAGAAAAGCGACATCATATACACAGTGCAGTGAAGAATGCTCTGATTTGTATGTGGGGGAGACCAAACAGCAACTGCATCAACGTATGGCCCAGTACAGAAGAGCCAATTCCTCGGGTCAGGACTCAGCCGTGTACCTGCATCTTAAGGATAAAGGACATACCTTTGAAGATTGTAATGTTAACATATTGGCAAAGGAACGTGACTGGTACAATAGAGGTGTTAAGGAGGCCATTTATGTGAAAATAAAGAAACCAAGCCTAAATAGAGGTGGGGGGTTCGACACCAACTGTCTGCCATGTACAATGCTGTTTTGACACCTTACTCTGGGCGTTCCTATAACACTTCTATGCCACTATCAAATCACGCCCTTAACACCTGGCTGTGATATGCTAATTGGGATTTTCCAGGGTACATAATTGCCAAAGATTCTTGTACAAGTCATTCTGAATTGAGAAAGCCAGTCGGATGACTAGCGAAACGTCTTCAAGAACTAAACTTCAAGTCCAGTTGATCTAATTGAATACAACAGATATACCATGACCTGGATGAATGAGAACCTTCACAATCATATTCCATAGCTTTTGTTTATAATTTTTAGTGTTTAACCACACTGAAAGGTCCAAAATAATAGATCTTGCAGAAGATACATTTCTTTATTTTTAAGTAAAATAAAGATAATCCTGTTGCTAAGATGTGTGGTTCCTAACTTACTGTTTACATACACTTTATTGAGAAAAACAACTTTGTAAAATTAACAGGGAGGAAGGAATACTCCTAACTTACAGTAGTTAATATCCAAAGCAGAAGATGGCTGGGCTGACAGCTCCCTCTTTCCCCCGCTATTTGTTCCCTTAAACACCTTTCAATATTTAAAGCGGGCACACACCAAGGGTGTACCCCCTAAGGGTAACTCTGAAGAGGATGTAGCCAGGGACAGAAAAAGGGGCAGTGCAATATGGAGGGCAAAGAGTGGACAGACAATGGGCAGGGAATGAACATAAATGGGCTGATAGTGGGCAAAGCATGGCTGCAGGATTGCTAGGGCAGGACTCAAGTTCAGACTGTGACACTTGGGATTTCACACGTGCACACACACACACAGGAGGATAGGAGATCATTTGGAGCATGAAGAGCTGCCAGCACGGCCATCTTCTAATTTGGATATCAGCAATTGTAAGTTACAAAGGGCGGTAGGAATACTATCTCCTACCTCCCTGTAAATTATAGATTTCTATTTCACAATCTTCAGGACAGATCAGGATGGGCCAGTGCATGGGTTACACTGTGTTATTATATTAAAATGTTGAAAGACGTTTTAGGGGAAAACCCCAGCTGTTTGTACATAAAGTTGACCCTTGGGTTTACAGCTCATCTAAAACAATACTAAGCATGAGGAAGATGCAATATCAATTTCTAACAGGAAAATTCGATGTACTGTTAGCCCAGGTTTAACTCTTATTTTACATTGCCTGCTTCATTTAAAGTTATGTTTTGCACTACAAGTTAGCGAAAATGAATGCTTTTTCAATCAGGACATAAAAACCCACATATTCATTTGCAAGTGTTAGTGCATCACGGAATCAAAGGAAAGTAAGTAGCACAGAGAAAAAATATTGCACATCCCTCTATATATTTAAAAAAAATGAATATGATTAACAAATGATACAAAACCCATACGACCTGATGTTCTCTCAGGTTAGCGAGTGCTTTTTATTCATTGGAATCGCACATGGAAAGTAATAAAGTTAATTTACATTTTTGTGCTACTATTATTGCAGAAAACTTGACATCTTTTTAATTGGGGAGTAAAAAGCCATGAAGCAGATTGCAACTTACCACATTCCCTCCCGAGAAAAAGTTACAGTCCTGAAAGATGCGGTGCTCGTGTAACCTAGAAATCCTGATAGTTTCTATTGTCACAGCAGTTCCCCTAAGTACTGCGTATGCTCTGAGAGCTTTGGTGTGCGCTCAAAGGAAGAATACCGAGGTAAGTCCGACGTCACAGGCAACAAATTTTTGTTTTGGGGTGGACAGCCCTTTTGAGGCTTTACATTCTATGATATTTTTATTATTACATTGGAACCAATTTATGATACACCAGGTAGAAACTGTTCGCTTCAGATAAAAATAAGATTCCTGGTCTTGCCAAGGAGCAATTGCGGCTTGTGGCCACTGGTTGTCAGGAGGAATCTGTAGCTAACAATACTTGAAGCAAGAACATCCACATCAACTAAGTGGAAACCACAGCCTGTAGCCTATCATATTTCAAGGCCCTTCATTTCATGCAGCAACAGGTAAGACATTTACATTATCTAAATTGTATCTCAGTCCTGACTCTATATGTGTATACATGTTAAAGGTTGAGCAAACGGACTTGTTTTTGCTCTACGGAGCGCACTCCCATGAGTATTTGCTCCACAGAGGTGGCAATAAGGGGAGTCTAACAACATCTAACACAAAAATAAAAAAATTACATTGTTATGATGCATCTTTAAGAATGTGTTTATTTTTGAAACTTAACATACTGTAAGAGTTGATTTCCAAAACCAATCAACAATTTGCTGGTGGTTTTTGTTGTGTATTGTGGGTCTCAGTAGTCAGAAATGGGTTCTCTCACACACCTGCATAGGTTACAGATTTGCTGGGTTCTACCCATGTACCAATACCATAGCCAATGGTAATGCATTCAATATGCTGTGTTTATTATTGTGGGTCTCACTCTTCCTTGTTCAATATCCATAGAGTAAATTCGTTAGCAATAATAGGGACAGCAACTATGTCATTATAAAAGTTTAATATTTCATTAGCTGTCTTGTTTTCAAACTATGAACACTATCATTACAGAACATTTAGACTGTGACCTAATTGTCATGAAAAGTTACTGTATCTCAATTATTTAAATTGTGACTAAGACTTTTGTTCTATTTACTGCTTTTTTTCAGCTTTGCGGCTTTTTTTTACATGTACATATTATCATACACATGCATATTCCAACACCCACCCAAACCATGTATACATATTTTTCTAAATTTTAGTAGCATATGAGTGACAGGTTTAAAGATATAAGTTGAATCATCGGTCTGCAGGCACGGAGCTGGTATCAGATTGGTCTCCAGATAGATTTGTTTAATTTTCAAAGGCAGCTTTTTAGAAAGATTAGTGTGTTACAGATATGACAGTGACACTTGTTATGGGTGATATAACTCATGTCCCTTTATATATGGAAAGAGGTAACTTAAAGTAACCTTCCAATTTTATTTTGTTGTCTTTTTTCTTTTAGAAATTATAATTGTATATATTAAAATGTAATTTAATCAATCTCTCTTTCTTAAGGTGCATACACACGTGCCATTGTGGGGGCTGATTTGCGACACACAATGTGAATGCGAGGACGTTTTAGCCAATAATAATGCCGTGATTTGTCGGCCAAAACAGCCTGCTAACGGTTGCACCAGATGATAATTGTACGTGTGTGGCCGCTCAATCAGCCATCATTGCTGGTCCAACCCAGTGTATGAGCTAACAATGTCCGACAAAGCGATCACACACATACAATTATCGGCTCAGTTGGATATTTTAATCACATGTGTACCAGCCTCTAGATGCAATGCAATTTGGGGAGGCCTAAAAGAGAAATAAATACTAAAATAACATATTAGCATAAAAGAGAACTAAAAACCATGTCAGTTTTCAATGGAAATGGCCAGATTAAAATCTAAACCCTGAACACAAGGTTGGAAAAACCTTTAACCTTTAAAAGATAAATATTTTTATCTACATGAATACACATGCAGAGAAGACTCACAATATGCTGGTGTAGAAGAAGATATAAGTAAATAAATTGTTTCTTAATTTAAGCAAAGAATTTTGGAAAAAAAAGCTAAGGGGTCAAAATGTAAGGGAACCTAATAAATGGTCATTTGTTGCAACAAAGATTTATGGAGTGTTGAAGGATGCTTGCAATAACAAACACACTACAATGTTAAATCCCTATTCTGTGTCTAAGAGAGGTAGGATCTTTGTGCAACTGTAACTTTATCTATGCCTAACAGAGGCAGGTGTCAGTGGTGTAAAACAATTGGCTGTCAGCTTTTAGAGGGCAGGGCATGCTGCAGATTTCTTGTTTTGATCTGCTGTACACTAAAAAGTATGTACAGTTAGACTCCCAGCAAACCTAGAGAGATGTATTATGCGATCTGATACCTAGTTCCCATAGGCTAATTTCACGAATTCTCAACCAGCCATGGTAAAGGAAAAAGTAAGACACAGCTTGTTGTATCTTTGTGAATGTGCTCTATTGGTACATTGTTGTCTGGTGAGCTTAGTTCCCCTTTAAATATTGGATTTTTCATTTTATTTAATTGTTATCATTGAGAATTAAAATGACTTTTGGGTCCCACATTAAAGTAATCTTAAAAATGACTTGTGGGTCTCAGAAAATAAACACAGAGGGGAAATAACAATGAATGTTAGCCCACCACACATAGTTTTACACAGAAATAGTTGTTTTGCTCTCACCCTACTTCTAAAGCTAGCTCTCCCTATTACAAACTCCTACATACTGGCAAGTAGGTGTCTGGCATGGAGACATTCATACTCAGGAGGTTAGTAATGCGTTAAAATAGCTGTTATTGGTGATTTCTGGACATGAGGCTACAAGGTGAAAAACTATTGTTATGATAATGACTCAGTTCTGCAGTGTCCAGGGTCAGCAGAATGTTGAATCTCGCAGTTCTGCCTCCAAACAAGGTTTGTGACAAAACCAGAAAACATCTCTAATTTTAATATGTGCACTAGATTTCACACACACACATATATATATTAACTTTATATTCAACTAGCATCCTCTACTAAACCCGCATGTGTGCATATTCTATATATAGCAATTGTTTGTGTGTTGGGGCTAGATGGAAGATAATATGATGTGGTCTGTTATCATGCTGTCTTGTAAGGTGCCAACTTTCCATCTAAATAGAACTTAACATTTTAAACATCTGTGCACACTAATATGATACCATAGCTATTGTCAAAATGTGCTTCTGCAATTTAATTGTTATGGTTACAACTTGGGTTCCTTTTTTAAAAATGCAGGTTAAAAAAATATCTGTATAAATGGGACATTTTGATTTTTTAGAAATTAAATTAAAGGGCATATCCACCCCCAAAACATTGTAGTTTAAAAAATCCTGTCTTTGATTGGTTGCCTCTCAGCCAATCACAGATGCGGCTGACGCTCCGGCCCCTGCTTGCAAGCAGGCAGCCGGATCGGATCGCTACAGAGAGAAGGCTCTGTAAGTAGAAATCTGGGGATTTTTTAAAAATAAATATTGCGGCGGTTGGGGGTGGGTAGGGGTTACCTACCTTACCCCCAAAGTTTGTTTTGGTTTGGGGATGGACATGCCCTTTAAATATAAATAATAATTTGAGATTCAAATGTGGACATTTCCTGAATACAAAATCTCATTGGGTTCTGGACCAAAACCTATGTCTACCATAAACTAGCTGCAAATGTGCAGAATTCAAATATATAGACATATATTTTAGTTTCCCACTGTTACC
This sequence comes from Hymenochirus boettgeri, assembly GCA_019447015.1. Classification (NCBI taxonomy): domain Eukaryota; kingdom Metazoa; phylum Chordata; class Amphibia; order Anura; family Pipidae; genus Hymenochirus; species Hymenochirus boettgeri. The sequence goes on along the minus strand of CM033473.1, from coordinate 130,907,948 downwards.
ACTAGAAGGACCAGCAATATCAGATCCCTGAAAAGAGATATCCACACTTTTATTTCTTTTATGTGCATATAGAATATCACAAAAGATTCTATTTGTGAAAATAATCAAGGATGATAGCAGTGCCTGACCTTTTGAAATATTATCTGGCAGCATAATCATCAAGCTGCATTAGTTGCACCATAAATAAGTAACAAAATGGGTGGAGGATGAGATTGAATGATTCGTCCCCATCCATCCAGCAGCCCTGTCAAATGTATGACAGTTGGAAATTCCAGATGAGCTACTTGAGCCTCGTATATACATACAATCATGTGAACGAGGCTCGATGGCTGATTGTCGCACGTTTGTGGCTGTTTGTCCACCGGATCTTTGAATGATCCCCAATCAAAACAGCCACACATGTGCAATAATTGCCTGAATCGGCCATTTGTCGCACGCTCGGCCGTCAGGCCTAGTCTGCATGGTCGTATGTGTATAAGCTTTCTGACGCTTTATACGCAACACTTGATTAGACATGATTGGATGGCTAATTTGAAATTCTTTGGCAAGCATTACATTTTCCCCAAAAGTAGCCCAACTATACTAAACATCTTAGAAAAGGAACATACTTTAAGATGGGGTGACTGCCTTTTGTTTCTACGCTGCTAGCTGCTTGTCTTTACAAATATTTCCCAGACCTTTACTTTAAGAATATATATGCCAATGTGCTTCTGCCTAGTGGCTACTTATTTGGGCTTTAAACAGTATATAAGGGATAATTGGCCTCTTACAGTGTATTATAAGGATTTTGCAACACAGAGGTATTATTATATTCTTACCGTAAGTGGAAAATTACTGCATGCGTGATGATTTTGTTTTTTATTTTTTTAATGTGGATGAGCCTTTACAAACAATAGTAACTGCAGTAATTTGAATTTTTAGAAATTCTCTGTAAAAGAAGCAACAACTGTTCATTACTAAAGGTGCCTGTACACATTGGAATCAGATTGTAGCTATACCTTTACCTTCGCACATACACAGGAATGATTGTTCTATACATGGGTGTTGCTACCATGGAGCAAACAGAATCATTTGCTTACAGTACGTGTCCCTGATGGAATCAAGGAAGGTGGTGGTGGTCACGCCCAGCATACTGCTACTGCTTGGATGTTTTTTGTTTTTTTTTAAATGTTCAAGTTGCTTGCACATGCAAGCAGAAGGGAGAGGGGAGCAGGGTAGTGGCAGCCTCTCTGCAGTGTCTCTCATGTTGGATTCATTATTCAGGTCATCTTGTATTTACCAGTCACTGTGGGCATCATATACCAGTCATTGTGGGCATCTTAAACCAGTCACTGAGGGCATCTTATATACCAATCTATGAGGCATCTTATATATACCAGTCAATATGGGCATCTTGTTTTATACCAGTCATAACTGCCAGTCTTTCACAGATTGCATTCCGTCTGCATTATTACCCATTAAAGGGACGCTATACTGAAAAAATTACTTTTCCGTATCTTAATCTATATATAAATATGTGTAGTAGCACTTACTCTGAGGTGTGTGTGTTGCTGCATGCCTTCAATCACTTGAGTCACTCCCACTTCCATACGACCTGACTTTCCCCCCCCCCCCCCAAACTAACTGTCAAGCCTGCACACAGCATACAGCATTCCAACTGTCAAAACTCTGTCACCATTTCAGCTACAGTAGAACTACTCACAGAAGAATAGACTTTGAGACAAGACACTTGATTGACAGCTGAAATGCAAGATGTTTTAAGGTGTGATCGCAGGTGCCGACCCACGATGCATGATGTGTATGAACGGCCGTTTCAGTCAACAATCGGCCCGTGTATGGACACTTTATTGGCTGACAGGCCGGCCAGATCTCCAAATAAGTGGCCTCTTTGCCCAATAAAGTGCCCATACACAGGCTGATTATCGACTGAAACGGCCATTCGTACGCGGGTCGGCACCCATGATAGCACATGTGTATGAAACTTTAGATTGGATATCTAAAGAAATAGATATAGATATACAGGGAGATTCAATAAAAGTTCTTATCGTTTAAAATGGTGCTAATTTTGCCCCAACCAATCAGATCTTATTTAACATTTGTAAGCTTACATCTGATTGGTTAGGGCAAAATTAGCACCATTTTAAGCGATAAGAACTTTTATTGAATAACCCTGATAGTTTCCAGTAATGGTCAATTTAAAATAACTTTTTTTTCAGTATAGATGCCCTTTAAATAGTTACACTTACAGAAAAAACATAGTACAGAGCTGCAGAGGGAGGATAATAAAGTGACCTATTAGCAGTAACCAATACACACAATAATAAATACAATTAATACATTTATTTATTATGTATTTATTATTGTGTGCAGTTATTGGTTACTGCTAATATGTAACTATCTTTATAAGTGAGTGATTCCACGAGTGCTGTAAAGGGACACTTGAGTTGCCTCTCAACTCTGAAGTTTTTTATACAGGTAGTATTTTTGTCTCTTGCACCACCTTTACTGAGGTAGTTGTAACCTCTAGCTATGGGCCTTTGCCTATAAGGATTAACAAACCCGGATCTGGTTCGCAAGTTCGTTTTTTAGTTGTAGAATAATAAAGTGAATCTGATCTTAGCATAGCTCTGTGCAATGCATTTCTCAATACTGTACCTATCTGAAAGTAAATGAAACCTTCACTTTCTTAAGGTGAATGAAACCAGCAGGTCAACCACATAAACTCCCAGCTACCAAATGTCTAATGGCTTCTCAATTGTTCCTCCATCATCACCACCACAAGAATGTGTTTAATTAGAAAATAATCAATTGATCTAATAGGCTGGTGTATGGCCTGCATCAAACCAATAAAAAGACATACATGCCACACTACAATGCACAAAAAATCACTGTGAGTTTCTGAGGACTTTTGCGCTTGTGTCCACTTGTAACCGCTTTGAGGCCACAGCCCTATTAGGATGATTGTGACTGTGCACGCTATCATGTGCCATTCTGTACTGCGCTTCCGAATTTGAACCCTATCAGAGAGCATGCGATACGTACCAAAAATGGTGACCACATGCACTGATAGGGCATGTAGTGGGACCGCTCCAATAGGCTATTACATGCCTGCACTCCCACTAGTGCAATCAGATCCAAAAGATGCTAGTGGGACCTAGCCCTTCCTTGTGTTTGCATTTCCCAGGGGATTGAGGGTAAAAATGCACCTTAAAGGATAAGTATGTTGTAAAACAAAGTTAAAGGGCAACTAAACAGAACAACACTGAACCAGAAGGCAGAACACCTTGATATAAAACCAGTAATCTGTGTCTTACCTCTCATTTTGATACAGGAGCTGGGAAATTTACCTAAATAACATATGGTTTGTGCTTTACTTCTCAGCATTCTAGTATCAGACAGTTTGGTCAACGACCATTATGTTCTGCACATGCTCAGTCCTTAGCTATGGCACAAACTTGTTACAGTTGGTCACACCCATTAATAATCTCTAGCCAATCCTTTTACAGGACAGATAAAGCAAGGAAGCATGTGACTGAGGTCAGGAGGTGTGGTCTGACACTGCACATACACACAGATACTTCATCCAGTTCTTAACAGGCTTTGATTTACTTTAACAGAGTTTACTAAAGTGGCATTTTATAGTTTATTGGTGTTTTTAGGGGGGTTGTTTTCAGATTCTGGAGGATAAAAAATTGGGTTTAGTTCTCCTTTAAGTTTATTTGGAAGCAGCAGCTTTAAAAAAACTTTGTTTTTTTTCTATGCACCTCCTGATCCTACCTTTCCTGTTGTAAAGTTGCCGACATCTTGTATCTGTATTGTAGAGTGTTTAGCTCCACCCATCCGAGTTTTCCTAGATCAGTTGTCCAGAGGGGCGGAGCTAAACACTCTACAATACAGATACAAGATGTCGGCAACTTTACAACAGGAAAGGTAGGCTCATCATTGGCATAGGAAAAAAAAGGGCAAAAGTTATTTTAATGCTGCTGCTTCGAAATAAACTTAACTTTGTTTTACAACATACTTATCCTTTAAAAAAACGCATGACCTATTTATTTGTGTCTGCTTGTGTTCTGCTTTTTTCCATAGACCAAAAGTGGTGAATGCATGTGTTTCGCAAGGATCGCATCACAGCGGGGCCTACTTCCCGCATTTTACATTAAAAACAAAATGTCATTCTGGATCACAAAAAGAGAACATGGCAACGCGTGAAAATGTGGCAAAAACGCGTTGTGTGGCCTAGCCCTGACAACAAGCTTTGTAATGTCAATGACACAAACATTCTATCAAATACCTTTTGTGGGCACTAGTTACTACTAGTAACCAGGGGAAATGATACTAGACAAAATTAAAAAAAAATTCTGATGAGAGAATAAAATTCCCAATCCTATGCTTGAGCCTTTGTCAATTTACTTTGCAAATAATACACTGTAACCTGGATTTTGCATAATACTAAAACTGAATACCTTTGTTACATCAGATCATTTTTAACTTAACCAGAAACAATGCACAGTTACCTTAAAAGGTGTAAGGGTGGGAGAAATCTTCCATTGATATTCTATAATAGTCTTATTGTGACAAGCCTAGTGCGGGATAGCCATGGGGCTTTTTTAGGACTTTTTTTTACCTGAGTCATAGCTTCTGATCTAAACAGATGCTAGTCCATGAATGGGCCCAAACATTGTATTGCCAAGTCTTTGTATTTGATTGTTTTATTTCTATTCCTCTGGAAGTAGGGCTGTTTTATTGCCCGAAGCAGCTTCCCAAGGCAGGTTTTGTGATGTATTCTTGAAACTAATGCTTGTAGACAATTAATGCTTCTTTTGAACACATCCCAAGTTATATTACTTAAACTAGCAATATGTAGCTGCCTCCCACACCCCCACAGGATAATAACTTAACCGTCCACTGTTTTGTTATTGTCTTTCAATCACTCTGACAAAGAGTCAGAAACATTAAATAAAGATGCCATACTTCACAGGTAATTGGCAATTTGGCAATTCTGCATCAGTAATCCAGATTGATCTGTTAGAAAACCAATTGATTCCTGCGTCACTGGGTGTTGCTACTGATATCATTAAATAAGGACTTTATAATTGGACAGGTAGAATTTAAGAATTTGCAAGAGGCCTGGTAAAACAAGAAGACATTATTTTTTTAGTTATCACCTTTCATGATATTGATGATGGCTAAGCATGGCAGTAAGGACTAAAAATAAGTCTTTATCCCCAATAGCAGAAATTCTAGTTTTTTGTTTTTTTTTTTACAAATCCTTCTACAGATACCCTGGAGGCAGCACATTGCACTGGGAACATTTTAAGTAAATGCTTAGCCAGACTAGCATGTTTCTCACACGCCTCTCACATTTTGAGATTGAATGTGAAAAACACGTCTATGCATGACAATATGGGTGGCCACATTGCATGCGCTGTGGCCCATTTTCGGAGTGCATGCGATCAGCATTTTTTTGCAAATTGCATGTGCTACATGCTCAGTAGAGATCTGAGCATCTTTGACCCATCCAACAGCCAATCAGTAGAAATTACTGTTAGGAAGATTCCAAGGATGTGGTGCATTCTGGGAAGAAGAAGGACCGTTAGAACCTGAAATGTCAGCTCACTAATGTCAACAGCAGGGAACAGCAAAGGGTATAAAATCAACTGATTTTTCAAAATGGGAGAGAATATGTAGATTAACTAAGAAGGCATTACACAAACTAACAATTTAACAAATATCGATAATTTCCACTGAACTGTCCCTTTAAGTTACATAGACACTTTGCTCTCTGCGCTGTGAGGAGAATTTTATGTGTGTAAGACAGGGTTTCTGAAAGTGTGTACCAGGGTACTCTGGTGTGCCTTCAAACAGTGTAATACACAACAGTGTATTATATGTCCAAATCCTGGGCACTCTTTTTGAAAATAATTAGTATTTTTATAAAATTGACGTTTTGGTGCTTTATAGTGCACCTTCTTTAAGATACAATTGAGCAAAATGTGGCAAACTTATATGCACTTAACCATGTGCAAACCCATCTGTGCAAAGTTAGCTCCTCCCATATTAACTCTTCATATAAAAATTCATACTTGTACTACATCTTTAAATGTTATTTTGTTTATTTTATTATTTTTATGTTATCTCTGTAAAAGTGCAAAGTGCTATCATATAAAGTGCTGTGTTATAAAATGCTTAGAAAACTGTCTTTGTCTATTTTTTAGTAAAGTGCTATTTCACATATAGAATATGAGAGTGCTAATATTTGCATAAAGTGCAAATGCAACTATATACAATATTTAGTTAAAAACTGTAATAGCAGAATAAGACTCAGAAGAAAACAAACTGATGAATGAAAGAACACCTTTATTGCGCATACAATATACTTGCAAGCAGCTCCCTCTGACCAACAGTAACGGTTGTCACTATTAGAGAGAGAGAGAGAGAGAGAGAGAGAGAGAGAGAGAGAGACTGTGAGGCCTTTTATAGGCCTCAGGTGCCAATACGTCACTGATAATGAAGCAATATATTACATTATGTCAAGTGAAAGAGCGAATAACAATACATTTGCTAATACATAAGTATAAAATCATGGACATGATAAGTCCCTTAAGTTTACCCAAAAATGGTTATTCCGATTCCGGTACCACCATCTCATTAAGGTGACATATTGTCCTTCTACCAAGGACATTATCTTGGTTCCTCTTCTGCCAAGGACAATAAGCACCGGTGGTAACTTATAATATGGCAGATTGTACCTACATGAACACCTGCTCATTAGTACATATGGTTATCTCAAAACTTTTAAATACAGTTTTGCTTAACCCTTAACATCATTTAGGTTCCTTTTTAGCAATCCTTTATGTACATGTTGAAAAATTTCCATTACAAAACATATTTTTATTATATACACAAATTTTAAGATATGCCATACAGCTATTTCACAGAAAATATTTCGTAAGAGACAACAAAGGTCGATTAGAAAAGATCCATTCAAGGAAGCCCGATCACGTGTGGGGTGAAACACGTGCCGATCCTGGCGAGGTGTATGGTGGAGCATGGCGGTATTTGTTTGAGACATCATATCGAGTTTGAGGAATGTGGAGTATCAGCCCTTGGAGCTTTTCTAATCAACCGGGTGAAGACTCTGGCTGTCCGAGGTTTTGGTGACATATAATGTATTTGATTCTGCGTGCATTCCTTTGGACTTAGCCTCTCACTGTAGCCCCAGTCCAAGCTCTAATGGTGGTTTTTTGTCCTTGTTGATTGGGACCAGGAACAACATGGGGAGATACGTACTTTTTATGTTCTTTCCCCCATGTGATTATTGCTCTTTACAGGTTCGCTTTGCTCATTGCTCTTTTTTCCTCAATCCAGCAATGAGCTGCCTTTTCATTTCGGGGATGCTCGATTTTATGTGGTTTTTGTTGCCTATTGTATGTGTTTTATAGGGTGGTTAGCATTGCATTTTATATACTATTGCACTTTAGTGTTATGAGTCCTTTTAATAGTCGTTGGTTGGGGTACCCTATTGGTTTTCAATGAATGATCAATAAACATTTTTTACTAGTTCATCTCCATGTGATTGTGCCATCTTTTGGGGGACTGTCTATGAGAGGTTTTCTCTCTTCTTGTTTGAAGTTAACCCTGCAGCTACTTGGGGTGATTGCTGAGAATGGGTTTATATACAGTACTTACTGTAACTTCTCCACTGTGATGGAGCTTAGTGAGCAGGAAGAGGGAGATCCTGGTGGTGGTTGTTATAGTCAATTTACAATATTGCATTATTCCATCTCCAGTGCAAAAAACAAGCCATGGCTTGATAAAGGTCCCAGACCCAGGTATACATACACACACACACACACACACACATATTATATATAAGATATAAAGAGTAGGGATGACCGGTTCGCGGATCTGAACCCGGATCCGTTGCGGATTTATCCCGTTCGCGAACGGGAATTTTCGAAAATACGTATTTTCAAAAATTTTCGAAATTAAGAGGATTTCTCGTATTTTCGAAAATACGTATTTTCGAAAATTTTCGAAATTACGAGGATTACTCATATTTTCGGAAATACGTATTTTCGAAAAATTTCTAAATTACGAGGAATTCTCGTATTTTCGAGCGGACCGGATTTTGCGAAGTTCGGACATCTCTAATAAAGAGGTGAAACGTCCAAAGGTGCACTCCATGGACTTCTTTTCAATACTTTATTAGGTAAAGTAAAACAATTCAGAAGCTCAGAAGTGCATTCATCTATGTGTTTTGGGCAACATTAATTTTGGTCCTCGTCAGATTTACAGAACCTTGTCCTCCAATCACATTTAACTGGTAAGTGCCAATCCCGTAACCTCCCTCCACCACCCCCTTAACAAACCTTACGCGTACTGCCAATATGGTAGATCACAACCACTAGTGAAAATTGTCAGAGACATCCCAGAGTCACACCCCTGGTTTACCTGTTCAGAAGACAGGAGAAGTAGGGACCAGCGTGGACAACGTCACCACATGATCAGAAGAAAGCAGGTACAGGCTCAGCAAATGGAGGAGCAGCTAAATAAACCAGTCCAGCAACACAAAGGAGGATCCAGGCACAAAGTTCAATAGTAAGGAGCAACCAGGAATAACAGGAACAAAAATAGCAGGAGTCCAGGAAATACAAACAGGAGCAAGGAACCCAGCACAGCTTCAGAGAAATAGCAATGATATTTTCGGGCATCAGAGCAATGTTTCCAGCCCTTTTTCAATCTTCGCGCTCCAGTGTGTCAGGAAACCTTAGAACCAGGGGAAACTGTTGAGAGAAATATACAGATGAAAGAGACCCATTCTGAAGATGTTCTAACTCAAGAAGTCCTCTCTCACCTAATCAAAAAGAAGAAAAACACTTTACGCGGAGCCAGTCCAACCAGGGCCATCAGACCTAATGTTTGCCAAGAAATCTCCCAAGATTCAGCCAATGTTCCATTTACATGATGATTTTTAGAAACTATCAAAAAAGAATGTCAAAATCCTGTCCAAAGGTTCCTGACCTCTGAACTAGATGGCCGCATGTCTGTAGAGCTCTGACATAATCCGGTGAAATCTACAGCCATCACAAGCTAACAAGGGTTTTTACACCCAAAATCAATTCCCAACAACATCACAATGGGGAAGAGAAGGGATCTTATTAATTGTGTCACGCAACAACAACCCCCAGCTACCGCACCACATGGCTTCAACAAAAAGGCCGCAACCCCGGAACCAGTGACAAGGCACAACCTGGACACCCTCTACTCAGATTTGGAAAAGCTAATTACAGAGGCACAGCACAAGACAGTTAGGGGGAGATGAAATAAATTTCCCTATCGCAACTGACCTGCACTTGTTCCTGTGATGTAGTAACCACTTTGCGACTGTTATTGCATCGTGTGAATGTTAGATGTGGTAAGTTGCAACCTTTTGCATGACTTAAAAGCCACAATTGAAAAGGCTTTCATTTTGGTGCAAAAAATGTGTGCAATAATCATCTCTAAATTTATTACATCATTTGCACTGAGCTATTTCCAAAAGTCTATGGAAAGGGTACTGGCAATGAGTAAAAAACCCTCGCCAACCCTATATTACATCAGTTAGTAAGGGGTTTGCACTTACTTTACTTGCATCTCCCTGAATATGAAGTAAAACAAGACCGTGACGCAGCCTTAGAAACGTCTCATGGCAATACTGCCTGCTACTGTGCACAGATGGAGATGGACAACTACTTCAAGCCATCCAGGGCAACCTTAATTTAGACACTAATCCAATTCAATTTTACCAAAACTTGTCCCCCCAAAAATCTGGCAATAAGAAGGGCCCTTAAACCCATTCTCCTCCAGCTTAATTCTGCCAAAATCAGATATCGCTGGGGTTTCCCCTTCAGGCTCACTACAACCCACCAAGGGAAAACAGTCCCAATAGATAAATCTCGAAACGAATACTCTCTCTTAAAACGCCTAGGCCTAGAAACACCTTTGCCGGAGCACACAAGCAACTTTGGAGGCTGCACTCTCCCCCCCAAGGAGACATGGTCCCGACCCTAAAAAAATGTCAGAACAGAAACGAGAAAAGAAACACCTCATAAACCCTCTAAAAGACTGAAACCCCACTGGAGGAAATACTTTACAAACATATGCCACCTCAACCTTAAACAACCTAAAATAATTCAACCCTACCTCCAACGAACCCAATCTTGTCCAAATCTAATTTACCAACTAGACAGGGCATTAAGGACACTCTGTTCACCCTAGCCTTTCACCAACAAAAATAACTCAGATTGGACAACTTCATTACCATTCATTCGAAAATCCTAATGTACAACCCTCATGGAAAACCAACCCTCCAGCTCAACGCCTTTCCAACCAAGATTACCCCTTTCTACTAACCTTCCTCAGCAACCTTTTAAGATCAACTACAGAAAGTTCTAAAGGATATTGGCTGGAACCACCAAACAACTGGAATCAATACTTGAAAACTCTATTGCAATCCAGATCACACCCTGCAATACAAACTTGACATTCAAATAACACCCTAGTTAAAATCAAAATCAGAAAACTGAACTCTATGCAAAATACCCCATACCTGTTCAGGGAAAATCAAAAGCAGTCCTAATGGCCACAATCTTGGATCTACAAATAAACTGAGAGCATAACAAAGATATCCCTTTGGAACAATTAACAGAGGCAACCATCCCCTAACCAGAACAGGCCACTGGCCTTGCTGTTTTACTTTATGTCTCTATTTCTAGATATAATACCTGGCTCTCCTTTGGCGGCTCTCAAACAGATGCACAGACATCTCTATGGGCACACATAGACTCCTCCTCATCTTTTGATATGATCAGGGTAAGTACCCCAAACAAAACTAGAAAGGGAAAGTTTAAGTATAAACTTTGAATTTGGCTTGAAGGGCTGCATTTTAAAAGGGAATATGTGTGGTTGCTGCAGATTTTGAAAGGAAATATCTTGTGTTTGCTGCAGATTTTAAAACTCAACAATGGGAATGATGAGTTTGTAGTGAATGCTTGTTTGGGACAAAAAAAACTTTTGTGTGTACCCAGCCCAAAGTGGTGCAAATTTTGATCCAATCAATCAGAAAGCTAACATCTGATTGGTTAGGGCAAAATTAACACCATTTTCAATTATAAGAAATCCAAATTATAATGAAATGGGAACTATTGATTGTACATGGGGTTGAAATACAAATTATAATGAAATGGGAACTATTTATTGTACATGGGGTTGACATACAAATTATAATGAAATGGGAACAATTTATTGTACATAGGGTGGAAATCCAACTTATAATGAAATGGGAACTATTTATTGTACATAGGGTTGAAATGCAAATTATAATGAAATGGGAACTATTTATTGTACATGGGGGGTGGAAATCCAAATTATAATGAAATGGGAACTATTTATTGTACATGGGGTTGAAATCCAAATTATAATGAAATGGGAACTATTTATTGTACATGAGGTTGACATACAAATTATAATGAAATGGGAACAATTTATTGTACATAGGGTGGAAATGCAAATTATAATGAAATGGGAACTATTTACTGTACATGGGGTTGAAATACAAATTATAATGAAAAAAATTATAAACAGATAAAGGTAAAAAATTATTGTGCCTTTCTTACCTGGGCTACCCCTTAAGTATATCACTATACCATAAGCCCGCCCCCTTTTCCCCCACCACTACCTGCCAGATATTTGCCTCCATTGTTCCCTAGCCCACTCCCTGTCCCATCCTTAAGACCCAATAGGGGCTAGCCAGAACTATGGTCATTATACCTTATGTGCCTTCATTTTTATTAAAATTACATCTGCATTAATATCCTAAATGGCCTACTGTTTGCATACCCTACTATACATAATTAAAAAATTAACCCCCAACACTGACAACCATTTGTGGAGAAAAGGCAAGACCAGGTCTTGCATTTATTTAAACTTATAAACAAAAGTCCCATCTACCATGGGGAATGCAACGTTTAGACTTACAGCCATCTTCCTATGGCTGTCCAAAAGTATCAGCGGAGGAGAGCAGGGATCCCAGCCTGCCCTCCCCAGGCATCACTTTTTGCCCTGGGTTATTGCTATTTGCCAACTTGGCCCTCTCCATTCCCTCCTCGGCATAATTTCAGACCACAGGATTTTCAACTCTGGCCACAACACCTTCTATCTTGCCATTTCCGCGTTTAGTTCGTACACTAGGGTCAGTGCCTTGGTGTCGGTCACGTCATTTTTACATTAGGATAAACCTGAAGCCAAATAATTGTACGAACTCCCATGGATAAAGCCACACCCACTTTAACACTGAAGCGCAAAGGGCGGCATTCAAAAGTTTGGCTCAGGCAGCAAGAACTCTAGAAGTGCCCCTGTATAAAGTCAGTACTTTCTTTTGTGTCCGGATATTCATATAGACCGCCTGGTCTTAATATTGCCTTGTCACAGTTCCAGTCTTTTTTGATTTGGTTAGGGAAATTGTGTGGCCCCGGTTATATCCATATGAGAGTCATCAATGTCATAAGAGGCTTGTAGGATAGCTAATTTAGTCACGGCAGGGGGGAAGTAGAGTATGGGTTAGTATTTTGAAGTTGCATTGTATTTTACGGGGAAGGAGGAAGTATGTATACAAGGGTTAACATTTCAATTAGAAAGGGTAAAGTATACAATACCATTTTGGGCATCTTTTCTGGGTCCAGGTAAGTAGTTATATCAGATGTCTATTTGTATAGTCCAACTGGGGTATGGATAGTGGGATGATTCAATCGACTCCCCTATACCTTTCACATGGATAACATTACCTTTCCATCGTCAGGACAGCTGTAAATCCGTTTCTTTTAAGGTTACCCATGTCAGTTACGGGATTCGAGCCAGTTGGTAGCTTCTCCTGATGAGGAAAAAAATTGGGCTTGTTCTCCATCTAGTACCCGATGTTTAGCTGGGTATAACATGGCGTATTTCACTTGTTTGGATCTCAGTAGGCATTTCCACTTTTTCAGGAAGGCCTACAAAACGGAGGTTACATCTCCTCATCCGATTCTCCAGGTCCTCATGGCACTGTTGTAGGCTAGTGATGGCTGTGGAGTGTTGTTCTGTGTGTTGTCGTGTTGTCGGGAGGCTGTCTTCCAAGTGTCCAACACGGGTTTCTACCTCTGTTACCCTTTCTCTTAGGGCCTGCATATCGTGTCTCAGCAGTGCAATGTCTATCTTAACTTCATCTATTTTTGAAGTCAGGGTACATTGACAGTCCGATATGGCTTCCAGCAGCTTATTCATGTTGCCTGTTTCGACCGTTTGGGAACTGTGTGAGTGTAAGTTTTTCCTGGCTCTTTTCAGGGTGCCGCCATCTTGATCCTGCTGTCGGATCTTTTCTAGTTTTTCCTGGGTGTGTTTGTGTGGTGACATGTTCTATTGTCGGTTGTGGTGTGTACCGGAGTGTACCGGGGTGCCCGAGGGGAGTCTGGATGCTGTGACTCGGTTCAAAGTTGGTAAGTACAGGATAAATTGGTTAGGCCGGTCCGGAGCTCTCTTTACACATGTCTTATCCCATGCTGCATCAGGCCATGCCCCCCACATTGTTACATTTTCAGTGTTCTTTTTAACCTTAAAGGGGAAATTCAGTACAAATACATATGCTTTCAAGTAAAAAGGCTGTATTTTGTCATTTCAATGGCCATAACCTGGACATCCCGTGATTTCTGCATAAATAATTCCAAAGTAACAACTTCCTGTTTGTAGGGCCTAAAAGTGTCCATAATGGTGTCAGTCCCTGGGATGAATTAGTTGCTCAGTAGACATCTAAGCATGTTTGACCCTAACTACAGCCAATCTGAGGAAATTACTGTTTCTACTGGTGAATCCTGGGAAGAAGAAGGACCTGAAATGGCAGCTCACTACTGACCACAGCAATGCATAAGAAAGGGAAAGAAATCAATTGATTTATTTTTTTTAAAATGGAAGACAATATGTAGAATATCTAGGTATGTGTAAGTAAATACATTATTTAAAAAATGATTTATTTTTCCCACTGAACTTCCCCTTTAAAATGAGTCAAATGTTTGAATCAATCACTTTAATTGCACACTTCCTTTTCAAATTGAATATACCCCTGTGATTGTGAAACATTATGCTTTTCAGTCAATGGTGAGTAGGGGTGAGTCTTTGCAGAGCTATTTTTTTTCCTGGGTATTTATTTTAGTTTTATTGGGATTGGAAGAGGGGGGTATAATTACCCCTTAACTCCCTCCTCCCCTTAACAAAGAAAGACCCCAAAAAGTCTATTGCAGATTCCCTTACACTGTCCCTGTATAAAGCACACTGAGCATGTCTTCCCCAATGGGAGAGGGAAGTAGAGGGATAATATAAAAATAAAGAGCATACTTTTACTAATATCATTAATTAATTAGGGATTAACATTTATGAGGTGGTTATTCATTGAAAGTTGCAATTGTGAAAATTGCCTTTTTTTTGTGTGAAATTATGGCAATTTTATGCCATTTTACTACTTTACTATTCCAAATGTGCCGAAATACTGCCATAGTCAGACTGTTAAGAGTGTGGAGGGGAATGGTAAAATGGTATGAGTCATAGTCAGACTGTTAATTAAGTGCATTTTCATTAAATGTATAATTATTACTCATTTGGATTTCATGTAAAGTAAGTTAAGAAGAGGAAAAGCCATGGAAATATAACAACCGTACATATTTTAAAAAGCCATTGGAAGCTGTTAAGTAAAAGAGCATGCAAACCCATTACCCATGAATCCGATGAAACCAAATTGATTTTAGCAAATGCCTAGCTCACACATTACCGCTATCTACCCATGTCTGCATGGGGATATTCAGATATCCATATATAATTTACTTGCATCTATTCTCGGCCTCCATGTATATGTCTAGATCTTTCCACAGAGTCTTTTTTGTTAGTATGGATTACATCCATCTCAGTTGCACATTGGATTTAACTTAAAGTTAATTCATATAGACTGATTTCCTTGTAATCTGCTCACTTAGCCCACAATATCCATAGGTGTACGTAGGTGAATGGAGATGGTGTATGTGGGAGGGGGGCCATTAGATGCTTCATTAGCATTTATGCATGTGGTACAAAATGCACCTTGCCAGATGTGCTTGCCTCTTTGGGTAGAGGTTAAGCACTGTAACGGGGTTCCTATAAACCACAGAGAGTGACTATCGTTCCCCAAATCATCCTCTAATATTGCAATTGGGGCCTTCTGTGAATTCTAATTCACACCAAAACCCACACTTCATTAAAGGTTTAGTGGGATTTTAACACTTGCGTCTCTTATAATTGTTCCCCATCATGTCTAAACTAGCTTCTTCTGCTACTTGTCAATGTCCTCTGGCTCACAAAAAAGCAAAGAGAAAGTATCCCCCTTTAATAAATTACCCATGTACTTGTCTGTCCATGCCAGAAGAAATATGTCGGCATGACATCCAGAAGGGCCAAGGATCGTATTATTGAACATCTTTCAAATATCCGTACTGCCAGAAGGCAGTAATAGTGATCTATTATATCCTTGGCCGCTGTAAATATGGCCTCTAGATATATGCACTTCTTATGGTGCATCCCTCTGCCGATAGTATAGGGTTAAGTTTTTTCCTTTCATTGCTAAAGGATTAGTCCATGCATCATTGGTCATGATAATATGATTTAATTCTCCATATTATGTGGGAGACCCTAGTGTAATACATGGTTTTCCTGATATCTGTACTTACACTTACTTAGATTTGGCAATTACTGATTCTGATCATTGGCTTTTCTATTGCGGCCACTGCTCTGTACGAGAGGGAGGTGCGGCGGGGGTGTGTCTTCACCTCACGATCCGGTTGGTTCCTGGATAACCAATCGAAGTCCCGGTAGGACGTCACTGGGGTTTAAAAGAGCGCATATCCGGAGGCTCGCCTACCTAAGATTAAGTCCTCCACGCGGGGACGAAACGCGTCAGGGGTTTCTTCTCTTTGATTTTACTTGTTAGCTAATTGCTGGGTCAGGGGTTTCTTCTCTTTGATTTTACTTGTTAGCTAATTGCTGGGTTCTTTTGGTTACCTGATCCTCCTCATCAATGATTGGATGAGGGGGGTGTAATACAGATAACTACACTGAGACTTTTGGGTACAGACAATGCCAGTCTGTTACCCTATGACCTATGATATGCATTTTTAATCTAATGGTGTTCGTTTGCACATTCTTTTGAATAGGGACCCAGATTAGGGATCCCTATTGTTAAACTAGGAGGAGCATTGAGTGCTATAGGGCTTTCCCCCCTTTTTTTGCAATCATTTACTAGACTGACTGGTGAGGTGGAGAGTTTTTTTTTCCTCACTTATACAGAGACTAATATAGTGGATGTTATATCTGTTGTATTCAATTAGATCAACTGGACTTGAAGTTTAGTTCTTGAAGACGTTTCGCTAGTCATCCGACTGGCTTTCTCAATTCAGAATGACTTGTACAAGAATCTGTCATCCGACTGGCTTTCTCAATTCAGAATGACTTGTACAAGAATCTGTGGAAATTATGTACCCTGGAAAATCCCAATTAGCATATTCCAGGGCACATAATTGCCAAAGATTCTTGTACAAGTCATTCTGAATTGAGAAAGCCAGTCGGATGACATGAGGGAGCAATACCAGCTGAGGGAGTGATACCAGCTGATGAGGGAGTAATACCCGCTGATGAGAAATTAATACCAGCTGAGGGAGTGATACGACTGACATCCTGGAGGCAGGATTGGAAGGTAATGTAATTCATACAGCATTGGTTTACTTGTGATCCTCAACCTGGTATTGGCTGTTACTTCCTATTTATGCTTCTAGAGATAGTAGGGATGTGCAGTTAGAAATAGGGATTCTCATTAAATACAAAGTGATACCTAAAATAGCCGAATCTCAATTTACCTTCCAAATAATTAGAACGTAAGTGCTTTTTAGCTAAACGTATCATTTTCAATATTAGTAATAAAACCAGGTAGGGAGAAATTGATGGTTAATATACCCTTGTTACACATATATATATTGTTATATGCACACACTGCTACAGAAACTGTATAAATATACACTATTAAACAAATGGCAAAATCTGACAATAATAACTCTTTATATATTATTTGGTCCTGACTCTATATTATATATACTTTAGCTTGTGTTGCAATCCAGTTATATTTGTAATTGTTTAATTCTAATCTAACTCCTGTTATCTCAGGGCAGGGGGACCCATCTCACATTTACTATCAACCTATAAAGTCAACCGTATTCTACTACTTGACTAAATAGTTTTGTTGATATTAACATTTTTCTTTTTCAATGCAGTCATGCAGGTAAAAGATCAGAAAAAACTAGAAGGAAAGAGGAGAAAAAAGCAAATGAGAAAAAAAAGGAAGGAAGAAGTCCAGAAAAAAAAGGCACTTGACATAGAGCAGGACAAAGGGAAGAAGGAAGAAGTCCAGAAAAAAAATACACTTAAGATAGAGCAAGACCAAGGGAAGAAAGAAGAAGTCCAGAATAAAAAGGGACTTGAGATGGAACAGGACAAAGGGAAGAAGGAAGAAGTCCACAAAAAAAAGAGACTTGAGATAGAGCAGGACCAAGGGAAGAAGGAAGAAGTCCAGAACAAACCAATGGGGGGGCAAGACAAAAAGGAAGAAAAATCAGAGGGAGGGCAGGACCTGAGAGAGGAAAGGCCTGAAGGGGAGCAAGACCCGTGGGAGGGCAGGACTGAAGGGGGGGTAGGGTCAAAGGGAAGGCAGAATCATGTGGAGGGAAGACCGGCAGGGTATAGTTTTCCGGTATAAGGACGAAAGGTGGAAAGAACGCTGGAAAAAGGGAAAGGATGTGAGTTGGGGAGACATAGATTGGGGCAGGACTACATACGAAAAACCAGATTGGGGGCAGGACCTAAAGAAGGAAGACTGGAGGTAGAGCCGAACCAAATGGGGGAAAAACCCAAGGGGAGCAAGACCAAAGGGGGGACAGGACCAGAGGGGGGGAAGGCCGAAATGGGGCTAAGACCATTAACATGACTGAAGGAGGGGAAGGACCAAAGGGGGGACAGAACCATGTGGAGGGAAGACCGGCAGGGTATCAGGACGAAAGGATGGAAAAGAAACGCTGGAAAAAGGGAAAGGGTGTGAGTTGGGGAGACATAGATTGGGGCAGGACTTACGTGCAGAAAGAACCAGATTGGGACGGGACCTAAAGAGGAAAACTGGAGGTAGGGGCTGAACCAAATGGGGAAAGACCCAAAGGGGAGCAGACCAAAGGTGGGACAGGACCAAGGGGGGGAAGGCCGAAATGGGGCTAAGACCATTAATTGGGAAGTCATAAGGTGTAACATGACTGAAGAGGTAGGACCAAGGGGGGGCAGAACCAGGTGGAGGAAAGACCGGCAGGATATCAAGATAAAGGATGGATAAGAACGCTGGAAAAAGGGAAAGGATGTGAGTTGGGGAGACTAGATTGGGGCAGGACTTACGTACAGAAAGACCCAGATTGGGGGCGGGACCTAAAAGGAAAGACTGGGGTAGGGCTGAACCAAATAGGGGAAAGACCCAAAGGGGAGCAAGACCAAAGGGGGGACAGGACCAGAGGGGGGAAGGCCGAAATGGGGCTAATACCATTAATTGGGAAGTCATAAGGTGTAACATGACTGAAGGAGGGGTAGGACCAAGAGGGGGCAGAACCATGTGGAGGGAAGACCGGCAGGGTATCAGGACGAAAGGATGGAAAAGAAACGCTGGAAAAAGGAAAGGAGGTGAGTTGGGGAGACATAGTTTGGGATTAAGGGTGGCTGGGTTGGAGGTAGGGCAGGACTGGGGGTGAGCAGACCTGAAGGCATACAGGAGTAGGGAGGCAAGACAGGAGGAGGGCAAGAAATAGGGAGGCAAGACCACAGAGGGGCATGCCCAGAGGGAGACAGAAAAAAAGTTATATTTCATCCACTACCTCTAAGTGCCCTATTGGTTGGCCTAGGTTGCTTATGCCTAGAAACAGCCATGGTTGCAGGACCAGATGGGCAGCAGGCTGAAAGGTGGACAGGACCAGAGGGAACAGGCCCTTGGGTGGCAGTACTAGAGGCGGCAGACCTTTTGGGGACCAGAGCAGAGTAGAGGCAAAACAAGTTAGGAGCAAGACCATATAGCATAACCCTTTTTATAAGCCTTTAACTCCAGTTAATCCAGGGTATAATCCGATCACCAATTGGGTCAGGAAGGAATTTTTCCCCCTCTGAAGCATATTGTTTTTAGGGGGGGTTTTCGCCTCCTCTGGATTAACTGTTAAATAGGTAGAAGTAAAATAAATAAAATTAATTCATTTTAAAACTATTTGGTGTCTGCCTTTTTCTATTTCTCCTGTCAACTTTTCCTTTGTTTACTTGACCATTAAATATGGAGAATTGTTACCTTTTTAATCAAATACACAAGTATTAGGAGTGGGCTGCACACATCATAAACATTAAAATCGATCTTTAAACATTAAAAACACATCACAACGCCTGCAGAGCTATTCAGCATGGGAAGGACAAGGAAGGTGCCCGATGCGTTACATGACGTCAGGTCACTGCATATGAGGACAGCAACCCTGCCATATACCATACCATATATAGAGAATATAAGGGGATATATATATATATATACAAACGTAATATATGTAATTAAAAAGCACATCATATTATTGGAAAAAACTCTATTGTATTAAAGCATTCTATTCTTCCATATAGCATCTTGTGTTGTCAAGGATTACTTTCACTCCTTGGCATGAATCTGCATACTGGCTCCTATCCTAAAGTGTGCATCTCTGTTGCTTGTGCTATAGTTATTGGCCCTGCGGTAGAGGGCTATACTGAGATAGCACCTTTAATAAATAGGCAAATTGACAAGGATGTGCCTGGGCCCAAAACCTACATATAGTTCTATTTATTGTACATGGGAGGGTGTAAATCCAAATTATAATTAAATGGAACTATTTATTATACATGGGGGAGTAGAATCCAAATTATATAAATGGGAACTATTTTTGTACATGGGGTAGAAATCCATATATAAATAGAAAGGGAAAGTTTAGTATAACTTTGAATTTGGCTTGAAGGGCTGCATTTTGGAAGGGAATATGTGTGTTTGCTGCAGATTTTAAAACTTAATAATGGGAATGATGTGTTTTTAGTGAATGCTTGTTTGGGACAAAAAAAACTTTTGTGTGTACCCAGCCCAAAGTGGTGCTAATTTCGATCCAATCAATCAGAAAGCTAACATCTGATTGGTTAGGGCAAAATTAGCACCATTTTCAATGATAAGAACTTTTATTGAATCTCTCTGTATCTTTTTGATGATTGGTCAAAATTAGTTTTTTGACTTTAGTTACCCTTTATGTATGGCTGCCACAGTATGGATAAGTAGATCAGTAGGTGTGTGTACCTGTGTCAGGTTGGGGTTAAAAAAACAAACTTTTTTGATGATTGGTCAAAATTTGTTTTTTTACTTTATTTACCCTTTAGGTATGGCTGCCACAGTAATGATAAGTAGATCAGTAGGTGTGTGTACCTGTGTCCGGTTGGGGGTTAAAAAAACAAACTTTTTGATGATTGGTCAAAATTAGTTTTTTTTACTTTAGTTACCCTTTAGTATGGCTGCAACAGTAATGGAGGGTAGTCAGTAGGTGTATGTAATTGTGCCACATGGGGGTTAAAAAAACAACTTTTTTTATTATTAATCAAATAATTTTTTTTGACTTTTGTTACCCTTTAAGTATGGCTGCCACAGTAATGGATAAGTAAATCAGTAGGTTGTGTACCTGGGTCTGGTTGAGAGGGTATGTCTTTTTTGTTGTTTATAACCATAAACTATCTTTTATTGAGGATAATCTTAATTAGTTTTTTTGACTTTAGTTACCCTTTAAATATGGCTTCCATGGGAATGGAAAGGTAGGTCAGTAGTGTGTTTGCCTGGGTCTGTGTGGGGTTTTGGGGTATCACCATTTGTATTTATGACCATAAAAAAAACTGTTTTGAAATATCCATTTTAGGATTGTTACCATATAGTCTATGGGAAAAAATGTCCGAAATTCGCCAATACGCCGTAACACTTCCGCGGATTCCTTATCTAGAGATAGAAGCACACTTCTCCTATATGCCCCGCACGTCTGAACCAAATTCATGTTTCTAGCTCAAAAACTGTGGAGGAGATACGGTCCAAAAAGCGGAAGAATAAAACGGAAGAAGAAAAAGAAAAAGAAAGGAAGAATAGAAAGAACAGTTTTGGCTTGAAAAAGACAAGAAGCAGTGGAGAGTCCTCTCACACACAACACCCACCAATTATGGCTAAACCACTTTTTGAGTTTCTACCTATAATGCTGAACTCCTAAACGACCCATAAAGAGACGTATGCCATGCAATATACAAGAAAGAACCCGGTGACATAGGGGATATTTATAAACAAGCAATATTTTTGCCATTTCGCTACCGCAGTTCATCGCATGATAAACAGCGCTATTTACACTGTATTTATAAAAAAAATGCTCGTTTCCATTTTTGCAGAAAAGTATCTCTGCAACGATGTGTGACAGTAGTCTGTGCCTTATTCATTGTGTTAAGTGTGGTATCATGGAGAATTGCACTTTAGTGTCGGCCATTACCAGACCAGAGAGGGTGAAATTTCAAAGCTATTTTTGTCATTTTTTTATTAAAAACTATTTATAAATAGGTGAAGTTTAACCTTTTTGCCAACTGTTCGGTCTTTTGCATTTTTAACAGAATTTTCACCAAACATCATTATTTACAGAATGTTCCATTAACATGACTATTTCTAACACAGCACATATGTATGTTCCCATATTAATGTAACTGGTTTAATAATAAGTTGCAGTTTGCTGAAATAATTAATAAAAATTAATAATATTAATATAATAATTAATATATCCTATTAATAAATAGAAAATTCCCTAGGTATGTTTTACACTATTTATCATATATTTTGCTGACGAAAACACCACGTGTTAGGCTTTTTCAAATACAAAGATAGGTTAACCAATTAGCCACCAGGAGTATTACCTATTTACCAAACTTAACTTTTTGCCACATTTTCAGCATTATTAGTGCTAGTTTTTGCTACTTTGATGAAAATTCACCTTTTTTATAACTTTTATAAGAAAAGTTGAAAGTTTAAAAAATTGTGGTGGATGTCTGGTGGCAAAAAAAAGCAAAAATAATGCCCCTTTTAAATATGTCCCCATCTGATTATATGGGTAAATAAGAAAATTGTTCCGCATTTAATCGCAATCGCATTTCCAATACTTAATGAAAAAAAGCATGCGAAAATGCAACAAATCGCACATGAAATCGCGTTTTGTGTTGCAGTGTGGCCAGTGTGGCAAAGCGGGAAAAAATCCCTATAAAAGCGAAATCTCAGATTGTATTAACAATCTGGGTATTTATAAGTATTGAGAAACACTCCACAATGTACTGACATCTTCCATGGACCCATTGGCAGGCTAAATAAAGGGCACTTATGCGTTTTTGTCACCTCAGACTTGGTGAATTTGAATGGCTGTACTTAACGCAAAAAAACACTTTTTGCCATTTTATAAATATGCGAAAAGGGGCGTTAATGACTTTCCCCCACTCTTTATCACTGCTTCATAAATTGTGAAAAGTCCAATTCGACGAAAAGGCAGTGAAAATGAGGCGGTTTAACAAACCTTTATAAATATGCCCATAGTCTTTATACAAGAGACACGTTTTCTGAAAGGTTAAGAACTTTTCCTCCCAAGCAAAAATACTCAAAAATAGGAATCCAATCTCATGAAATGTGAATCTTATAATGCTTACTTATTTATTGCGGTGGTCCGGGTGTAAGAAACCCCAGACCCCTCGTTCCTCCAGATACAAGAATGAACACTTCCAATAGGATTCAACAATATATATTCGGGAATTCCCGTGCTTCTTGGTGACCCAGGTGCAGAGTGCCCCCAGTCCGTCGCTTGAGACCAAATCCCACGATATAACAAAGAAGAAACGGCACTGCATCAACCAGGAAAAGAACAAGGACTCCGGATACAACACGAATGAATGAAATCACAGCTTTATTAACAATACGCTGACGCGTTTCAGACCTCCCGGTCCTTAACCATAGGCCCGGTCCTTATGATTAAGGACGCGGAGGTCTGAAACGCGTCAGGCGTATTGTTAATAAAGCTGTGATTTCATTCATTCGTGTTGTATCAGGAGTTTCTCTGGTTCTTTTCCTGTTTGATGCAGTGCCGTTTCTTCTTTTGTTATATCCAAGCAAAATACACAGCACATTACTATTCCTCTGCTTGGTCAAAAAGAGAGGATTGCACTATTGATACACAAAGATGCTATTTTCAGTTATTCAATGTGAGAGAGATCCTGAGGGACATTTTTAAATTAAGTATCTACAAGTATGCTAGCCTCCAACACTCTATACATTAGCAAATATATATGCCCCACCACAAGACAAGCAACATTCTACAATACCCTAGAACAAAAACTCCTAAAACTAAACCTGGACACACTAATCCTACAGGAGACTTCAATGCAACATTAGATCCATGGATCGATAGATCTCTCCTTCCCTCTAAACCAAGTCGGCAAATACTTAACCTATGGGACGCCTGAAGCTAGATCGATAAAACACACACAAGAATAGATTACATATTCATCAATTCCCAACTGATCCCTACCTACAAGAAGCAGACATTGCACCTATACATGGTCCGATCACGCTCATGTCTTAGCAATTTTTCTTTAGGTAATCCCCTTCCATACCAATATTAAGGGCAACTGAATGAATCAATATTATCAAATAACGATATGTTAACAACCCTCGACAAGCAGATCAAAGTTACTTTGAGGAAAACACTATACCTGAAACTACCACTTCTATAGTATGGGCTGCACACAAGACAGACTACCACCCCATCTCCTTTATCAAAATAAATTTAAAACTACTCTCCAAATCATAGCAAAATGCTTAAATATTCATTTATTTATATATTTTTTGGTTTATATAATGCTATGTTTTCTTTACTACATATTATTTATTTATGCTTGGACATTATCAAAGATATGATTTATCTAAACAAGAAATATGGCATAAATTTAACTGAAACTAAAGTAAACCACTAAGACATCGTTTACATACCATATCTTTACCACTGCCACACCAAATGTGTTATAATTACAAAGTTACATTAGTTTACTTGAAATCGGAAAACCAATAAATACATCGAAAAAATAAAATCCTGGCAAAAGATTTTCCTTCTCGCAAATTTAAAAAGACGTATCCTTTCAATTGATCCATAACTAACCCCTGGGATTCATCCCAAGTTAACATGGTATCATCAAATAAGATACCTAAGCTTCTTGAGACACTATGGATAAAAAGAAGAGTCTCTGCGCAAAATAATCTACTCTCTATTTGGTGGGTTCTCTGTCCTCCCATGGAACCCACAAGTCTGGCTCGGGCCAATTGGTACTGGTTATCTAAACTTGAGACTAAAATAGTCCTCCCAGGGATGAGTAACTTAAACTAATCCAATGTTAAAAATACAAATGAATTGATCACATAGCTTCTATGGATTTCCTCAAACTTTCAGCAAAATCATAAGTGCTGCCATTGTGGCCAGAGGGGCCTTGTGGCTAGAAATGGAAAGCTGATGCTCATTTAAAACAAAGCCTCCATTCTTTTTAAAGGGGGTTTTCTTTCAGCTCAAAGTGAAAGAATTGATTAAGAGAATCTCAGCTAAGAACAGCCAGATTTAGCAGAGGTGCTCCCACCTCATCCTATCCCATCCTCAACTTTTAAACGACAAACAATACCGAGCAGGCAAGCTATTTCTCCAACAAGAATCATGAGGTGCTCCTTCTCTTCAGCCCTTTCCAGGAAGAGGCACCGGCCAAAGACCAGACAATTCTTAAGGTTTGCGAGCCCATCATCTCCGTGGGGGGGAATACTTTTCCTTCTTCAGGGAGATTGAGCTTGGTCGACATCGGACTTGTGGATCCTAAAGACAAAAAACTTCAGTTTCACTCTTTTAGGCTAATAAACAGGTTCCTCTCTTCCAGAACACCTTCCAATGACGAAGCCAGAACAGCACTATCTTCGATTCTCCTGAATCTCCAAACAAAAAATATCATAGAAAAAATTCCAATATCCCAAGGAAACAGGGAATCATTCCCACATGGTCTTAAGAGAAAAGATAAGCGAATTCCGACCAATCTTAAATCTAAAATTCCTCAACTCTTACCTTTCATAAAGAGGGTGACCCTAAATGAAGAATTTTTTTAGGGATTCTTAAATTTAGGCCACAAAGTCAATGTCTTGAAGGAAGAAGAGAGTTTTATTCACAATTTCAATGTAGATAGCAAATACAAAACCTGTAAGAAGTATTTCAAATACAATTCTCTTATATGGTGGTTTCTTGCCAAAGTGTCTAAAGTGAGCGATGTTGGGTGTCCTTCTTCTCTGGAGACTCTGCTACTGAATATTGTCCTTCATATGGTGACTTTTTATACAATTTGAGACAGTATTGATCCTGAAACCTAACCAATTTAGGAATACCAACTAATTTTGAAAGTGTTCACATGTCCGTTTTTCATCCAAATTAATAACACCCAATCAACCATTTTGATTGGATGCTAAAAATAGACATCAAAGATGCCAATAGTAATCAGAGACAAATAAGGTCTGTCCAATCTCTTATAATGAAAGCTAGGTTGCTCCCATTTATTGTGCAGACACAGCAAAAGTAAGTTTTGTCTCGCAGGCCTTTGTTAAGTGTTACAGACTCAGCATTCCCCACACCTTTTGTACCCTCAATACACTGTGACCTCTAGTGACCTCACATACATCATGCTACCTCCTATCGTTTCGGAACATTTCCAGCAATTGTGCTGACCCTGTACAACCATTTGTGTTGCTGATTACTGAAAGATACTGACAGTGAGGTGGCCAGGGAGTAAGTTTTGACAACAATGCGAGTCCATCTGGTTGGGGTGCAAAATATCCTCAACCTTTCAAATTGGAGAGAGATGATGGCGGTTCCCAAGCCCTGAAACCCTATCCGAAGGACAAACCATGTCCAAATTAAGACAGACA
Source organism: Hymenochirus boettgeri (assembly GCA_019447015.1). Classification (NCBI taxonomy): domain Eukaryota; kingdom Metazoa; phylum Chordata; class Amphibia; order Anura; family Pipidae; genus Hymenochirus; species Hymenochirus boettgeri. Next base: position 130,881,793 of record CM033473.1, on the reverse strand, counting down.
ATGTCGCAGTGGTAGCTTATGTGAACAAGAGTTGGGGTACCAGGACGCTCTTGTCTCTGGTTTGCCAGGCCGATTTTATCCTGGGCAGAATTTCATCTCCCCAAATCAGCGCCTCCCACATTCAAGGAATCCTCAAGAAAGAGCAGATTACCTCAGCAGGAGAATTGTAACCCAAATCAATTGCAACTTCATCCAGAGCTGTTTTCCCTCATAATTTAAAGTTGGGCATTCCTTACATGGACCCTATGGCAACTCAAGGGAATGCCTAACTGAAAAAGTTATTTTCAGGTTCAGGGATCCCAAGGTGACAGCAAGGGATACTTTCTCCTTTAAATTGAGTCACCACCTTTTCTACATCTTTCCACCAAGCCGTGAGGTTCAACTGGGGCTCTCCAGATGTCAGTCTCCACACCAATCAGACTTTTAGTTGGGATCTCTTTCAACAGGTCAAATCCATCACTCAGATTTGGCAACCCTGAATCTAGCGGCCTGAAGTTGAAACCAGTTTGATGAAAAATAGAGGCTTATCTGAGGCATCCATTAAAACTCTGTATCATCTCGCACCTTACATGTAAAAAACTCTCAAAGAGTTTCTACAAGAAGGCCTCATGTAAGCTTAGCCTATCAATACAAAATCAATGGTTACGGCCCTTTTAGCCAAAGCAGATCACTTAGGACATCCGAACCTTGTCCTTTTCTTGTATTCTACCCAATCAAGGTAGTGTTAAGACAGATACTTATTTTCTACCGTAGTACATCATATCACATACCGTAATCAAGATATTATCCTTACATTGTCCAATCCCAGATGAGCAAATTCTATTCCTACACCCTTGTGTGGGTAGATCCATCAAATGTACCCTGAGAAAACCATAGGTCTGTGCAAAACTGACTTTCTCTTTGAACTCTTCTCTGGTCAAAGGAAGGAACCCCGGATACATCATGCATCAAGCACACATATGCTAGCAGGGCAGAGGCATTACCCTCAAGGTAATTTCACATTATTACATTCACTTCAGGCCCTGCCTTGAAGAGCTTACAATCTAAGCACATTTTTTGACACATTCAACCTATTAGTGTGACTTGATTGTGGGAAACCCGTGCAAGCACAGGGAGAACATACAAACTCCTTGAGGATGTGTCCAAAGGGTGGATTTGAACTCAGGACTTCAGTGCTTCAAGGCCAGTGTTAACCACTGAGCCATCTGTGCTCAGCCTCTCTCTTTATGACAGTAAAACTTTGAATCATCCACATTTGGAATTGTTCCCATAATAGCCATTGGGAAAAAATCCTTAAAGGTAATTTACAGTTAAATCAAAATTCAGTCCATTTCAAAGCTGTCCCTTTCCCACACACCCTATGTTACTCTTATTTTTCTAAGCCATTGCAAAGCTTATCCCACTTTACTTGCTGGCTCTTCCTCCTCCATAAATCTCGTTCAATCTGCCACTCTGCACTCCTGCCAAACTTGCTGGAGGTGAATGTTATTCGGTCAGTTAGTCAGAACTGCCCTGCTAGCCTTATATTACACTTAAAGTTTCAAGGTCTACACTGTAGAAAATGAATGTTTGGGGGTATTGAGCTGCAGCCTTGTGTGACTAGATATGTGGTTAATCTTTGAATTGTCCATGTGCGGTTCATATAAAGTATTTTTCTTTCCTTTGTCATTGGCTTTGCAAGCATATTGTAATATGGCATCTGAATTGTGTTTTCTGGGGGCACTGTATGTCAATCAACCAATTTGGTAGATTGCATTACTTTTAAATTTAGGGGTTATTGAGCAACATAGTTTACCCTAAAAAATGATTAATGTGAAATTTTGTACCCCATTTAAAGGGAAGTTGATATAAACACTTTGACTTTAAAGGGGAAGTTTATATGATACACTTTGAAGTTAAGGGGAAGTTGATATAATATGCTTTAAAGTTTATCATATTATGCGTTAATCTTGGCTTTAGGGGATGTGAACCCTCCCTGAAATGAGTTTTTGGCAGGGTGGGATGTCTGTAAACGTGTGGTACCACTCTGAAACTGTGCAATATAGTGTTTGTGCATGTTGTAGTGTGGACATCACACATATAGAAACACCATGATTGTACAGAGCTGCAGGGGGAGGACACTGAAGGGAACCTGATCTCAGCACAGCTCCGTGTATGCGTTTCCCACCAGCGTGGATAGGGATAGGTCACACTACAATAAGCGTAAAATGCCCAAACGCAATGTTGAACTTTGATTTGCCAAAAAAAGTTATATCACGTGCTCCGAAAACGGATTGCAGCCACGTGTTGGCCAGTATCTGTATATCCGTCAATAAAATTACTTGTGCTTTAACCCTTTCCCTGCCACAGATCGTATATTCACATCTGTGCAGTGAATGCACAACTGCCACAGATCGTGATATACGATCTGTGGCTCCCCCTCCCAAAAAATGTTTCCCCCCTGCTAGGGCCGATCGGGGGGCAGCATTCAACTGCCCCCCTAGTCCCCTCGATCCCCCCTCGGTTTCGTCCAAATCCGAGGGGGGGATCGGGAGATATCCTACCTTGACCTGCCTGCCGTCCCACGTGGAGTTGGGGAGGAAGCTGAATGGGAGACCCCGGTGACATCACGAACTTCCTCCTTCACCGGGTTTCTTCCCATATGAGGTACAACTGCTGCCCCTGGTGGTCTAGTTTAGGTACTGCAGCCTGATCTCAATTTAGATCATGCTGCAGTACCTGGTATAGCACAAGCTGTCAGCTGACAGCTGTACTAACATTTTGTGAATGGAACTCAAAGTTCCATTCACAAATAGAGATTTTTTCTAAGTCTTTGCTACTTAGCGAAGACTTAGAAAAATGGGGACAGAGATCAAAATTTGGTGATCACTTCTGATCACCAATTATTGATATTTGCCAATGAATGAAAAATTACTTCCTGAAAAGGATTTCCGGGAAGTGTTTTTTCCATCGGATTTCGAATTGGAAAATGGGCATTTATGCCCGTATTCCAAGTTCTGTATACATTCCCTAAGATGATTTGATGATCTCTTTGGGATGATCCCCAAAAAAAAGGGGAAATGCACACAAAAAAAATCTTAAAGTGATACACACACCTTTTTTTTTTTTTACCCTAAAACTAATAAATTAGCAAAAAACGTTGTCTTCTCCAAGCTCCCAATGTCCCCGGTGATATCGGTAAAGTAAACGCGGATCATTTTATTGTTGGATTTCAAGGGAAACTAGACCTATTTTAGTAGGAAATTTTGCAGAGGTACCAAAAAAAGACCTTATTGAATTTTAGGATCAGTAAAGTGTGCAAAAACTTGTGTGACTCGCTGCGTACTAACTGGTTTTCACTAAAATACCACTAAAAGGGGGAGTGGGATAGTGTTGGGGGGTGGGTTGTGGCATTTTTTAATTTTTTCTTGTATTGCAATTGCGCATGTACCCATTTGAGCTAGTTGTGGCCCCGTCTCCGTTTGCACCCACCCTTATGGCATACCGTTTGATTCAGACATTGTGGGAACTGCCATTAGTGGGTTTTTTTTACTTCGCAAGTGGGTTTAGGGTAGATTTCAACCATTGAGTCCTCTTATTTTATTTTTTCACAAAATCTCCTAAAAGCACGGAGTTTCTATGAATAGCAGCGTCTGGAATTCTTCACGTATATACAAAAGCATGATACCATCACGTAGCTGAAGGTGTGTAGCTTCCAAAATATATAGTTTGTGGGGGGTATTTCAAAATTGATTAGGCTGTTCAAATTACAGAACACTTTGATTTTTTCTTGTAATTACACTTGTGCATGTGTCCAATTTGAGCTAGTTGGTGGCCACGTCTCGGTGCGCACCCACACTATGGCATACCGTTTGATTCAGGATATGTGGGAGATTGACATTTAGTGGGTTTTTTTGCTTGTCAAAAGGGTTTAGGTAGGATTTCAACCCTTGAATCATCTTATTTTATTTTTTACAAAACCTCCTAAAAACACGGAGTTCTTTGGATCACTGGGTCTGGAATCTCATGTAGCCATGAAAGCATGGCACCGTAACGTAGCTGAAGTGTGTAGATTCCAAAATATATCGTTTGTGGGGGAATTTCCATGTTTCAGGACTGTTCCTTAGAAAAAGTGTAGGCTGTTCAAATTACAGAGCACTTGATTTTTCTTGTACCTGCATTTGTGCATGCGTCCCATTTGAGCTAGTTGGTGGCCACGTCTCTGTGTGTCATCCACCATATGGCATAACGTTTTATTCAGAACATGTGGGAGATTGATATTTAGTGGGGGGGTTATTTGTGGGGGGCATTTCCAAGTTTTGGGGGCTGTTGAAATTACAGAGCACTTTGATTTTTTCTTTGCAATTACACTGTGCATGCGTCCCATTGAGCTAGTTGGTGGCCACGTCTCTGTGTACATCCACACATATGGCATACCGTTTGATGCAGGATACGTGGGAGATTGACATTTAGTGGGTTTTTTGCTTGTCAAGTTGGTTTAGGTAGGATTCAATCCTGAATCATCTTATTTTATTTTTCACAAAACCTCCTAAAACACAGAGTTCTTTGGATCACGTGGGTCTGAAATTCTTCATGTATGTATGAAAGCATGGCACCGTAACATAGCTGAAGGTGTGTAGATTCCAAAAATATATAGTTTTGTGGGGGAATTTCCATGTTTCGGGACTGTTTCCTTAGAAAAAGGGTAGGGTGTTCAAATTACAGAGCACTTTGATTTTTTCTTGTAATTGCATTGTGCATACGTCCAATTTGAGCTAGTTGGGGGCCACCTCTCTGTGTACATCCACACATAGGGCATACTGTTTGATTCAGAACAGTGGGAGTTGATTATTAGTGGGGGGTTTTATTTTGTGGGGGCATTTCCAAGTTTTGGGGCTGTTTGAAATTACAGAGCACTTTGATTTTTTTCTTGCAATTACCTTGTCATGCGTCCCATTTGAGCTAGTTGGTGGCCACGTCTCTGTGTACATCCACGCATATGGCATACAGTTGATTCAGAACATGTGGAAGAGTGATATTTAGTGGGGGGGGGGTTATTTGTGGGGGGCATTTCCAAGTTTTGGGGCTGTTTGAAATTACAGAGAACTTTGATTTTTTTCTTGTAATTACACTTGTGCATGCTCCCATTTGAGCTAGTTGGTGGCCACGTCTCTCTGTGCACCCACACATATGCATACGTTTGATGCAGGATACGTGGGAGATTGACATTTAGTGGGTTTTTTTGCTTGTCAAGTTGGTTTAGGTAGGATTTCAATCCTTGAATCATCTTATTTTATTTTTCACAAAACCTCCTAAAAACACAGAGTTCTTTGGATCACTGGGTCTGGAATTCTTCATGTATGTATGAAAGCATGGCACCGTAACATAGCTGAAGGTGTGTAGATTCCAAAATATATAGTTTGGGGGAATTTCCATGTTTCGGACTGTTCCTTAGAAAAAGGGTAGGCTGTTCAAATTCCAGAGCACTTGATTTTTCTTGTAATTGCATGTGGGAGATTGACATTGAGTGGGTTTTTGGCTTGTCAAGTTGGTTTAGGTGGATTTCAACCCTTGAATCATCTAATCACAAAACCTCCTAAACCACGGAGTTCTTTGGATTACTGGGTCTGGAATTCTTCATGTATGTATGAAAGCATGGCACCGTAACGTAGCTGAAGGTGTGTAAATTCCAAGAATATATAGTTTTGGGGGTATTTCTAATTAGAGGGGTGTTTAGTCTGACAAATCTGAAAAGTTGGCTGTAATTGGGCCATTGTTCCATTGGCTCACTTTGTGGCTAGTTGATTCCACGTTTGCGTATGTAACCATACATAGGGCATACCGTTTGATTCAGGACATTTAGGAAATTGATATTTTTTTTTTAACTTACTTGGGATTTTGGCATTATTTCCTACCTTTGAGAGTGTTTTATTCAAATTTTTAAGAAATCTGCTAAAAACTGCGAACTTCTCTACGAAGAACTGCGCTCACACACCATTGATGGTACGAATGAAAAACTACAGAATTTCGTAGATAAAGGTGTGTGATTCGAGAAATATATGGTTTGTGGGGTTGTTTTGTGGGGAAAAATTGCAGACTGTTCAAATTCAGATTTGACCGAATATTTTTGCTGTTTTCTGAGCCATTTGCATTGTTTCACTTTGTGTCTTTGGCTTCCACGTCCACGTGTGTAACCACACATATGGCATACCGTTGATTCAGACATTTGGGAGATTGATTTGTAGCTTTTTTTTACATTCCATGGGGTTTTGGCATGATTTTCTACTTTGAAGTTGTTTTTTTGTTCATTTTTTCAGACAAATCATGCGAATTTTCTACGAAGAACTGCGCCCACACCATTGATGGTATGAATGAACAAAAACAGCTTTACTAGCTGAAGGTATGTAGATTCTGAAATATATAGTTTTGTGGGGTATTTCCAAGTTAAGGGTGTTTCAGTTTGAAAAATGGGAAGTCATAAGGTGTAACATGACTGAAGGAGGGGTAGGACCAAAGAGGGGGCAGAACCATGTGGAGGGAAGACCGGCAGGGTATCAGGACGAAAGGATGGTTGGGGTTGGGGTGGTGGGTTTTGGACCCTTCCGGTCTCCACCACTGACAACCACCGTAGTGGTGGAAAACCTGGTGGTCCCAATAGTAAATCTCGAAACGAATACTCTCTCTAAAACGCCTAGGCCTAGAAACACCTTTGCCGGAGCACACAAGCACTTTGGAGGCTTGCACTCTCCCCCCCCAAGGGCAATGGTCCGACCCTAAAAAAATGTCAGAACAGAAACGAGAAAAGAAACACCTCATAAACCCTCTAAAAGACTGATGAAACCCCACTGGAGGAAATACTTTACAAACAATATGCCACCTCAACCTTAAAACAACCTAAAATAATTCAACCCTACCTAACCAACGACCCAATTTGTCCAAATCTAATTTACCAACTAGACAGGGCATTAAGGACACTTGTCACCCTAGCCTTTCACCAACAAAAATAACTCAGATTGGACAACTTCATTACCATTCATTCGAAATCCTAATGTACAAACCCTCATGGAAAACAACCCAGCAGAACGCCCCAACCAAGATTACCCCTTTCTCATAACCTTCCTCAGCAACCTTTTAAGATAACTACAGAAAGTTTCTAAAGGATATTGGCTGGAACCACCAAACAACTGGATCATACTTGAAAACTCTATTGCAATCTAGATCACACCCTGCAATACAAACTTGACATTCAAATAACACCTAGTTAAAATCAAATCAAGAAAACTGAACTCTATGCAAAATACCCCATACCTGTTCAGGGAAAATCAAAAGCAGTCCTAATGGCCACAATCTTGGATTACAAAAAATGAGAGCATAACAAAGATATCCCTTTGGAACAATTACAGAGGCAACCATCCCCTAACAGAACAGGCCACTGGCCTTGCTGTTTTACTTTAGTCTCTATTTCTAGATATAATACTGGCTCTCCTTTGGCGGCTCTCAAACAGATGCAAGACATCTCTATGGGCACACATAGAATCCTCCTCATCTTTTGATATGATCAGGTAAGTACCCAACACAACTAGAAAGGGAAGTTTAAGTATAAAACTTTGAATTTGGCTTGAAGGGCTGCATTTTAAAAGGGAATATGTGTGGTTGCTGCAGATTTTGAAAGGAAATATCTTGTGTTTGCTGCAGATTTTAAAACTCAACAATGGGAAATGTGAGTTTGTAGTGATGCTTGTTTGGGACAAAAAAAACTTTTGTGTGTACCCAGCCCAAAGTGGTGCAAATTTTGATCCAACAATCAGAAAGCTAACATCTGATTGGTTAGGGCAAAATTAACACCATTTCAATTATAAGAAATCCAATATATTAATGAAATGGGACTATTGATTGACATGGGGTTGAAATACAAATTATAATGAATGGGAACTATTATTGTACATGGGGTTGAAATCCAATTATAATGAAATGGGAACTATTTATTGACATGGGGTTGACATACAAATTAATGAAATGGGAACAATTTATTGTACATAGGGTGGAAATCCAACTTATAATGAAATGGGAACTTTTATTGTACATAGGGTTGAAATGCAAATTATAATGAAATGGGAACTATTATTGTACTGGGGGGAATGTGGAGGTGGAAATCCAAATTAATGAAATGGGAACTATTTATTGTACATGGGTTTGAAATCCAATTATTAATGAAATGGGAACTATTTATTGTACATGAGGTTGACATACAAATTATAATGAAATGGGAACAATTTATTGTACATGGGTGGAAATGCAAATTATAATGAAAGGGACTTTTACTGTACATGGGGTTGAAATACAAATTATAATGAAAAAAATTATAAACAGATAAAGGTAAAAAATTATTGTGCCTTTCTTATGGGCTACCCCCTTAAGATATCACTATACCATAAGCCCGCCCCTTTTCCCCCACCACTAACCTGCCAGATATTGCCTCCATTGTTCCCTAGCCCACTCCCTGTCCCATCCTTAAGACCCAATGGGCTAGCCAGAACTATGGTCATTATACCTTATGTGCCTTCATTTTTATTAAATTACATCGGCATTAATATCCTAAATGGCCTATGTTTGCATACCCTACTAACATAATTAAAAATTAACCCCCAACACTACAACCATTTGTGGAGAAAAGGCAAGACAGGTTTGCCATTTATTTAACTTATAAACAAAAGTCCCATCTACCATGGGGAATGCAACGTTTAGACTACAGCCATCTTCCTATGGCTGTCCAAAGTATCAGCGGAGGAGAGCAGGATCCCAGCCTGCCCTCCCCAGGCATCACTTTTGGCCCTGGGTTATTGCTATTTGCCAACTCTGGCCCTCTCCATTCCTCCTCGGCATAATTTCAGACCACAGGATTTTCAACTCTGGCCACAACACCTTCTATCTTGCCATTTCCGCGTTTAGTTCGTACACTAGGGTCAGTGCCTTGGTGTCGGTCACGTCATTTTTACATTAGGATAAACCTGAAGCCAAATATTGTACGAACTCCCATGGATAAAGCCACACCCACTTTAACACTGAAGCGCAAAGGGCGGCATTCAAAAGTTTGGCTCAGGCAGCAAGAACTCTAGAAGTGCCCCTGTATAAAGTCAGTACTTTCTTTGTGTCCGGAATATTCATATAGACGCCTGGTCTTAATATTGCCTGTCACAGTTCCAGTCTTTTTTGATTTGGTTAGGGAATTGTGTGGCCCCGGTTATATCCATATGAGAGTCATCAATGTCATAGAGGCTTGTAGGATAGCTAATTAGTCACGGCAGGGGGGGAGAGAGTATGTAGGGTGTATTTTGAAGTTGCATTGTATTTTACGGGGAAGGAGGAAGTATGTATACAAGGGTTAACAATTTCATTAGAAAGGGTAAGAATATACAATACCATTTTGGGCATCTTTCTGGGTCAGGTAAGTAGTTATATCAGATGTCTATTGTATAGTCCAACTGGGTATGATGTGGGATGATTCAATCGACTCCCCTATACCTTTCACTGGATAACATTACCTTTCCATCGTCAGGACAGCTGTAAATCCGTTTCTTGTAAGGTTACCCATGTCAGTTACGGGATTCGAGCCAGTTGGTAGCTTCTCTCTGATGAGGAAAAAAATTGGGCTTGTTCTCCATCTAGTACCCGATGTTTAGCTGGGTATAACATGCGTATTTCACTTGTTTGGATCTCAGTAGGCATTTCACTTTTTCAGGAAGGCCTACAAAACGGAGGTTTACATCTCCTCATCCGATTCTCAGGTCCTCATGGCACTGTTGTAGGCTAGTGATGGCTGTGGAGTGTTGTTCTGTGTGTTGTCGTGTTGTCGGGAGGGCTGCTTCCAGTGTCCAACACGGGTTTCTACCTCTGTTACCCTTTCTCCTTAGGGCCTGCATATCGTGTCTCAGCAGTGCAATGTCTATCTTAACTTCATCTATTTTGAGTCAGGGTACATTGACAGTCCGATATGGCTTCCAGCAGCTTATTCATGTGCCTGTTTCGACCGTGGGGAACTGTGTGAGTGTAAGTTTCCTGGCTTTTTCAGGGTGCCGCCATCTTGATACTGCTGTGGGATCTTTTCTAGTTTTCCTGGGTGTGTGTGTGTGGTGACATGTTCTATTGTCGGTTGTGGGTGTGTACCGGAGTGTACCGGGGTGCCCGAGGGGGAGTCTGGATGCTGGTGACTCGGTTCAAAGTTGGTAAGTACAGATAAATTGGTTAGGCCGGTCGGAGGCTCTTTACACATGTCTTATCCCATGCTGCATCAGGCCATGCCCCCCACATTGTTACATTTTCTGTTCTTTTAACCTTAAAGGGGAATTCAGTACAAATACATATGCTTTCAAGTAAAAGGCTGTATTTTGTCATTTCAATGGCCATAACCTGGACATCCGGGATTTTCGCATAAATAATTCCAAAGTAACAACTTCCTGTTTGTAGGGCCTAAAAGTGTCCATAATGGTGTCAGTCCCTGGGATGAATTAGGTTGTCAGTAGACATCTAAGCATGTTTGACCCTAACTAAAGCCAACTGAGGAAATTACTGTTTCTACTGGTGAATCCTGGGAAAGAAGACCTAAATGGCAGCTCACTACTGACCACAGCAATGCATAAGAAAGGGAAAGAAATCAATTTATTTAATTTTTTTAAAATGGAAGACAATATGTAGAATATCTAGGTATGTGTAAGTAAATACATTATTTAAAAAATGATTTTTTTCCCACTGAACTTCCCCTTTAAAATGAGTCAAATGTTTGAATCGATCACTTTAATTGCACACTTCCTTTTCAAATTGAATATACCCCTGTGATTGTGAAACATTATGTTTTCAGTCAATGGTGAGTAGGGTGAGTCTTTGCAGAGCTATTTTTTTCCTGGGTTTATTTTAGTTTATTGGATTGGAAGAGGGGGGTATATATTACCCCTTAACTCCCTCCTCCCCTTAACAAAGAAAGACCCAAAAAGTCTATGCAGATTCCCTTACACTGTCCCTGTATAAAGCAAACTGAGCAATGTCTTCCCAATGGGAGAGGGAAGTAGAGGAGGATAATATAAAAATAAAGAGCATACTTTTACTAATATCATTAATTAATTAGGGATTAACATTTATGAGGTGGTTATTCATTGAAGTTGCAATGTGAAAATTGCTTTTTTTGTGTGAAATTATGGCAATTTAATGCCATTTTACTACTTTATATTCCAAATGTGCCGAAATACTGCCATGTCAGACTGTTAAGAGTGTGGAGGGGAATGGTAAAATGGTATGAGTCATAGTCAGACTGTTAATTAAGTGCATTTCATTAAATGTATAATTATTACTCATTGGATTTCATGTAAAGTAAGTTAAGAAGAGAAAAGCCATGGAAATATAAACAACGTACATATTTTAAAAGCATTGGAAGCTGTGTTAAGTAAAAGAGCATGCAAACCCATTACCCATGAATCCGATGAAACCAAATTGATTTTAGCAAATGCCTAGCTTACACATTACCGCTATCACCCATGTCTGCATGGGGATATTCAGATATCCATATATAATTACTTGCATCTTTCTCGGCTCCAGTATATGTCTAGATCTTTCCACAGAGTCTTTTTGTTAGTAGGATTACATCATCTCAGTTGCACATTGGATTTAACTTAAAGTTAATTCATTAGACTGATTTCTTGTAATCTGCTCATTAGCCCACAATATCCATAGGTGTACGTAGGTGAATGGAGATGGTGTATGTGGGAGGGGGGCCATTAGATGCTTCATGCATTTATGCATGTGGTACAAAATGCACCTTGCCAGATGTGCTTGCCTCTTTGGGTAGAGGTTAAGCACTGTAACGGGGTTCCTATAAACCACAGAGAGTGACTATCGCTCCCCAAATCATCCTCTAATATTGCAATTGGGGCCTTCTGTGAATTCTAATTCACACCAAAACCCACACTTCATTAAAGGTTTAGTGGGATTTTAACACTTGCGTCTCTTATAATTGTTCCCCATCATGTCTAAACTAGCTTCTTCTGCTACTTGTCAATGTCCTCTGGCTCACAAAAAAGCAAAGAGAAAGATTCCCCCTTTATAAATTACCCATGACTTGTCTGTCCATGCCAGAAGAAATATGTCGGCATGACATCCAGAAGGGCCAAGGATCGTATTATTGAACATCTTTCAAATATCCGTACTGCCAGAAGGCAGTAAATAGTGATCTATTATATCCTTGGCGCTGTAAATATGGCCTCTAGATATATGCACTTCTTATGGTGCCTCCTTGCCGATAGTATAGGGTTAAGTTTTTTCCTTTCATTGCTAAAGGATTAGTCCATGCATCATTGGTCATGATAATATGATTTAATCTCCATATTAGTGGGAGACTAGTGTATACATGGTTTTCCTGATATCTGTACTTACACTTACTTAGATTTGGCAATTACTGATTCTGATCATTGGCTTTTCTATTGCGGCCACTGCCTGTACGAGAGGGAGGTGCGGCGGGGGTGTGTCTTCACCTCACGATCCGGTTGGTTCTGGATAACCATCGAAGTCCCGGTAGGACGTCACTGGGGTTTAAAAGAGCGCATATCCGGAGGCTCGCCTACCTAAGATTAAGCCTCCACGCGGGACGAAACGCGTCAGGGGTTTCTTCTCTTGATTACTTGTTAGCTAATTGCTGGGTTCTTTGGTTACGATCCTCCTCATCAATGATTGGATGAGGGGGGTGTAATACAGATAACTACACTGAGACTTTTGGTACAGACAATGCCAGTCTGTTACCCTAGACCATGATATGCATTTTTAATCTAATGGGTCGTTCTTGAATTCTTTTGAATAGGGACCCAGATTAGGGATCCCTATTGTTAAACTAGGAGGAGCATTGAGTGCTATAGGGCTTTCCCCCCTTTTTGCAATCATTTACTAGACTGACTGGTGAGGTGGAGAGTTTTTTTCCTCACTTATACAGAGACTAATATAGTGGATGTATATCTGTTGTATTCAATTAGATCAACTGGACTTGAAGTTTAGTTTCTGAAGACGTTTCGCTAGTCATCCGACTGGCTTTCTCAATTCAGAATGACTTGTACAAGAATCTGTGGAAATTATGTACCCTGGAAAATCCCAATTAGCATATTCCAGGGCACATAATTGCCAAAGATTCTTGTACAAGTCATTCTGAATTGAGAAAGCCAGTCGGATGACTAGCGAAACGTCTTCAAGAACTAAACTTCAAGTCCAGTTGATCTAATTGAATACAACAGATATACCATGACCTGAGTGAATGAGAACCTTCACAAGCATAGTGGATGTTATTACATTATCTCTGTTGTTCCCTTTTCCTTGCTCTCCTGGCATATTATGTACATATGTTGGTGCTCCAACCCATTGTGTTTTTATAATTAAGTGTGTTTTGTCATTTTTAATAAAATTGTAGTTTTAATTCACCTTTTTTCTCGGGATTTGCTATTGGCTTTGGGTAATTTATTAAAGGGGGATACTTTCTCTTTGCTTTTTTGTGATTTATTTTATCCCCATTGACTCTATCCCCTCACATAGACTGATAACTATGCATCACATCTCTATTTCTCTCAATCAATGTCCACTGGTGTCACACCTCTAGTTCCACTCAGACAAGTAAAGTACGTTCAGTGTACATTGAGAATAGGAGCAGTTCAGTGACTTTTAATATCCTATTAATTGACGGTGTGGGGGGGGCACATTACCAATTAAAATCTTCCCCCCTTTCTTTGTAGATTTTTAAAAATGACCTTGTCCTGAAACCCCACAGACCCCTTTTGTATCCGATTCCCTATTGTCATTGTCCCTTTATAAAGGGTATGTCCACCCCTTGTAAAAAAAAATATATTAGGCAGAACCCCTCATAACCTAGTTTCCGTTTGGTTAAAATGTAATAATTTGGCTCCTAGTAAGAGAAATCCTACTTACAAGATCCGCCGCTTCCTGTCTCTCCACACTGATGTCACGGCCAATCACTGACTGCCATTCCACTGCGGCGGCTCGGGGACACAAAAAGAACAAGCAGCTGCAGACAGAGCTGAAAATCTCAGTCGGAACCTGTCATTTCTGCTGGGTGGGAATTGTGCGAAAGGTAAATATACTTACTTTGTCCCTGATTCCTGAGATATTGATTGAAGAATGGGAGGTAGGTACATAGCTCTAACCTCCCGAGCTTCATTCAATTCATTAAAGGAATAGTTCACTTTTCAAGTGAATTATTCCTTTAACCTTCAGATTATGACTTGCCAATTATTCTAGTACTAGACAGTTAAGCCCGATATATAAACAGGCGCTAGACAGAGTCTCTCTGGGTCAGTGAGCTGGATTCATCTCGCTGTGGATGATCGTGCATAGCTGAGAGGCTCCTCCTACCGCGCATGCGGAGAAGATAAAAGCCACGCACGGCAATGGCTGAATGTGCCATTATTAACACTCCACCAGTTACATAGGTTTTAAAGAAAATGTCCACCCCTCTAGGAAAAAATGAGTATGTTGTGCAAAAAAAACCTAAAAACCTAGAGTTCGTTTTGTTTCCAATTAGTAACTCTGCTCCCAGCAAGAGATTTGTAGAACCGCCGCTTCCTGTCTTGGGAGTTGTAGTTTACAAATATCTGGAGTGCCAAGAATGGGGATTACTTTTAGGGCAACTAATGCCTGAAAACAATACTGAGGATGGTACCTATTGTTAAAGGGCTTTAGGTGCCCTTTAAATGGACAGCAGAATTCCCACATTAATAGCCATACTGGATTTAGCTATTACTGGTGGGACTACTGTATGGTAATGCTTCTGTCCATTTAAAGGGCAATAACCCTTGAAAAAATACAGAATCAGAAGGCAGTAGTGGTCATAATTTCTACCCTCGACTTATACTCGAGTCAACCAGATTTACTCATTTTTGAGGTAAAAATAGGTACTCGACTTGTACTTGGCTCGACTTATATTCGAGTATATATGGGTATTATAAATCTATAAAAAATAAATTCTTTCCTATGCAATTTTATATTGATATAGTATAATTGTATTTTTTAGCTTCAAATTGCTGAAATAGTGGACCAGTTGGCTGTTGAGAAGTAGAGGAGTATATTTAAATGCTATATTGAAGTGATTTATAACACTATGTCATTGGGTTGTGATACTTTCCCATTCCTTAGTGTATGTATAGCCATTCCCTGTGTCTATCTAAGCTGGCCCTACACTAGGCAGACATTAGATTAGACATTTGTCCATAGATCACACATCCACCAGGCATGTGCACAGCCATTGGTCTAGTTTTTTTCTAGGGAAGCTTTTATACAGGGTAAATGGAACTAACGTAATTATAGACTGAGATTTCTAGACATTTCATCTCCTTCTATACTAATCAACCTCTCCAATCCTATTACTTAATTGTATAATCAGATGTTATAATAAAACTAGATTTTCTCTTCTCTACTTGGGAAACTTTTAATCTTAATCCCTAAATGTATACACTTTTATGTTCAGTCGTATTTATCTCATTATATTCAACTATTTCTTTTTAGCCTCCAGCTGTAGAGCTGAAGAGCTATATGGCTGTTGAGAGAGGTAATACCAGCTGAGGGAGAAATACATTTGAGAGGGAGCAATACAGCTGAGGGAGTGATACCAGCTGATGAGGGAGTAAAACCCGCTGATGAGAAATTAATACCAGCTGAGGGAGTGATACCAGCTGAGGGAGTGATACCAGCTGATGAGGGAGTAATACCCGCTGATGAGGAATTAATACCAGCTGAGGAGTGATACAGCGCTGATGAGGGAGTAATACCGCTGATGAGAAATTAATACCAGCTGAGGGAGTGATACCAGCTGAGGGAGTGATACCAGCTGATGAGGGAGTAATACCCGCTGATGAGGAATAATAACCAGCTGATGGAGTGAGTGATACCAGATGAGGGAGTGATACCAGCTGATGAGGAGTAATAATCGCTGATGAGGAAATTAATAACGCTGAGGGAGTGTAGTGATACCAGCTGAGAGGGAAATACCAGCTGATGGGAGCAATACAAGCTGAGGAGTGATACCGCTGATGAGGGAGTAAACCCGCTGATGAGAAATTAATACAGCTGAGGGAGTGATACCAGCTGAGGGAGTGATACCAGCTGATGAGGGAGTAAATACCCGCTGATGAGGAATAAAAACAGCTGAGGGAGGTGATACCAGCTGATGAGGGAGTAATACCCGCTGATGAGAAATTAATACCAGCTGAGGGAGTGATACCAGCTGAGGGAGTGATACCAGCTGATGAGGGAGTAATACCCGCTGATGAGGAATTAATACCAGCTGAGGGAGTGATACCAGCTGAGGGAGTGATACCAGCTGATGAGGGAGTAATACCCACTGATGAGGAATTAATACCAGCTGAGGGAGTGATACCAGCTGATGAGGGAGTAATACCCGCTGATGAGGAATTAATACCAGCTGAGGGAGTGATACCAGCTGTGAGGGAGTAATACCCGCTGATGAGGAATAATACCACTAGGGTGAGGGAGTGATACCAGCTGATGAGGAGTAGTAATACCGCTGATGGGATAGTGAGTAATAGGGAGCGTATCAGCTGAGGGAGTAAGTAGAAAATTAGATATTAGCAAAGCATAACAATGACTTGAATGTGGAGGCCGTACACAGCATTTTCATTTCCAACTGACTACTGATAAGTCTATCGGTAAGAAGGACTGTTGGGAATATCAGAGAAGTCGATTTGTTTGTATGAGGTCTAAATCTTAATTTTTATCTAACTTTATGCCATTGGGTTGTGATGCTTTCCAATTCCTCCGTGTATGTATAGCCATTTCCCTGTGTCTATAATGCTGGCCATTCACTAGGCATACATTAGATAGATTAGACATTCCTCCATAGACAAACGTCTAATCTATCTAGTGTCTAAAGAATAGATTTCCTTTACAGCAGTTATTAGTGTTTAAATAAAGTGAAACCAGGAAGCGCGCAGCCATTTTCCTATTTCCTATCGTTTAACCTCTTAGTAGAGCGCAGCAGAGACGCTGCAGCTCTCCGTGAATGAGCCTGTATATTTTATATCTACAGTAGACATTAATTATTTCCTTCTTTACACAGAGTGAAGAAATGACTGACATCCGGAGGCAGGATTGGAAGGTAATGTAATTCATACAGCATTGGTTTACTTGGATCCTCAACCTGGTATTGGCTGTTACTTCCTATTATGCTTCTAGAGATAGTAGGGATGTGCAGTTAGAAATAGGGATTCTCATTAAATACAAAGTGATACCTAAAATAGCCGAATCTCAATTACCTTCCAAATAATTAGAAAGTAAGTGCTTTTAGTAAACGTATCATTTTCAATATTAGTAATAAAACCGGTAGGGAGAAATTGATGGTTAATTACCCTTGTTACACATATATATATTGTTATATGCACCACTGCTACGAAAACTGTATAATATACACTATTAAACAAATGGCAAAATCTGACAATAATAACTCTTATATATTATTTGGTCCGACTCTATATATATATACTTAGTTGTGTTGCAATCCAGTTATATTTGTAATTGTTTATTCTAATCTAACTCCTGTTATCTCAGGGCAGGGGGACCCATCTCACATTACTATCAACCTATAAAGTCAACCGTATTCTACTACTTGACTAAATAGTTTTGTTGATATTAACATTTTTCTTTTCAATGCAGTCATGCAGGTAAAAGATCAGAAAAAAACTAGAAGGAAAGAGAGAAAAAAGCAAATAGAAAAAAAAGGAAGGGAAGAAGTCCAGAAAAAAAAGGCACTTGACATAGAGCAGGACAAGGAAGAAGGAAGAGAAGGAAGAAGTCCAGAAAAAAAATACACTTAAGATAGAGCAAGACCAAGGGAAGAAAGAAGAAGTCCAGAATAAAAAGGGACTTGAGATGGAACAGGACAAAGGGAAGAAGGAAAGAAGTCCACAAAAAAAAGAGACTTGAGATAGAGCAGGACCAGGGAAGAAGGAAGAGTCCAGAACAAACCAATGGGGGGCAAGACAAAAAGGAAGAAAAATCAGAGGGAGGGCAGGACCTGAGAGAGGAAAGGCCTGAAGGGGAGCAAGACCCGTGGGAGGGCAGGACTGAAGGGGGGGTAGGGTCAAAGGGAAGGCAGAATCATGTGGAGGGAAGACCGGCAGGGTATAAGGACGAAAGGATGGAAAAGAAACGCTGGAAAAAGGGAAAGGATGTGAGTTGGGGAGACATAGATTGGGGCAGGACTTACATACAGAAAGAACCAGATTGGGGGCAGGACCTAAAGAAGGAAGACTGGAGGTAGAGCCGAACCAAATGGGGGAAAAACCAAAGGGGAGCAAGACCAAAGGGGGGACAGGACCAGAGGGGGGGAAGGCCGAAATGGGGCTAAGACCATTAACATGACTGAAGGAGGGGAAGGACCAAAGGGGGGACGAAACCATGTGGAGGGAAGACCGGCAGGGATCAGGACGAAAGGATGGAAAAGAAACGCTGGAAAAAGGGAAAGGGTGTGAGTTGGGGAGACATAGATTGGGGCAGGACTTACGTGCAGAAAGAACCAGATTGGGGACGGGACCTAAAGAAGGAAAGACTGGAGGTAGGGCTGAACCAAATGGGGGAAAGACCCAAAGGGGAGCAAGACCAAAGGTGGGACAGGACCAGAGGGGGGGAAGGCCGAAATGGGGCTAAGACCATTAATTGGGAAGTCATAAGGTGTAACATGACTGAAGGAGGGGTAGGACCAAAGGGGGGGCAGAACCATGTGGAGGAAAGACCGGCAGGATATCAAGATGAAAGATGGATAGAAACGCTGGAAAAAGGGAAAGGATGTGAGTTGGGGAGGAGACATAGATTGGGGCAGGACTTACGTACAGAAAGAACCAGATTGGGGGCGGGACCTAAAGAAGGAAAGACTGGAGGTAGGGCTGAACCAAATAGGGGAAAGACCCAAAGGGGAGCAAGACCAAAGGGGGGACAGGACCAGAGGGGGGAAGGCCGAAATGGGGCTAATACCATTAATTGGGAAGTCATAAGGTGTAACATGACTGAAGGAGGGGTAGGACCAAAGAGGGGGCAGAACCATGTGGAGGGAAGACCGGCAGGGTATCAGGACGAAAGGATGGAAAAGAAACGCTGGAAAAAGGGAAAGGATGTGAGTTGGGGAGACATAGTTTGGGATTAAGGGTGGCTGGACTGGAGGTAGGGCAGGACTAAAGATGAGCTGGACTGGAGGTGGGGAGTAAAGGGAGGCAAGACAGGAGGAGGGCTAGAATACAGGGAGGGCAAGACCACAGAGGGGCATGCCCAGAGGGAGACAAAAAAAAAGTTAGATTTCATCCTCTAGCCTCTAAGTGCCCTATTGGTTGGCCTAGGTTGCTTATGCCTAGAAACAGCCATGGTTGCAGGACCAGATGGGCAGCAGGCTGAAAGGTGGACAGGACCAGAGGGAACAGGCCCGTTGGGTGGCAGTACTAGAGGCGGCAGACCTGTTGGGGACCAGGAGCAGAGTAGAGGCAAAACAAGTTAGGAGCAAGACCATATAGCATAAGCCTTTTTATAAGCCTTTAACTCCAGTTAATCCAGGGTATAATCCGATCACCAATTGGGGTCAGGAAGGAATTTTTCCCCCTCTGAAGCATATTGTTTTTAGGGGGGGTTTTCGCCTTCCTCTGGATTAACTGTTAAATAGGTAGAAGTAGAAATAAATAAAATTAATTCATTTTAAAACTATTTGGTGTCTGCCTTTTTCTATTTCTCCTGTCAACTTTTCCTTTGTTTACTTGACCATTAAATATGGAGAATTGTTACCTTTTTAATACAAATAACACAAGTATTAGGAGTGGGCTGCACACATCATAAACATTAAAATCGATCTTTAAACATTAAAAACACATCACACGCCTGCAGAGCTATTCAGCATGGGAAGGACAAGGAAGGTGCCCGATGCGTTACATGACGTCAGGTCACTGCATATGAGGACAGCAACCCTGCCATATACCATACCATATATAGAGAATATAAAGGGGATATATATATATATATACAAACGTAATATATGTAATTAAAAAGCAACATCATATTATTGGAAAAAACTCTATTGTATTAAAGCATTCTATTCTTCCATATAGCATCTTGTGTTGTCAAGGATTACTTTCACTCCTTGGGCATGAATCTGCATACTGGCTCCTATCCTAAAGTGTGCATCTCTGTATGCTTGTGCTATAGTTATTGGCCCTGCGGTAGAGGGCTATAACTGAGATAGCACCTTTAATAAATAGGCAAATTGACAAGGAGTGTGCCTGGGCCCAAAACCTTACATATATGTACTATTTATTGTACATGGGAGGGTGTAAATCCAAATTATAATTAAATGGGAACTATTTATTATACATGGGGGGAGTAGAAATCCAAATTATAATAAAATGGGAACTATTTATTGTACATGGGGTAGAAATCCATATTATAAATAGAAAGGGAAAGTTTAAGTATAAACTTTGAATTTGGCTTGAAGGGCTGCATTTTGGAAGGGAATATGTGTGTTTGCTGCAGATTTTAAAACTTAATAATGGGAATGATGTGTTTGTAGTGAATGCTTGTTTGGGACAAAAAAAACTTTTGTGTGTACCCAGCCCAAAGTGGTGCTAATTTCGATCCAATCAATCAGAAAGCTAACATCTGATTGGTTAGGGCAAAATTAGCACCATTTTCAATGATAAGAACTTTTATTGAATCTCTCTGTATCTTTTTGATGATTGGTCAAAATTAGTTTTTTGACTTTAGTTACCCTTTATGTATGGCTGCCACAGTAATGGATAAGTAGATCAGTAGGTGTGTGTACCTGTGTCAGGTTGGGGGTTAAAAAAACAAACTTTTTTGATGATTGGTCAAAATTTGTTTTTTTACTTTAGTTACCCTTTAGGTATGGCTGCCACAGTAATGGATAAGTAGATCAGTAGGTGTGTGTACCTGTGTCCGGTTGGGGGTTAAAAAAACAAACTTTTTTGATGATTGGTCAAAATTAGTTTTTTTTACTTTAGTTACCCTTTAGGTATGGCTGCAACAGTAATGGAGGGGTAGGTCAGTAGGTGTATGTAATTGTGCCACATGGGGGTTAAAAAAACAAACTTTTTTTTATTATTAATCAAAATTAATTTTTTTGACTTTTGTTACCCTTTAAGTATGGCTGCCACAGTAATGGATAAGTAAATCAGTAGGTTGTGTACCTGGGTCTGGTTGAGAGGGTATGTCTTTTTTGTGTTTATAACCATACAACTATCTTTTATTGAGGATAAATCTTAATTAGTTTTTTTGACTTTAGTTACCCTTTAAATATGGCTTCCATGGGAATGGAAAGGTAGGTCAGTAGGTGTGTGTGCCTGGGTCTGTGTGGGGGTTTTGGGGTATCACCATTTGTATTTATGACCATAAAAAAAACTGTTTTGAAATATCCACATTTTAGGATTGTTACCATTATAGTCTATGGGAAAAAATGTCCGGAAATTCGCCAATAACGCCGTAACACTTCCGCGGATTCCTTATCTAGGAGATAGCACACTTCTCCTATATGCCCCGCACGTCTGAACCAAATTTCATGTTTCTAGCTCAAAAACTGTGGGAGGAGATACGGTCCAAAAAAGCGGAAGAATAAAACGGAAGAAGAAAAAGAAAAAGAAGAGGAAGAAATAGAAAGAACAGTAATTTGGCTTGAAAAAGACAAGAAGCAGTGGAGAGTACTCTCACACACAACACCACCAATTATGGCTAAACCAACTTTTTGAGTTCTTACCTATAATGCTGAACTCCTAAACGACCCAATAAAGAGACGTATGGCCATGCAATATTACAAGAAAGAACACGGTGACATAGGGGATATTTATAAACAAGCAATATTTTTGCCATTTCGCTACCGCAGTTCATCGCAATGATAAACAGCGCTATTTACACTGTATTTATAAAAAAAATGCTCGTTTCCATTTTTAGCAGAAAAGTATCTCTGCAACGATGTGTGACAGTAGTCTGTGCCTTATTCATTGTGTTAAGTGTGGTATCATGGAGAAATTGCACTTTAGTGTCGGCCATTACCAGACCAGAGAGGGTGAAATTTCAAAGCTATTTTTGTCATTTTTTTATTAAAAACTATTTATAAATAGGTGAAGTTTAACCTTTTTGCCAACTGTTCGGTCTTTTGCAGTTTTAACAGAATTTTCACCAAACATCATTATTTACAGGAATGTTCCATTAACATGACTATTTCTAACACAGCACTATGGTATGTTCCCATATTAATGTAACTGGTTTAATAATAAGTTGCAGTTTGCTGAAAATAATTAATAAAATATTAATAAATATTAATATAAATAAATTAATATATCCTATTAATAAAATAGAAAATTCGCCTAGGTATGTTTTACACTATTTATCATATATTTTGCTGACGAAAACACCACGTGTTAGGCTATTTTCAAATAACAAAGATAGGTTAACCAATTAGCCACCAGGGAGTATTACCTATTTACCAAAACTTAACTTTTTGCCACATTTTCAGCATTATTAGTGCTAGTTTTTGCTACTTTGATGAAAATTCACCTTTTTTATAACTTTATAAGAAAAGTTGAAAGTTTAAAAAATTGTGGTGATGTCTGGTGGCAAAAAAAAGCAAAAATAATGCCCCTTTATAAATATGTCCCCATCTGATTATATTGGTAAATAAAGAAAATTGTTCCGCATTTAAATCGCAATCGCATTTCCAATACTTAATGAAAAAAAGCATGCGAAAATGCAACAAAATCGCACATGAAATCGTGTTTGTGTTGCAGTGTGGCCATGTGTGGCAAAGCGGGAAAAAAATCCCTTATAAAAGCGAAATCTCAGATTGTATTACAATCTGGGTATTTATAAGTATTGAGAAACACTCCACAATGTACTGACATCTTCCATGGACCCATTGGCAGGCTAAATAAATGGGCACTTATGCGTTTTTGTCACCTCAGACTTGGTGAATTTGAATGGCTGTACTTAACGCAAAAAAACACTTTTTGCCATTTTATAAATATGCGAAAAGGGGCGTTAATGACTTTCCCCCACTCGTTATCACTGCTTCATAAATTGTGAAAAGTCCAAATTCGACGAAAAGGCAGTGATAATAGAGGCGGTTTAACAAACCTTTATAAATATGCCCCATAGTCTTTATACAAGAGACACGTTTTCTGAAAGGTTAAGAACTTTTCCTCCCAAGCAAAAAATACTCAAAAATAGGAATCCAATCTCATGAAATGTGAATCTTATAATGCTTACTTATTTATTGCGGTGGTCCGGGTGTAAGAAACCCCAGACCCCTCGTTCCTCCAGATAGCAAGATAGAACACTTCCAATAGGAATTCAACAATATATATTCGGGAATTCCCGTGCTTCTTGGTGACCCAGGTGCAGAGTGCCCCAGGTCCGTCGCTTGAGACCAAATCCCACGGATATAACAAAAGAAGAAACGGCACTGCATCAACCAGGAAAAGAACAAGAGAACTCCGGATACAACACGAATGAATGAAATCACAGCTTTATTAACAATACGCCTGACGCGTTTCAGACCTCCCGGTCCTTAACCATAGGCCCGGTCCTTATGATTAAGGACCGGGAGGTCTGAAACGCGTCAGGCGTATTGTTAATAAAGCTGTGATTTCATTCATTCGTGTTGTATCAGGAGTTCTCTTGTTCTTTTCCTGGTTGATGCAGTGCCGTTTCTTCTTTTGTTATATCCAAGCAAAAAATACACAGCACATTACTATTCCTCTGCTTCGGTCAAAAAGAGAGGAGTTGCACTATTGATACACAAAAGACTGCTATTTTCAGTTATTCAATGTGAGAGAGATCCTGAGGGACATTTTTTAATAATTCAAGGTATGCTAGCCTCCAACACTCTATACATTAGCAAATATATATGCCCCCAACACAAGACAAGCAACATTCTACAATACCCTAGAACAAAAACTCCTAAAACTAAACCTGGACACACTAATCCTGACAGGAGACTTCAATGCAACATTAGATCCATGGATCGATAGATCCTCTCCTTCCCTCTTAACCAAGTCGGCAAATACTTAACCTATGGGACGCCTGGAAGCTAGATCGATAAAACACACACAAGAATAGATTACATATTCATCAATTCCCAACTGATTCCCTACCTACAAGAAGCAGACATTGCACCTATATCATGGTCCGATCACGCTCATGTCTTAGCAAATTTTCTTTTAGGTAATCCCCTTCCATACCAATATTAATGGCAACTGAATGAATCAATATTATCAAATAACGATATGTTAACAACCCTCGACAAGCAGATCAAAGTTACTTTGAGGAAAACACTATACCTGAAACTACCACTTCTATAGTATGGGCTGCACACAAGACAGACTACCACCCCATCTCCTTTATCAAAATAAATTTAAAACTACTCTCCAAAATCATAGCAAAATGCTTAAATATTCATTTATTTATATATTTTTTTGGTTTATATAATGCTATGTTTTCTTTACTACATATTATTTATTTATGCTTGGACATTATCAAAGATATGATTTATCTAACAAAAGAAATATGGCATAAATTTAACTGAAACTAAAGTAAACCACTAAGACATCGTTTACATAACCATATCTTTACCACTGCCACACCAAATGTGTTAATAATTACAAAGTTACATTAGTTTATCTTGAAATCGGAAAACCAATAAATACATCGAAAAAATAAAATCCTGGCAAAAGATTTTCCTTCTCGCAAAATTTAAAAAGACGTATCCTTTCAATTGATCCATAACTAACCCCTGGGATGTTCATCCCAAGGTTAACATGGCTATCATCAAAATTAAGATACCTAAGCTTCTTGAGACACTATGGATAAAAAGAAGAGTCTCTGCGCAAAATAATCTACTCTCTATTTGGTGCGGTTCTCTGTCCTCCCATGGAACTCACAAGTCTGGCTCGGGCCAATTGGTACTGGTTATCTAAACTTGAGACTAAAAATGGTCCTCCCAGGGATGAGTAACTTAAACTAATCCAGATGTTAAAAATACAAAATGAATTGATCACATAGCTTCTATGGATTTCCTCAAACTTTCAGCAAAATCTATAAGTGCTGCCATTGTGGCCAGAAGGGCCTTGTGGCTTAGAAAATGGAAAGCTGATGCTCATTTAAAACAAAGCCTCCATTCCTTTTAAAGGGGGTTTTCTTTTCAGCTCAAAAGTGAAAGAATTGATTAAGAGAATCTCAGCTAAGAACAGCCAGATTTAGCAGAGGTGCTCCCACCTCATCCTATCCCATCCTCAACTTTTAGGAACGACAAACAATACCGAGCAGGCAAGCTATTTCTCCAACAAGAATCATGGAGAGGTGCTCCTTCTCTTCAGCCCTTTCCAGGAAGAGGCACCAGGCCAAAGACCAGACAATTCTTAAGGTTTGCGAGCCCATCATCTCCGGTGGGGGGGAATACTTTTCCTTCTTCAGGGAGGTATGAGCTTGGTCGACATCGGACTTGTGGATCCTAAAGACAAAAAAACTTCAGTTTCACTCTTTTAGGCTAATAAACAGGTTCCTCTCTTCCAGAACACCTTCCAATGACGAAGCCAGAACAGCACTATCTTCGATTCTCCTGAATCTCCAAACAAAAAATATCATAGAAAAAATTCCAATATCCCAAAGGAAACAGGGAATCTATTCCCACATGGTCTTAAGAGAAAAGATAAGCGAATTCCGACCAATCTTAAATCTAAAATTCCTCAACTCTTACCTTTCATTAAAGAGGGTGACCCTAAATGAAGAATTTTTCTTTAGGGATTCTTAAATTTAGGCCACAAAGTCAGATGTCTTGAAGGAAGAAGAGAGTTTTATTCACAATTTCAATGTAGATAGCAAAATACAAAACCTGTAAGAAGTATTTCAGAATACAAGTCTCTTATATGGTGGTTTCTTGCCAAAGTGTCTAAAGTGAGCGATGTTGGGTGTCCTTCTTCTCTGGAGACTCTGCTACTGAATATTGTCCTTCATATGGTGACTTTTTATACAATTTGAGACAGTAGTTGATCCTGAAAACCTAACCAATTTAGGAATACCAACTAATTTTAGAGAGTGTTCACTATGTCGTTTTTCATCCAAATTAATAACAACCCAAATCAACCATTGTGATTGGATGCTAAAAATAGACATCAAAGATGCCAATAGTAATCAGAGACAAATAAGGTCTGTCCAATCTCTTATAATGAAAGCTAGGTTGCTCCCATTTATTGTGCAGACACAGCAAAAAAGTAAGTTTTGTCTCGCAGGCCTTTGTTAAGTGTTACAGACTCAGCATTCCCCACACCTTTTGTACCCTCAATACACTGTGACCTCTAGTGACCTCACATACATCATGCTACCTCCTATCGTTTCGGAACATTTCCAGCAATTGTGCTGACCCTGTACAACCATTTGTGTTGCTGATTACTGAAAGATACTGACAGTGAGGTGGCCAGGGAGTAAGTTTTGACAACAGATGCGAGTCCATCTGGTTGGGGTGCAAAATATCCTCAACCTTTCAGAATTGGAGAGAGATGATGGCGGTTCCTCAAGCCCTGAAACCCTATCCGAAGGACAAACCATGTCCAAATTAAGACAGACAATGTCGCAGTGGTAGCTTATGTGAACAAGAGTTGGGGTACCAGACGCTCTTGTCTCTGGATAGTTGCCAAGCCGATTTTATCCTGGGCAGAATTTCATCTCCCCCAAATCAGCGCCTGCCACATTCAAGGAATCCTCAAGAAAAGAGCAGATTACCTCAGCAGGAGAATTGTATACCCAAATCAATTGCAACTTCATCCAGAGCTGTTTTCCCTCATAATTTAAAGTTGGGCATTCCTTACATGGACCCTATGGCAACTCAAGGGAATGCCTAACTGAAAAAGTTATGTTTCAGGTTCAGGGATCCCAAGGTGACAGCAAGGGATACTTTCTCCTTTAAATTGAGTCACCACCTTTTCTACATCTTTCCACCAAGCCGTGGAGGTTCAACTGGGCTCTCCAGATGTCAGTCTCCACACCAATCAGACTTTTTAGTTGGGATCTCTTTCAACAGGGTCAAATCCATCACTCAGATTTGGCAACCCTGAATCTAGCGGCCTGAAGGTTGAAACCAGTTTGATGAAAAATAGAGGCTTATCTGAGGCATCCATTAAAACTCTTGTATCATCTCGCAAACCTTACATAGTAAGAAAACTCTCAAAGAGTTTCTACAAGAAGGCCTCATGTAAGCTTAGCCTATCAATACTAAAATCAATGGTTACGGCCCTTTTAGCCAAAGCAGATCACTTAGGACATCCGAACCTTGTCCTTTTCTTGTATTCTACCCAATCAAGGTAGTGTTAAGACCAGATACTTATTTTCTACCGTAGTAACATCATATCACATACCGTAAATCAAGATATTATCCTTACATTTGTCCAATCCCAAGATGAGCAAAATTCTATTCCCTACACCCTTGGTGTGGGTAGATCCATCAAAATGTACCCTGAGAAAACCATAGGTCTGTGCAAAACTGACTTTCTCTTTGAACTCTTCTCTGGTCAAAGGAAGGAACTCCCGGATAACATCATGCATCAAGCACACATATGCTAGCAGGGCAGAGGCATTACCCTCAAGGTAATTGTCACATTATTACATTCACTTCAGGCCCTGCCTTGAAGAGCTTACAATCTAAGCACATTTATTTGACACATTCAACCTATTAGTGTGACTTGATTGTGGGAAACCCGTGCAAGCACAGGGAGAACATACAAACTCCTTGAGGATGTGTCCAAAGGGTGGATTTGAACTCAGGACTTCAGTGCTTCAAGGCATCAGTGTTAACCACTGAGCCATCTGTGCTCAGGCATCTCTTCTTTATGACAGTAAAACTTTGAATCATCCACATTTGAGAATTGTTCCCATAATAGCCAATTGGGAAAAATCCTTAAAGGTAATTTACAGTATAAATCAAAATTCAGTCCATTTCAAAGCTGTACCTTTCCATCACACACTATGTTACTCTTATTTTTCTAAGCCATTGGCAAAGCTTATCCCACTTTACTTGCTGGCTCTTCCTCCTCCACTAAAATCTCGTTCAATCTGCCACTCCTGCCAAACTTGCTGGAGGTGAATGTTATTCGGTCAGTTAGTCAGAACTGCCCTGCTAGCCTTATATTACACTTAAAGTTTCAAGGTCTAACACTGTAGAAAATGAATGTTTTGGGGTATTGAGCTGCAGCCATGTGTGACTAGATATGTGGTTAATCTTTTGAAATTGTCCAGTGCGGTTCATATAAAGTATTTTTCTTTTCCATGTGTCATTGGCTTTGCAAGCATAAATGTAATATGGCATCTGAATTGTGTTTTCTGGGGGGCACTGTATGTCAATCAACCAATTTGGTAGATTGCATTACTTTTAAATTTAGGGGTTATTGAGCAACATAGTTTACCCTAAAAAATGAATTAATGTGAAATGTTGTACCCCATTTTTAAAGGGAAGTTGATATAAAACACTTTGACTTTAAAGGGGAAGTTTATATGATACACTTTGAAGTTAAAGGGGAAGTTGATATAATATGCTTTAAAGTTTATCATATTATGCGTTAATCTTGGCTTTAGGGGATGTGAACCCTCCCTGAAATGAGTTTTTGGCAGGGTGGGATGTCTGTAAACGTGTGGTAACACTCGTGAAACGTGCAATATAGTGTTTGTGCATGTTGTAGTGTGGCATCACACATATAGAAACACCATGATTGTACAGAGCTGCAGGGGGAGGACACTGAAGGGAACCTGATCTCAGCACAGCTCCGTGTAATGCGTTTCCCACCAGCGTGGGATAGGGATAGGTCACACTACAATAAGCGTAAAATGCCCAAACGCAATGTTGAACTTTGATTTGCCAAAAAAAGTTATATCACGTGCTCCGAAAACGGATTGCAGCGCACGTGGTTGGGCCAGTATCTGTATATCCGTCAATAAAATTACTTGTGCTTTAACCCTTTCCCTGCCACAGATCGTATATTCACGATCTGTGCAGTGAATGCACAAACTGCCACAGATCGTGAATATACGATCTGTGGCTTCCCCCCTCCCAAAAAATGTTTCCCCCCTGCTAGGGCCGATCGGGGGGCAGCATTCAACTGCCCCCCTAGTCCCCTCGATCCCCCCTCGGTTTCGTCCAAATCCGAGGGGGGGATCGGGAGATATCCTACCTTGAAGCCTGCCCTGCCGGTCCCACGTGGAGTTGGAGGAGGAAGCTGAATGGGAGACCCCGGTGACATCACAGAACTTCCTCCTTCACCGGGGTCTTCCCATATGGAGGTACACTGCTGCCCCTGGTGGTCTAGTTTAGGTACTGCAGCCTGATCTCAATTTAGATCATGCTGCAGTACCTGGTATAGCACAAGCTGTCAAGCTGACAGCTGTACTATACATTTTGTGAATGGAACTCAAAGTTCCATTCACAAATAGGATTTTTTCTAAGTCTTTGCTACTTAGCGAAGACTTAGAAAAAAAATGGGGACAGAGATCAAAATTTGGTGATCACTTCTGATCACCAAATTATTGATATTTGCCAATGAATGAAAAATTACTTCCTGGAAAAGGATTTCCGGGAAGTGATTTTTCCGATCGGATTTCGAATTGGAAAATGGGCATTTATGCCCGTATTCCAAGTTCTGTATCATTCCCTAAGATGATTTGATGATCATCTTTGGGAATGATCCCCAAAAAAAAGGGGAAATGCACACAAAAAAAATCTTAAAGTGATACACACACCTTTTTTTTTTTTTACCCTAAAACTATAAATTAGCAAAAAACGTTGTCTTCTCCAAGCTTCCCAATGTCCCCGGTGATATCGGTAAAGTAAACGCGGATCATTTATTTGTTGGATTTCAAGGGAAACTAAGCCTATTTTAGTAGGAAATTTTGCAGAGGTACCAAAAAAAGACCTTATTGAAATTTTAGGATCAGTAAAGTGTGCAAAAACTTGTGTGACTCGCCGTACTAACTGGTTTTCACTAAAATACCACTAAAAGGGGGAGTGGGGATAGGGTTGGGGGGTGGGTTGTGGCATTTTTAAATGCCTTTCTTGTAATTGCAATTGCGCATGGATCCCATTTGAGCTAGTTGGTGGCCCCGTCTCCGTTTGCACCCACCCTTATGGCATACCGTTTGATTCAGGACATGTGGGAGACTGCCATTTAGTGGGTTTTTTTACTTGCCAAGTGGGTTTAGGTAGGATTTCAACCATTGAGTCCTCTTATTTTATTTTTTCACAAAATCTCCTAAAAGCACGGAGTTCTATGAATAGCAGCGTCTGGAATTCTTCACGTATATACAAAAGCATGATACCATCACGTAGCTGAAGGTGTGTAGCTTCCAAAAATATATAGTTTGTGGGGGGTATTTCAAAATTGATTAGGCTGTTCAAATTACAGAACACTTTGATTTTTTTCTTGTAATTACACTTGTGCATGTGTCCAATTTGAGCTAGTTGGTGGCCACGTCTCTGTGCGCACCCACACATATGGCATACCGTTTGATTCAGGATATGTGGGAGATTGACATTTAGTGGGTTTTTTTGCTTGTCAAAAGGGTTTAGGTAGGATTTCAACCCTTGAATCATCTTATTTTATTTTTTACAAAACCTCCTAAAAACACGGAGTTCTTTGGATCACTGGGTCTGGAATTCTTCATGTATGCATGAAAGCA
The DNA here is from genome assembly GCA_019447015.1 of Hymenochirus boettgeri. Lineage (NCBI taxonomy): Eukaryota > Metazoa > Chordata > Amphibia > Anura > Pipidae > Hymenochirus > Hymenochirus boettgeri. The sequence goes on along the minus strand of CM033473.1, from coordinate 130,851,061 downwards.
TGGCACCGTAACGTAGCTGAAGGTGTGTAGATTCCAAAAATATATCGTTTGTGGGGGGAATTTCCATGTTTCAGGACTGTTTCCTTAGAAAAAGTGTAGGCTGTTCAAATTACAGAGCACTTTGATTTTTTCTTGTAACTGCATTTGTGCATGCGTCCCATTTGAGCTAGTTGGTGGCCACGTCTCTGTGTGCATCCACGCATATGGCATAACGTTTTATTCAGAACATGTGGGAGATTGATATTTAGTGGGGGGGTTATTTGTGGGGGGCATTTCCAAGTTTTGGGGCTGTTTGAAATTACAGAGCACTTTGATTTTTTTCTTGCAATTACACTTGTGCATGCGTCCCATTTGAGCTAGTTGGTGGCCACGTCTCTGTGTACATCCACACATATGGCATACCGTTTGATGCAGGATACGTGGGAGATTGACCGTTGCTACCTACCTGTGCCTCTCAAAAGATTTCTGTCTCTTATTCAAGCTCTCCAAACTTTTTTTACAAGTTTAGGCTATGTACAAACCAGCCAGTATTTTAAGCCAACCAACGATTCACGGCACTTTCGGGTAAAAATATCGCCTGTTGTGGGGCGGAGCCGACAGACATCGATCGTTCGTATCGGACGTCCCGAACGATCGGCATGTCGGAAAATTCCAATTGATCGTGCGGTTCCCTTTGGGAACGCACGTTCGATCGTTTGCAAATTTGCCCGCATTTGCCGCGACAAAATGGACATTTGTCCCAGCCGAGCGCTCTCGTCGGGACAAAAAGTCCCTCCGTGTTGTCACAGCCACATGTCAGAGAAGGCAGCTAGGGGAATAGCATCAGCATTCATAATTGGCTGTGATGTCATCTGTACATCCATGACTGACAGCTGCTAACTGGAAGAACAGGAAAGCAGAAAGATTTAACCAAAAATCGTGCAGCATTTCAGGTAAACTTACATCTCTCAGATTTCTAACTTTTGCAATGTGGGGTTATTGGGGATGAGTTACTATATAAATTTTTATTTGAGTGGTGGACTTGCCCTTACAAATATAGCTACCTGTATGCTGCCAACCGCATGGAAGATCTTACGGCTCAAACATCCTTCCAGCTGCTGGTTACATCATGTGATAATACATCAAGATCACTGCAATCTATATTTTGGTAAATCAGGCTAACATTTAGGCCATCATTTGACCTAAACCAATCGCTCCCATCAATTTTTTAGGCAAAATAGGTCAGTCAGGCCTATTTTTGGTTTATAGATTACTCATTGGTTGCAAATCTTTTTAATCTACATTTCAGTAAACCAATTTTTTTTTTTTATACTTTTCACAAATCGCAAACTGCTCACAGTAAAAATGCCTGTGATAAAGCAGCCAAGAAGTTTTTTTTAATAGGAAACAAACCTGTTGCTGGTGAAATGCAATAATCATCTTCGACAGAATGTCCATAAAGTCCTCATCTTCAAAATTAAAGATAAGGATAAGAAATGTAAAGGCTTAAGTAACTTTAAATAAAATGTATTTAACAAATTGAGCAGACCCAAAAAATGCCAAATAAGTTGGGATTAGGCCCCCACTAATTGTGCATCCAACACGCATCAAAAACGTTAAGCGGTTTGCACTTCAGATTTTCTTTAAATGATGCCAAATGGCAATGCAAGCGATACGCACAAAAATTAGTAATTGTATGCATTGTCATATCGCAGACCACGCGCAGATAGTGGGACATGGACACAGTTATTACCATGCTGTATATGCATTACCCAAAGCGGGACGATCCGGGAAACTGAACGCATCACGCAAATTTTTCATATAGTGGGGCCTAGCCCTTAAAGGGCATTTCTACCTTCACAGTAACTTTTACAAACAAGTAAAACAAATGTATGCTATACTTACCTTTTTTCAAAACAGTTCTAACATTACTTACACAGGCATTGGGCTTGTGTAAGTAATGCTAGAAGCTTTTTTGAAAAAGGTAAGTATAGCTAATAATTTGAAAGAAACATTTTTGGTAAAAGAAAGTAACTGTAACTTCAGGCAGGGCCCTCCTTCCTATTGTACCACAGTAATGCTGTAACTTACCACACTGAAGTTGCTGGACCAGCCCTTAATTATTTGCAACTTTGTATTCATGCACTACCTTCTATGCAACGGGTGTTTTTCGTTATGTAAATAATGTAACTGTAAAGCGCCACAGAAGATGCTGACACTATATAATCCACAATAATAATACATAGTAACATACTGGAGGATGGATAAAAGTCCATCTATTTCACTTATATAATACCCAAAAAACAGTTAAAGGGCATGTCCACCCCAAAACTAAAATTTAAACCCACTGCTGGCCACACTGTGTAGTCCTTTCTCCTCTGCTCTTAAGTTTGTCCAGCAGTGGCTAGTCAAAGTCCTGGAAATTGAGAGTAGGAGCCTTCCTGGGTGTAGTTCGTATCCCCTTCCCTGTTCCTAAAATGCCAGGAAACGTACTACCAACCTTTGTTCCCTTGGCTAATGAGATGCGGCCCGGTCCAGACCCAATGCTACTCCGTTACCGGAAGTACATTAGAGGCAGATGCAGAGGGAATGAAGGTTGGTAAGTACGTTTCAAGCCACTTTTTTAAGATTTAAACATGGCGGTTAGGGTTGGGAGACTGGTCCCTACACTAAAAAAAAAAGTTGATTTTTGGTACATGTCCTTTAAAGGGTATCTCCACCAGAGTAATTAACTCTGGTGAAGGTACCCTTTACAAGTGGGACCGGTCAGAAAATTAGCAGAATTTTGTATCTTCTCTCCTGGCTCCTGCAGGTTTATTGAAGAACGGGAGGTAAGTCATGCTCCTTTACCTCCCGTCTTCAATAAAACTGAAATCACCAAGTCAATTACTTCAGTGGAGATACCCTTTAAAAAGTATTAGGTTTGAATTTAGATGACATAATGAATTGAATTGGTCTGCAATTCGCTTATACACTGGCCATTCGTATCAGCTCCCTACTTAATGTCCACTCTTAATCAAAAAACTGGTTAATTATTAGTTACCTGCCCTCACACACAACTGACATATTTTGCACTTTATTAACCTGCATTGCTACCAGACATTTAAAATTATTTCCTCCATTGTGTAGAGTAAGCTGGCCCCTCTCTCCATGCAGTCAATAAGGCTGTGGCAACTGACATCACAGCCAATGAAGACTGCTGTTTCCTCCTTGCACATGCTGAAGCTTTAAAATGCTAATTGAGCTTTAAAAGTAAAGTGAACCGATCCCAAACAAAAGTCTCCAACGACTACAGTAGTTTGTCATTATCTGGTCAGATGTTTCTGACCCCAACACTGATATTGGGCAATCCAGATACAACAGATTTGTGCAATACACAACAATTAAACTAAATAATGTTTAAAAGATGCCTTTTTTAGAAACATGCATCAAAGTCAAAATTCAAATGCTTCTAAAATAACTTATGAAAAATAAAGTGGAAGGCAAAAAAAGCCTGTTGGTCACATTTGTTTTCTATGAAAACACAAAATGACAGCAACAGTAAATTGAACAGCAGCAATAGCCAAAAGACAGGCCTCCAAGATTCACATTTATACACAGCATCCCTTTATATAATTTATATCAAAGACCTTAGAACACTACTAAAAACACAGTGCTTGATGCATACAAAATCTCCCTATTTAATTGCGGGACACACTTAAAACAATATGAAAATACAATAAAATACATTTAAAAGTAGTACCTAAACAAATCTCCCACCATCACTACAATGTATAAATACAAATTTAAAAACAACACAATTCATACTAAGGAGAACAACCTCATATGTAGAATTAATAGCCACACTCAACTTAATATTCATAATGGAAAAGTAGCAGTCCGAATATATGGAACGAATGAAACTATTCTAATTTGTATCCAAAGTTAAGCTTGTAACTGCAAAAGGTCCCAATAAACTAACGAGTGGTAAAATCAAATAAAATTTGATAATTGTCTTTTAACACATCTTATTCACCAAATGGTTAAAAAGCTGTAATCTACTCAATTCTATATCTTCAGGACACTGCTTAACCCACTCTATCGTGTTTTATATGTTCTTATATGACCTTTGGGTAGCATCTAACTGTATCCACATGCACAAGGGAGTATAATTGAGTTTAAGTTCTCACAACCTCACTTCACTGCGCTTTATCTGGCAAAGGGCATGTTGGAGATTTGGAGTAAGCCAGCAACATTTAAGCACTTGAGGTAGGGTATAGGATAATAATAAAAATAAATCTTTATATTTAAAGCCACAGCATACCGTAATATAAAGTTGTACTTTAGTTGTACGTGCCCTTTAGCTACCAACGGATGTCCAGTCAAGCACCCACCAAAGCTGTGATTACATATATATATATATATATTATATTACACACACACACAGATTTAATAGTGTAGGGGCCCACCCCCAAACCTAAATACAGTTTAAACTTTAAAAAGTAACCAGAAGAAATAGACTTTCCCACTTCATTCCCTCTGCCTCTACTGCAATAACCATAAATTATGAGTTACATCTATTGCATTCATTAATTACATTAATTAGCGCTATGCCACACTAAAGGTGCCCATACATTTATAAGATTTACTTACCCGACTGAGCGATCAAGCGATGTTCATCGATGCTGCTGGAACCGCTTCTCCCGATTTACATTCGACCGACGTGCGATCGCAAAATCCCATTCTTTGCGATCGCATGTCGGTCGAATGTAAGATCGGGAGAAGCGGTTCCGGCAGGATCGAAGGAACATCGCGTAGAACATCTTATAGATGTATGGGCACCTTAACAAGATTTTTTTAGCATTTGCTCATGCGATTTGAAATATAATGGAAACAGCGGGAATGCAAGAATTCCTGCAATTTCCGATGAGCATGCTTGTCCATTTTGGCAACACGTGATCACCATTGTTTCACAAATTACACTGCATATTGTGAACTATGAGGTGAGCAACCTTTAACACTAGTGGCAAGACTTATTTTTTTCTTGCCATTCATACTTCCTTCTGAACAGTAGAATTGTTACCCCAAGAAAATGATTTTGCAGAGTAAGCTTGATGAAACTTTCATGACAACAGTGACCCTTCTCCACAGACTATACAGGGAAATCTGAACAGCAGTTTAAAAATTATGAACATTTCATTGACATAAACAAAAAAACTCTCTATTTTTAGATACCTATAAAAAAAATGTTTTTACCATTAAGTTACATGTAAAAATTAATTAAATAGACACATTTTATGCAGGGTGAATCTAGACATGACAGACCGATTTACGATGATTTTGTAGAACTGTAACCACATTTCACAATCCATAAAAGTTGAGGAGAACTCTGCCCTAAAATCTAATTTTCCCAACTTATAGTCAATAGACAGCTATTTAAAGTGTAACATTGTCTTTCTAATGTACAGAAAGCCTCCAGTAGCTGTCCTCTCCTAGTGGGGCGTTATAAATAAAAAGAGAATCTTTCCAACTGTTTGTATTTCCTGTGCTAAAGTGAGAGGAAAGTAAAACTGGAAGTTATATAGTGACATGCGCCCCCCAACTGTAAATTATAAGCATATAGAAGTCACAGAGGAGTTCGTGACCATATAAAATTAACGAGGTGGCAGGCCTAGTACCTTTTATACAGGGCACGGAACTCCAAGGTGACTCTAATATCCCTTTATTTATGTTCGGGGTGCATTATTTATTATAACCTACCCTTTGTGGCTTCTGGTTCCTTCTACTCCTGGAATTGTAAGATTATAAGGCTATAAACTTACAGTTCCTCCCATAGAAATCTACTACAGGGGTAGGTTATACCAATTAAAAGTATTTCTGTGGTAAATGATTTTATGGTATGAAAAAGGATTTATCCTTAGGTTAGGAGTTACATGAAAGACAAGTGATACAGGGTTTTAATTGGCACATTCTGGTCTTACTACATGGACCAAACCCAAGCCATGCCTATGGAACTTATGGGAGGTATTATTAACACCCTATTGCAGTGATGGCAACCTTTTAGAGGCCGAGTGCCAAACTGCAACCCAAAACCCCGCTTTTTATTACATAGTGCTAACAAGATCATTTAACCTGAATACGGAGTTTTTACTTTAGAAAAAACAACTCAAATATACAACAACCAATACAGCAGATAGAACCGATTACCTATTAATCTCTACATTTCCACACAGGAGTTGAGATCTAAAATAGTGACATTAACCTACATTATTTAACAGGGGTTTGAGACCCAAAATAGGGATTCAAGCAGTGCTAAATGTTAAGCACATCACCTCTCTCTGCTACAGACAGCTGCTACACTTTCTCTCTGGCTTTCTGGTAACAAACTCTGTGAACTTTGCTGTGCATGAGTGCCCACAGAGGGGCACTGAGTGCCACCTCTGGAACCAGTGCCATAGGTTCGCCACCACTGCACTAGTGACAGAATTCCAGCAATGGCTGAAAATAAACTAAACAGAGGGGTCCTGGGCTAACAGATCAGTTGGGGCCTTTTTCTATATAAGACTAAATTGCAACTGCAACCCAGCAGCTCTATATGCTTGCACGCATGCTCAAGGGCCCTTATACAGGTGAGTGTAGACATGCTATTTATGTCCTCACCGTCGTCCTGAGTTGTATCCACGGACATTGCGATGCCTAGCCATACTTTAAATAGCTATGTAATATTATCCCTACACAATCCTCGTGGCCTTACGCTCCCCTCATCTGTTCCGGACCCTCTCGGGCACCTCTGAAATGACGTCATTACCAGCCTCAGCAGTCAGCCGGCTTTGGTTCCGAGAATAGTCTCATGCGCATGCCCAGTAACAAAAAAAAATAGAACTAGGAAAAAAAAAACGTAATGCGTAGCAGCATCAGGTTTTTTTTTTTTAGATAATATTAAAACATAATGTCTCACGTAGAAAGTGAAAGAGATCCAAGGAAACCTGTCATTGTGTCTGCCAGATAGTACATGTGATGTAACAATTTCATAAAATTCAGTTTATTTTCCTGCACTTTAGCTCTGCTGGGATTAACCCTTTCACTGCCAGGAGATTTTCATTTTTTTTTGCGTTAACTGCCAGAAGAATTTCAGGATTTTGCCCTAATCGCTTTAGACTAATTTTACAGTAGGAAACCTTGCAGTAAATCAGGAATATTATACATTGTTTTTTTCAGCACAAAGTCACTTTAACATGGTAACAGAATTTTGTAACTTTTCTGGAAATTTTACTGGAATTATGGGTAAAATATGTAAAAAAAGAAAAAATTGCAAATTTTCATGGATTTTTCCATTTTTACTTATAGTTATCTAAGGTTACACACAAAAAATCTTAGTTTCTAAAAGTCTGATACTCCGAGTACAACAATACCAGATATATGTAGTTACCCCAACTTTTCCTGTACAGGAGACCCCCCCCAACTAAAACTGCACCTTCTAGAATATTACACAAAATTAAAATGTATAACCACTACTGACAGTAACATAGAAATCTTCCAAAATAACTAAAATATCCCCACAAGTGAGATATTTTTAGAAACTAACACTCGCAGGATTTTACGAGTGAGGTTAGTTTCGATCATAATGCAGATACCCGGATGCAGCTCTTCGTCCAATTGTAAGTTACTTTCTCACATTTTCCTTTTTTTCCTCAACTGTAAAATCAGAGACAAATCAAATGCGAATTTCAGCTAAAAACTGTGGAGGAAAGTTCAAAAGCATCTCAATATGAAAGCCTAACCCCTCCCGAATAAAACGGTATGCCACATTATAGGTGTACCCAGAGACATGGCTACCAACTAACCCAGAGCGTGACCAGTGCCAAATGTCAGTAGCAGCAAAAAAAAAATTGACAGTTTTGTATTTGAACAGTCTGCAGTTTTTCCACAAAACACCCCCCAACTCAAAAATACCCCCCAAACTATATATTTCTGAAATCTGCACACCTTTAGCTATGTAACGTTGTAGTTTGTTCATTCATACCATCAATGGTGTGGGCGCAGTTCTTCGTAGAAATTTGCACTTTTACCAGATTTTCAAAATAAAATTAACATCAAACAACATTCAAAAGGTAGAAATCATGCCAAAACCCCATGGAATGTAAAAAAAAAGTTACCAAATATCAATCTCCCAAATGTCCTGAATCAAACGGTATGCCATATGGTGGTTACACAGCGGACGTGGAAGCGAAAAGCCACAAAGTGAGACAATGCACGATGGCTCAGAAACAGCGAAAATATTTAGCCAACTTCGAATTTGGACAGTCTGCAGTTTTTTCCACAAAACACCCATAACTTAGAAATAACCCCCACAAAACTATATTATCCTGAAATTTACACACCTTCAGCTATGTAACACTGTAGTTTGTTCATTCATACCATCAATGGTGTGGGCGCAGTTCTTCGTAGAAGTTTGATTTGTCTGAAAAAATGAACAAAAAACAACTCAAAAGGTAGAAATCATGCCAAACCTCATGAAATCTAAAAAAAAAGTTATAAATATTAATCTCCCAAATGTCCTGAATCAAACGGTATGCCATATGTGTGGTTACACACGCGGACGTGGAAGCGAAAAGCCACAAAGTGAGACAATGCATGATGGCTCAGAAACAGCGAAAATATTTAGCCAACTCCGAATTTGGACAGTCTGCAGTTTTTCCACAAAACACCCCCATAACTTAGAAAAACCCCCACAAACTATATATTCCTGAAATCTACCACCTTCAGCTATGTAGCACTGTAGTTCGTTCATTATACCATCAATGGTGTGGGGCATTTCTTCGTAGAAGTTCACACTTTCTGAAAAAATGAACAAAAAACAACTTCAAAAGGTGTAGAAATCATGCCAAAACCTGACGGAATGTAAAAAAAAGTTACTAAATATCAATCTCCCAAATGTCCTGAATCAAACGGTATGCCATATGTGTGGTTACACATGGAGTGGAGGAAGCGAAAAGCCACGATGTGAGACAATGCATGATGGTTGAGAAACAGCGAAATATTTAGCCAACTCCGAATATATCCTGAAATCTACACACCTTCAGCTATGTAGCACTGTAGTTCGTTCATTCATACCATCAATGGTTGGGGCGCGCAGTTCTTCGTAAGAATTCGACTTTCTACACAATTTTCTGGAAAAATAGAGAAAAAAACATTTCAAAGTTACAAAGTCACACCAAAACCCCATGTAATGTAAAAAAAACTACCAAATATAAATCTCAAATGTCCTGAATCAAACGGTATGCCATATGTGTGGTTCACACCCGAAGTGGAAGCGACTAGTCAAAATGTAAAACAATGCGCAGTGAGCCATAACAGCATTTTCCCAGATTTTTCAAACTGAACACCCCTCTAACTTGGAAATACCCCACAAAACTATATATTCTCAGAATCTACATACCTTCAGCTACGTAACGCTGTAGTTTGTTCATTCATACCATCAATGGTGTGGGCGCAGTTCTTCGTAGAAATTCGCATTTGTCTGAAAAAATGAACAAAAACAACTTCAAAAGGTAGAAAATCATGCCAAAACCCCATGGAATGTAAAAAAAAGCTACTAAATATCAATCTCCCAAATGTCCTGATCAAACGGTATGCCATATTGTGTGGTTAACACCGTGGACGTGGGAGCCAAAGACACAAAGTGAAACAATGCACAATGGCTCAGAAACAGCAAAAATATTCGGTCAAATCTGAATTTGAACAGTCTGAATTTTTCCCACAAAACAACCCCCACAAACCAATATTTCCGAATCCACACACCTTTATCTACGAAATCTGTAGTTTTTCATTGACCATCAATGGTGTGAGCGCAGTTCTTCGTAGAAAGTTCGCAAGTTTTAGCAGATTTTCTTAAAAATTTGAATAAAAACACTCTCAAAGGTAGAAATCATGCCAAAATCCCAAGTAATGTAAAAAAAATATCAATTTCCTAAATGTCCTAATCAAACGGTATGCCCTATGTATGGTTACATACGCAAACGTGGAATCAACTAGCCACAAATGAGCAATGAACAATGGCCCAATTACAGCAACTTTTCAGATTTGTCAGACTAACACCCCCTCTATATTAGAAATACCCCCAAAACTATATATTCTTGGAATTTACACACCTTCAGCTACGTTACGTGGCCATGCTTTCATACATACATGAAGAATTCCAGACCCAGTAACCAAAGAACTCCGTGTTTTTAGGAGGTTTTGTGATTAGATGATTCAAGGGTTGAAATCCTACCTAAACCAACTTGACAAGCAAAAAACCCACTCAATGTCAATCTCCCACATGCAATTACAAGAAAAAATCAAAGTGCTCTGGATTTGAACAGCCTACCCTTTTCTAAGGAAACAGTCCCGAAACATGGAAATTCCCCCCACAACTATATATTTTGGAATCTACACACCTTCAGCTATGTTACGGTGCCATGCTTTCATACATACATGAAGAATTCCAGACCCAGTGATCCAAAGAACTCTGTGTTTTTAGGAGGTTTTGTGAAAATAAAAATAAGATGATTCAAGGATTGAAATCCTACCTAAACCACACTGACAAGCAAAAAAACCCACTAAAGTCAATCTCCCACGTATCCTGCATCAAACGGTATGCATATGTGTGGGTGCACAGAGAGACGTGGCCACCAACTAGCTCAAATGGGACGCATGCACAAGTGTAATTACAAGAAAAAAATCAAAGTTTCTGTAATTTCAAACAGCCCCAAAACTTGGAAATGCCCCCCACAAATAACCCCCCCCCACTAAATATCACTCTTCCACATGTTCTGAATCAAACTGTATGCCATATGCGTGGATGTACACAGAGACGTGGCCACAACTAGCTCAAATGGGACGCATGACAAGTGTAATTGCAAGAAAAAAATCAAAGTGCTCTGTAATTTCAAACAGCCCCAAAACTTGGAAATGCCCCCCACAAATAAACCCCCCACTAAATATCAATCCCACAGTTCTGAATCAAACAGTATGCCCTATGTGTGGATGTACACAGAGAGGTGGCCCCCAACTAGCTCAAATTGGAGTATGCACAAATGCAATTACAAGAAAAAATCAAAGTGCTCTGTAATTTGAACACCCTACCCTTTTCTAAGGAAACAGTCCCGAAACATGGAAATTCCCCCCAAAATATTTTTGGAATCTACACACCTTCAGCTAGTTACGGTGCCATGCTTTCATACATACATGAAGAATTTCAGACCCAGTGATCCAAAGAACTCTGTGTTTTTAGGAGGTTTGTGAAAAATAAAATAAGATGATTCAAGGATTGAAATCCTACCTAAACCAACTTGACAAGCAAAAAAACCCACTAAATCCACCCTTATGGCATACCGTTTGATTCAGGACATGTGGGAGACTGCCATTTAGTGGGTTTTTTTACTTGCCAAGTGGGTTTAGGTAGGATTTCAACCATTGAGTCCTCTTATTTTATTTTTTCACAAAATCTCCTAAAAGCACGGAGTTCTATGAATAGCAGCGTCTGGAATTCTTCACGTATATACAAAAGCATGATACCATCACGTAGCTGAAGGTGTGTAGCTTCCAAAAATATATAGTTTGTGGGGGGTATTTCAAAATTGATTAGGCTGTTCAAATTACAGAACACTTTGATTTTTTTCTTGTAATTACACTTGTGCATGTGTCCAATTTGAGCTAGTTGGTGGCCACGTCTCTGTGCGCACCCACACATATGGCATACCGTTTGATTCAGGATATGTGGGAGATTGACATTTAGTGGGTTTTTTTGCTTGTCAAAAGGGTTTAGGTAGGATTTCAACCCTTGAATCATCTTATTTTATTTTTTACAAAACCTCCTAAAAACACGGAGTTCTTTGGATCACTGGGTCTGGAATTCTTCATGTATGCATGAAAGCATGGCACCGTAACGTAGCTGAAGGTGTGTAGATTCCAAAAATATATAGTTTGTGGGGGGAATTTCCATGTTTCAGGACTGTTTCCTTAGAAAAAGTGTAGGCTGTTCAAATTACAGAGCACTTTGATTTTTTCTTGTAATTGCATTTGTGCATGCGTCCCATTTGAGCTAGTTGGTGGCCACGTCTCTGTGTGCATCCACGCATATGGCATAACGTTTTATTCAGAACATGTGGGAGATTGATATTTAGTGGGGGGGTTATTTGTGGGGGGCATTTCCAAGTTTTGGGGCTGTTTGAAATTACAGAGCACTTTGATTTTTTTCTTGCAATTACACTTGTGCATGCGTCCCATTTGAGCTAGTTGGTGGCCACGTCTCTGTGTACATCCACACATATGGCATACCGTTTGATGCAGGATACGTGGGAGATTGACATTTAGTGGGTTTTTTTGCTTGTCAAGTTGGTTTAGGTAGGATTTCAATCCTTGAATCATCTTATTTTATTTTTCACAAAACCTCCTAAAAACACAGAGTTCTTTGGATCACTGGGTCTGAAATTCTTCATGTATGTATGAAAGCATGGCACCGTAACATAGCTGAAGGTGTTGTAATTCCAAAAATTATAGTTTGTGGGGGGAGGGAGGGAAATTTCCATGTTTCGGGACTGTTTCCTTAGAAAAAGGGTAGGGTGTTCAAATTACAGAGCACTTTGATTTTTTCTTGTAATTGCATTTGTGCATACGTCCAATTTGAGCTAGTTGGGGGCCACCTCTCTGTGTACATCCACACATAGGGCATACTGTTTGATTCAGAACATGTGGGAGATTGATATTTAGTGGGGGGTTTTATTTGTGGGGGGCATTTCCAAGTTTTGGGGCTGTTTGAAATTACAGAGCACTTTGATTTTTTTCTTGCAATTACACTTGTGCATGCGTCCCATTTGAGCTAGTTGGTGGCCACGTCTCTGTGTACATCCACGCATATGGCATACAGTTTGATTCAGAACATGTGGAAGAGTGATATTTAGTGGGGGGGGGGTTATTTGTGGGGGGCATTTCCAAGTTTTGGGGCTGTTTGAAATTACAGAGAACTTTGATTTTTTTCTTGTAATTACACTTGTGCATGCGTCCCATTTGAGCTAGTTGGTGGCCACGTCTCTCTGTGCACCCACACATATGGCATACCGTTTGATGCAGGATACGTGGGAGATTGACATTTAGTGGGTTTTTTTGCTTGTCAAGTTGGTTTAGGTAGGATTTCAATCCTTGAATCATCTTATTTTATTTTTCACAAAACCTCCTAAAAACACAGAGTTCTTTGGATCACTGGGTCTGGAATTCTTCATGTATGTATGAAAGCATGGCACCGTAACATAGCTGAAGGTGTGTGATCCAAAAATCATATATTTGTGGTGGGAATTTCCATGTTTCGGGACTGTTTCCTTAGAAAAAGGGTAGGCTGTTCAAATTCCAGAGCACTTTGATTTTTTCTTGTAATTGCATGTGGGAGATTGACATTGAGTGGGTTTTTTGCTTGTCAAGTTGGTTTAGGTAGGATTTCAACCCTTGAATCATCTAATCACAAAACCTCCTAAAAACACGGAGTTCTTTGGATTACTGGGTCTGGAATTCTTCATGTATGTATGAAAGCATGGCACCGTAACGTAGCTGAAGGTGTGTAAATTCCAAGAATATATAGTTTTGGGGGGTATTTCTAATATAGAGGGGTGTTTAGTCTGACAAATCTGAAAAGTTGCTGTAATTGGGCCATTGTTCATTGGCTCACTTTGTGGCTAGTTGATTCCACGTTTGCGTATGTAACCATACATAGGGCATACCGTTTGATTCAGGACATTTAGGAAATTGATATTTGGTAACTTTTTTTTACATTACTTGGGATTTTGGCATGATTTCTACCTTTGAGAGTGTTTTTATTCAAATTTTTTAGAAAATCTGCTAAAACTGCGAACTTCTACGAAGAACTGCGCTCACACCATTGATGGTACGAATGAAAAAACTACAGAATTTCGTAGATAAAGGTGTGTGGATTCGAGAAATATATGGTTTGTGGGGGTTGTTTTGTGGGGAAAAATTGCAGACTGTTCAAATTCAGATTTGACCGAATATTTTTGCTGTTTCTGAGCCATTGTGCATTGTTTCACTTTGTGTCTTTTGGCTTCCACGTCCACGTGTGTAACCACACATATGGCATACCGTTTGATTCAGGACATTTGGGAGATTGATATTTAGTAGCTTTTTTTTACATTCCATGGGGTTTTGGCATGATTTCTACCTTTTGAAGTTGTTTTTTGTTCATTTTTTCAGACAAATGCGAATTTCTACGAAGAACTGCGCCCACACCATTGATGGTATGAATGAACAAACTACAGCGTTACGTAGCTGAAGGTATGTAGATTCTGAGAATATATAGTTTTGTGGGGGTATTTCCAAGTTAGAGGGGTGTTCAGTTTGAAAAATCTGGGAAAATGCTGTTATTGGCTCACTGCGCATTGTTTTACATTTTGACTAGTCGCTTCCACGTCCGTGTGTGTAACCACACATATGGCATACCGTTTGATTCAGGACATTTAGGAGATTTATATTTGGTAGTTTTTTTTACATAACATGGGGTTTTGGTGTGACTTTGTAACTTTGAAATGTATTTTTCTCTATTTTTCCAGAAAATTGTGTAGAAATGCGAAATTCTACGAAGAACTGCGCCCACACCATTGATGGTATGAATGAACGAACTACAGTGCTACATAGCTGAAGGTGTGTAGATTTCAGGAATATATTCGGAGTTGGCTAAATATTTTCGCTGTTTCTCAACCATCATGCATTGTCTCACATCGTGGCTTTTCGCTTCCACGTCCGCATGTGTAACCACACATATGGCATACCGTTTGATTCAGGACATTTGGGAGATTGATATTTAGTAACTTTTTTTTACATTCCGTCAGGTTTTGGCATGATTTCTACCTTTTGAAGTTGTTTTTTGTTCATTTTTTCAGAAAAGTGTGAACTTCTACGAAGAAATGCGCCCACACCATTGATGGTATGAATGAACGAACTACAGTGCTACATAGCTGAAGGTGTGTAGATTTCAGGAATATATAGTTTGTGGGGGTTATTTCTAAGTTACGGGGGTGTTTTGTGGAAAAAACTGCAGACTGTCCAAATTCGGAGTTGGCTAAATATTTTCGCTGTTTCTGAGCCATCATGCATTGTCTCACTTTGTGGCTTTTCGCTTCCACGTCCGCGTGTGTAACCACACATATGGCATACCGTTTGATTCAGGACATTTGGGAGATTAATATTTAGTAACTTTTTTTTAGATTTCATGAGGTTTTGGCATGATTTCTACCTTTTGAAGTTGTTTTTTGTTCATTTTTTCAGACAAATGCAAACTTCTACGAAGAACTGCGCCCACACCATTGATGGTATGAATGAACAAACTACAGTGTTACATAGCTGAAGGTGTGTAAATTTCAGGAATATATAGTTTGTGGGGGTTATTTCTAAGTTATGGGGGTGTTTTGTGGAAAAAACTGCAGACTGTCCAAATTCGAAGTTGGCTAAATATTTTCGCTGTTTCTGAGCCATCGTGCATTGTCTCACTTTGTGGCTTTTCGCTTCCACGTCCGCATGTGTAACCACACATATGGCATACCGTTTGATTCAGGACATTTGGGAGATTGATATTTGGTAACTTTTTTTTACATTCCATGGGGTTTTGGCATGATTTCTACCTTTTTGAATGTTGTTTGATGTTAATTTATTTTGAAAATCTGGTAAAAGTGCAAATTTCTACGAAGAACTGCGCCCACACCATTGATGGTATGAATGAACAAACTACAACGTTACATAGCTAAAGGTGTGCAGATTTCAGAAATATATAGTTTGTGGGGGGTATTTTTGAGTTGGGGGGGTGTTTTGTGGAAAAACTGCAGACTGTTCAAATACAAAACTGGCTAATTTTTTTTTGCTGCTACTGACATTTGGCACTGGTCACGCTCTGGGTTAGTTGGTAGCCATGTCTCTGGGTACACCTATGAATGTGGCATACCGTTTTATTCGGGAGGGGTTAGGCTTTCATATTTGAGATGCGTTTGAACTTTCCTCCACAGTTTTTAGCTGAAATTCGCATTTGATTTTGTCTCTGATTTTACAGTTGAGGAAAAAAAGGAAAATGTGAGAAAGTAACTTACAATTGGACGAAGAGCTGCATCCGGGTATCTGCATTATGATCGAAACTAACCTCACTCGTAAAATCCTGCGAGTGTGTAGTTTCTAAAAATATCTCACTTGTGGGGATATTTTAGTTAATTTGGAAGATATTCTATGTTAACTGTCAGTAGTGGTTATACATTTTAATTTGGTGTAATATTCTAGAAGGTGCAGTTTTAGTTTGGGGGGGTCTCCTGTACAGGAAAAGTGGGGTAACTACATATATCTGGTATTGTTGTACTCGGGAGTATCAGAGCTTTTAGAAACAGTAAGATTTTTGTGTGTAACCTTAAGATAACTATAAGTAAAAATGGGAAAAATCCATGAAAATTTGCAAATTTTTCTTTTTTTTACATATTTTACCCATAATTCCAGTAAAATTTCCAGAAAAGTTACAAAATTCTGTTACCATGTTAAAGTAGACTTTGTGCTGAAAAAAACAATGTATAATATTCCTGATTTACTGCAAGGTTTCCTACTGTAAAATTAGTCTAAAGCGATTAAGGGCAAAATCCTGAAAATTCTTCTGGCAGTTAACGCAAAAAAAAATGAAAATCTCCTGGCAGTGAAAGGGTTAATCCCAGCAGGAGCTAAAAGTGCAGGAAAATAAACTGAATGTTATGAAATTGTACAATCAGCATGTACTATCTGGCAGACACAATGACAGGTTTCCTAATGGATCTCTTTCACTTTCTACGTGAGACGATTATTGTTTAATAAAGTTATCTAAAAAAAAAAAAAACCTGCATGCTACGCATTACGTTTTTTTTTTCCTAGTTCTATTTTTTTTTGTTACTGGGCATGCGCATGAGACTAATTCTCGGAACCAAAGCCGGCTGACTGCTGAGGCTGGTAATGACGTCATTTCAGAGGTGCCCGAGAGGGTCCGGAAGCAGATGAGGGGAGCGTAAGGCCACGAGGATTGTGTAGGGATAATAGTTACATAGCTATTTAAAGTATGGCTAGGCATCGCAATGTCCGTGGATACAACTACGACGACGGTGAGGACATAAATAGCATGTCTACACTCACCTGTAGTAAGGGCCCTTGAGCATGCGTGCAAGCATATAGAGCTGCTGGGTTGCAGTTGCAATTTAGTCTTATATAGAAAAAGGCCCCAAGCTGATCTGTTAGCCCAGGACCCCCTCTGTTTAGTTTATTTCAGCCATTCGCTGGGCATTCTTGTCACTAGTGCAGTGGTGGCGAACCTATGGCACTGGTTCCAGAGGTGGCACTCAGTGCCCTCTCTGTGGGCACTCATGCACAGCAAAGTTCACAGAGTTTGTTACCAGAAAGCCAGAGAGAAAGTGTAGCAGCTGTCTGTAGCAGAGAGAGGTGATGTGCTATAACATTTAGCACTGCTTGAATCCCTATTTTGGGTCTCAAACCCCTGTTAAATAATGTAGGGTTAATGTCACTATTTTAGATCTCAAACTCCTGTGTGGAAATGTAGAGATTAATAGGTAATCGGTTCTATCTGCTGTATTGGTTTGTGTATATTTGAGTTGTTTTTTCTAAAGTAAAAACTCCGTATTCAGGTTAAATGATCTTGTTAGCACTATGTAATAAAAAGCGGGGTTTTGGGTTGCAGTTTGGGCACTCGGCCTCTAAAAGGTTTGCCATCACTGCAATAGGGTGTTAATAATACCTCCCATAAGTTCCATAGGCATGGCTTGGGTTTTGGTCCAATGTAGTAAGACCAGAATGTGCCAATTAAAACCCTGTATCACTTGTCTTTCTATGTAACTCCTAACTAAGGATAAATCCTTTTTCATACCAATAAAATCATTTACCACAGAAATACTTTTTAATTGGTATAACCTACCCCTGTAGTAGATTTCTATGGGAGGAACTGTAAGTTTATAGCCTTATAATCTTACAATTCCAGGAGTAGAAGGAAACCAGAAGCCACAAAGGGGTAGGTTATAATAAATAATGCACCCCGAACAATAAATTAAAGGGATATTAGAAGTCACCTTGGAGTTCCGTGCCCTGTATAAAAGGTACTAGGCCTGCCACCTCGTAATTTTATATGGTCACGGAACTCCTCTGTGACTTCTAATATGCTTATAATTTACAGTTGGGGGCGCATTGTCCACTATATAACTTCCAGTTTTACTTTCCTCTCACTTTAGCACAGGAAATACAAAACAGTTGGAAAGATTCTCTTTTTATTTATAACGCCCCACCTAGGAGAGGACAGCTACTGGAGGGCTTTCTGTACATTAGAAAGACAATGTTACACTTTAATAAGCTGTCTATTGACTATAAGTTGGGAAAATTAGATTTTAGGGCAGAGTTCTCCTCAACTTTTATGGATATGTGAAATGTGGTTACAGTTCTACATAAATCATCGTAAATCGGTCTGTCATGTCTAGATTCACCCTGCATAAAATGTGTCTATTTAATTAATTTTTACATGTAACTTAATGGTAAAAACATTTTTTTTATAGGTATCTAAAAATAGAGAGTTTGTTGTTTATGTCAATGAAATGTTCAATAATTTTTAAACTGCTGTTCAGATTTCCCTGTATAGTCTGTGGAGAAGGGTCACTGTTGTCATGAAAGTTTCATCAAGCTTACTCTGCAAAATCAGTTCTTGGGGTAACAATTCTACTGTTCAGAAGGAAGTATGAATGGCAAGAAAAAAATAAGTCTTGCCACTAGTGTTAAAAGGTTGCTCACCTCATAGTTCACAATATGCAGTGTAATGTGTGAACAAAAATGGTGATCACGTGTTGCCAAAATGGACAAGCATGCTCATCGGAAATTGCAGGAATTCTTGCATTCCCGCTGTTTCCATTATATTTCAAATCGCATGAGCAAATGCTAAAAAAATCTTGTTAAGGTGCCCATACATCTATAAGATGTTCTACGCGATGTTCCTTCGATCCTGCCGGAACCGCTTCTCCCGATCTTACATTCGACCGACATGCGATCGCAAAATGAATGGGATTTTGCGATCGCACGTCGGTCGAATGTAAGATCGGGAGAAGCGGTTCCAGCAGCATCGATGAACATCGCTTGATCGCTCAGTCGGGTAAGTAAAATCTTATAAATGTATGGGCACCTTTAGTGTGGCATAGCGCTAATTAATGTAATTAATGAATGCAATAGATGTAACTCATAATTTATGGTTATTGCAGTAGAGGCAGAGGGAATGAAGGTGGGAAAGTCTATTTCTGGTTACTTTTTAAAGTTTAAACTAGTATTTAGGTTTGGGGGGTCCCCTACACTATTAAAATCTGTGTGTGTGTGTATATATATATATATATATATATATGTAATCACAGCTTTGGTGGGTGCTTGACTGGACATCCGTTGGTAGCTAAAGGGCACGTACAACTAAAGTACAACTTTATATTACTGTATAGCTGTGGCTTTAAATATAAAGATTTATTTTTATTATTATCCTATACCCTACCTCAAGTGCTTAAATGTTGCTGGCTTACTCCAAATCTCCAACATGCCCTTTGCCAGATAATAGCGCAGTGAAGTGAGAGTTGTGAGAACTTAAACTCAATTATACTCCCTTGTGCATGTGGATACAGTTAGGATCTAGACCCAAAGGGTCATATAAGAACATATAAACACAGATAAGGTGGGTTAAGCAGTGTCCTGAAGATATAGAATTGAGTAGATTACAGCTTTTTAACCATTTGGTGAATAAGATGTGTTAAAAAGACAATTATCAAATTTTATTTGATTTTAATCACTCGTTAATGTTATTGGGACCTTTTGCAGTTACAAGCTTAACTTTGGATACAAATTAAGAATAGTTTCATTCGTTCCATATATTCGGACTGCTACTTTTCCATTATGGATATTAAGTTGAGTGTGGCTATTAAATTCTACATATGAGGTTGTTCTCCTTAGTATGAATTAGTGTTGTTTTTAAATTTGTATTTATACATGTGTAGGTGATGGGGATTTGTTTAGGTACTACTTTTAAATTGTATTTTATTGGTATTTTCATATTGTTTTAAGTGTGTGCCGCAATTAAATAGGGAGATTTTGTATGCATCAGAGCACTGTGTTTTTAGTAGTGTTCTAAGGTCTTTGATATAAATAATATAATAAAGGGATGCTGTGATATAAATGTGGAATCTTGGAGGCCTGTCTTTTGGCTATTGCTGCTGTTCAATTTAACTGTTGCTGTCATTTTGTGTTTTCATAGAAAACAAATGTGACCAACAGGCTTTTTTTGCCTTCCACTTTATTTTTCATAAGTTATTTTAGAAGCATTTGAATTTTGACTTTGATGCATGTTTCTTAAAAAAGGCATCTTTTAAACATTAATTTAGTTTAATTGTTGTGTATTGCACAAATCTGTTGTATCTGGATTTGCCCAATATCAGTGTTGGGGTCAGAAACATCTGACCAGGATAATGACAAACTACTGTAGTCGTTGGAGACTTTTGTTTGGGATCGGTTCACTTTACTTTTAAAGCTCAATTAGCATTTTATAAGCTTCAGCATGTGCAAAGGAGGAAACAGCAGTCATTCATTGGCTGTGATGTCAGTTGCCACAGCCTTGATTGACTGCATGGAGAGAGGGGCCAGCTTACTCTACCACAATGGAGGAAATAATTTTAAATGTCTGGTTAGCAATGCAGGTAATAAAGTGCAAAATATGTCAGTTGTGTGTGAGGGCAGGTAACTAATAATTAACCAGTTTTTTGATTTAAGAGTGGACATTTAAGTAGGGAGCTGATACGAATGGCCAGTGTATAAGCGAATTGCAGACCAATTCCAATTCATTATGTCATCTAAATTCAAACCTAATACTTTTTAAAGGGTATCTCCACTGAAGTAATTGACTTTGGTGATTTCAGTTTTATTGAAGGACGGGAGGTAAAGGAGCTATGACTTACCTCCCGTTCTTCAATAAAACCTGCAGGAGCCAGGAGAGAAGATACAAAATTCTGCTAATTTTCTGACCGGTCCCACTTGTAAAGGGTACCTTCACCAGAGTTAATTACTCTGGTGGAGATACCCTTTAAAGGACATGTTACCAAAAATCAACTTTTTTTTTGTAGTGTAGGGACCAGTCTCCCAACCCTAACCGCCATGTTTAAATCTTAAAAAAGTGGCTTGAAACGTACTTACCAACCTTCATTCCCTCTGCATCTGCCTCTAATGCTACTTCCGGTAACGGAGTAGCATTTGGGTCTGGACCGGGCCGCATCTCCAGTTAGCCAAGGGAACAAAGGTTGGTAAGTACGTTTCCTGGCATTTTAGGAACAGGGAAGGGGATACGAACTACACACAGGAAGGCTCCTACTCTTCAATTTCCAGGACTTTGACTAGCCACTGCTGGACAAACTATAAGGAGCAGAGGAGAAAGGACTACACAGTTGGGCCAGCAGTGGGTTAAATTTTAGTTTTGGGGGTGGACATGCCCTTTAACTGTTTTTTGGGTATTATATAAAGTTGAAATAGATGGACTTTTATACATCCTCCAGTATGTTACTATGTATTATTATTGTGGATTTATATAGTGTCAGCATCTTCTGTGGCGCTTTACAGTTACATTAATTTACATAACGAAAACACACGTTGCATAGAAGGGTAGTGCAAGTAATACAAAGTGCAAATAATGTAAGTGCTGGTCCAGCAACATTCAGTGTGGTAAGTTACAGCATTACTGTGGTACAATAGGAAGGAGGGCCCTGCCTGAGAGCTTACAGTTACTTTCTTTTACCAAAAATGTTTCTTTCAAATTATGCTATACTTACCTTTTTCAAAACAGCTTCTAGCATTACTTACACAGCCCAATGCCTGTGTAAGTAATGTTAGAAGCTGTTTTGAAAAAAGGTAAGTATAGCATAATTTGTTTTACTTGTTTGTAAAAGTTACTGGTGAAGGTAGAAATGCCCTTTAAGGGCTAGGCCCCACTATATGAAAAATTTGCGTGATGCGTTCAGTTTTCCGGATCGCATCCGCTTTGGGTAATGCATAGACAGCATGGTAATAACTGTGTCCATGTCCCACTATCTGCGCTGGTCTGCGATATGACAATGCATACAATTACTAATTTTTGTGCGTATCGCTTGCATTGCCATTTGGCATCATTTAAAGAAAAATCTGAAGTGCAAACCGCTTAACGTTTTTGATGCGGTTGGATGCACAATTAGTGGGGGCCTAATCCCAACTTAATTTGGCATTTTTTGGGGTCTGCTCAATTTGTTAAATACATTTTATTTAAAGTTACTTAAGCCTTTACATTTCTTATCCTTATCTTTAGATTTTGAAGATGAGGACTTTTATGGACATTCTGTCGAAGATGATTATTGCATTTCACCAGCAACAGGTTTGTTTCCTATTAAAAAACTATTCTTGGCTGCTTTATCACAGGCATTTTTACTGTGAGCAGTTGCTGATTTGTGAAAAGTATAAAAAAAAAAAATTGGTTTACTGAAATGTAGATTAAAAAGATTTGCAACCAATGAGTAATCTATAAACCAAAAAATAGGCCTGACTGACCTATTTTGCCTAAAAAATTGATTGGGAGCGATTGGTTAGGTCAGAAATGATGGCCTAAATGTTAGCCTGATGTACCAAAATATAGATTGCAGTGATCTTGATGTATTATCACATGATGTAAACCAGGCAGCTGGAAAGGATGTTTGAGCCGTAAGATCTTCCATGCGGTTGGCAGCAATACAGGTAGCTATATTTGTAAAGGGCAAGTCCACCACTCAAATAAAAAATTGTATATAGGTAACTCATCCCCCAATAAACCCCAAATTGCAAAAGTTAGAAATCTGAGAGATGTAAGTTTAACCTGAAATGCTGCACGATTTTTGGTTAAATCTTTCTGCTTCCTTGTTCTTCCAGTTAGCAGCTGTCAGTCATGGATGTAACAGATGACATCACAGCCAATTATGAATGCTGAATGCTATTCCCCTAGCTGCCTTCTCTGAGCATGTAAGGCTGGGTACACACGGAGGGACTTTTTGTCCCGAGCGAGCGCTCGGCTGGGACAAATGTCCATTTGTCGCGGCAAATGCGGGCAAATTTGCAAACGATCGAACGTGCGTTCCCAAAGGGAACCGCACGATCAATTGGAATTTTCCGACATGCCGATCGTTCGGACGTCCGATACGAACGATCGATGTCTGTCGCGGCTGCCCGCCCCACAACAGGCGATATTTTTACCCGAAAGTGCCGTGAATCGATTGGTTGGCTTAAAATACTGGCTGGTTTGTACATAGCCTAAAAGCTTGTAAAAAAAAGTTTGGAGAGCTTGAATAAGAGACAGAAATCTTTTGAGAGGCAAAGGTAAGGGAGAAAAGAAAAATGTGCTGCATAACAGGTTATTACTAGGTCTCTCAGCCTTTTAACTTTTTTTTATGTAAAGCTTCTGAAGAGCATCTACACTATAACACTTGCAAGTTTGGAGAGAGTAGTACTACTGAAATGTTCTCTAGATTACTGGGAATGACAACAATACTGTGAGTAGATTTTCCCCTGAGCTTAATCTTAAAGATTTTTTTTTTTAAATTTTTAGAAAGTGCTGCTGACTTTCAGTTGAACTGTACTACTTAAAGGTAGTTAAAGGATAAGTATGCTGTAAAAGCAAGTTAAAGGGCATCTATACCGAAAAATAGGTTATTTTAAATTGACCATTACTGAAAACTATAATTCTTCCCAACCACCACTGTATAATTTTTTTGTTGATCTGCCCCCTATTTCTTTAGATATCCAATCTAAAACTTCTTATATTTCAGCTGTCAATCAAGTTCCTTGCTCTCAAAAACTATTCTTCTGTGAGTAGTTTTACTGTTTACTGTAGCTGGAATGGTGACAGAGTTTTGATAGTTGGAATGGTATATGCTGTGTGCAGGCTGCAGAGTTAGTTTGTGGGGAAATAGTCAGGTTGGATGGAACTGAGAGTTGTTAAAGGCATGCAAAATGTGTGCTGGATTCAAGGCATGCAGCAACACATGCAGAGTAAGTGCTACTTGCATGAATTCAATTTTAGATTAAGATGAGGCAAAGTCATTTTTTCAGCATAGTGTCCCTTTAAATTTAACTGGAAGCAGCAGCTTTTAAAAATCTTTCCCCCCCCCTTTTTTTTTTTTCTAGGTCCCTCCAGAGCCTACCTTTGCTGATGTAAAGTTCCTGACATCTTGTTTGTGCTTTGTAGACTGCTTAGCTCCGCCCTCCGAGACTCTCTGGATTTACTTCTTATTCAGGTCCCAAAAAGCACTATAGGCTGCTGCTTCCAGTTAAACTTAACTTGCTTTTACAGCATACTTATTCTTTAACTACCGGTTACAAACATCACATGTCACTTGGCAAAAAAGCAAACCTGCTCTTAGCGGCTTTCAGGGCTTAAATCTAGTCTATTTTGAACCTGCTCGTCTACTCTTAGGCAGGGTACATATTTTGACCTGACTGATCAACCTTGTCGACTGGTCGGCTGGATAGCGAAGTCCGAATATATATCGCTGGTCTATTAAAGACCAAAATTTACTGCTGAGTCCAGTAAGAGAAAGCAATAAATTTAACAGACAGAAATTAACATTTTCCACCTTCTTTTATCCGCCGGGAAAAAGGACAGAGCGATTGTACGCTGTTTTTCTTGTTTGGTGCACTCCCCTCTTCCCTTCCTTGTTCTGCTCGAATATGCAGAGAGAGAGAGAGAGAGAGAGAGAGAGAGGGGCTGATGTTCAAGTGACCTATCTCTCTGTCGTTGCAGGCAGCTGTTGCACTGTGTGGATCATTATGGATAGCAGGGTAAAGCAGACTGGCTTGTGTCACTCGGAGTTATGGTAACAAGCATGCATGCCGACAGAAAGGGGTCTGTGTGCAACCTGTGGCATGCGTGCCATAGGTTCGCAACCACTGACATAGGGGAATGTGTACACAGACTTAAACCTACAACTAAAAATTCTCAGTTTACTATTAGCACTAGTGGTACTGAGCAGTCTACTGGTGCAACTGATCAACTCTTTCCATTTAAAATTCAATTAGGAAGTGCTGTTAGAAATAGACCGCCTTGCACCAATGATTATAATTTGGGTTCAGCTTAAAACCTCAAGGTTAGGGAAATGCTTTCCGAACTTTTTCCAAACTCAATTTGGAAATTTTTGAATATCTTCGAATTTTCAAACCGGGACCCCCCTCCCCGGCACTTACAAGTGCCTATGTGGCCCTTGGAAGGGCCCTTGTGGAACCGACAAGTGCCTTTTGGGGCTTAAGGGGTCCTGCAGCTTGAACCGGGACCCCCCTCCCCAGCACTTAGAAGTTCCCTTGTAGCACTGACAAGTGCGTTGGTTGGGGGGCCTGCAGCCCGAAAACAGGACCCCCCTTGGCTCCTTCGGGACGTGTCTTCTTTCTTCCATCCGGCAACACCAGCACCTCTTATGTCACCGACAACAGGTGATGTCAGTGCAGCAGCAGGTGTTACTGGCGTCTTCTTTCTTCTGCCATCACTGTGATTACTTTTGCCCCAAAAGGCACTTGTCAGTGCCGGGGTGGGGGGTCCCTGTTCGAGCTGCCCAAAGGGCCCTTGTAAGGACCACAATGGTCCTTCTAAGGAGCCACAGCACCCCCGAACGTCCGGCCACAGGACTTTCGGCTGTTTGGGAATACTCAAACGGCCAATTTGAGAATTCAAGGATTACTGAAATTGGCCCATGTAAACCGGAAGTAGCGCACATGTTTTTTGCTTTTCTTCCCGTGGGGACATGGTCCTCGGACCATTTCCCAGGTCCCAGAGCCATTTACGGTAAGTTGCAACTGCTATTTAATCCATTATTTTAGGTGAAAATTTCTGAACTTTTCTCCCCATTAACTTTAAAGGGTATGTCCACCCTCTTTTTCAATTTTAACATACTGTAGGGCACCGTCTCCCTTCTTTACTTACAGCACCTCGTTCCTTCGCCGTACTGGTCCGGCTCCCCTGCCTGCCGGAACTGTAAGCAGGGGGCCGGACCGGCAGCCGCAGCTGTGATTGGCTGAGAGGCAGCCAATCACAGCCGCGGCTGCCATCAGTGAGAATGTCGCTGGAACAAGGTGCTGTAAGCAACGAAGGGAAACGTTGTTTGGTATAAGAATGAAGCGGTTGGGGGTGGGGGGACCTGCCCTGCTGTGTGTTAAAAGAATTTTATGTTAGATATAAAAATGCAAGAGAGGCATCGGGAGGGAGGGAGGGGGGAAAGGGTCTCCACTGCGCAAGTCTCTATACCTCCCGGAGGCAACACAGAGGCAGACACCTTTAGTACAGGAAGACAGCTCCTACCCTACAGTTTCCTGGACTTTATTCATGGACTACAGAAGAACCACAAGGAGCAGGGATGTAAGGTAAGGTTTTTATTTAATTGTGGTTATTTAATTGTACAGTGGGGCCAGTAGTAGGGAAATTTTTAGTTTGGGGGGTGGACATGCCCTTTAATTGCAAAATTTTCAAACTTCCGAATTTTTGCGAAAATCCACGAATCCTCTAGCGGAATGGATTTTCAGAAGTTCAGACATCTCTACTCAAGATCTGACAGCTGCAGATGGACTTCTCTGAAATTTTCCGAATTATTTCCGTCATCATCCGTTTGATAAACTGCTTCAGAATGGGGAAAGTGATTTGAGCTTTGACCGACTTGATGAAATTGATTGAGTCAATCAAAAAATGTAAACATTTATAGCCTGCTTAACTTTTTCAAGGTCTCCTTTAAAACATTTTTGCAATTATGGTTCTGCCAGTTAAACCCTTTTATGTTATTTATAAACTTAAAAATTAAGGGGAATAATTAATGTATTAATCATTGTGCTTTTCTGAGGACTAATTTTATCTTTTTGTTTTTAACTATGTGTAATCATTTTTATTTTTTGTGGTTTTTTTTGTTTTTTGTTTTTTTTTTAGCGGCTCAATTTATATACTCCAAACGTGACCGACATACAAGTTTTACAGAACCATTGGAAGAAGAGGAGGAAGATAATGATTTTGAGAAAACTAAATCAGAACACCTGTCTCTAAGTTCTGTTGATCAAGGTAAATGTTAAAACTGTGTGACTTGCCCTCTCAGTGATATATATCTACCATCTTGTATCTCCCTTGCGTTTTACTTTAAAGGAGAATTAAACCCAAAAAATCTTAAAGGAAAACTCCACCCTCCTAATAACATCTTTAAGAATGACCTGCTATGCTTTTGGAAACTGAGCAATTTAGTGATCTTTACTGAGCCTGAGCATGCACAGAAGAGGCTGCTAAGCGTATAGCATTCAGTCATTGGCTGGGATGTCAACTGTCAAATCCATAACTGACAGTTGCTAACTGGAAGAACCAGGAAGCAGAAACATGATATTTTGCAGGATTTTGGCTGAGACCACACTGCAACGCACACAATTGCGAGCATTATCGCACGCGATTGTGTGCGTGATTCTTGTGCGTTTTGCGTTATGGAAACGCATGTGTAAACGCACCAAAAATGGTGAACGCATGCGTTACCAAAATGCTGTTTTGACACCTTACTCTGGGCGTTCCTATAACACCTCTTAGCCACTATCCAATCACGCCCTTAACACTTGGCTGTGATATGCTAATTGGGATTTTCCAGGGTACATAATTGCCACAGATTCTTGTACAAGTCATTCTGAATTGAGAAAGCCAGTCGGATGACTAGCGAAACGTCTTCAAAAACTAAACTTCAAGTCCAGTTGATCTAATTGAATACAACAGATACAAGGCACCTAGTTAGCATATGTAGAAGGAGTTTTGGGTCCAGGACAAACAGTGGGCTGCATAAAAAACTAGGATATTGTGAAGGGCCAGAGCACTAGGTTTAACTTCTGTTCTGATCAACATTAATTTGATCTCATTATAAAAAGAGATTAAAGCTTATGTTCATCCCCAACGCAAACATTTCTAGGTAGTGTATTCAACCACCCAAACCTTTTGCAGAAAGAGTAATCTCCCCTTTTAATCACCCAATTTACCTTTCTCCCTGGCACTCCTGAGTTCAGAAATCTTATCTTGAACTCCTATGGTCCCTCACCACTCTTCCACATTGCAGCCATCAATCATAGCCATGATGATGATGTCACTTCCAATGACAGCTGGACTGCTCATCTGCTTTATGGTTGTGCAAGCATACTTTGCTCAGAAAGCATTTTAAGGTATCAGGACTCAGGAGCACCAGAGGGAAAGGCAAGCATTGTGAAAATAGTGTTTGGGGGGTGGTTTTACATACAGGGTTAATTGAGTATTTGACCGTTAGCTGCAATTTTTAATAGAAGGACCAGTAGGTGTTTTGTAAGGTCCATTCTGTCAGTTTTAATTAATCATTTGATCACCTCATTTTTTAATACAATAAAAAATAAACATAATAAAAATAAATGAATTAATCAGCCCGAGACATTGAATATAATATTATTAGTTAGTTGTTATTATTATTAGTTCGTTTTCATCTCTGGAAGATTTTTTGGGGTACAGGTCTATTAGTAGGGGGCTGGTTTGGGACAGCCAATGGGTTGCATGTAGCCACCGGGACTTACTTTGCCCAGGCCTGTTTTACTGACATTTACAGAGTCTGGAGCTGCCTTTTATATTTTGGGTTTCATTCTCCTTTAAATCTGTATACCTTGCTGCCAAACCTTTATTGCTACAAAAAGAGGTTGTACATAATTTTTTTAATATTTGGTTTTAAAGGGTTAATGTTGAACAAATATACATTATCCCTGTATAAAACAGGCATATCAGGCTGATTTTTAAGTTTTAAATAATGTGTGCGTTGAATGCAGTAAAATAAAATTCTTATTATTCATGCAGCATGTATAGTATGTCACAAAAGTGAGTACACCCTTGCATTTTTTAAAACTCGCTTCATAGTAACATACATAGTAACAAAGTAATTGAGGTTGAATAAAGACATACATCCATCAAGTCCAACCTATTCACCCTCTTTTTTTTTTTTTTTTAACACCCCTACATAATGTTGATCCAGAAAAAGAAAAAAAAATCCAGAAAAAGAGGGGGGGGGGGATTCCTTCCTGACTCCAAACGGCAATCGGAAAGTATCCCTGGATCAACCAGATCTATATGTATTAATACCAGTAATTCTCAATATTTAGTTTTAGAAACTTATCCAGGCCTTTTTTAAAGCTATTTAATGAACTTGCCATTACCACATCTGCTGGAGGACAGTTTCACTGTTCTCACTGTAAAGAAACCTTTCCTAACCTGAAGATGAAACTTCTTTTCTTCCAACCTTAAAGGATGTCCATGAGTCCTCTGATATGACCTATTAGTAAACAATGCACCAGAGAGTTCATTGTATGGCCCATTAATATATTTGTATAAGGTATCATGTCCCCACGCAAAACGTCGCTTCTCCAATGTAAACAGCCCTAACCTGTCAATCTGCCTGCATATTCAAGCCCCTCCATTCCCCTTATTAATTTAGCCCTTCTCTGAACTGCTTCCATTCTCAAGATGTCCCTTTTGTATATGGGATTCCAAAAGAGGGAGAATAATATCTTTCTCTCTTGAATCTATTCCCTTCTTTATACAAGACAATACCTTGCTAGCTAGTCTATTATCACCAGAACCCCAAATCTTTTTCCATTACAGATGACTTAACACAGAGCTATTTATGGTGTAGGTGGCACAGGGATTATTAAATCCCAAATGCATCACCTTACATTTATCAACATTGAATCTAATCTGCATTCTGCCGCCCATTTTGATAATCACTTAGGTCTGCTTGCAACACTTGCACATCCTTTGAAGTTTCCAAAGCTGTGCATAGTTTAGTGTCATCAGCAATGACAGAGATCTTGCTCTAAGCCCCCTTCTAAGTCATTTATAAACAGATTAAACAGAGCGGCCCCAGTACAGAACCCTGAGGCACTCCGCTTAGAACTTTAGCCCACATAGATGTAGCTCATTTACCTCCCACTCTCTGTTGCGATCCAATAACCATTCTCTATCCATGCACAAATGTTTTCTTCAAGGCCAAAAGTCCTCAGTTTATACATTAGTCGCCTATGTGGCACAGTAAAAAAGCTTTCGTAAAATCCAAGTATACCACATCCACTGCTGTGCCTGAATCCAACTTCTTATTCGCTTCTTCATAAAAACCAATTAAATTTGTCTGGCATGATCTATTTCTCATAAATCCATGCTGATCACTAATAAGATGAGCTCTGGAGACGAGTCAAGGATATGATCCCGTAACAAAGTTTCCATCATCTTCCCTACCACTGATGTTAGGCTTACAGGTCTATAGTTACCAGGCTGTGAACTACTACCTTTTTGAATATTGGTATTACATTAGCTTTTTTCCAATCCAGCGTCACATCTCCAGACCAAAGTGAATATGAAAAGATAAGAAACAGTGGTCTAGCTAGAACTGAACTAAGCTCTTTTAAAATCTGAGGATGCAATCCATCTGGTCCTGGGGCTTTATTGATAATAATTTTGTCTATTGTTTCCGTACCATATCCCCTTCAGCCAATGTGAATACTCTCATTTCTCCCCTGCATATTATTACAATCCCTGCTGTAACGACTAGGATTCTCAACAGTGAAAACCGATGTAATAAAACGGTTTAGCAGATTAGCCTTTTTGGCATCCTCTACAACCATCTCAGCCCCATTGTTTAATGGTCCCACATTCTCAGTCCTCATCTTTTTACCATTTATATACTTAAAAAAACATTTTGGGGTTGGACTTTCTTTGTTCGGCAATCCGCATTTCCTTTTTCTATTTTAGCTAATTTAACTGGTTTCTTGCACTCTTTTTTACAGCTTTTATACTCCCTGTAAGCCTGTTCTGTTCCCTCTGATTTCAAAATTTTAAAAGCCTTTTTCTATTTTTCCATTTCCCTTTTTACCTGAGCATTAAGCCATGTAGGAGTGGACCTAATTTTTTTACACTTGTTCGCTAAAGGTACAAATTTAGAAATGTAATAGTTTAATAACCCTATAAAAGTGGTCCACATCTGCTCAATATCTTTACCTAGAAACAATTCCCCCCAGTCTATGAGCAGGAGTGATTCCTTTAACAGCATAAAATTAGCTTTCCTTAAAGTTTAAAAGTTTTTGTTAACTTAGTGCACTTTAGTTTTTTGCAATCTATATTAAATGAAACTATATCATGGTCACTATTCCCTAAGCTTCCCAATACCTTCATCTCCAAAATGAGCTCAAGGTTATTAGATATCACTAGATCCAACAACGCATTCTGTTTAGTAGGAACTTCTACCATATGTGAAAGAAAATGCTCATATAGGAAATTTAAAGGGCATGTCCACCCCCAAACATAATCCCCCCAACTCTGGCCCCATCATGTAGTGTAGTGTAATCCTTACCTCACATCCCAGCTCCATAGGGTTCTCCTGTAGTCCCCCCCCCCAAGTCCCAAAAACTGCCCACCAGGAGCTAGCAGGTCCAATAGACACTGCCTGCTAGCTGGCCTCAGGTAGATTTTTGCCATGCGTACTGCAGCCCTTCTCCCCCCTCCCTCCCCCCCCTCTCCCTCCGTTTCTGCTATCCCTCCCCCTAGCATAAAACCCATTTAATATCCTGCTCCCCCATGTCCCCCAGCCCCAACCGGGTATTTTTTATTTTTAGAAAGCTCCCCAAACTCTTACTTACCTCTCCTCTTTCCTCCGGCGAAGTGAGCTGCCGGCAGCCGCGTCCGTGATTGGCTGCCGCTCAGCCAATCACAGACGCGGCTGCCGGTCCCGCCCCTCTGCTTGCATTTCCTTGCAAGCAGAGGGCCGGGAGCGCGGCGGAGGAAAGAGGGGAGGTAAGTAGAGTTTGGGGGGCTTTTTAAAAAAAAAAATATAGCGGTTGGGGCTGGGAGCCCAGGGGGGACCTTATATCAAAAGTTCCATTTTAGGGTGGACATACTCTTTAAGAATTTTATACCTTTTGAGGTGCTGGCAGTTCACTTACTCCAATCTATGTCAAGGTAGTTAAAATCCCCCATAACCAAAACATGCCCCATACCAGCAGCCTTCGCCAACTGCAAATGGAGATTCCTTTCCACCTCCTTCCCGGCATTTGGCGACTTATAACATACCCCAACAATTAATTTACCTAACTTCTTGCTTCCTGTACACAGCTCTAGCCATATTGTTTCTGCCATATCGTTTATGTCCCCATCTATTCCATCTTTTAGATTTGGCTTCAATTCCTGTTTAACATACATACTCTTCCTTTCTTATTAACTCTGTCATGTCTAAATAAGGAGTATCCTTCAATATTTACTGTCCAGTCGTGTGAATCATTTAGCCATGTTTCTGCTATACCAATTACATCATACCTTTCCTTTAAAGCTATTAGTTCTAGTTCCCCAGTTTTTCCAGCCAGACTTCTTGCATTTGTAAACATAAATTTTAAATTATCAATTGATTTACTTCCATACTTGGTCGTATATGCCTCCTTATCCACTATGCTCCCCCTTCTCCTCCCTCCGTTATTAGCCCCCTGATCCCTAACTTCTCTATCTACCCCTGAGTAGTTTAACGTACCCTCCCCCCATACCTAGTTTAAAATCTCCTCCAACCCCCTAGCCATCTTTTCCCCCAAAACAGCTGCACCATCACCATTGAGGTGCAATCCGTCACTACTAAAGAGCCTGTAGCCAACAGAAAAGTCAGCCTAGTTCTCTTAAAAGCCCAAACCCCATCTACTTACACCACCCTCTTAGCTAGGCATTTATACTCCCGTTACCTCCCTAGCGTAGCACGTGGCTGCGATAGTATTTCTGAAATCAATACCCTTGAGGTCCTTGCTTTTAACTTGGCCCCTAATCCTCGGAAATCATTTTTAAGGACCTCACCTCCACCTCTAACTTTGTCATGGGCACCAATGTGAACCAAGACCGCCAGGTCACTCCCAGACCCGCCCAATAATCTGTCTACACGATCCACCACATGTCGAACCCTAGCACCAGACAACACACTGTTCGGCATGTAGGGTCTTGGCGACCGATTACCCTATCTACCCTTCTAATAATGGAGTCCCCTATCACTACCACCTGCTTATCCTTCCTAGCCCCCAAAAAATAAATTGTACCATACATACATTTCGTGCATTATAACAGTAATAAAGATTCTCGTCAAACAATCAGTATTATTACGAATTATTTACAGCTTGATATCTGCAGTGTTTGAAATATTGCAAAGCGTAATACAACTATATGATAGTATACGTACCTTTTTATATATTATTAACATTAAAATCTACAATTTGGGGAGGGGAACTAAAGAGGGTTTAGGGAATGCCAATTGTCTTAATATCAGATATGGTTTAAAAATATTTATATCATAATGGGATCTGGACACATCATTAGGTTGTAGAGGGACTTCATAGTGTCCTGTTTGGACCCTGTTTATACTAGAGGTTTATTCCTGTTGATATATTCATACCCATATAGTCATACCATAGGCTCCAAATTTTCGCAAATTTATCAGGGTAACCTCTACCAGCATATATCAACCTGATATACGGAGTGGCTTTGTTGATCATTTATTTCCACATTTTTGCAGTTTTTTTCTTGCATAAAATAGTTTCTCGTAAGAACATTAAATTATATTATGACCAGGAGTCCACCCTAGGTATTCCCAATATGCATAGTTTGGGCTCTAATGGAAACTCTATACTTAAAATCTCAGATTTTAACAATTAAAACTATCAGGTTTTAACTATTTTGCCCCAGAATCTATTGACTGGGGGGCATGTCCACATTAGGTGCCGGAATCCGGCACTGGGTTCACGACATCTAGGGCATTCTGCTGAATATCGGGTGGACATATGGGCTAGTCTATTTGGCGTTATATGTGTAGAATATAAAATTGGATTAATTTATTATTTGCAGCTTGTGATGCTCTGAGGTGTGACTCCGAAAGGTATTCCCAGTTGTTGGTTCCCAAGGTGGGAATAAATCTGTTCCATTTACTTATTATATTAGATGTTTCCGTGACTGACTTGGTATCTACCAGGCTGGCAAATATTTGGGAGACCAGTCTCCTTACTATGGGGGATATCACTTTGGGGAATATTAAGGCTTTGGAATTCAGATAGGAGGCAGTATCTTAGCAGTATATATCTGAATAGAAATATATCGGGGATGTCATACTGTTGTTTTATGTCCAAAAAGGCCATGAACATATTATAATATATAATTTGTGAAAAAAACTTAAAGGAGAACTAAACTTTAATTTTTTAAAACCTAATGTGAAAGTTTTTCTCCCCAGAACACCTATACATTGTAAGATTCTTCTGTAGTAAGTTGCATTTAGTACATGTGAGAAATAGATTCTGTAAATTAGAAGGCTTCCATGTTGTTGCCAGTACAACCCATAGCCCATGAAGTCATCAAAGAACCACGCCGCCTGACCCCAGTGTTCACTGTCTCTATGCACAAAGTGTTTTTTATACAGATGTCTCCACACCAATATGGAAGTCCCTGATAAGACTTTGAAAAAGAATTGAAAGCACCCACCATGCTTGTCTGTTGCTGCCACACATGCTTGAAACTATCCAAAGAAAATAAGTTTATCTTTGTCCAATCAGACCACAGGACATGGTTCCAGTAATCGATGTCCTAAGTCTGCTTTTGTGGGCTTTCTTGTGCATCATCTTTAGAAGAGGCTTCCTTCTGGGGCTACAGCCATGGAGGTCAATTTGATGCAGTGTGCAGCGTTTGGTCTTGGCTCTAACAAGTTGACCTCCCACAACCTCTGCAACAATGGCGGCAGAACTCGTACGTCTATTTGCAAAAGACAGCCTTTAGATATCTGTTGTGTTCAACTGGACTTGAAGTTTAGTTCTTGAAGATGTTTCGCTAGTCATCCGACTGGCTTTCTCAATTCAGAATGACTTGTACAAGAATTTGTGTCCATTATGTACCCTGGAAAATCCCAATTAGCATATCACAGCCAGGTGTTAAGGGCGTGATTGCATAGTGACTAAGAGGTGTTATAGGAACGCCCAGGGTAAGGTGTCAAAAAGGCATTGTACATGGCAGACAGTTGGTGTTGGACCCCCCTACCTCTATTTAGGCTTGGTTTTTTTTTTCACATAAATGGCCTCCTTGACACCTCTCTTGAACCAGTCACGTTCCTTTGCCAATATGTTAACATTACAATCTTCAAAGGTATGTCCTTTATCCTTAAGATGCAGGTACATGACTGAGACCCGAGGAACTGCTGGGCCATACGTTGATGCAGTTGCTGTTTGGTCTCCCCCACATACAAATAAGAGAATTCTTCACTGCACCGCACTGCGTATATGATGTCGCTTGTATTGTGTTTCGGTATTGGGTCTTTCGGATGTACCAATTGCTGCCTCAGTGTGTTGTTCGGTTTAAAGCAGACAGGGAAACTGTGTTTTTTAAAAATTCTTCTTAATTTCTCGGAGACCCCTTCTACATATGGGATGACCATGTTCTTCCTCCTGTCTTGCTTTTCCCCTTCACTGTTGGTATTCGTGTTCATTTCCTTCCTTCTACTTCTTTTGACAAAGGCCCAGTCTGGATTCCACAAGTTTTAAGGGCTCCTCTGAGATGTTTCATTTCTTTAGCCTTCGCCTCTGTGCTAGTGGGGATGTTCTCAGCTCTGTGTTGCTGGGTTTTAATGATACCCAGCTTGTGATCTAAAGGGTGGTGGGAGTCAAACATCAAATACTGATCTGTGTGTGTTAGTTTTCTGTAAACCTCTACTTCCAGTTTACCATTTTCCTTGACCTCTACCAAGCAGTCCAAGAAAGCCAGTTTGTTTTATACCACTTCCCTTGTAAATTTGATGTTTTGGTCTACCGCATTAATGTCTTCTGTGAAGGCTTGTACTTCCTTCTGGTGGATTTTAAAGAATACGAATACCAACAGTGAAGGGGAAAAGCAAGACAGGAGGAAGAACATCAATCCCATATGTAGCAGGGGTCCCAGAGAAATTAAGAAGAATTTTCAAAAAACACCGTATCCCTGTGTGCTTTAAACCAAACAACACACTGAGGCAGCAATCGATACATCCGAAAGACCCAATACCGAAACACAAGAAAAGCGACCTCATATACGTAGTGCAGTGAAGAATGTTCTGATTTGTATGTGGGGGAGACAACAACTGCATCAACGTATGGCCCAGCACAGAAGAGCCAATTCCTCGGGTCAGGACTCAGCCGTGTACCTGCATTTTAAGGATAAAGGACATATCTTTGAAGATTGTAATGTTAAAGGGTATGTCCACCCTTAAACCTATTTTTTAATATAGCCTTCCCCCTGGTCCCCCAGCCCCAACCGCATTATTTTTATTTTTAGAAACCCCCCAAACTGCTACTGAACTTACCGGGAAAGTGCCCGGGTCTTTTGGCGGTCGCGGGCCGAGCGGGGGGCTAACGCCGGGCCCGTCGTGGGGCGTGGTGCGAGGTGTACAACGGATGTCAAGAGCGGTAGGGGTGGCGGGGTACCAGAAGAGGGAATGGGGGGGGCTGCAGTCGGGCGGGATAGTGTGAACTTGTAGGGAAAAGTACTATGGGGGGAGGCTGATCGATCAGAGAAAATGGGTGCCATCGGCCGAAAGTAGTGTGAAATAAAGTGGGAATGAACGTTAAGTAAATTTAGTACGCGTGACATGCCTGGCAGCTCACTTCGGCGGAGGAAAGAGGAGAGGTAAGTAAGAGTTTGGGGAGCTTTCTAAAGATAAAAATCATGCGGTTGGGGCTGGGGGACCAGGGGGATTACTATATTAAAGGGGATTAACGCTAGCGGGTGGGAATCCGGAGGGAGGGGGAGAAGGGCTGAAGTACCCATGCCAAACTTTTCCCGGAGGCCAGGTAGGAGGCAGAGTCCTATATGGACTCTGCTAGCCTCCTGGTGGGCAGTTTTTGGGACTTTGGGGGGGGGACTACAGGAGAACCCTATGGAGCTGGGATGTGAGGTAAGGATTAAACTACATTACATGGTGGGGCTAGTAGTTTGGGGTTTTGGGGGTGGACATGCCCTTTTACATATTGGCAAAGGAACGTGACTGGTTCAAGAGAGGTGTTAAGGAGGCTATTTATGTGAAAATAAAGAAACCAAGCCTAAATAGAGGTGGGGGGGTTCAACACCATCTGTCTGCC
The DNA here is from genome assembly GCA_019447015.1 of Hymenochirus boettgeri. NCBI lineage: Eukaryota > Metazoa > Chordata > Amphibia > Anura > Pipidae > Hymenochirus > Hymenochirus boettgeri. The sequence continues at coordinate 130,813,888 of CM033473.1, read as the reverse complement.
ATGTACAATGCTGTTTTGACACCTTACTCTGTGCGTTCCTATAACACCTCTTAGCCACTATGCAATCACGCCCTTAACACCTGGCTGTGATATGCTAATTGGGATTTTCCAGGGTTTATAGTTTAGTTTATAGTATTTGAGGTTGAATAAAGACATACGTCCATCCAGTCCAACCCATCTAGCAATATCCTCATTTCCTGCCTACCGTATATACTCGAGTATAAGCCGAGGTTTTTAGGTTTAAAAATAAACCTAAAAACCTTGCCTCGGCTTATACTCGAGTCACATCGCAAATGTGCAGAGAAAAGTGCCGAGAATGTTTTTCACTTACCGGTACCAGTCCGGTACCAATCCATTAGGTCGCCTGCACAGCTGCCATGGACACCGGGAGGGAGCTTGGATACCAGGAGGGAGGCTTGGACACCGGGAGAGAGAACAACACAGAGACCAAGCAGGGCTGCACAGAGGAGACCAAGCAGGAAACGCGGGCACGTTAGGCGCAGGCGCGCCATTACGTAAGGATTGCACTGTACCGTAATCAGCCGGAATGGAGGAGCAGGGAAGGAGCGATGCTCCTGTCCGGTCCTGTGGGACCGGTAAGTTAAATTCCTTTTTAATTATTGACTTAATTAAGGAATTCCAATGTATTGAGTGTCCTAAGGCAATTATTCCTTACAAACTACTATATTTGCCATTTTGCCAAGTATATTTGCAATGTAATAATATGTAACAGTGTTATGGGGCATTCCAATAATACTGCAGAATTATATAGCATCTGCAGAATTACTTTTATTGCCTCTGGTTACCGTATTCTTAGTTGGGGAGTTGCCAATACAAATGTTAGGAAACTACAACTCCTAGCATGCTTTGATTGCTGGGAGTTGTAGTTTCCAAACATCTGGAGTGCCTCTTACAGAGTTGGGAAAGGTAATTTTTTTTTTGTGGAACTTGCCACTAGAGATGTTTAGAAACTACAACTCCCAGCAAGCAAAGCATGCTGGGAGTTGTAGTTTCCAAACATCTGGAGTGCCTCAAAAGAATATGATGGGTTACAAAGTTGGGCAAGGGGATTTTTTTTGCAGTTGAACTTGCCAGTAGAATGGGTCCAGTATTGGATTTGGTTATAACCGGCATTGTGTGGGACTACGGTACTGTATGGGATTACCGTACACTACGTACTTTATGGGAATTCTGCTATCCATTTAAAGGGCAACTAAAGCCTCAAAACAATACTGATTTTAATGGCAGAATACCGTACCTTGATATAAAAGCAGTAATCAGTGCCTCACTTAACTACGGTAAACTCTGCTCTTAAGGTATGGGGTTCAAGTTTTCTTACTGGCTCTTCTGTGTATTTTTAATCTGTTAGAAACGGTTGATCGTGGAAGAAAACAAAAACGCAGATCTTACGACGCTGGCTTTAAACTCACTGTTGTTTCAAGAGCAGAGGAAAGCAATAATTCTGTTGCAGGACGGGAATTTGGCGTTGACAAAAAACAGGTTCGAGTTTGGCGAAAAATGAAGTCAGAATTGGAGAAGATGCCAAAGTCAAAAAAGGCTTGTCGTGGTTTAACAACCTCATATGGGGCTCTAGAGACTGACTTGCATAAATGGGTTGTGGAATGTCGTCAAAATGGGTACTGTGTAACACGCATGGGAATCCGATTACGTGCCCTTCAAATGGCTAAAGATGAGAAATATAAAACAGTGGGTATTGAGAACTTCGTTGCATCAGCTGGATGGTGTACACGCTTCATGAATCGGTTTGGACTTTGCTTGCGCCAGAGAACGAAGATTTCACAAAAACTACCACAGAATCTTGAGGAAAAGGTCATGTCATTCCATCAATTCATTATAAAACAAAGAAAGTTGTATAATTATGACCTTGGAAGTATCGGGAATATGGATGAGACAGCAATGACTTTTGATCTTCCAAGCAACAGAACAGTGGCATCCTTGGGAGAAAAAACAATTTTCCTTAGAACAACCGGGAATGAAAAAAATCATTTCACAGTGGTTCTGGCATGTTTGGCCAATGGAGTCAAGCTGCGGCCTGTTATTATATTTAAAAGGAAGACCTTGCCTAAGAATGCCAAATTCCCCCCGCGAATTACTGTCCGTCCACATGTTAAAGGCTGGATGGATGAACAAGGAACAAAAAAATGGCTAGAGGAGATTTGGAATGGACGACCAGGAGTAGCTTTAAAAAAAAAACCCTCACTGCTAGTTTGGGATATGTTTAGAGCACATATATGTGAAGATGTCAAAACAATGGCTAAGTCATTTCAAACCACTTTGGCTGTTATTCCTGGTGGGCTTACATCTGTTTTACAGCCCTTGGATGTGTCTATAAACAAACCTTTTAAAGACCGTGTGCGAAAAATGTGGCACGAATGGATGTCATCTGGTCAAGCCAAATTGACAAAAGGTGGCAATCTTATGAAGCCTGACATAGAACTAGTAGCAAAGTGGGTACGAGATGCATGGGAGGACATTCCGGAAGACATCATCAAACGTGCTTTTCAGAAATGCAGTATAAGTAATGCCATGGATGGTACAGAAGATGATGTTTTGTTTCAGCACAGCAGCAGTGATGAAGATGATGTAAATATTGATGATGGTGATGATAATGTCTATGCAGATGACATTACACCAGCTGAATTTGAGGCACTATTTGGAGAAACTGATGATGAGGAATCTGACTTTGAAGGATTTTAATTAGAGTACCGCATGTTTCATATTGCTGCTCAAGCCATTGAACTTTGATTCAGCAAAAAGGTTTCCCAGTTAAAATAGTTTCCATGCTTTTTGTTGCTTTAATGCATATAGTGACTACAAAACAGGTTGTTTTTATTTGAAAATAAATACTCTAAAAATAAAACATGGACCTCCTCTTTATTCATGTTCATTTTCTAATCATTTTAGGTAATTACAGGTTTGCAGTAGTGGTGATAATTTCTACCCTCGGCTTATACTCGAGTCAATCAGTTTTTATTAATTTTTCAGGTAAGAATGGGTACCTCGGCTTAAACTCGGGTCGGCTTATACTTGAGTATATACGGTAACTGTTGATCCAGAGGAAGGCAAAAAAAACCCCCACCAAATTTATGAAGGGGGAAAAAAATCCATCCCGACTCCAAGTGGCAATCGGAAATTTCCCTCGATCAACTCTACTTTATGTATCAATACCAGTAACTTGCAACATTCCTTGTTTGCAGAAACTCATCCAGCTTTTTTTTTTAAACTGATCAATGAACCTGCCATAACAACGTCCACTCGAAGACCATTCCATAGCTTTACCGTTCTCACAGTGAAAAACCCTTTTCCGAGCTTAATTGCCACAAATTCTTGTACAAGTCATTCTGAATTGAGAAAGCCAGTCAAGTGACTAGCGAAACGTCTTCAAGAACTAAACTTCAAGTCTAGTTGATCTAATTGAATACAACAGATATACCATGACCTGTATGAATGAGAACCTTCACAAGCACAGCCTTTAGATATGACGTTGAGCATGCTCACTCAATTTAAAGGGATCTAAATTGGCAAATGAGGTTTAATGTTGAGAAATGCAAATGTATTTGGGTAAAAAAGCATGAATGCTAGTTATACTATAAATGGAAAAGTTAGTTGACTCAATGTAATTGGGAGTTATCGTGGATAGTACATTTACTTTTAGCAGTGTCTGCTAAAACAAATGGCAAAATAGAAAAGTATTTTGTGTATAAAGGAAGAGTGCATATTTCTTTCTCTAGGATAGTCCTTGTACGGCTTTATCTTAAGTATGCATTGTAGTTTTGGGCACCAGTCCACAATGAAATATCAACTAATTAGTACGGAGTACAGAGCCGGGCAACTAAGCTGATAAAATAAATGGAAAATGTGTGCTATCATGATTATTAAAGCTGCTTTTGTTTCCCTAGAAAAGAGGGGATATTTAAACCCTATACAAATATGTTATAGGGAACTACAGCCAATACACTTTCTACTGTTTCATTTTCCTTTAACCATAATGTCTTTGAAGACCATGGTTGCCCTTTAAAATATCAAATATCAGTAATGCTTTTGATGGAAGTAAAAGCAAAGAGGTTAAGAGGCGTGAACATTTAATGGATTGCAGCTGCTGTAGATTTTTGTTACAGCAACAAGCCAGATACATAACTTACTCCTTATTAAGCCTACAACTTTTCAGTCTCTGATTTGCTATTTAACTACATTGTTGTAAATGTTCTTTATTTTTTAGCCCAACTCTATTCCTGCCTTGAGCACATGAGAGAAGTCTTGGGGGACTCAGTGGTGGAGCAGGTTATGATTGATGCAGTGTTGCAGTGTCAGTTTGATGTAGCCAAGGCTCTTGATTTGGTTTTCAAGCAAGACTGCAATAGAAACATGAAACCAGACAATCAAGAATTAGCATCTACAGAAAGACCAACAAAAGGTACATTTTTAATCTTTTATGAGTTGTTAGAATCCACGTTGATCATGAAGCATGCAAATATGCATTATAAGAAGCCACACATTGCATTTTCTTGTGTGTTCAGAGTTAAGTGCTATAGTATTTTTTTTTTGCACTAATTATTATTAAAAGGAGATTTTGAGAAACACTTCTATATTTATAACCTTCAAAAAGTTATTAGTTAACTAGATAACATTGTTATTTAGTCAACTAATAACTCCATCAATAAAGGGCCTTGGGAAACCAGAAGCGTCAATTATTGGAATGGTTTTAAAGTATCTGTTAGCTTGAAAAATTATAGCTGATAAGGTCTTAATTACATGAGGGGTCACATGAACTTAATTTATTATTAAACTTTCATTCTCCTTCAAAATGAAAAGGAAGTCCTTTACTGCAGTTTTTCTTAATGAATAAGTAATGGTGCCAGGGACTTAAGCTGAGTACACACTTGCCAGATTTTTGGAAGATTTTTTTTCAAAAATCACAATACACAAAGTTCCGAGCATTCCCCCTATGCACAGGCAAACATTCGGGTCAGGCTAGCAATCTTTCGGGGAAGAGGGAAAGTTATCAACAGTAACTACGTTTTGAGGGTATAACCCCCTTCATCAGGTTAGCCCTCGAAATCTTGTTACTGTTGATGTTTGGCTTTCAATAAACCCACTATTTCACACTGGAGTGCAAGTCTACATTGTATCTTTGCTTAGTACCTATGTTCCCTTTGAAGTGGGCAAACTAGACTTCTGCACCCACAGCGGGAGTGTGCATATGGACTTTGCTGTTAACTGTGCTAGGTACACACAGTACTGATAAAGCCCCGATACTTAGCTTTATAGCCAAGAAACTGCAGAATCGATGGTGTGCTCTTTGGCTATTCCTGACCAAATACATACCTATAAAAAATGCCCTACCGTTTTTTACTCCTACCATCAATTACTCAGAAAACTAGTGAAATATATTTTGTCAGCGGTTTTCTTGCACAAACAATTTAAAAAGGTGAGTGCCAACACACGAGTGCTCCTGTAAATGCCTCTGACTCCACCTGGGCCAGCTCCCCATGCAATGTAATACAAGACCAGTAATATGGAGGTAGACCACTCCGATCTCGGGATGAACAAGAACACGAGTATGTAATGTATATAAAACTGTGTTGTGCAACATCAATAAAACAAAGCCACACGTTTACTCCAGGGGAGGGTCTTGCATGTTTCACAGCACGAACGCTGCTTCTTCTGAGGAATGATATAAAGTCATTCTGAGTATATGCCAAATCAAACGTGAATAGAAGGTATAGATGTGAATAATCTTTTTCTTACAGGATTGTTCCCCTGATAAAATATAATAAATACACAGCAAACACTAAAATATAACTGTAGGCTGCCACCACATTCTGAGACAGTGGAATGACCTGCTTATATATATATAGGTGGTTATACAAACCCCATATCTTATATCTAAGAGGTTACACACACCCTTGTTAACTTATAACAATCCTGTTTATTCTCACCTATATATTTTACACACACACACTGTTTATACTGTAATGTACTCCGAAACCAAACAAGGCTTGTTTTGGGATATACTCAGAATGATTTTATATCATTTATTAAAAGTACAAAAGAGTGCATACAAAGTTAAAGAAAAATGCTATAGCAAATAATTGAACATTAAAGGTAGGACACAGTTAATAGTAAATGGGATAAAGAAGAGAATACTTAGAGTAAATGGCATCTGTTTAGTCGTCCATGAGCAAAATCCATGAAAACTTGTTACTTGTTACTTGTTTATGATAGTCCAGAATGGTATCCAATATATGGTCCACCCAATTGGCTTTGATGTATCCTTGTAGATAGTAAAATGGCAGACTTCTGCTTTTTGCATGGAACCCTAATTTATGCCTTATCCTGAAAATGGGAGTGGTTTGGTCCCTGGAGGTGTGTTTGTTCCCTCCCTGGATTGTGTATCCTATACTTTTGGAGGGCACTTTTAATCCTTAATTTCTCTCTAGTCTATTCTACGAGTACCGTACATACAACAGATTTGTTGTTGGCTAGTTTTACACAATGCAAAGACACCAAACATGATATACAAAGAAGTAAAATAATTCCCCTTGTGATACAAACCTATAACATATATGTATAGATGTGCCTTCGTACCAGCATCATCTGACATTATTTTGGGAAAATAATTACATAATTCCATTCCTTGAATTATTTGAAATATAAATTGAATGGATGGATCTGATATCTGTTTTAGCTTTTTCTTAGAGCTGGGCCTTCATCTGTTTCGGTTCCCAAAAGTCTAGGGCTGCTGCATGATTTTTAACACCTGTTACCTTTGAACCATATAGCCTGCTGAGTTAGATCCTCTGTAATAAACGTATGGAGATGAAGGGTGAATACTTCTACAAATGGTCAGTCAGAGGCTTTTATGAACCCTTTGTATACCTCTGGGTTGAGATAGGTGGGAGCTGCCATTTTGATTGACACTGCTAATAAAGTGAGAACTTTATTAGCAGAAAGCTGCAATTATTGATATTATCTATGGGAGTTTAAATAACACTCACGGTCATGACATTGCACAATTAAAGTTTTATACATATTATTGGTCTTGTATTTCTTGCACATACAATTTCTTTTCAACTAAACTTATTTAGAAATTTGATAGATTCTGGCCATACTTTTGGCTGAATACAACCTCAAATGTACAATACACACAATATATAAAAAAAGGTACATTTTACACTATAGAGAGTGCTAACAGTGATTAATAAACTAGAGTTTAGTCACGCGGTGATCCTCAAACTGCAGCTCTCCAGATGTTTGAAAACTACAACTCCCAGCATTCCTCAACTACAGAGAGAAGCATAGGAATGCTGGGAGTTGTAGTTTTCAAACATCTGGAGAGCCGCAGTTTGCCCATCAGTAATATTGCATATCCATTTAAATTCATATTACATGTTTGCATTATTTCTCTCGTATTGTTGTGCAGTTGAGAGCATGGGGTGTGCTTAGACATACACCAAAACACAAAAGGGGGATTATGGAAACTGACCCCTAGTACCCACAGGGAAATTTTTATTATTTTTTTTTATAAATCATCCAGCAACCACAGCAAAGGGGGAGGGGTCAGACACCGCTTGTTGTGTCTTTGTGAATGTATTCTGTGTAATGGGACAATGTTTTTCTGAGGACTTTAGTTCCCTGTTTAAACCCCCCTCCCCTCCCCCCACAGTGCTTACTAGCCAGTAGTTCATTAGTTGTTTTTAAAAGCAGGCCCCATCTTTACGTAGCTTAAAAATTGCTGTTGTTTTGTGCTATAAGTTCTTTCAGCTAAATTCAGACCTTTATTTCAGGAGTTATAGGTACGAATTGAAGGTCATAATAAGGATTCCTACCTGCCAGGGAATGTTAGAATTAATTTTAAAATATTTTAAAAGACGTGGAAAGTGTTACTTTTAATACCTGCCCTACTCTGGATAAATGAAAGCATTTATCTTTTATAAATTGGCATAAAATGTATAGTGTATAGAATCTTGAACCTTTTTTTTTTTTTTTTTTTATTGAATATTCATTTTTGCAAATCATGAATGAATCCTTTAACCATTTGCCACTAACATTTAGCAAATAAATGCCTTTTTATCTTCTTGTTTCCTGATCCTTGCTCCACGATGTCTTTTCATCATCTTTGACTATTTGAAAATTATTGGCTCGCGTAAGGTAAGAAGCCATTCTTCCTTATCATAGAAACTTAAATACTGAGCAGAATGAGTCTTTTTCTGGGGAGAAGTGGGGAAAATCCACCAGGACTGCAATTGGTGAAAGGCAGATTTGTATTGGACTAGGTAGTAGTTCAGATGGTAGAGCAGAGAAAAGTGTTACTTCCTTTGAAAATGAGAATGCCTTTTCTGATATAAAATCCAGCCTTTCCTTATCAACCTTAATAACTGCAAGTCCTGATGAAACATTTAGTACAGCAAATCCTACTTCTGTTTTCAAAATCAGTCTTTTTGACTTGATAAAAGACTCAGAGGTGAATTCTGATATAACAGGATCTGGCACAAAGCTTTCTGAAATTGGATCTCCATGTTTTAACAACTTACTTGATATTCCAGATTTACAGATGCTAATGAGTAATGAATTAGATTCTTCTACAGATACAGTGCAATACAAACAATGCAGTGTAAAAGATTTTAAGCATGAGACTTCTAGAAAGATGACGCAAGATAATAAATTATTGCATGATCAGGAGGTTGGATTGTTTGGAAGTCTGAGTTCTTTTCTTCAAAATAGTGAGCTCAGTGTGCCTAAAGATGGAGATGCTTCAGTGCTTAAATATGGCAGTCCCTCACTTGCTGAACTTATTCAAGAACATAATGAAATTAATCCATTGGAAGGCATACCTTTTAGTGGCGCTCAGAAAAATTCATTTAATAATGGACTGGTAATTGGTTCGCTGTTACCTTTGTCAGAGGTTTCAGATACATTGCAAACTGCTATTGATATGCCATCTCTTTCTGAATCTTTGTCATCACTAGCAGTATCTGACAATTTGGCTATTAAAGAACCGCCTGTATCATTATTAGATCTTATTGCTGAATCGAGCACTCCTGTTTGTGAGGATCACAACAGATTGTCAAACACAATGCTGTTAAATCAACCAGCTAGAGGCATTGATCTTGGTACCCTTATTAAAAGCTCAGGGAATCATGCCAGTGCCTGTGTTTTAAACCAGAAAGCAAGAACACCAAATACACCTGGAGATTCTCCAAAAAAACATTCCTTATTTGATAAAATCCATTCTTCTAAGAAAAAAAAATGCAGGGCAAAGATTTTAAAAGCTAGACCATCTGCATTTGCTTTAACTATGTGCTTTAATTACATTCCAAAAACCTGCCAGAAGAGTATTCTAAAGATTCACCACAATAGCTTTGTTGATTTAAACAAGGAGTTCAGTAAACCAACTTTAGTACCATTTGATTTCCAAACACCTTCCCCTGATGACATTGTGAAGGGATACCAGAAAAAGGCTTTTGAAAGATAAAACAAAGAAAAGTAGATTTTTTTTTTAAAACCAATCCTGTTGGGTATTTTAGCTGTGAGATGCATTCTTTTATCTGCTGTTTGGATACCTGCTGTTGTACATGTTTAACTGTCTTTTATGAACGTTTTAGTTTAGAGCTTATTTAGCAGGTTTTGATATTGAGTTGGCTTTTAATCGTGAATTCATATTTGTCCATATGCATTACTTAACTAATTTGTGTTTTCTATATAAAGAGTAACAACGTGCATTGTATAGTGAAAAGAGATTAGGTATTGTTTGGTAAACTGACTTAAAATAATTCTGGGTTGTTCCACCTTACCACTGCCACAATTTGCCTACATTATTGGGTAAAAAAACACAATATTTTTTTTTTTTTAAAATAAAACTTTTGTAATCACTGTATTTATGTTTACACATTACTTAATGATTATATTTGTAATGGAGAATTAAGGCCAAAATTTGTTGGAATGTGTTATATAATACATTACATGTGTTGTATATTACATAAGGCTATGAACTTTCAATGGTGGTTGGAATATATTCCTTGGCTACGTAGCTAGAGAGGTTTTTGTAAGAATATATTCCACTGCACCTCCCCATTGAATTTACCAACGGCCTATTAACATTAACAACAAACCTTTTCAACATTTCTGCGTAAATTAATACAGAGGGCACAGACCTGGTTAACAGTATTGTATCTCCTCAAGCAGCACCAGAGTTACTTCTACCCATTAGTTTGATTGGACGAGATGGACGATTTTCCAACTATCCCAACTGCATACCTTTCAGCAGATTTCAAGCTGAAATCTGCTGAGGATAGCTGGTACAAGGTGATGATTACACTGATTTTCAACTATCGGGCATCCAGTTTAGCCATGTATAGCTAGCTTTATCCAAGGCAACATTCCTGATTTATTGTTCAGAAAAGTATTGCATCGATGTAGTAAAGTATAAAATCTGTTATTGGACACACATTAAACTCCATCTTCCACCACGCTTTAAAGGTACAGTTTGATTTCTGTGCCAGCCATTTGCATGTTTTTAATTTAACTACTTTATGATAAAAAAAGTAGCTACTGCCTTGTATACATGATAATGCCAGAATGTATCTGCTCTCCACAGTTGTAAGGTTGTAAATCTTTTGTACAGTTGCAAATGCTATGAAAGTGCAGGACTATTTTTATACCATGACATGTTTTTTTAATTTACAACGTGATTTTTTTTATAGAGATGACCTATTGTAAAAATATGCTTGTTATATACAACATAAATAAATCTGCTTAAATATTGTTACAGAGAGTTATTACCCATTAAGTCTATTCTATGGCAGAAAGGGTCTATCTTAAGCTGGGCACACTCTAATGATAAAGGGCCAATCCCATCTGTACCAATTGGAATTGGTCCTTATTCGCTAACCATGTGTAACCATGAGGATGCTCAAATAGTATTTAAGTCTAAAAACACTGGACTTTAGAGGTGTGTCCCTTGGAGGTCATTATCATGTTGGAATACTGCCCTGAATTCCAGTTTTCGAAGGTAGGAATAATGCTCTGCTTTAGTATGTCACAGAAAATGTTCTCATGGTTCCCTCAATAAACTGTAGCTGGCCACCACAATACCTGACTGTAGGCAAGACACATTTGTCTTTGCAACACATGCTTGACACCATCAAATAAGTTTATTTTCGACTCATCAGATCACAGGACATGGTCCATGTCCTTAGTCTGCTTGTCTTGTCTGCGGGTTTTCTTGTGCATCATCTTTAGAGGAGTCTTCTTCTGGGTCAACAGCCCTGCAGACCAGTTTGATGCAATGTGCGGTGTATGGTCTGAGCACGGACAGGCTGACCTCCCACCCCTTTAACCTCTGCAGCAATGGTGGCAGCACTTCAACATCTATTGACAAAATACTTTCCTGGACTTATGCAACTAAAACGTGGACCTTTGGGTATAACGCTGAGCATGCGCACTCAACTTCTTTGGACATGACTTGAGAGGTCACATGACTCCAGGGAGGGAAAATAGCATTATTCTTTCAGCCTCAGGGGGACCCAGGCACAGCAGGGGTTAAGCAGTCTACCTCCAGGTAGCACAGGAAGCCTGTCTCAGTTTTTCAATTGTCTGCTCAGGAGTTAGACTACTTTCCTACATGGTGTCCTGATGAAGAAAAGAAATCTGCATGGGAACAGCTGTAAGCCCTTCCAGCGCTTCCCCAACTAAACTACACGCAGAAATGGGCTGTTCACCCATTTTCTAGTGTTACCCTACCAGAACCTTCCTCCAGCTTATGGGTCGCCCATGCACATGGAGCAGAACAGCTTATCCCAAGGCAGCACTACAAATCGAGCCATAAATTCCACATGGCTACAAATTGACAGCCTCACAGCAGTCTCTCATCCACTGCTGAAGTTCCGTGCCGAACAGGCCCGAGCAGGCACTACTGTTCCTGCCAACTATCTGAGGTAGGCCCTGGGGTCCTTCAATGGGGTGGGACCTCCATGTGGCCCAGCCGTGCTCCATTCAGCCGGGCAGCAACTTCACAAGTTGGACGGCTCCTGCTGTGAGCTTCAGAGATTTTTAGGAGCTGCTGGGGGTAAAATTTCCCAGCCTCTCCCTACATTGAGGCATGCAGAGCGGACTAATTATCCTCTACTCGTGCCATGCGGAAGGGCCGCACATCATGCCATGGAGGATAACATGTGCGGGATCCCCCCTCTGCCGGTAAGTAAGCAGCGCCTCTAGGCACTTGCTTAGCCGCGTTCTCTTTGGCTGGGCAGCAACTTCCCTTGGCACTATCCTATTAGTAGCAAGAGCGGAACTTCCCCTTTCTCTTCTCTTTGGTCTTTTTGGCAGCATGGTGTCTCCTCCCTGTGCTCTTATTCTCTCCTGCTTTATTAACTGCAGATAAGGGTCTCCTTTTGTTTTTCATTTTAGTCAGCAGAAACTGTTTTCTAGAGTGAACACCCCCCCTCCTTTCCTCCTCTCTCTGAGGAAATCTCTTACTTCCTGTGTCCTCTATATAACCTCTAGCACATAAATTCTTAAAAGAAAAAAATTCTTTCTCTTCTCCTTTCTTCTGCTATGGCTAGCAAGGGGTCGCTCCAATTTTGCAGTAAGGGTACAAAAATTTGCAGTATAATATTTTTGCACTACCTTCCAGGAAAAGTTGCCATTTAGCCAATCTTGCCCAATGTGTGCCTAATGCAGTGCCGCAATTGACTCCTGTGCCTACTGGCCCAGCCGATCAAGCACCCGATTGGACTAGGTCCCTACGTGAATTTATTGATTCTTTCAAGAATCCTTCATCAGGGTCTAATTTGCCTTTAGTTCCTCAAGGGAATACTACCCAGGAATCTGAACCAGCATGGGCCAAATCTCTGTCCTTTTCTATGTCTGCTTCCATTTTGCAGGTCCTCCTATCTGGACAGCTCCTGACTACGAACAGGGTTTCCAGGTCTCCCAGACATCTACCAGAGCTATTAACTCCCTTCTCATCTGGAGAAAGCTTCGCAGGAGGATGATGATCTCTATGAAGTAGGGAAAATAGAATCTGATATTCCAGAACAGGAATCTCAAACCACTTTTATGGCAGATGCTGTTGACTCATTAATAAGGTCAGTAATTAAAGCTCTTTATCTACAGGACCCAGAGGATCCCTCCAAATCCCTCTTCTCCCAAACCAAATAGAGCCCTACGTCTTTCCCGTCCTATGAATATTTAGACAAAATACATCTTCAAGAATGAGCCAGTTCAGGATTCTTTTTCCCTTCCCCCAAACCAGACATAGACCAGTGGTCAAATCCCCCTATTGTCGACCCTCCAGTGGCTCGACTTTCCAGGGATACTTCTATGCCATTGTCAGAAGCAGCTACTTTTAAGGACTAAACCATTGCTGCATGGTTTAGTCCTTAAAGGTCTACTGACCTTCAGGCACAACTCTATGACCCACTTCTGCTTTGGCAGGGGTAGCAAAAGCCAAGTATGGCTAAACCAATTATATCAGGAGGCTCTGTCTGATCCGAACAAAGTTCCCGTGTTAGAGATTATACAAGATCTCTCTGATGCGGCCGTATACATCAGTGCTGCAGCTCTGGAAACAAGCAGACTATTTTCCCGCTTCCCCTCCCTTCAGTGATAGCGGTTAGAAGGGCATTAGGCCTAAAAGCTTGGGCAGCTGACCCGATATCCATAAGAGCTCTCACCAACCTACCCATCTCAGGCAAACTATTATTTGGTCCTGAATTGGAAAAGATTATAAATCTGGAAACTGGAGGCAAAAATTCCTTTCTACCTCTGAACTGAACTCGCAGGATTATTTCCTTTCTCTTTTCGAGACTCCCATAGGACAAATACAGAGAATTGAAATCCTCTGCCCTGCCTCTTAGAAGAGCTCCCCACATCTGTCCCTCCTTGGCCTAGTAAACAAGGAGTCTTCCACTCCCCTGGGACCAAACCAAAAACCAAAATCTTCCCCCTTCCTGGTTGGAAGATCACCTGAGGTTCTGTCAGGAAGCATAGAATCTTCCATCCACAGACGTCTGGAGTCTTCGAATCATTTCCGAGGGATATCACATAGAATTCAACTCTTCTTCCCCTGAGTTTTTTTTTTCTTCCACAAAGGTCTCCCCAGACATATCTGGAATTTTATTCAAATCTATTTCTGGTTCCCAAATAAGACAGATCCTTCCTCCCTGTATTAGCTCTCAAGGAGCTCAATCTCCACATCAAGAAAGCTTGCTTAAAAATAGAGTCCATACGCTATATCATCCTAGCAATCGAACCAGGAGATTACTTAGCATCCCTGGACATCCAGGATGCTTCCTTACACTTACCCATCTGGCAGTTTCACCATCAATGCCTAAGATTTGCAGTAGATTCCTTCCTACCAATCCAGGCCCTCCCATCTGGCCTCACCTCGACCCCTTGGGTCTTCACCAACCTTATGGCTGGTCAGGTGGCCTTCATCCGTTTACATTCCTTCTCCCATAACTAGACTATCTATTAATCAGGGCCCCATCCAGATCTCTAGCCCTTCCTTATGTGATTAAAGGCGCCCAAATTCTGTCCCACTTATGGTAGGATTATGAATCCGCGCAAATATCCCTCCCCGAGCCCCCGCATGCCCTTTTTCGGCATGTTATTTGTCACTTCAGATCAAAAGATTTTCCTACCCCAGGACAATATATTATCTCTGTGGCATCTTGCACTTCAGACTGCGTTTGTTCCTCGGATCTCAATTCTCCAATCAATGAGATTAGTGAGAAAAATGGTACCTGCCATTGAAGCGGTTCCATATACCACGTTCCACCTATGACACCTCCGTCGTCACCTCTTAGGTCTTTAGAACAGGTCTCAGGAGACCCTCGACTCCTACATTCCTTTTCCCTTCCCATGCACCTATCTCTTCTCTGGTGGACAAGAGTCCTAACTTCCAGCCAGACTCCTCCTCTGTCAACCATCCTGGACAGTAGTATCTACGGATGCAATCCTGACTGGATGACAACCCAGGGAGTATGGTTCCAGGAGGAGTTGGCCCTGTCGATCAACATCCTAGAACTTCAGGTTATATTCCTAGCCCTTTCCAATAGGACTGAGTATCAGGCAGGTTGGTTCAAGTCCAGTCGGACAATGCCACAAATGTGGCATATGCTAGCCATCAAGGGGGCACTCTGAGCGAGATGGCCATGGTGGAAACCAGCTCTACCTTTGCTCTATATTCCAGGAGTGTTAAACGTGGAAGCGGACTTCCTCAGCAGACACTCTCTATACCCAGGAGAATGGTCCCTTCATTCAGAAGTGTTTGACAACCTGGTCTTTAGATGCGGAGTTCCCGTCCTAGAAATGGCATCTCAAAACAACCGCAAGGCGCCAGCCTTCTGCGCAAGATCCCGAGATCCTCAAGTATCATTAGTGGACACCTTAGTTTCCCCTGGCCATTCAGGCTACTGTATGTATTTCCGCCTCTGGCCATGGTTTCCAGAGCTCTCAAGAGTTCAAAGGAAAATGTTGCAACAGTTTTCATTACCCTCAAATAGCCAAGGAGGGCATGGTTCTTGGATCTTCTGCTCCTATCGGTGGAGGAGCTGTGGACCCAGCTTCAGACTTATTGTCCCAGGGCCCCCTTTCTATACCAAAATTTCCAGTGACTCAATCTGACAGTGTGACGCTTGAATCCTCTATCCTCAGCAGACGAGGTATCCACAATTCCAACTATGCAGGCAGTGAGAAAACCATCATGTTCAAAAATGTATCATTGTATTTGGCATAGATATTTCTCCTGGGTCTCCTCCAGGGGTTTCCCCCCGCTAGATTTATCCTGTTAAGAATTTACATTTCTTCAACTGGGTCTGGACAGCCCCGGACGGTGCATTGAAGGTTCAGGTGTTCTTCCCTCACCAACTAATTCTCAGAAGGGATATTCATTCTCGCAGACAAAATGTTCATCCCTGGGACCTGGCTCTTGTCCTTCGAGTTATGCAGGGTTCCCCTTTCACACCTCTCTCATCTATTCCTCTATCTCGGGCTTCTTGTGGGCGATCACTTCTGTCTGGAGAGCTCCTGAGCTGGCAGCTCTTTCGGTAAAATCCTCTTGCCGATCCCTCTATAGAGACAAAGCGGTTGTCCGCCAGTGCTTCTCACATCCATCCTCTCTCAAAGATACAAGACTGCATTTCCTGGACATAGTCAGGGCTGTCTGGCACTATATAAAAAGAATGGCAGCTTTCCGCTTGTCTACAGCTCTTTTAGTGCTCTTGGCATCTCCTCAGACCCTATTGTGCCATTTTGCATTCTTATGCAGTGGCTGGGTCTGCCCCATCCTCTAGTGTGGTTGCCCACTGTACTCGGGCTTTAGGAGCTTTGTGGGTGGTGTGACATGGGGCCACTGTGGAACAGATTTGCCGTGCTGCATCCTGGTCATCTATTACTATGTTTGTTAAATTCTATTGATAGAATTAATTCTATACAGCAGAGATGACTGGTTGACTGGTGCTGCAAGCAGCAGAGGATAGATTCTTCTGCCCACCCTATCATATTTCGGGACTTTGGGATGTCCCCTGCTGTGCCTGGGTCCCCCTTAGGCTGAAAGAGAAAAGAGGATTTTATTACTTACTGTAAAATCTCTTTCTCTGAAGCCGAAGTGGGACCCAGGCACTACCCTCCCTATAAGTTTAGGGTTCAGTTTTTCTTGTTGCCTTGTTGGATCTGTTGCCCTTTATTTCTCATTTTTATTACTCCTTGTGCTCCCTCTTTGGGACAAAACTGAGGCAGGCTTCCTGTGCTACAGAAGATAAGGTGAGGGGAGAAGCACTGGAACCTGATACTTTTTAACTTCTCATGTGTCCGCTCGTGGAGGTAGACTGCTTAAACTTTGCTGTGCCCGAGTCCCCCTTCGGCTTCAGAGAAAGTCATTTTACAGTAAGTAACTAAATCCTCTTATTTCACTTAGGGATTTACTTTTTGTTGCCAGTGGCTTAGACATTTATGGCTATGTTAAGTTATTTTGGGGGTACAGCAAATTTATGGTAAAGGAGATTGAATACAGACATGCGTCCATCTAGTTCAAACTACCCTAACCCTACTTTTAAACCCTATTTAACAGGAAAAAAAAGAAAGAAAAAACACAAGCTGAAAAGGAGGGGGGGGGGAATGGGGATACCTTCTTGACTCTAAATGGCAATTGGAAAGTATCCCTGGATCAACAAGAACTTCGGTATATGTATTCATACCAGTAATTCTCTATTTTTTACTTAAAGTATTTTAAGTTTTAGAAACTTATCCAGCTCACTTTTAAAACTATTAAATGAACTTTCCATAACCATATCTGCTGGAGGACCATTCAGTTTCACCATTCTTAATTCAAAGAAACCTTTCCTAACCTGAAGTTTGAAACTTGTTTTCTTCTAAAGGATGTCCACAAGTCCTATTATATGACCTATTGGCAAACAATGCATCAGAGAATTTATTATATGTCCAATTAATATACCGTATATACTCGAGTATAAGCCAACCCGAGTATAAGCCGAGGTACCTGTTTTTACCTCAAAAAGTAAGAAACCATGATTGACTTGAGTATAAGCCGAGGGTTGAAATTGCACCCCCCATAAAAGGCTCCAAAACATTCGCCCTTAGAGAGCCCCCCCCCCCCAGTTCAGGAAGTGAGGTGGTACTTACAATTGTAGGTACGGTAAATCAGGGTAAGGTAAATTTTTCCAGAATCTGCTGCTGCTTACTTGCTCTCTATGTAACCAGAGTTAAATCTTATGGATCCTGCTGGCACTCTCGTCTGCACGCTGCACGACGTCCGTACTCGGCGGCTGTCTTACTTACTGCCTGGTGCCAAGTAGTGACGTCACTACTCGGCGCCGGGCAGTAAGTTAGACAGCCGGCCAAGTGACGTCAGTGCAGCGTGCAGACAGCAGAGTGCCAGCAGGATCCAGAGATTTAACTTACTGGTACCTGGTTACATAGAGAGCAAGTAAGCAGCAGCAGATTTTGGAAAAATTTACAGTGACCCGAGTATAAGCCGAGGTCGGGTTTTAAGGCTATTTTTAAAGCCTGAAAACCTTGGCTTATACTCGAGTATATACGGTATTTGTATAAAGTGTTCATATCCCCATGCAATCCAATGTAAACAGCCCTAACCTGTCTAATTTGTCTGCATAGTCAAGCCCCTCCAATACCCTTATTGTTTGTTACCCTTATATGAATTCCTTACATTTCCAAGATGTCCCTTTTGTATATGGGATTACAAAACTGTACCGTATATTACAAACGAGGCCAAAGCACCGCTTTGGAAAGAGGGAGAATATTTTTCACCCTCAATATCTTGCTGGCTTTAGCCGTTTTTGTCTGGCATTGCTTGCTAAAGCTGAGTCTTTTATCTACTAGACCCCCCCCCCCCCCCCCCCCCCCCAAATCTTGTTTTCAGTAGAGATTCACTTAGCACAGAGCCATTTATGGTGTAAGTGGCACAAGGATTATACAAGTTTTGCACTAGCTACCTTACAGTGTATCAAAGTGTTGTCCCATGAAAAGATAAAATATTTACAAAAATGTAAGGGTTTACGCACTTTTGCAACATACTGTATGTATTATTTAAAGGAATAGTTCACTGCAATAGTGAACTATCCCTTTTCTGCATTGATTGAAGCCAGGGAGGTTAAGGGGCTATCCCTTACCTCCCATTCTTCAATCAATTTTTAGATACCCAGGAACGAACTTCAGAAGATCTTACCTTTCACGCGATCCAGCAGGGCCGCTCTGACAGTTCCCGACTGCTTCCTGCTTCTGTTACGCTATAACGCGCATGCCCGATAATATAGTGTAACAGAAGAGGGATAGTTCACTATTGCAGTGAACTATTCCTTTAAATATCTAATCCACACTGATTTCTTATTTTTTACACTGGGCAGACAATTAAGCTTGTACCAGACCACAGGAGTAAGGGACTGAACCAACTATAATTATTTTTTTCTAAAATAGTTAACAAGTGTCTAATCATGTAATAAATTGATAGGCCGGAACAAATGTCTGTCGGTAGCTGCAATCTGATCTGGACAAATGTCTGTCGGAAGTGGCAAGCCGATCCAGACAAACATGCAACCATGCGTCATCGTGTCTGCGGACGAAAAAAGCAGATTTTTTTGGCCCAATCGACCGATACACGGAAGTATCGGCAGATTGGGCCAAAAAATCTGCCCGTGTGTACCTAGCCTTAAAGAAAACAAATTGCCAATCTGGTGTAATTGTGCTTTGATGGATTCTTTTTCTTCACTTTTAGCATTACTTCGTTTCACGTGATGTCCCACAAAATAGGTCATGTACATCTGTGAAGTTTCTTTTGCCTGTTCCTAGTCATACATTTTTTAGAGAAAAGCCTTAAAGTAATGAATACGTTTCCTCAAAATCACTCCTGAGCATTTGTTTAACCAGATATTAAAAATAAATGGATCGAATATGTTAAAATTCCTTAAACAGTTCAATTTGTGTTTTAGGTTAAATGGATTTGGAAGCAAGTCTTTCTGTGATATCTTGTGTGGGCTTACCAAAGGATGTGGCTTATAACATGTGATGTCATGATTAAGTTCTTAGGGTTGAACACCTACACTGGAAAAAATTATGCACTTGTTTTATATTCTTAATTTTTACAAATGATATAAGCTAAATTACTTAGGCTAGCCTAAAAGTAGAAAAAGTTTATGGTTATTTTTGTTTATCATTAAGGCATCTGCTGATAAACATCTCCCCACCTAGATGCTAAAATACACTGTCTTTTCATGTTTTTTTTTAAAATTAACTTACGAAAATGCACCCTAAATTTGCAGGTAATGTTACCTTAACTCACATGTAAGGGTACTGCAAATATTAAACACTAAAGGGGTTATTCAATAAAAGGTCTTATCGTTTAAAATGGTGCTAAATTTGTCCCAACCAATCAGATCTTATTTAACATTTGAAAACTAACATCTGATTGGTTGGGGCAAATTTAGCACCATTTTAAACGATAAGAACTTTTATTGAATAACCCCTTAAATGATTTATTACTATTACAGTAAACACTTACAGAGAGCCACAATACTGTTTTCGAGCCCTAAACACACTAAGACAGCGTTTTTCATCATTTTTAAATTTTTTTATACCTACTTAAACATGTATAATTCCCATAATGAAAATGAAAGCTTCACCTACAGTATATGCAGGAATAGCTTAGCATGCCATCAATTTATTGCACTATATAAATATCAAACCACATCATGTAGATCTCAAACAGGGATATTAACAATATACTAAATTAGCAAAAGGTATTCCATATTGTTCAACTTTCATCCACTATCTTTAGAGTTGCTGCAAAAAAATGAATTTCAGTTCCACCATCAACATTATTTCTGCTTTTATAAATGGAATTTCACTGTTAAGTAAATCTTAAGAATAGTATAGTAATTAAGGTTGAATAAAGGCGTATGTCCATCTTGTACAACCTTCTCAGCTATACCCATATTTCCTGCCTAACAGTTGATCCAGTTGTTTAAAATCCAAAAATATGAGCACTATGCAAGTTTCCTGTGGGCCGATATCACCGTTCTTGGAACTCCAGGACTTACAGTTGTGTTCAAAAGTATTCAACCCCCAATGCTGTAAAGGGTTTTATGGAATTCAGTGTACATTTGTAATTGTGTTCAGAATGAAATCTTACAAGGACTTTTTAAAGAACCAAATGCAACTAAAATGACATTAATTGTTTTTGTAATACAGTATTAAATGTTTTTTTTTGTGATTTCTTCATTGACACAATTATTCAACCCCTTAAAGACTACCACTCTTAAGAACAGAGGTTCATTCAAGTGTTTTCACTATCAATTAGGCAGATTTAAAATGACTGTGATACTTAGCTCCTTCTAGACATTTACCGTACTGGTGTGTTTACAAACATGGTGAAGTCAAGAGCATGGTCCAGGAAGACAAGAGAAGTGGTGATTTCTCTTCACAGTAAAGGCAAAGATGTTAAACATACTAAGAGACACCATAGGAAGCATCATTCACAAATTCAAGGCAAAGGGCACTGTTGAAACGCTCCCTGGTCATGGCAGAAAGAAGATGCGGACTTCGACTGCTGTGCGCTACCTGAAGCGCAAAGTGGAGAAAAGTCCCCGTGTGACTGCTGAGGAACTGAAAAAAGATGTCAGATGCAGGTACTGAAGTTTCAGCTCAGACAATAAGGCGCACACTGCCTAATGAAGGCCTCCATGCCAGAACTCCCAGGCATACCCCCTAGCTGTCTCTAAAGAATAAGAAGAGTTGACTGCAGTATGCCAAAAGTCATGTGGACAAACCACAAAAGTGTTCTATGGACTGATGAAACAAAATTAGAACGGTTTGGGCCCATGGATTAACGCTATGTTTGAAGGAGGAAGAACAAGGCCTATGAAGAAAAGAACACCTTGCCTACTGTGAAGCATGGCGGGGGGTCAATCATGCTTTGGGGCTGTTTTGCTTCTGCAGGTACAGGGAAGCTTCAGCGTGTGCAAGGTACTATAAATTCTCTTCAGTAACAGGAGATATTGGAAAAAAATGTGATGCAGTCCGTCACAAACCAGAGGCTTGGGAGACGTTGGACCTTTCAACAGGACAATGATCCCAAGCCTACCTCTAAGTCCACTAGAGAGCATGGTTGCAGATTAAAGGCTGGAACATTTTGGAGTGGTCATCGCAGTCACCAGACTAATCCGATTGAGAACCTCTGGTGGGACTTAAAGAAAGCAGTTGCAGCACGCAAGCCTAAGAATGTGACTGAACTGGAGGCTTTTACCCATGAAGAATGGGCTAAGATACCCGTAGATCTCTGCAAGACACTTGTGCCAAGCAAGGCTTCACGTTTAAAAGCTGTTATAAAGGAAGTTGTACTACGTACTAAGAATGAATGTCACTTGGGGGTTGAATAAAACTGATAATGATGTGAGCACAGAAAAGACATTTGTGGTTATTTCATTATAAATGTTATGTTATATTTGTCTGACTTACAAGTGTCTCTTTTGTAAACAAGATGACTGAAATGATTAAAATCAATGTCAAACTGGCCAAAACACTCAATTTCAGTGGGGGTTGAATAATTTTGAACACAACTGTAAACTAATCGAACATCCTCCTACTGGGTGGCTTGCTATCAACAATTTGGTGTGTGAATGCCTGACCACAATTCTCCCAGTTCTTAGAAACCTTTTTTTGTAAGCTCTCTGAGCTGCAGCTGTGTGTACACTCCTCTGTAACTAACAAACCGACCCAGTGCACTCTCTTTTTAATAGAGCGAACTTGTATGGAGACCACAGTTCCCCTTTAAAAAACAAGAAAAAGGAAAATCTTTTATTTTATGCTAAATACATTTCTGATATGTGCACTGCGGACACAAGTCAACTTGCGTATTCATGTTTCTGAAAAACATCCGAATGGCATACATACATTTTAGGACCCAGAAGAAAAAAAAAACTACTTTACAACTTTTACAAAGCACCCCTTAACCTTTCTTTCATGTATAAGTTAATTGGGGAAGAGGTGTGACCTTTTTGCTCCTATCAGTTCGTAAATAGAGTGATTGAACCACTAAGCTATTTGGGGATGAGATCTGACCTTTGTTCTTCCAGTTGCTGTATCGAGTGTTAAAACTGTTATAAGTTAATTGGGAATAACATCTGATCTGACTTTTGAACTGCTGAGAAATGATTAAGCCAGATGGTCTCTTCATTTAAATAATTTTAATGCTGTTCCACTTTATGGTCATGTTAGGCTGCTTTTATAACAATTTAAATAAATTGTAAAATGTGACGTTCCAAGGTTCCTCAAAAGAAAGACAAGACAATAATTGCAGTATACTCTCTACCATAAGGTAACACTGAGTAATGCATTTTCAATTTGTTTTAATGTTATGCCGCAGTTGTCTTTTATTGCATCGGCACATTTCAAGGAGATTCAATAAAAGTTCTCATCGTTAAAAATGGTGCTTATTTTGCCCCAACCAATCAGACGTTCGCTCTCAAATGTTAAATAAGATCTGATTGGTTGGGGCAAAATTAGCACAATTTTTAACGATAAGAACTTTTATTACATCTCCCTGTATGTTTTAATCTTAAAGGGCATGTCCACCCCCAAAACTATAATCCCCCCACTACTGGCCCCATTGTGTAGTGTAGTTTAATCCTTACCTCACATCCCAGCTCCATCTGGTTCTCCTGTAGTCCCCCTCCAAAGTCCCAAAAACTGCCCACCAGGAGGATAGCAGAGTCAATATAGGACTCTGCCTCCTACCTGGCCTCCGGGAGAAGTTTGGCATGCATACTGCAGCCCTTCTCCCCCTCCCTCCCTCTCCCTCCCGATTAGCATTCCCTCCCCCTAGTGTAAATCCCTTTTGCCATAACAATCCCCCTGTCCCCCCAGCCCCAACCGCTATGTTTATTTTATTAGAAAGTGCCCCAAGCATGCCCCAAACAAACGCAAAAATGTGTTTCAAGGGTGGACATACCCTTTAAGGAATCTACAAAAAAACTTTTGCTTTCCAGAAGATTATAGTTTGCTCATGAATTAGCTAAGACCGGAATTTATAGCAATTTTATCACCATGCTAGATTACATGATACTAACTGCATTGTAGCAGAAATATGAAGGATTTTTGCTTCCAACCAAAAATTCACTTTGAATTATAAATTTTATACGTTAAGACTGTGAGGCCAAATTTTTGTAGATAAAATCTGGAAAGTGATATGTATGGTTACGGGTATGTATTATTACGCAGAAGCAGTTTGGAACTGCCAGAGGAATCTTCAAGTGAATGTGCTCATGGGTAAGTTTTACAATCATCTTTAACGGCTTCTGTTAGATGAATTGAAGAACAGGAGGTAAGACCGCTCCTTTACCTCACGTTCCTAATTAATAAGGAAAAGGATAGGTTCGCTTTTTGAGTGAGCCTATCATTTAAAGGGCATGTCCACCCTTATAAAAAAAAAATTCATATATGATAGTATGTTTTAAGAAAGTGCCCAGACCTTTACTTACCTTCCCTCTCTCCTCCGACGCACTTCCCATCATTCTGCTTGCAAGACACTGCAAGCAGGGGGCGGGACCGGCAGCCGCATCCGTGATTGGCTGAGAGGCAGCCAATCATGGACGCGGCTGCCGGCTTCTCAAAATGACGGGGGGGGGGAGAGGGAAGGTAAGTAGAGTTCGGGGGACTTTCTTAAAAATGTTTTTTAGCGGTTGGGGCTGGGGAAAGGAACCCTAATATATGGCCAAGGGTTACTATACTATGGGGAGGGTGAGGGAGGGGAAGAAGGGCTGCAGTGCGCATGCCAAACTTTTCCCGGAGGCGAGACAGGAGGCAGAGTCCTATATGGACTCTGCTATCCTCCTGGTGGGCAGTTTTTGGGACTTGGGGGGGGGGGGGGGGGAACTACAGGAGAACCATATGGAGCTGGGATGTGAGGTAAGGATTTTATTACACTACATGGTGGGGCCATTAGTGGGGGGATTATAGTTTTGGGGGTGGACATGCCCTTTAAGACTAATGAGGGGGAATAACCTAAACCCCTTACCTTTTTTAGCTGGAAACCTTAAATTTAAATGATTGCTTGCCTGTTGTCTGGGGTCTATGAAACTGGAAGACCTGCATCTTCCTTGAGTTAGGCCCCAAGCTGAATGAGGGGCAGAGTTTACAGAATAACCAAGGGTGAGCACATCGGCTGGAGATTTGCAGCTAATAAAGCAATTAAAGGGCATCTTCACCCTGAAATCTAAAAATGCACACAGTGTAGAGGACCCCCCAACCCTAATGGCTATATTGGAATGTTTAAAAAGTGCCTTGAACAGAAGACTAGAAGGGGTGGGATGCGACTGCAGGTCAACAGTGGGAGCCGAGGGAACGAAGGTGTACAAGTAGATTTTTGGGCACTTTATTAACATTTCAATATAGCGATCTGGGATAGGGAAGCAAGCGGGGGGGGGGTTGGTGGTTTGGGGGCACAGACGGTTTTCTTCAGTTTTCCAGACTTTTAGCAAATACTGCTGGTCAACCATAAGGCAGGGTTCATACTAGGGTGAGTTTATGGTTGTGGGAAAATTGCACTGGGATATTATGCGATTTCACCTGCGTTTTCACCTCTATGGGATAACGCAGCAAACTGCTGCAATCATTGCGTTGCCGGCAACGCACTGTATCACAACTCGTTGGTGCTGAGGGTACCATTCACTCCTACGAGCAAAGAATTTTGTCAACACTTGACATCGCATCAAAACATCCCATAGTGTGAACCAGCCGTAAGGAGTATAGGAGAAAGATACACAATTGAAGCCAGCATTGGGGAAAATTTTAGTTTGGGGGGGTGGACATGCCCTTTAAATAGGCTTTTAAAACACAATAGGTTAGGTTGTATTGCAGCATATAAGCATAGCTAATACTGGGAAGACCAAAAGAAGACTAATACACCCACTATACTCAGATAAAGGGAGGCACTCCTCCGGTAAGGCAGATTAGGGGAAATCTGGTTAAAAAAACCTCCAAAGTAATAATCATTGGAATTACAAATCACGTGAGCCAGATTGATGCCACCAAAACACATTAAAACATTTATTAATTAACAACCACATATCTAAAAAGTTGTACATCAAAATAGTGCTTTTTTGGATATGATTATACTACCAGGCAAAAAACTGGGCAACCCCAGTGTTAAAAATGAAGTAGAATTGGTGGGCAGTTTAAAGTGGAATAAATAAAAGTATGTACGTTCCCCAGTGATATATATAGCACTGACTTATATTGGGTAGAAGACAAAATATACAAGTTATACAAAATAAACTTACAGATAGATTAATATTTTGATATGGGATAGTCAAAATGGGAGGTTAAACCACACACCTGTGACAGTTAAGGGGTCTCCATGTGAATACTGAAAGGAAGTGGTAATGTTGGTATATCATCCAATGTGCTGTTGGTAAACAAGTGACAGTTCTTGCCAATCAAAAAAAACATTCTGTATGCTACACAGGAAGTGATGTGTATGACCATTTCTCTAGGAAAGCTGAGAGGGAGAAATATGTGTTTATATGTTAGATAATTAGGGCAATGCTATTATAATAACATGAGTCTGTGAGGTATCTCCTGTTATAAGAAAGCTCTATTTAATTTTATACTCCGTGGAGAGCTTTTAGTTCCTTTAACCCCCACCTCTCCTTAAACTATATATCCAATCAGTATCCTTTGCTGTCCTAACCGCATAGTGACTGTAATTCTGGAACTTGCTGTGGTATATACTAATAAGTATGAACCTAGCATGTTAATCTGGATCCTGTATAGGAGGGATAGGCAACCAGTTTATCTCCAGATGCTTGAAAACTACAACTCTCAGCATTCCCTAACTATGGAGTCCTAATAGAGAAATGATGGGAGCTGTAGTTTTCAAACATCTGGAGATCTATTGGTTGCCTATCCCTGCTGTATAGGGTCTTGGATTGCCCAATTGTGCTGTTTAGCTTGAACTACCCATTGGGGCTGGTTTACCTGGGTCTATTCTCAGACCTGCAGGTTTATTCCTCTTAGGTCTTCTAGATTCTAGCAGGCAGATGGAATAGTAAAGGGAAGGAAATTTTAGTACGGTTGATGAATCCTGCTGCCTAAAGTGACCTATATAATCCTTCTCTATTCCAATAGTGCAGTAGGTAAGGATGGAAGGGCAGATGGATCCCTTGCATGTTTGAGTCCTTGGATAGGAATCACTAAAGCACAACCTTGGGTTTTTAATGTCTGTATGTCAGGAAAATGGCTTTATTCCAGGATGTATGAAAACTAAATTTTCCAGCATTCTGTGCAGCACACCTTCTGAATACTCCAACCCTGCAGTCAACCGATATACCTTGTATACAACAAACAGGAAGGGGATTCAAAACAGTGATGCAAATTGTTAAGTTTATTGAAATAAACTAAACAGTTTGCATCAGTTTTTCACATGCCCTTCAGCTAGAATCTAGTGGATCTAAGTGGAATAAACCTGCAGGTCTGAGAACAGACCCAGGCAATCCTTCCACAGTGTGCAGTATAACTTAAATAGCACCATAGACTAACCTTAAACCCTATACAGTATCCAGATTGCTGGGTTCATACTTATTAGTATTTACCACAGCAAGTTCCAGATTTACAGTCACTATGGGGCTGAACTCTTGGATGTTGGTGGGTTTCCTAACCAGTGTTCCATCTAAGCTGTGTGCGCATGCGCACACAGATTAAAGTGGTGTGCACACAAAAATCTTCTGGAATGTAATTTAAAACTTTTTTTGTATGCACACAGAAAATATATTTCTGCTTACACAGCCAATTTGAGGTTAGAGGGAACATTGTTCCTCACATGAACTGCTCACTTCAGGTTTTTTTATATCATTTCAACTAGGACTTTGACTTTGCCTCTCCAGAAAATTCCCTTTTATTCTTATTTAACCATTCTTTGTAGACCAACTTGTGTGTTTAGGATTGTCTTAATGCATAGCATACTGCCATTGAGATTCAGTTCTCAATTTATTGACATTTCCCTTTAAACTCTCTGGTATAGTTTAGAATTCAGGTTGAGTTAATACTATTTTACTATACAAAATTAAACCATATATTAAAGGGCCTTCTAAAGCCTCAGAACAACACTGAATCAGAAGGTAGAGCACCTTCATATAAAAGAAGTTATCTGTATCTCATGTCTCATTTTAATATGGTTGCTGTGAAATTTACCTTTCTAACATGGGGTTTGTTTTATTTCCCAGAAATAAAACTGTATCACACAGTGTGGTCACTGGCCGTGGCTTCTTTTCACATGTTCAGTCCTAAACTAGAGCAGAAACTTGTTACAGATGGCCACACCTGTCATGATATGGATACTGCTGCAAGCAGATCTAGTGTATTGTGGTATATTTAAGTGGTATATGTAAGTGATGACAGCCCTCGACCTGGTTTTGACCCAGTGAGCTGGGAAATCTCTGTTTCGTCTGAGGTTGAGAGTTGTCACAACACCTACCAGTAGTCTCTAGCCAATCCTTTTGTACCTGGCAAAATGAAGTTTCCTGTGAGTGGAAATGAATTTTAATGGAACCTGTTACAAGTCCCTTTGTTATAAAGGACCTTTTTATTAAGGACATAGAAAAAGGACATTTAATTATCTGATGGTTGCATGGTTTGTGTGAAGGTTTGAAAATAATACTCTTTGTGCTGGTAGTGTGCTGTGATAAGGACTGTGTGCAAGTAGAGCATTCATTTGTTTTTTCCAGTTAAAGAGGTGCACTGGGTTTCTATATCCTAGTATTGCACCTGTTGTAATTGCAAGCAGGTTGTGGAAGGGCTAAAAGGTGTTTTTTTTTCCTTCTCTTCCTGTCTCTTGCACAAATTAGTTAAGTAGAATTCATATTGGTTGGATCAGTGGTTTGTACCTGAGAAAAGGAAGTTTTCTGTGAGTGGAACCTGTTACAAGTCCCTTGTTATAAAGTACCTTTTTATTAATGACATAGAAACTGGACATTGAAACAAGAAGGGCAATTAAACAAGGTTGGTGTTGTGTATTAGAAGGGACAGTTTTTTTGGTACCATGCAATGTCCATCCTGCCACATGTTTAGGAACCTGTAGCAGACGTTCCAGGGGACCTATGTCTGTCTCAGAAGTTAGTGGGCTGCCCGTTTGGAAGCCGAGTTGGAGAGTCTAAGGGGCAGCTTGCAGCTTTGCAGGGATTGGCAAATCTGGGGGGACAGCAGACACTGGCTGGGGCTGTATAGAGGTGGGTGGAAGTGGGGAAGGGAAGGTTGAGGGGGGAGGTAGTTTTTTAAGGGTTACTAGGGTAAGTGGGGGGAGGAAGGGTAGGGTTGCTTCTTCCCAGCTTGCCCATCCCAACAGATTTGCCACCTTAGGTGATTAGCGTTTATGGAGCGGGCTAATCTCTTGAGCACCGAGGGGACTGCCATCTCTAATACAAGGGAGAAAGAACTTAAGATCAGGAATGCTAGGAAGTTGGTAGTGGTAGGGGACTTTATTATTATAAAGGTAAATAGAGTAAACTGCCACCAAGACCCTACATGCCAAATGCTGTTGCCTGCCTGTTGCTAGGGTTTGGCATGTGGTGGATCGTGTAGACAGATTATTGGGTGGGGCTGGGTGTGACGTGTCAGTCTTTGTTCACATTGGTGCTAATGACAAAGTTAGAGGAGGAGATGAGGTCCTTAAACATGATTTCCGAGAGCTAGGAGACAAGTTAAAAGCAAGGACCTCCAGGGT
Organism: Hymenochirus boettgeri; assembly: GCA_019447015.1. Lineage (NCBI taxonomy): Eukaryota > Metazoa > Chordata > Amphibia > Anura > Pipidae > Hymenochirus > Hymenochirus boettgeri. The sequence goes on along the minus strand of CM033473.1, from coordinate 130,784,616 downwards.
AGTGTTTTCAGAAATACTACCGCAGCCACATGCTATGCTAGGGAGACAGTGGGAGCTTAGGAGCATTAACGTGTGGCTAAGAGGGTGGTGTAATGAAGAAGGGTTTGGGTTTATAGAGAACTGGGCAGACTTTACTGTCAGCTACAGGCTCTTTAGTAGGGATAGGTTGCACCTTACTGATGGCGGTGTAGCTGTTTTTGGGGAGAAGATGGCTAGAGTGTTGGAGGAGATTTTAAACTAGGTTTTGGGGGGGAGGGCATTATTAGTCCCACTGGGATAGATAGCCCAGGAGGAAATCAGGGTGTAGATTGTCCAGTGGTGGGTGGAAAGGTGGTGGGGATAGGGAGGCATGTGTATTAAAGTGTATAATTAAATGACAGGATCATAATCTAAAATGTATGTTCAAGAAATTCAAGAAGCCTGGCTGACATGGGAGATTTGGAAATAGTGGCATTGACTGAAAAGTATGATGTAATAGCTATAGCAGAATCTTGGTTGAACAGTCCTCATGACTGGGCTGTAAATTTAGAAGGATACTCCTTGTTTAGGCAGGACAGATAAAAAAGGAAAGGAGGAGGAGTAATTGTATGTTAAAAGATAATTGGCAATACGGGTGGAGTTAGGCAACAGGAAAGGGGTAATGTCATTGTTGGTGTCTGCCATAAGCCACCAAATGCTATCAGGGTGGAAGTAAGTCTGCTTCATATGCAGTTGGAAAGGGCTGCAAGTTTGGGGAGTGTACTCATTCTAGGGGACATTAAAAACCCTGACATTGTTTGGACTACTGGAACTGCCAACACAGAAAATGGCAATGAGTTCCTGAATTTGCTGCAGGATAATTTTCTCTCACAGGAGGTTGAGGTTCCTACTGGAAAAGGAGCTCTGTTGGATCTGGTAATATCTAACATCGTGAAGAGTATTTTAGATATAAAGGTAACTGGAGGCTTAGGGGATAGTGACCATGAAATAGTGTCGTTTAGTATATGTTATGGAAAGAAAAAGGGCGATGGGTTAACAGGCTTTTAATTTCAGGAAAGCAAATCTTCCCAGGTTAAACGTAGCTGTCAACTGGGATAAGGTATTATCAGGTACAGGTACTTATACTCCTGGGAAATGTTAAAAAAAAAAAAAAATCCGCGCCCATGTGGCTAAATTCTGATGTAAAGAGGGAAATGGATAGGAAGAAAAAGGCATTTAAAACCTTTAAGGCAGTTGAAACGGAAAGGGCCTTTAGGGACTATAAAAACTGTAACAAGGAGTGTAAGAAAGCAATCAAACTAGCTAAAATTAATAATAATATTATGATAGCTGAACAAAGCATCGCTAATCCTTATTTTTTTAAAAGTATATTAATAATAAGATGAGGACTGAAAATGTGGCACCATTAATTAATGGGAATAAGTTCGTTACAGAGGATGGTGATAAAGCAAATGTCTTGAATAATTTTTCCCCCTGTGTATACACTATAGAAGATCCAAGTACAGACATCATATATAGTAGCAATAATAGTATAAATGATGCAAGTGTGCTTTGGTTAACTGCGGATATGGTACAGATACAACTAAATAAGGTTAATATTAATAAATCTCCTGGACCGGATAAAATACATCCTTGGGTCCTTAGGGAGCTAAGTTCAGTTTTATCTAGGCCATTGTTTCATATTTTTGCAGATTCCATCATGTCTGGATGTGTACCTCTGAATTTGAAAAAAGCTGATGTTATTCCAATATTCAAAAAGTGTAGTCATCCACAGCTGGATAAGTAAGTTTAACTTCAGTGGTAGGGAAGATAAACGAAAGTTTAAGAATGGAACAATTTTTTTTTTAAAGTATATTAATAGTAAGAAGATGACTGAGAATGTGGCACCATTAAATAATGGAGATAAGTTAGTTATGGAGGATGGCGATAAAGCAAATGTCTTGGAAAAAGGATGATGTTATTCCAATATTCAAAAAGGGTAGTCGTTCACAGCCGGGTAATTACAGGTCTGTAAGTTTAACTTCAGTGGTGGGGAAGATCCTGGAAAGTTTAATAAAGGAACATGTTCTAGAGTATGTTTCAAGGACTGATATTATAAGTAGTAACCAGCATGGATTTAGGATGAATAGATCTTGTCAAACTTGTCAAACTCTTGTCAAAATGTAATTCTCCCTCTTTACAAAGCATTGGTAAGACCTCATTTGGAATATGCAGTGCAATTTTGGAATCCTGTGTACAAAAAGGACATCTTTGAAATGGAAAGGGTTCAGAGAAGGGCAACTAAATTAATAAGGGGATTGGGGGAGCTTGAATATGAAGAGAGACTGGAAAAGTTACAATTATGTACGCTAGAGAAAAGGACTTGCGTGGGGATATGATTACGGTGTATAAGTACATTAACGGGCCATACAATAAACTGGGGCATTGTTCACCAATAGAACATGTCAAAGGACACGAGGACATCCCTTGAGACTTGAAGAAAAAAGGTTTAGGCTTCAAGCTCGGAAAGGTTTTTTCACTGTGAGAACGGTAAAGCTATGGAACGGTCTTCCAGTAGACGTTGTTATGGCAGGTTCATTGGTCAGTTTAAAAAAAAAGCTGGATGAGTTTCTGCAAACAAGGAATGTTGCAAGTTACTGGTATTGATACATAAACTAGAGTTGATCCAGGGAAATTTTCGATTGCCACTTGGGGTCAGAAAGGAATATTTTCCCCCTTCATAAATTTGGTGGGTTTTTTTTGCCTTCCTCTGGATCAACAGTTAGGCAGGAAATGAGGATATTGCTAGATGGGTTGAACTGGATGGACGTATGTCTTTATTCAACCTCAAATACTATACTATACTATACTATGACACAAAACTTTGTCAACCAGAGGATGCAGGTGGCTCTAGATAGATTGTCTCATTGGGCTGCTAAGTGGCAGATGAGATTCAATGTTGCTAAATTTAGGGTTATGCTGCTTATACTATAAATGGCTCTGTGTTAAGTGAATCCCTGTTGGAAAGGGATCTTGGAGTTTTGGTGGATAACAATCTTAAAGGTAGAGAGCAGTGCCCCATTTGGAATATACAGTGCAATTTTGGAATCCTGTCTACAGAAAGGGCATCTTTGAAATGGAAAGGGCTCAGAGAAGGGCAACTATTAATAAGGGGATTAGGGGACTTGAATATGAAGAGAGATTGGATACAATTATGTACACTAGAGAAAAGTTGCTTGTGTGGGGATTTGATTACTGTGTATAAATACATAAACGAGCTATACAATAAATTATCTGGGGCATTGTTCACCAATAGAGCATGTTAGAGGACACACAGACATCCCTTAAGACTTGGAAAAAAAAAGTTTATGCTTCAAGTTCGGAAAGGGATTTTCACTGTGAGAACGGTGAAGCTATGGAACGGTCTTCCAGTGGACGTTGTAATGGCAAGTTTATTGGACAGTTTCAATAAAAAACTGGATGAGTTTCTGCAAACAAGGAATGTTGTTAATTACTGGTATTGATATATAAAGTCGAGTTGATCCAGGGGTATTTCCGACTGCCACTTGGAGTCAAGAAAACATTTGGTGTTTTTTGGGGTTTTTTTTCCTTCTTCTGGATCTACAGGCAGAAAATGAGGGTATTGGTAGATGGGCTGGACTGAATGGTCTTATGTATTTATTTAACCTCAAATACTATACTATACAATCCTGTTACAGTCCATTTTAGACAGAGGACCATGTGACCGAAGTCAGGTAGTGTGGCCATGCAGTGCACATACTCTGTTATCCAGTGGCTTACATTTACTTTTAATGCAATTTACAGTTTGTTTTTTGAGAGGGATTGTGAAGGTTTTCATTCATTAATGTCATGGTATATCTGTTGTATTCAGTTAGATCAACTGGACTTAAAGTTTAGTTCTTGAAGACATTTCGCTAGTCATCCAACTTACTTTCTCAATTCAGAATGACTTCTACAAGAATCTGTTGGCAATTAAAGGGAATCTATACCGAAAAATAGGTTATATTAAATTGACCATAACTGGAAACTTACTCAGCCACCACTGTATTATTTTTTTGTTGATCTGTCCCCTATTTCTATAGATATCCAATCTAAAACTGTTTAAATTTCAGTTGTCAATCAAGTTCCTTGCTCTCAAAAACTATTCTTCTGTGAGTAATTTTACTGTACCTAGAATGGTGACAGAATTTGGACAGTTGGAATGCTGTATGCTGTGTGCAGTCTTGACAGTTGGTTTGTGGGGGGAAAAGTCAGGTCGGATGGAAATGGGAATGGTTAAAATAAGGAGGGGGGATAATGCTCCTAAACAAAATGTGTGCTGGATTGAAGGCATAGAGCCTCAATAAATAATCCCCAATATAGATCTTACTAAAAAAACAGTTTTATTCAAATAACGTTCGAAATGGGGATTTACCCCTTTAAAATCACATCGGCTTTACAACATATTTAAAAAAGAAAAGGATTATCGGCTGGCTAGCCTACCAAAAATCACTAGAATGTATACTAAAATTCAAATCACACTATCAAATCAAAGAAAGATAGAGGGCATATCTGTTGTATTCAATTAGATCAACTGGACTTGAAGTTTAGTTCTTGAAGATGTTTCGCTAGTCATCCGACTGGCTTTCTCAATTCAGAATGACTTTCACAGAACACATCAATGCGGTAGACCAAAACATCAAATTTACAAGGGAAGAGGTATAAAACAACAAACTGGCTTTCTTGGACTGCTTGGTAGAAGTTAAGGAAAATGGTAAACTGGAAGTAGAGGTTTACAGAAAACCAACACACACAGATCAGTATTTGATGTTTGACTCCCACCACCCTTTAGATCACAAGCTGGGTGTCATCAGAACCCTGCAACACAGAGCTGAGAACATCCCCACTAGCACAGAGGCAAAGATGAAAGAAATGAAACATCTCAGAGGAGCCCTTAAAACTTGTGGATATCCAGACTGGGGCTTTGTCAAAAGAAGTAGAAGGAAAGAAAAGAACACGAATACCAACAGTGAAGGGGAAAAGCAAGACAGGAGACAGAACATGGTCATCCCATATGTAGCAGGGGTCTCCGAGAAATTAAGAAGAATTTTCAAAAAAACACTGTATCCCTGTCTGCTTTAAACAACACACTGAGGCAGCAATTGGTACATCTGAAAGACCCAGTACCGAAACACAAGAAAAGCGACATCATATATGCAGTGCAGTGAAGAATGCTCTGATTTGTATGTGGGGGAGACCAAACAGCAACTGCATCAACGTATGGCCCAGCACAGAAGAGCCAATTCCTCGGGGCAGGACTCAGCCGTGTACCTGCATCTTAAGGATAAAGGACATACATTTGAAGATTGCAATGTTAACATATTGGCAAAGGAACATGACTGGTTCAAGAGAGGTGTTAAGGAGGCCATTTATGTGAAAATAAAGAAACCAAGCCTAAATAGAGGTGGGGGGGTTCGACACCAACTGTCTGCCATGTACAATGCTGTTTTGACACCTTACTCTAGGCGTGCCTATAACACCTCTTAGCCACTATCCAATCATGCCCTTAACACTTGGCTGTGATATGCTGATTGGGATTTTCCAGGGTACATAATTTCCACAGATTCTTGTACAAGTCATTCTGAATTGAGAGAGCCAGTCAGATGACTAGCGAAACGTCTTCAAGAACTAAACGTTAAGTCCAGTTGATCTAATTGAATACAACAGATATCTGGCTTATATTAGTATGGAGGGTGGGCAGGTTTGTCGGGATAACTGTTATTAAACCATATTGTTTTATACAGCAAAAACTACATTCTTTTAACACTACCATGTCCCAATCTTTATAGGGAAATCTGAAAGCTCCCTTTTGCTTTGATATATTTTTAACCTCTGAGTACCATCAAGTTTTTTTGCATTAGTCCCTCTAATCCTAGCTTTACTTAGGGTAGTGCCCTTAATATTATCATTTTTGTTTCATCTTCAGTCTGTCCGGGGCAAGGCCTATGAAAAGACGGGTTCTTGCAGAAAATCTTCCATTACCCAGGTTGTTGGTGTAATTTACCCCAGATGTGTGGGCTTAGTGTACTAGGTCATTGCCTTGGGTTAATGTGTAGGGTGGGGATTGGGGTGTATAATTGTCCTTTTATATTTTAATTATTCTACATGGTTATTTGGTTTAAACATTTACAAGGTTGAAAGTCTTAAATTTTTTGTAGGTCTTCATGATCAAAGTTGTTCTATATAGGTCTGGTAGCTCCCTCTTTTGGTAAACTAAAAAATTTTTATGGACAAATCATAATTGTAACATTCAATAACTGATGGGGAAACTTGTTCTTATGTTTTTGATCTCTTAAAGGATTGTACACTGGGATTTTTTTTATTTTAAATGCCCATTACTGGAAACTATTATTCTTCCCAACTATCACTGTACCATTTTTTGTTGATCTGCCCCCTATTTCTTTAGATATCCAGTCTGAAACATCTTACATTTCATCTGTCAAACAAGTGCATAAGTATTGTGAACTCTTCTGTAATGATAGTTTTGCTGAAGCTGGAATGGTGACAGTTGGTATGTGAACTGCATGGGGGTAAATTTCCTCTCCCAGTGCTGAATCGTATGGATTACTGAGCATGCTTGCCCTCACAGAGAGTCAGTGTGGCAGGGGGCTGGGGGACTCAGGGACTGAGCTTGAGCAAAGTACTGGATTTAAGTCATGCAGCAACAAAAACACATCCGAGTAAGTGCTGCTTACATGTATTTGTCTATAGATTGAAATGAGGCAAAGTAAATTTTTTAGCGTACAATTCCTTTAAAGGAACATTTAAATGCTACAAAGAAGTAGACTTCAAATTATGCACTTGCTTACTTTACTATCTCAAGGTTAAAACAGAACTTAGACACTGCCTGTGGCCTTTTCTTATCTTGGTGGGTTCTCTCCTATAACTCCAATACATATGCACTACTTTAAAGTATGTTAATAAAACATTTATGTTTATCACTTATTCTACATGTCATTCATTCGTGTATTTTCAAAATTGTTGGTGTTGCATGTATATTATCTATATTGCTTCTCAAAACACCTATACTCTAATAAATTTCATTTACGTACTTTAAAAAGAAAATTCTGTAACTAAGCGGGCTTCCAAGTTGTTGCCAGCACAACTCCTAGCCCTTGCAGTCTCCTAAGAGCCTTGTGTGTGCCTATTGACTATGCTGTTTGGCCCCACTATTCACTGTCTTTATGAATGTTTTCTACATATGTCTGCACACCAACATGGAGGTCCCTAATTTCTTTGAAAAATAAACTGCATGGTAACAGTAGTTTTCATTCCTGTACAGGAAGGAGAGTTTTTAAATGTACCTGTTTTCTTTAGGAACACTTAGCCCATGAGGTTATAGGTTTGAATCCCCACACTTACATATGACACTATTTTTTGCTTCAATGCTTTATAGGAAATGAACAAATAAAAGGACCCAGCACTAGTTACCTTTACCCTCCACGTGAGGGGAGCTGCTTTACATGATCAAGAGAATAATGTATATTTAGAATAAGATCACATAAGCACACTCTTATACAAAAATCAAAAACATTTATTAGATTAAAAACAGTTAATCAATGTAAAAACACGTAACCATATATATGGGATAGATGCACTGCTGTATTTAAACCAAGTGGAACACCCACGATAGGGGTGGTGCTAGAGGAGGTAACAACTACGGACAAATACAAAAAAACGTAGGGAGGGGAGAAATAAAGAAAGATCTTCCCTCACCCAATATCAAGACCTCCCACAAACAGCACTGTCACATGGTTGCAAAAATAGAAAAACGTGTTTATTGACCAATCCAAAATGCAGAATGCATCAAGTGAGTATCACTGATCCAAAACCAGATCACAATAATCTCCTATAGTATATAACATACCTCCCCTAAAAAGTACTAATCACCCTCCAAACAATCCCCCCCATCATAAATAAATACCCCACACAACAATTCAAAAACCGGGCGTCCCCGGATAAATGTAGACCCCCGTGGAAAGGAAGCGGTGGCTCGACCTGCAGCCACGTGAATTGTCACAGTCACCTAGAGCTCAAAGAATCACGGTTCCAGTGCCAACAGAGCATAAATAATTCTGTAATTTTAACATGGGGCTTTCCGTGAGAAGCCAGGTCACACTAGACTGATAATACTTATCATTCCCGTGGACGGACCAACACTCTTCACCCATGCGGCGTCTTCACAAAAACACATTCCGTGGCTACAAGTCAGTATCTCAATTGCATTTATTTATACACAGACAAAATGCTGTAAATTGGCAGATAAAGGTCATTAGGATGAAAAAATACTGCTTTTTTTTCTGAAAAGCATATGTATTTGCACTGAACTTCCCCTTCTATGCGTTTCAGCTCGAAAGCTGTCCTCAGGCACCCAGGCATTCATTATAAGGGAATGGAGTGTTGATTGATCTGAGATCTGATATATATTACTAGCAAAATTGTGCCCATTGGAGCACAATTGAAATTATGTGTGTGTATGTTTTGCTATGTGTGGATATAGAATCTTTACACAGGTATATTTTTAAACTGTTACTCAGACAGACAGCTACTGAGTCTAATTAGGGAATTTCATCTGCAGGTACAAGGACAGGAGGATTTAAATCAATACTATCAGTAGCAGCCTCCATAGCGTAATACAGAGAACAAACATACAGAGAAAACTGGGAGAATAAATGGTATTACCAGCACCGCTGCCACCAATTTGTACCAGATCACTGCTTTATGGAAGGATTATGGGTAGCATGGCACACAGTGGGTAGTGGGTTTGGCGGTCTGGCACAAAGCAGACAGTGCACATAAACAGGTTCCCCACATAACATGTGCAGTAATCAGGGGTGCCCCTGTCTATGGTGCACCACTTTGAATATTGACCAGGCCTGTATATTGTGTGTCCTTGTAAATTGGTGTACACTTATCTGTTGCCTCAGAGTTTGTATCCAATAAGGTAAATTGTCTGTCCAACGATCTGTCCTCCCAACAGGTGGTAACAGGATCTTACACACAGGATCTTACATACACAGGGTTGTATACACAGAAACTTTCTCTCCTCCTACCATAGAGAGCAGGGATGTCTTGTCTTTTATTACTCACTGACACAACCTGCAGGCTGGAGGTGGTATATAAGGAGCCTTGGTGTATATGTCCATTACAATACACATCATATCCTGTGTAGCAGACAAACTTTTTTGGGATTATGCTTCCTTTCACATGGAGCAGACACTGGTGTGGTTTAAGCTACCATTTGACCATTTTAAAATAGGGATCTCAGCTCAGTAAGTAAGTTTATGTATTTTGTATATTTTGTGTTCTACCTAATATGTCAGTGCAATTCTTTATTTTACTGATGGTCATTTAAATGGTAATAGTGAGATAGTAAACACATACATATACACCTTTCCTATGTGTAATATCATATGCCCCCCACCACATTGGTAGCTCCTAAAAACTCAATGAAATCTCCTATGGAGATATAAATATATTTATTTAATATAAGGGATATATATTATAATATATAAATATATTTATATATACATAGATATATATATATATATATATATATACACACACACAAATGTATTTCAGTGTGCAAAACATGAGCAACGTTTGTCTTTTATCGTGTTCACAGTGGAAATATTAGCAAAAGATTGACCATTGGTGCACAGTGGATATTGTATGTGTATGTTTTGCTATGTGTAGATACAGTGGAAATATAATCAAGGATATTTTTAACTGTTACTCAAACAGTCATTAGCATCCAGGGGAAACTAATACTATGATAAACCTGCAGGTCTGAGATTGGACAGGCAATCCTGCCACAATGTGTGGTTCAAACTGAAAAGAACCATTGGGTGCCCTGAGAGCCTAAACCTGATCCAGATTAACATGCTATGTTCATATTAATTCCCCACAGCAAGTTCCAGATTTACAGTTGCAGTGGGGTTAGGACTTGGGTGCGCAGGATACTGTTTAGCTTTATAGGTTAAGGTGAGGAGCAAAAAGCTCCCCACAGAGTGTAAAATGAAATAGAGGTTAATAGGTGCAATCCTCCTAGCCCTCCACCTTAAGGGCCACAGCAATACGGCAATGCAAATAAGTTGGAGGAGCACACTATTTCATTTTCAGTGATTTATTCAGCAAAAAACATACAACATTTCGGGGGATATGGCTTCCCCTTCCTTAGGTATCTGAGGAAGGGTAAGGCCATATCCCCTAAAACGTTGTATGTTTTTTGCTGAACAAATGACTGAAAATGATATAGTGTGCTCCTCCAACTTATTTGCATTGCCGTATTGCTGTGGCCCTTAAGGTGGAGGGCTGGGAGGATTGCACCTATTAACCAAAGGCCGTGCCAAAGGAGGTGTGCTGGAAGACATGCAAAGTATCTCATTTATAGCTTGTAGCTAATGCATGTTTCCAGATGCAATCCAGCCTAATGATATACATCAGGGGTGTTGAACTTAGGACCTTTCACATATTTAAAAACTACAACTCCCAGCATTCTCTGTTAGCAGTATGTTTCTTCATGTCTCTTGGCTAATGAATGTATACATATGCAATACATCTTAAAAACATTAGGATTAAAAAAAATGTTTAATCCTAATGTGACAGCTTTTCTCCCCAGAGTACCTATACATTGAAAGATTCTTCTCTAGCTATTTGCATTTAGTAGATATAAGTAATAGATCCTGTAACAAAGGAGGCTTCCATGTTGTTGCCAGTACAACTCATAGCCCATGTTGGCTTCAAAGAGCATATTCCTAGGCCCCATACAATATCATATTATCTGCACACTGGCATACTTTATTGTATGCTGCTAAATTGCTTGGTTAGGAAATTATCAGGCTATTGGGACAAACGTTCGATTCCCCATGCTCCTTTTTTTTTGTTTTTATTATGTGTCTAGCAAAAAATAAAGACTCTACATTACTAGTTTTTTACTAGTAATAAATAAGTTTATTATGCAAACAGAACAAGTCAACGTGTTTCAGCCCCCTCGGGCTGTCATCCATATCGCTGTATATTTATATATACATGTGTTTAAACCACATGCCGTTATAAGCCAATCATAAAAAGTACTAAATGCGAGACAGAAATGATAGGCAAGAAAGTCAAGAATCTGCCTCCTCTTGGGACATATTAGATGGAGCTGATCAATTCTTTAATAAAAACTTAGCATTTCTCTATACAAAAATAAGATAAAAATGCATCCAGAACAGAATATCACAGAGAAATGATGCAACCTCTATTACATTTTTGCATGTGATTTGTGCATACCCTGCAATGTGTAACTGTTTCAGTGCTCTCTTGGGATTATGAAAGGCGGATGGGTTACTGGTACACTGTACAAGGGGACACAGGGGCACATATATAACAATATACATAGTAATGTTAAGAAGGACTGTCCACATAACCCCCATGCACAGTTAATCCAAACATCACACCCTATTAGAGATGTCCGAAACTGTTAAAGGGTATGTCCACCTGTAAAAAATTTTTTTAACATGCTGCTCCCCCATGTCCCCCAGCCCCAACCGCATAAAAATTTTTTTCAGAAAGCCCCCCAAACTCTTACTTACCTCCCCTCGTTCCTCCGCCGCACTGCCGGCCCTCTGCTTGCGAGAATGCAAGCAGAGGGGCGGGACTGGCAGTCGCGTCTGTGATTGGCTGAGCGGCAGCCAATCACGGACGCGGCTGCCTGTCATTCAGTGCAGCGGAGGAAAGAGGAGAGGTAAGTAAGAGTTTGGGGAGCTTTTTGAAAAAAAAATGTATGCGGTTGGGGCTGGGGGACATGGGGGAGCAGCATATTAAGGGGGTTTAAAGCTAGGGGGAGGGATAGTAGAACGGGAGGGAGGGGGGAGAAGGGCTGCAGTACGCATGGCAAATATCTACCGGAGGCAAGATAGCAGGCAGAGCCCTGCTATCCTCCTGGTGGTTAGTTTTGGGACTTTGGGGGGGGGGGGCTACAGGAGAACCCTATGGAGCTGGGATGTGAGGTAAGGATTAAACTACACTACATGGTGGGGCCAGAAGTTGGGGGGATTATAGTTTTGGGGGTGGACATGCCCTTTAAGTTTCCTTCCGTTTTTGGATTTACGTATCTCTGGAAAATCCCAAAGATCGGAAAATCCGAAAACGGAACATACTTTTGGGACTTTGGAGACCATTTTCGATAATTATCGAACGTTCAAGGCTATTTTGAAATTTCGAGTTTTCAATCAGATTTTTGAGGATTATCGAACGTTCAAAGCTATTTTATCTTCGAATGTTCGGTAATTATAGAAAATAGGCTCCGAACGGTTTTGGATGGAACATTCGGATTTCGGAACCAAGGGGTTTCGTGTTGGATCCGGGTTCGAGACTGACCCGGATCCCATCTCTATACCCTATATGTAAATCTCCGATGATGGTATTATATGCATAAAAGGAACAATAAACTTGCTTAAATGTTTTTTCTTTGTTTTCATTTATTCGCAATTAGGTAGGAGTACTTCCTTTTGTCTTCCATACTGTCTCACCAGCCATCCACTATCCTGCAGCTTTGCACTGTGGGCTCTCTGGCTTCTCCCTCGATCAGACCCATGTGCGTGCCTAGGCCTCTGCGTCATGAAATGTTGGAGGTGCAACCAGGAAGGACACAGTGCAAGTACAATAAAAAAAATTTGGTGTTGTACAGCTATAACAGCTAAGAAATAGATACACAAGTTTAAATAAATGGCTCCAGGGTTCCAACCATCAGTACAGGCAACTTAGTGCTTTGATAATAACTATAGCCTGATAATAACTATAGCCAAAGGCACACACAGTGAAATGAATAAACACTGTCCACATAATCACTTACCTCCACACACCCTTACATGAATCCAAAGTTTACTACACAAATAAGTAGAATATAAACATATGCAGGGAGATTCAATAAAAGTTCTTATCGTTAAAAATGGTGCTAATTTTGCCCCAACCAATCAGATCTTATTAAACATTTGAAAGCCAAAAATTAATGTACCCAACTACCCCCTTACACAAGTCCAAACGCCTCTGCTTGCATGTATATATCTTTAGTAATGGGGTTATATAATGTCCTATGTATGACAGAGGGTACCAAGTAGGGTTACCAATTCAGTAATACTGTGCACACTAATGTAACTAGGATTTTATTTAGACTTTTTTTGTATAGATCATAATCTAACAAAGTTTTGATTTTGTTTAATCAAAACCCTGCCTTTTTTAGCATGTGAATAGTTTTATATCCACTTTGCAATGCAGTTTGAATTTCTGGGTAATTGTCTGTTTTAAAGTGTAAGGGTGAGGCCACACTAGCGCTTTTTTCCGTGCGTTTGCGCACGCATCTCGCGATTGCGGCCACGATTTTCGCTAAAATGCAAATCGCAGGAACACAAAAATTCCTGTCATTTCCAATGCGCATGTGATTGCGAGTCCGTTCGTGTTTTGGTAACGCATGCGTTCACCATTTTTGGTGCATTAACGCATGCATTTCCATAACGCAAAACGGCAAAAACGCACGCTCAAAACTCACAAGAATTGTGCACACAATCAATAACGCTCACGATTTTGTGCGCGATTCCTGTGCATTGCAGTGTGGCCTCAGCCTAAGTCTGTGTTTAAGGTATGTGTTTGCCTGTGTTTAGAGTATCTGTGTTAATGTCAGAGTTAAACAGGGAGATTCATTAAAAGTTCTTATGGTTAAAAATTGTGCTAATTTTGCCCCAACCAATCAGATGTTAGCTTTCAAATTCTTTTAAGATCTGATTGGTTGTGGCAAAATTAGCACCATTTTTAACGATAAGAACTTTTATTGAATCTCCCTGAAAGTGTTTTGTGGATTAACATGGCAAGGGGGCCCAGAAATTGACCCAGAAAATGCTGGTGGCAGTCCTGACTCTCAGATTATGGGGGTTTAAAGTTTAAAAGAAAAATTGCCAAAACTGCATATGGTTTAATAAGGGAAACAGTTAATTAATCAATTACTCTCTATAACTAGACTTGTGATGGTTTCCATTTATCTAGATCATGGTGTATCTGTGGTATAGTTTAGTCCTTGAATATTTTTCGCTAGTCATTAGACTGTCTCTCTCAATTCAGAATGGCTTGTGCAAGAATCTGTTAATAGTAGATACCTGGAATGTGTTTCAATCAGCATATAACCCCAAGGTGTCTAAGACCTCAATGCAAGGTGTTGATTGCATTGTACCTAAGAGGTGTTATTAAGAGACCAGTTTTCTGCCATGAACAATGCTGTTTTGACACATTTCCCTGGGCAATTTGCTAACACCTCTTAGTTACAATGCAATCAACACTTTGCATTCAGGTGGTCCCTGACACCTTGATGTTATATGCTGATTGAGACTCATTCTATTGCCAGCAAAGTCTTGTACAAGTCAATGTTAATTGAGAGCCATTGTGAAATGACTAGTGAATCATCTTCAACTAAACTTATAGTCCAGATAATAACACATATGTATATTACTAGACATTCAGTACTCAACAATTGTCTGCTGCTTTTTAGTAAAATTGCTACCTTTATCTCTTTAAAGAAGGATGAACTCTAAAACATAAAGGAACCTGCATAGAGTTTCTGACAAGTCTTGCCGCTTGTGTACAAATAGGCCTGAAGTGCCACTTACAATACTTCTAATGAAGATTTTGTTTCAAGAAATGGTTCATTTTACCCCAAACAGCTTTTGTAATAATGTTTCAATGCAAAACGAAACTAACAAAAAGTATTCTAATATTCACAGCTTGGTAAAGCCCATTGTTGTCGCCTTGTCATATGGGCTTCACCTGTGACTAAAAATGGATCAATTAGGTGTCAGGTGTGTATAAAAAGAACCCCAGTACACTAGACCTTAACATCAACTGCAAATAGACCTCTGCAAACATGCCTAAAATAAAATTAAGATTAAAAGAGACTGGAGAAGTTTTTGACAAACCGAAATCAGGCAGACCCCGCAAGACAACTGCTCGAGAGGACCGTTTGTTGGCTCGAAAATCCAAGGCAAGCCCATTTTCAACTGCAGCAGAGCTCCAGGAGACCTGGTCACCTGAAATCCCCTTGTCAACCAGAACAATTTGTCGGATTCTGTCTCAAAATGGCCTCCATGGTCGAATCAGTGCCTATAAACTAGCGCTAAACAAAAGACAATTGAAAAACCGTGTGGCATTTGCCAAGTCCCACAGCCTGCTAAAAGGATGGACGCTGGAAGAGTGGCAAAAAGTGGATTTTTCAGATGAATGTTCGACGCAAATATTGCATGAGACCTACTGGAACCTGCATGGAGCCGAGATTTACCCAGAAAACAGTGAAGTTTGGTGCAGGCAAAATCATGGTCTGGTGTTACATCCAGTATGGGGGTGTGCGAGGGATCTGCATTGTGGAAGGCAACATCAATAGTGTAAAATACCAAGAAATCTACCTCATATATTCCCAACCATAAAAAGGCCAAATTCTGCAGCAGTATGGTGCTCCATCACATACTTCCACATCAAAATTTCTTAAAGGATAAGTGCAGTCAAAAAACAAAGTTTAAATAGAAGCTGTATCCCTAACTAACCTTTTTCTGTTTTTTTTTTTTTGTTTGTTTTTTTTTTAGGTCTCTCCAGAGCCTACCTGTGCCCTTATAAAGTGCTGGCCACCTTGGATACTGTGTGCTGTCAGGTAAGCTCCACCCCCCGAGACTTGCTGGACGTCGCGTGCGTTGTGACGTTGTGCGTTGTGACTGACACTGCATATTTGGACACAGGCAGAAACGAGGTCCAGAAAGTCTTGGGGGCAGAGCTTACCTGACAGCACACAGTATCCAAGATGGCCAGCATGGGTAGGCTCTGGAGAGGCCTAAAAAAAAAGAAAAAGCAGAAAAAGGTTAGTTAGGGATACAGCTTCTATTTAAACTTAATTTGTTTTTTGACTGTACTTATCCTTTAAGGCGAAGAAGATCAAGATGCACCAGGATTGGCCTGCCCAGTTACCTGACATGAACATCATTGGGCATATGTGGGGTAGGATTAAAGAGGAAGCATGGAAGACGAAACCAAAGAATATTGATGAACTCTGGGAGGCATGCAAGACTGTTTTCTTGGCTATTCCTGATGATTTCATCAATCAATTGTATGAATTCTTGCCAAACCGCATGGATGCTGTCCTTCAAGCTCATGGAAGTCATACAAGATATTAAATTTGGATCTCACAGCCCCACTACTTAATTTGCTGACATTTTTGGATTGGCTGTAAAGTAGATCACTTTCTGTATAGGCGACTACACTTTTGTCTTGCAACATTTTGACCTTTCTGTCTTGATTAAAAGATAAATCTTTTTTCAGTGAAACTATTTTTTACCAGTAAATTTAATATTATTTGGGAGGGCTTTAGCTTTTCATATGAGCTATTTCTAACACCAATTGATCAATTAAAAATCAGGTTAATAGCAGGAGTTACTGCAAAATACACAGGCGACAAGACTTTTGTCAGAAACTGTAGATTTTGTAATCCTTGACTAAAAGTGGTGCAAAATGTAAAAAACATGTAGCAGACTTGAGTTAATACAAATTGGCTCTATTTTATTCAGGTAAGTGTGCCACTGCTGCTGTGTTCTCCTTAGCATCATTTATCCGGGCAGTCAATCCAGCTACTTTTTTATGCCATCCGGCTGAAAAATATTTCTGCAGAAAACACTTGGGATTTTTTATTGAATTGAGATGTTGCAAGATAACGTAAGCATGCATAATTATGCCTCCTGATGCTGTAGGGATTGTTCTGTGTAATTTATTAATTAACAAAGTTGGACCAATACATTTTCTGGGATTGTAAAGGTCTTTTGTGGCTCCATGTGAGGCATTCCATTAAAACCAAACTATCTCCCAGCATTCTGCAACTATGGGAGTTGTAGTATTCAAACATCTAGTGGGTGAAAGTTATGCGCCACTGCACCTTTCCACTTTTTTATGCCACTTGGTTAGAAAATAATTCTGGGGAGGACACAGCTGCAAAAACAAATCTATTTGGGCGATACTAATTATATTAGTTTATAAGACATATATCTTAGGTCTCTATTCTATTACAATAACTTTCATCACACTTTTAGGAGAGCTATGGTGTAAAACACACATGTCAAACACAAGGACTGTGGGCCAGATTTGTCCCATCTGGCTATTTTTGTGTCTCCCTGTGACTGTATTGCATCCAAGACCTGCTACACTGCTATCCATTTGTGCAATCCCAAGCAGCAATGTAACTAACCTTCACTAAGATTTGTGCGATCAGCTGGTTGCGGAATCTAGCAGGCAGATCTATAGTTACACCGCTGCTTGGGACTGCACAAATGGGACTTGCAAAAATTAATAGGCAGAGAACCCAGTCCAAAACAGTGCTTCACACCCTTTTGCTGCTAAGACCCAGCACTAGGCACACCACTTAGCTTGTCTTATTTTTAGGTGATTGAGTTTGTCATCCCTGGTTTCTAAAACAATTATTCTGACATTTTCCCCAGAAACTACTGATTAACACTATGTACCATTTATATTTTAAAGCCGTTCCCAACCAAAGATACATGTGTGCAATAAGTCATTTTTTTTCTAACCCCCTTATTTCCCCAGTAGTAGCCATTTACATTATCCTAAGAAACGGTGCTGTTAGGGCTAGGCCACACAATCGCGATTTTGGTGTGATTGCTCTTGCTTGCGATTTTTAAATTATTTTTTTTGCGCAATCACATGCATTTTCATATCTCAAATGGTAAAATCAAATCGCACACAATTGCCTGCGGTGCAGTATGGCACCCTCAGGGATGCACCTAAATCGCACATGCAATTTACACGCTTTTGTGCTCATGATTTGTCCATTTTCATTATGGAAACGCATGCAATAAAAAAAGGAATGCGCATACTTTCGCTGCTTTGCCACGTTTTCAATACAGTTGGAGAAGCCCAAACATGTGAAAAACTAGCTAGTATGGCCTAGCCCTTAGAGTGAGTATATTTTGGATCACTGTTTTCCATTAATTAAGGGATGATACATTCCAAACTTAAAGGGCAACTGTGGTCTCAGAACAAGTTAGGGTTAAATGAAAGCCTGCAGTATATTCTTTACACTGAGCCAACAATCACATCTCTGGCTGGAGCCTGTGAAAATTACATTGGGGTGAATGTTCAAACTTCCTGTTATAGTAGGTTGATTGACATCACCTGACCTCTGCCGGCCCTTTTCCCCCGGGGAGAAGCATGCTCAGTTAAGTTAATGCTGGGGAAATCAGGAAGTACCTGAGGAAAAAATTGAAAGTTGAGAAAGGGAGCCTATTAATGCAGACAGGCTGGTGACATGGCTAAAAACAGGAAGAGTTCAACCAGGAAGTTACATTGCTGAACCTTTCCAGCAATAACTTCTCACAAATTTTATGATGTGATTTAGGTTTTATTTTGAAGGTGTGATGGGGGGCTTTTTATATAATTGTTACTAGTTTGGAGGAATTTGAGACCACAACTACCCTGTAACCTGCAGGGTAATCATGGTGCAGTTAAATTATTCTTACTGCTACTTAGATTCTTGTATTTTTTTAACAATAGAAGTTATCCTGAGACACTTCCAAAGACTGCCATGAAGGTGTGCTCGTAAAGTTTGCTTATGTCTAACCAGCTCCTTAACATCTTCCGTCCTCCCAAAGGGCTAGTTGATAATTCAGCTTATTTGATCACCCTATCTGATATTTTAGGCGATCAGATGAAATGTCTGCTATCATGGACCACCTGAAAATTGTCTTGCCCAATTTTTTGCAAAAAAAAAAAATAACTGAAGAAGATTGGACATTTCATGAAATTTCGGGTGATCGCATGGTCTTCAGTGTTCTGCATGATCTATTAGACCAAAATATTGGTGGAAAAACTTTTGGGTGATATTATTGGGCTAATTCACAATCTAGCACTAACTTTAAAGGGTATATTTTTTTAAAAATCAAATTTTCAGTTATAGTACAATTTAATAAAAGAAATGCTCACAACCACAATGCTTTCCTCTGTATTGGAATCTCAGCTTTACAGAGATATCATTAGTTGAATTTTTAGCTTCAGTGGGGGAAGACGTGTCAATGCAAGTACAAATAAATGACATAGTCCCTCCTGTTTACATGTTAATGATGTTAGCCAGTCAGAGGTACCGTGTAATGCTTTTGAAATAAAGCATTAACAAAAGGGATGTAAAGGAGATGCCTTTATTGGCTGAGATAATTATAGTAAGCCTTCAGAAATTATAGTTCCTTTTTCATGCTGATTACAAATAAGCTTACAAATAGCAGAGACTAAAAGTGTGGAGTGCTAAAATTGGGAAGAAGCATAACTGGACGACGACCATGAGTGCTTCAAGTCTTTACAGTACATGCACATTGTTCCTATAGAATGAGATACTGGCACATAATTGGACAGGCACTGAAAAGGGGAGAAAAGCAGGGGCAGGAAGAAATGCATATTAGTTCTACAGGGTCAGCAGTGGGTCTGCGTACAGTGTATTAATGTCAGCAGAACTAAAAGGATGTAGTAATTAAAGGGAATGTCCACCCCCCCAAAACCTAGTTTCCGTTTTGTTAAAATATAATAATTCCGCTCCCAACTAGAGGAATCATGCTTACAAGCTCCTCGATCCACCACCACTTCTGGTCTCTTTACTCCCTTTCCACTGCAGCTGCTCTGTTCTTTTTGTGTTCCCTAGCAGCCGCAGTGGTGACTTGTCCGGGAATGACAGTCAGTGATTGGCCGTAACTGACTGCCTTACCTGAAAGTGCCAGAGAAATGGGGGCGGTGGATCGAGGAGCTTGTAAGTATGATTCATCTGTCTGGGAGCCGAATAATTATATTTTAACAAAACAGGAACTAGGTTTTGGGGGGTCCTGCATAATATATTACATTTTTTAATAAGGGGTGGACATTCCTTTTATGGTATGTCGGAGCGATTAAGAGCAGTCACTAAACCCTAATGAACGGTATCTCCATCCTAAACAAAACTTTTAATATGTTGTAGGGGCTCCCTAGCCCATCCCCAACCGCCAAGTTTGTTTGTTTAAAAAAATCTGTACAGTCTTGCGCTCTGTTACCAACCCTCTGCTTGCTGGAACTTGCTCCCCTGCATGTGCCAGAAACCTCTTAGAGGACAAGGAAGCAACAGGGAACTGATGACTCACTGACAGCTCCTACTCTTCTCTTTTTGGAACTTTGAGCAGGCACTGCAGGAGATCCTTTTGGAACAGAGGTGTAAGGTAAGGATTTTTTAGCACTATACAGTGGGGCCAGTGGTGGGTTTACATTTTAGTTTTGGGGGTGGACATGCCCTTTAATGGCAAAGCAGGCCCAGAGACAGATGTGAGTTATACCATTTATTTGTCTAAAATTATAGTTACAGGTAAAGTTGTTTGAGTATAGACTCTTTAAGGTTGGATTAAAATCCAGGGATGTTCCTCATCCGATTCATCCTTAGAAAGGCTCTTAAAGGATATCTCCATCCCAAATCTAAAAATTAGGAAGAAGCAAGGAATCCCCCCAAACTTAGACCTCGCTAGGTTTAAAACATCCAAATCGGCTCCTGAATGTACTTACCAGCCTTCGTTTATGGCCAAAGGGGAAGGTACGGCAGCTGCGCCTGTGATTGGCTGAGACTCAGCCAATCAATGACACAGCTGGTGGTCCAACCCCTTCTTCTGCTTTTGTGTGGAAGAGCAGCAGAAGGCAGTCGAGGAAACTGTAAGTACCTTTAGGAGCCAATTTGGGAGTTTTAAACCTAACCTTTTTTGCCTCAGACGCAATGCAGGAGCAAAAGGGAGCCTGACTGAGGGGGGAAATCTCCACTGGGCATGCCAAAAAAAACTAGGCGCAGTAAGCGCAACGGATTACACAGACACAAGTACTTTAGTACTTTTAAGTTTCCTGTATTTCTAACACTACACAGTGGGCTTAACATTGGGGCAAATTTGGGGGGTGGATTTGCCCATTAATTATATAGCAGTCAAGGTAGGCCTCTTTCCCGTCATGTAATCATTAATATTCTTTTATTAAAAGCAGCTACTGTATTATTAAAAGGAAGATCAGAGGCTTTAATTTGAAACCCATTTTATATTAAATTCTTAATTGTAAAGGGCATGTCCACCCCTTTTCCTTAATTTTGATATACAGTAGGGCTTCCTCCCCCTGTCCCAACTGCTATAATAGTTTAGCAGAAACTCTCCCGATCATTATTTACCTTACCTCTTTCCTCCGGAGTACTGTTGGGGGATCGGGGGAGTTTCTGTAAAAACTATTATAGCGGTTGGGGCTGGGGGAGGAAGCCCTGCTGTATACCAAAGGGGTTTATAGCTAGGGGGAGGGAGAGCAAAACGGGTGGGAGAGGGGGGGGGCTGCTGTGTGCATGGCAAAATTCTCCCGGAGTAGAGACGGGAGGCAAATTCCTATATGGACTCTGCCAGGCTCCTGGTGGCCAGTTTTCTGGACTTTGGAGGGGTATAGCAGGGCAGCCATTTGGAGCTGGGATGTAAGGTAAGGATTTGTTTACACTACACAGTGGGGCCAGTAGTGGGTTAATTTATAGTTTTGGAGGTGGACATGCCCTTTAAGCAGTAGAGACACATTAACATAGTAAGTGAGGTTGAAAATGGTCCTCCTTTTTAACCCTACCTAACAGTTGATCCAGAAAATTACCCCTGGATCAACTAGAAGGGCTTTATATGTATTAATACCAGTAATTCACAATATTTTTTAGTTTTAGAAACTTATCTAGCCCACTTTAAAGCTATTCAGTGAACTTGCCATTACCACTTCTGCTGGAAGACCGTTCCAGTGTTTCACAGTTCTCACTGTAAAGGAACCTTTGCTAACCTGAAGATAAAACTTATTTTCTTTCAATCTTAAAGGATGTTCACAAATCCTCTGATATGACCTATAAGTTAAAAATGCTCCAGAGTTTATTATATGGCCCATTAATATTTGTATAAAGTCATCATACCCCACGCAAACGTTGCTTTTCCAATGTAAACAGCCCTAACTTGTCTAATTTGCCTGCATATATCACAACACCAGATTAATTCCCTCCCACATTAAAACAAAATCTATGTTGGGGTATTAGCCTTGATCCCACCTAGGCTAAAAACAGCACTCCACACTGGAATGCCAATAGATAGCTTAAAGGGCAAGTCCAGCCAAAAAATTACTCTTCTTTAAAATAAGTATTAGCCACCCAAATCCCACTTGTGCATAGCTGACACATTTCAAAGATGCCCCAGAGCTTACTTACCTGACCCAGTCCCTCGCCGACTATTCCACGCCCCCCTGCTCCTGTTTTGAGCTTGTTGCAAGCAAAAACAGGAGCAGGGGACTTCTGCGCTGACAGACGCTTCTCTTCCTGGTCGTGGCTTTCAGGTTACATTTTGTTAAGCTATCTATTGGCATTCCAGTGTGGAGTGCTGTTTTTAGCCTAGGTGGGATCCAGCAAAAAAGTATTTGGATACCAATTGTTATTACTGTACTGTAAGTAGAGGCTTTTAAAGTTCAATAAGTTTTTAAGATTGCTTGATTTACAGGGACACAGTATTTAATTTTTTTTTTTTTTTTTTAATAATAGATTTTTTATTAGTTTTCTGCACATTGGTCATAGATTATAGAATACAGTTGACATTGACATTGAGCAACGTTGTTTGGGCTGTGGGGCGGTGTGGGGTACCTTCGGTGCTTTTCGGGTTTGTTGGATGGTTCTCGGCAGACCAGGTGTGGAGATCCATGTAGATGTTGGCTCCAGGTTTGGGTGGTGTCTTAAGTCCCGGACCTTGAGGGGGGGAAGCGTTCGGACTTTGATTTGGGACCTTTGGAATGTGGTGGTTTGATAGTCTTGTTCTGTGTTGATGGTCCGGTATTTCGTTGGGTCTGTGGTGTGGTCCGATGGGGGGTGGATACTGGTGTGTAGTAAATCTGGGGGGGGGGGGGGGGTTGGTCCTTTGATGTTATGTGGCGTTGCTCAAGAGTTATAGTGATTTACAGCCGTTATAAGACCAATATACGCTGTGGGTTATAGTATAACAACATTTCAACTATAATAACATAATAACATTTAAATACATTCAACTTTAGGTAGAGAAGAATTTGAGAATTTAGGATTATGAATGTAGATGGGGGGGGTCTGGGTTAGGTCCGTGGCTGTCGGTCTAGGAGAGGTAGGTGGGTGGGTGGGGGTGTTCTCTGGTCTGGGTTCGGGTTCTCTGTATCGATCTCATTTGTTTCACCATGATCTCAACACACTTGTGTATACATGAGTTGGTATTCCTTCTCGAGGGTAGCCCAGATAGTGTTTGTTAGCTGTTTGTTATTGGTTCGTTTTATACAGTTCTAGTTCAATTGCAATTTCGTTTTCGTTAGGGGCGTACCTTCAATCTGCCCAGGGTGCCTCTGAGGTCGTTGTGGTCATACCACGAGGTGAATTGAAAATTTTTCATAATTTTAGGTATTTCTGTGGCTGTATATGTGTGTTCTATGAAGTTCCTCCAAGTGGAGAAGAAATTGGGTGCTGATTTTTCGGCATATTTTTCAGAGTCTAGTTTGTCTAGATACATTAATTCTTGTAGTTGGGTTTTTAGCTCCCCTACTGAGGGGGGGTTGGTTTTTAACCAATGTGACATTATCAGTCTCTTTGCTATTAGGGCAGTAAGGTGGATCCAGTTTGGCACCCGGGTTTGATTTCCGGCTCTCCCCTGGGTTACACAATGTTTATATCCAAACAGCATTAGTAGGGGGTCTTTTGTTATCTCGTAGCCCACAACCCCCGACATATATTGACAGGTCTGGTGCCCAGAAGTTGTATGTTTGGGCAGTACCATAGGCTGTGGGAAGGTTTGGTTGGGGGATCCGCCTTAGGACAAAGTCCCTTGGTATTTTTGGATCTGTATGTCTGAGGTAGTGGGCATTTAGTGGGACATACGCCCGATGGATTATTTTGAATTGGGTTTCTCTCCATCGTTCGTTGATTGTGGACTTTTTTATTGCTGCTTGGCCCTCCAGTATTTTAGGGATAATGTCCGTAGTTTGGAAGTCTGTTTCCCATTTTTGAGGTGGTGTTTTCTAGTGGTGTGAGGTACCACTCTTTGAGGATGAGTGGATCTTTGAGAGGGAAAATTTGGTGTCTGAAGCTACTAGAATGGTTTCAATAGGGGTTGTTTTGAATAGGTCTGAGATGTTGGCCAGCTGTTTCCTACAATAGGACATTACCTGGGCATATAGTAGGAAGGAGTTGGTGGTTATATCGTATTTATTTCTAAGTTCACAAAGGTTAGAAATCTTTTTTCTGTTTGTGGACTAGTTTATTGAGGTGCAATATTCCTTCCGGGCCCATATTTCATATCCCTGTGTTGTTGAACTTTGTGGAAGAGTCTGGGTGTTGGGTGAGTGACACTGTTGAGGGCTATATGTTTTGGGGCCTTGGATTTTTTCCGGAGTTCTTGCCAGGTAACTATTGTGTCTTTAAGTGTTATGTATGATTTGATTGGTTGGGGTAGGTGCTTTGGGTTACAGTAGAGAATATTTGTTAGGGACCATGGGTATGCTGTTTGTGTTTCTAACTTGGTGTTTGTAAATATGTGTGTCGGCCAGCCAGTCCCTGATGTGTCTAGTCATTGCCGCCAGATTGTATGTTCGTATGTTGGGGAGTGCCAATCCCCCGGTAATTCTGTGGAGTTGTAGTTTTGCTAGTGAGATTCTGGGCTTTCTCCCGGCCCATAAAATGTGGTGAAAGCGGTATGGATTTTGCGGATGTCTTTGTGTCTGGTAGTAAAGGGATTGTTTGATGGGGTAAGGAGTTTGGGAAAATTGACATTTTTAGAGGTGTGTTTCTGCTATTAGGGACAGTGGGAGCGAGATCCAGCTTGTTAAGGTATGTATTATCCTTTTAATTAAAGGTTTATATTTTAAGTCATACATGTTGTTGGGTCTTTGCCAATTTTTATGCCAAGATATGTAATGTGGTGATGGGTGTTGGTATGCCTAATGAGTTGCATAATCTTGATACTGCGGGGTTGGATTGCCTAGTAGTAGGCATTCACACTTTGATCTATTAATATGGAAGCCCGATTGGATACCAAAGTCTTCTAGAAGTTGTATTGTAATGTTTCAGGTCGTGTGTTATGTCTTCGAAGAATATCAGAAGATCATCTGCGCGTAAAGGGCTGTCTTCACCTCTGCCGTCCCACCGTGTAACCCTTGTGTGTGGTGGAATTTTGTAGGTGTCTGGAGAGAGGCTCTAGGGCTATGTTGAATAGTAGGGTGAATAGGGGGCAGCTTGTCGGTACCCTTTTAGATGATTGGATTGGATTAGTGTTACTTCATGATTGTTGCTTTAGGTTGTGGTACATGGCTTGAAGTAGATTGACGAAGGGCCCCTGAAATTCATTTTGGCTAGGACGCCAAATAACCAATCCCATTTGACATTATCAAAAGCCTTCTCGGTCCGGCATCATCGTGAGTAGGCTTGTGTTTGCGTTTTATTGGATTTGGTATGGTCTAAGATTGTAATTACTTTCCTCGTGATGTTGGTGACTCCGCCCGCTCGGCCTGTGATGAAACCCACTTGTTGTCTTGTATGAGATGTGGATGATTTAGTCAGTCTTGGCCAGGAGTTTGGAGATTATTTTCATGTCTTGGTTGATCAGGCTGATGGGTCTAGGAGGATGGTTCAAGTGGGTCTTTGTTCTTTTTGAGGAAGCCACGTATGTTTGCCTCTGAGCCTGTTGGGGGTTATTGGCCTGTGTGTATGATATTGTGTATAATTTTATTAAAGGGTCTGTGATTTGATCGGATAGGATTTTATAGTATTCTGCTAGAAGCCTCAGGCCCTGGTGCTTTTCCGTTTGGGAGTGTTTTAATTGTGTTTTGGAGTTCTAGTGGTGAAATTGGGCGGTTGAGTGATCCAGTTGGTCTTTGGTTATGTGGAGCCGGTGGTCGTGAGCCCAGTCTATTTGAGGGGGGGTGGTGTGGGGGTTGGTCTGTGTATAATGTGGTGTAGTGATGCAAATGTTTGTGCTATTGATTGGGTGTGTCTGTGTATTTGTCCTGTGGGGTTTTTGATGGCTCCTATAGCGTCGTTTGTCTGGGTTTAGTCAGGTTGGCAGTAATTTGCCTGGTTATTTGCCAAATTTGTGTAATTGTAATTTGTGGTAGGTGGTTTGTAGGAGTTATGTCTCTCTAACCATAGGTTGACCTGTGCTTGAGCTGTTTGCCATGAGTTTTTGTCGTGAGCGTTGTATTGTTTTTATATTCTGTGGTATGCTGTTTTTAATTTCGTGCTGGCTTCGACATATTGTTGCCAGTTTTTCTTTTTTGATAGCGTGGACGTGTGCTATGATTCGGCCTCAAGTGTGGCTTTGGATGCTTCCCAGTACAGCGTGGGGTCGGTGGTAGGCTTTCATTAATGTCTGGTACTCTGTTCCACCATAGTTTTTAGTAAGTTGTGAAAGTTTTGTTGTCTGTGAGTATGCAGGGAATCTCCAGGGGGTGGCAGTGGGTTGTTGGCATTTGTTTTATGTTGATGTCCATGATTACGGGAGCGTGGTCGGATATGACTATATCCCCAATGATAACATGGGTTATCTGAGACAGGAGGTCGACTCCACCAGAGCGTAGTCCATTCGCGAAGGGTTTAGTATCAGATGCAACATTGTTGTATTCTCTTCGGTTGGATTTGTGGAATCTCCAGCTATCCCCAAGTCGAGGGCCTGGCCAGGTGTTAGAGGGTTATTTATGGAGTGTGGGGTGGTATCATATTGTTTCCTCCCCTATGTGGGGATTTGTTGTCTATCTTCCAGTGGGTGCATAGCTATGTTCATGTCCCCAATAGCATTTGTTTCTGATTGGGGCGGGTTTGATAGTTTTAGTGGGGTATCGAAGAATGTTTTTTGTGAGCTATTGGTGGTGCGTAAACTTATGAATTGTGTAGGTTTTTTCGGGGTGGTGAAGGAGCACTGGATATTGTCTGCCCAGTATCGTCTGCTATACTTGGGTTATCTGGAAGGGAAGGAGTTGTGGATAGTATTGTTGTTCCTGCGCTATCCCCAATAGGGAGCCGATTGCTCTGCCGACCCTTTTTAACAGGCGAGGATATCTTGTTGTTTCAGTGGGTTTCCTGGAGCAGGGCTACGTCGGCATGGAGTTTGTTTAGGTGCGGAAGTACCATGTGTCTTTTGTGGGGGAGTTTAAGGCCCCTCACGTTCATGTGAAAACCATTTCATATTAGTTTATCTATACTCGTGTACATATATATTTTATGTTTCAACATACATTAGCTAAGCAACTTGTCCGTGAGGAGGAAACCGTTGTCTCTGGTTAAGTTGGGTTGGGGGGTCAGGTGGTGTTGTGTTTTCATTTGTGTAGGATTGGAGTTCTGTGCTGTGCGTAATTGTGGTGGGGTTAAACCATCCAGCGGGTTTGGGGTTGGGGGTCAATTTATTAGGTATCGTTTCCCTCCTCATGGGTGACATATCGAGGGACGACACTGCTTGAAGTAGTCCATATGTTATTGAGAGCCATTTTCGTTTTGTATGTATACCATTGCGGCGGTGTAGATATCGGTGAAGGTGAAGAAAAGAGGCGGGGGTGCTCCCGCGTTGGAGGGGGTCACAATTCCAATACTGGTGAAAGTGAGTTGGAGTAGTTGTTTTTTTTTTTTTTTTTGTTTTGTGTGGGGATAAGATTCAATGGGGTTGATACTTGGAAGGTCAGTATCTCGTGCGGGAGGGTGGGTCATTGAGTGGAATGTTTTTACCCCCCCACCACGGTTGGGTCCCTTGGTACAGTGTCGTCCCATTAAATTATACGTTTGCATATATAGATTGTTTTATGGCGTTTTGTGGTTTTAATTGTGCACTGTCGATAAGACATTGTCGGTCTGCATGTAGGGATACACTCGGGTGTGGGGAGAGTTGGTTCTTCCTGACAAGAAGGACAATTGGTGTATTGGTGAGTTGTAGGGCAGTAGTATTTGACTTGGGGACTATTGGGGAGCATTGTGCCTACCTCTTCGCAGAGAGTGTGTTGAGTTGGATGGCACGGCGGGAGAGGCGATGACCTGGACAGCCACGGACCTGTGTTGTTGGTGAGACATGGAGCATGGTTAAAGCATTAAATTTAAACATTTCGTACATTCCATATCCCTAGAACATTTAAGAAATTGGAAACATTCTAACATTAAAGCATTTGAAACATTTGAAATTCAGGTTCTAAAACATTTTGGCATTGAAGAACTTGTTGGTTCTTTGCGAATATTGTAGTTAACATGGTGGGGGGTAGGGATATGGGGTGAGATATGAAGATGTGTTGGAGACGTTTGAGCCTCTGATCTTCCTAGTATGGGTTATTGGGAGAACACGTTTATCTTAGGGCGTTTTTATTATCGCCTGAGGGCTTCACTTTTTTCGCGAAGCAGGGTTTGTTTTTTTTTTTTTTGTTTGTTTGTTTAGGATTCCCCGGGATCTCCGGGGCTTACCCCCTCATGAGGGGTCTGGGTTTTCCGGGAATTCGTCCATGGTGGGGCGTCTGGGTGGTATGTCTTGATGGGTGAAGTGGTTCGGTTGGGACTTGGTTTTGGAGTTGAATGGCATCGGAAGTGGGGGGATTTCTGATGATTCTCGTATAGAACATCGCTCTTGTGGGTGTTTGGAGGATAATCTTTTCCGTTGGCGTCTCGGTAGGAGGATTGCGGATATAGAAGGTTGAATCTTGTCTTGTTTCGTGGAGGATGGTGCACACTTTGGGCGAAGTCGCCTCTGCGGCTGACCTCTGCTGAGTAGTCTGCGAAGATTAGGATGTTGTTCCTTCGATTTGTAGGCCGCGGGTTTGTCGGTAGGCCCTGGATGCTGCTTTGTCGGCGTAATTTAAAGAATTTGGCATTACAGGCCGTGGGCGCTCCGTGGGCTTGCGTGGAGGGCCCACCCTATGTGCTCTTTCCACTATATGTTGTTAGTGAGGTTCAGACCTTGGTATTGTGCGAGCGCAGAAGTCCTGGAGCATTGGTCCTGGGTGAGATGGATTCCGGGAGGCCGAGGAATCGCAGATTGTTTCTCCGTGATCAGTTCTCGAGGTCGTCGACTTTGTCGATTAGTATAATTTGTTTTTGTTGGAGTTCTGTTATTATGGCCGCCGATTTATCCATGTCCTCTTCCAAGGTCAGGATTCTGCGCTCGGCTTCGTCCAGTCGGTCCGAGTTCCTGTTGGAGAGTGCGGATTATTTTGTCAACTGATCTGTTTATGGTTTTAGTGATATCGGTCTTAAGTAGATTGGCTACTTCCAGGGCCAGCTTGGAGCTCCGCGTGGTCGGTGTCTGCGGTTCCTCGTCGGAGGAGTACTGGCTCTGGTCGTCGTGTGTTTCTGCCGTTTGTTCCGGGTCTTTGGGCGCCATTTCGGGTCGCCGGGCCTGGTCGCGCTTTCTTTTGGACTTGTCCTGTTTCGTAGGTGGGTGTCCCCTTTGTGCTTTCAGGTACCTCTCCATATGGTGAGAGGTTTGTAGTGCCCGTTTGTGGTGTCCCGTAACAGCGGGTGTGCTATGTTTGCCGTTTATATCGGGGAGGCAGCGAGGAGGATCCAGGAGATGCGGCCACTACATCGCGCGCCGGAACCGGAAGCCTCATAATTTGTTTTAATATATATTTAATATATGTTTTAAAGGGGGAGTGGGCTGGCCAGCCATTTTTTTCAGATACATGTGTACAAATTTTTAAAGAGGTTGCTTTTATAGCTGGTGCAGGAATTATATGTCTATAAATAAAATTGGATTTTGGTAATTTATTCCCTTTGGTTCATTTGGGGTTAAATTTTGTTAAGTCATTTGCCTGCATAGTCAAGCCCCTCCATTTTCTTTATTATTTTAGTTGCCCTTCTCTGTACTGCTTCCATTTCCATGGATGTTCCCCTCTTTATACAAGACAATATCTTGCTAGCTCTAGCCGTTGCTGTCTAGCATTGTTTGCTACAGCTATGTGTGTTATCTACCAGAACCAATGAACGAAACTGAGAGAAGCACACCATATAAGTGTCTAATTGTGACCCCTTGGGTGGGGGGTGGAAAGGATTGCACCTATCAAACACAAGGCTTGCCACATGTTTGTTTACTTGAGTGGTCCTACTGCTATCTACCAGAACCCCAAATCGTTTTCCATTAGAGATTTACTTAACACAGTTATTTATGGTGTAGGTGGCACCAGGTTTGTTAAACCCCAAATGCATCACCTTACATTTTTCAACAATGAATCTCATCTGCCATTCTGGTGCCCATTTTGATTATCTAGGTTAAACCCTGCATAGTTTAGTGTCATCAGCAAAGACAGAGACATTGCTCTCAATGCTCCCTTCTAAGTAATTTATAAACAGATTAAAAACCGCCCCAGTACAGAACCCTGAGACACTCCACTTAGAACTTTAGCCCACATAGATGTAGCTCAATTGACCACCACTCTCTGTTTGCAATCCAGTTACCAATTCTCTATCCATGTACAAATGTTTTTCTGTAGGTCAACAGTCCTCAGTTTATACATTAGTCGCCTATGTGGCACAGTATCAAAAGAGTTAGCAAAATCTAAGTATACTACATATACTGTTATGCCAGAATCTAAATTTTTTTTTTTAAATCCGTATTTATTTTTGTGCTCAAATATAACATTTGTTACATCATCATATGGCATTTAGATAGTATTTAACAGCATACATTTTTTATTGTCCTTTTGAACAGTTTTATTTATATCTATTTCAGAGCAAGGGTTTACTAATTGTTATAAATAACTAGTACAATCTATATGGTTATTCACGTTGCTCTGTTAGTTTGGTTTGTATATCTTTAATGGGGGAGGGGGGAGAAAGCGAGGGTAGGTATTAGATATTAGTTATTGAGTAAAAGATAATCGACCATCTCATATGGTATTATAAATTACTGTATTGTAGTTGCATCTGATTGAATCCAGATATCCCACACTTGTTTGGGCATTTTCTGTGTTTGCATAGCAACTTGTGGTATGCCAGGTCATTGTTAACTATTTGAATCCACTTTCTCTTGTTTCCGTTTCGGGGGGTTGTGAGACATCCAGTTCAGGACGATCACTTTCCAGGCATAGAACAATATTTCCATTAATAATATTCTCTGGAATTTAGACTCATTTTCCTCATCAAATATTCTAGGATGCACTCCTCTGCTTTTTGGGGTACATGTAGTGATAGTTGTACAGACAGGAATGACGTGAGTTTATGCCTGAATTTTTGAATGGTGGGGCAGGTCCATATTAAGTGCCAGAAATCCGCGTCTGGTGACTTACATCTGGGGCACAGTGCTTCCATTGTTTGTCGCACATGTGCAATACGTTTTGGAGACAGATAGGCTTGGTGAATGATGTAAAAGTGTATTAGCCTATTGTTTGCAGCGGGGGAGGCTAACATTGGAGATTCCGCTATATCTTGAATGAGGGATGGGTGTAAGGTAGGGATACTCTGTTTCCGTTTGTCAGTCAGTGTAGACATTTTGGGTTGTGTTTTGGTCTGTATCAGCAATTTATATATGAGGGACATTGTTCCCCTAGATGTTGTACTTGACAGAATTTGTCCTTCGAATTTTGAGAGTAGGCAATGTCTACTTAGTTGCAGATATCTGAACCTGTAGGATAGAGGTAGATTATATGTTGTAGACAGGGATTCATAGGATAGTATTTCATTGTTTTATATCACTTTGTCCAAATGAGATTATTCCTTTGTTTGCCCAGGCAGCATACCGTATACACTCGAGTATAAGCCGAGGTTTTTAGGTTTAAAAATCAACCTAAAAACCTTGCCTCGTCTTAACTCGCGTCAGAGAAAACTTACCTTAATTCCAGATGCAGCCGCGAGTCAGGAAGGAAAGCCAGCAGTTCCCAGTAGTTCTTCGCGGGTGCGCGATGATGTCATCGCACGGCCGTGAAGCAGTACTGGGAACTGCCGGCTCTGCACAGAGCGAGCGGCAGCCGGCGGAGAGATGAAGACTGGCCAAGTACGGTAAGTGAACTGGGGGGGGCTATAGGGGTGGGGGACAGTATGCCATACAGTAACACCCAATACCTTTCTACTATAGGTGTTTGGAAACTACAACTCCCAGCAACGAAGGCATGCTGGGAGTTGTAGTTTCCAAACATCTACAGTGGAAAGGTATTAGGGTTACTGTATGGGATTACTGTACATTTAAAGGGTAACTATCTACCCTCGGCTTATACTCGAGTCAATCATGGTTTTCTGATTTTGGAGGCAAAAATGGGTACCTTGGCTTATACTCGAGTCGGCTAATACTCGAGTATATACGGTAGTTTCCGTATGCTGGTAATTGTGGGTATGTATAGTTTTTCCAAAGAGGGGTGTGTTTAGCTATTCCTTGGGGTTGTAGGATTGTATTTGCTTCTCTCCATACTTTAGTTGCTTGAGCGTGTATCTTGGTTCCCGGACCGATAATATGTACCTCTGGATTGGTTATATAGGCCAGGAAACGCCCTTTAAGGTTTAGGGTTAGCATATTATCTGAAGCTGTTGGTTGTTCTTGCTGGTTGACCCAACATCTCCATAATTTAACTTGACTCGCTAGATAGTACAATTTAAAATTTGGGAAGGATAGGCCAGCCAGTTCTTTAGGTGCCTGTAGTTGCAGAATCTAAATTCTTACTCACTTCTTCATAAAAACCAAGTAAATATGTCTGGCACAATTTATTTCTCATAAATCCACGCGGACTACTACTAATAAGATCAGTTCTGGTGACAAAGTCAAGCATATGATCCAGTAACAAAGTTTCCATCACCTTCCCTACCACTGATGTTAGGCTTACAGGTCTATAGTTACTAGGTTGGGAATGACCACCTTTTTTAAATATTGGATTACATTGGCTTTTTTCCAATCCAAAGGCCCATCACCAGACAAAAGTGAATCTGAAAAGATAAGAAACAGTGGTCTAGATAAAACTGAACTAAGCTCTCTTAAGATACTAGGATGTATTCCATCTGGTTCTGGGGCTTTATTGTCCAATTGTTTCTGTACCAAATCCTCGGTCAGCCAGAGTGAATATTCCTCATTTCTATCTTTCATATTATTGTAATCCCTGCTATAATTACTAGGATTCTCTATAGTGAATACACAGGAAAACATGGTTTAGCACATTAGCCTTTTCGGCATCCTCTATAACCATCTCAACCCCATTATTTAATGGTCACACATTCTTGGTCCTCACCTTTTTAAAATTGATATATTTAAGGAAAAAATTGGGGTTAAGCTTGCTTTGTTCTGCTATCCGTATTTCATTTTCTATTATAGCTAGTTTATTGTTTTATTGCACTCATTATTACAGCTTTTATACTCCCTGTAAGCCTGTTCAGTTCCCTCTGATTTTAAGTCATTTAAAAAAAAGTTTAATACCTCTTTAAAAGCAGTCAACTTATGCTCAATATATTTACCTAGGAACAAACAGTCTATGAACAGGAGTGCTTCCTTTAACAGCATAAAATTAGCTTTCCTAAAGTTGAGTTTTTGTTAACCCTGTGCACTTAAGTTTTTTGCAACCTAGATTAAATGGCACTATATCATGATCAATATTCCCTAAGCTTACCATTTACCTTAATCTCCAAAATGAGCTCATGATTATTAGATCATTAGATCCAACAACGCATCCTGTCTAGTAGGAACTTCTACCATCTGTTAAAGAAAATGCTCATAAAGAATATTTAAGAACTTGATACATTTTGAGGTGCTGGCAGTTCCCTTACTCCACTCCGTCAGGGTAATTTAAATACCCCCATAACCAGAACATGCCCCATACCAGCAGCCTTTGCCAGCTGCATATAGAGATTAATTTCCACATCCTCACTGGCATTTGGCGGCTTATAACATACCTCAACAATTAATTTACCCACCTTCTTGCTTCCTGTACGCAGTTCCACCCATATTGTTTCTACCTCGTGGGTTCAATTCTTTTGAACATACATACATACTCCCCCTCCTTTCTTAACTCTGTCTTGTATAACGAGTATCCTTCAATATTTACTGTCCAGTCATGTAAATCATTTAGTCATGTTTCTGCTATAACGATCACATCATACCTTTCCTTTAAAGCTATTAGTTCTAGTTCTCTAGATTTTTCAGACAGACATCTTACATTTGTAAACATACATTTTAGATTATCATTCAACTTACTTCCAAACTTGGACGTACTTGCCTCCTTATCCTCTATGCTCCCCCCTGATCCCTAATCCCTCTATCTGCCCGTGTAGTCCAATGTACTGCCCATCCATACCTAGTTTAAAATCTCCATCCCTTTAGCCATCTTCTCTTCCAAAACAGATGCACCATCATCATTGAGGTGCGCTCCATCTTTACTAAAGTGCCTGTTGCTAACAGAAAAGTCAGCACAGTTCTCTAAAAACTCCTTACACCAACCTCTTAGCCACGCATTTATACTCCCGTTGCCTCCCTAGCCTAGCCTAGCCTGTGGCTGTGGTAGTATTTCTGAAAAAACAACCCTTGAGGGGTTAACTTTGCCCCTAACTCTCAGAAATCATTAAAGGGGAACTGTGGTCCAAAAATGATTTTAGGTAAATTGAATAATAGGAATTGCTCTCCTGAGAATTTTTATTTTCATTGTTTATTTTGCATAGTTTTGAAGGTATTTACATTTTTGTGTGTGATATGGGAGCAGCATCACCAGGTCCCCTGCACTTCCTGCTTCCTGCTCTGAAACCGTGTCAGTCAATCTGCCCTGTGTCTCCTCCTCCCCTTTGCAGCCCCCTTGGTCCC
The DNA here is from genome assembly GCA_019447015.1 of Hymenochirus boettgeri. NCBI lineage: Eukaryota > Metazoa > Chordata > Amphibia > Anura > Pipidae > Hymenochirus > Hymenochirus boettgeri. The sequence continues at coordinate 130,749,802 of CM033473.1, read as the reverse complement.
TCCCACTCATGGACCCCATGGTCCCTCCAGTTGCAGGCCCCCCTTGGCCCATTCTCTTACAGCCCCATGTGGCCCCGCCCACCCGTGGGTGCACAAGCCCCGTCCACCCACGGGTGCACAAGCCCCGACCCACCCGCGAGTGCTGTGGGCCACTCAGACCCCCCCCCCCCTACAGAAAACTCTGTGGAATCAGGCAGAGTGAGAACAGTGAGAATTCTGCCTGAAATGGTTTTCACATAATGGGAAAGAAGGGCTGTAGGGGGGGGGGGCTGCGCTTGATGAGGATGAGTAATCAGCATGGAACAGATGGCTCACACAGAGCTTGGAGTCTTCAGTTTTCTGGACTTTAAAAAGGCATAGCTGGAGAACCATAAGGAGCAGAGATGTATGCAAGGTTTACTTTAAACCACAAAGTTGGGCCAGTATGGGGTTAAATTATATTTTTGGGGGTGGGCTTGCCCTTTAAAATGCATAAATAAATAAATAAAAAGAATAATGAATATATATTTTTAAAAATAGGACCTCCTCCTCTAACTTTGTCATTTGCACCAATTTGAACCAAGACCACCGGCTCACTCCCAGCCCCACCCAATAATCTGTCTACACTATCCACCACATGTCGAACCCTAGCACTAGGCAGGCAACATACTGTTCGGCATGTAGGGTCTTGGCGGCAGATTACCCTATCTACATTTCTAATAATGGAGTCCCCTACCACTACCACCTGCCTATCCTTCCTAACCCCCAGTTTTCCTTCCTTGTATTTGAGATGGCCATCCACTTGGCTGCTTAAGGGAATGGCCCGCTCCATACATGCTACTTCTGAGCCATCGTCCTCCAAATCTTTATCGGACACGGCAAATCTGTTGGGATAAACTAGCTGAGATGAAGCAACTCTACCCTTCTGTCCCCTCCTTCCCCTGGTGACCCTTACAAATCTATCTTCCTTTACCACATTATCTGCCCCATTTCCATCCTCTGCCCCTGCCAGTCCCTGCATTTCCCTCAGGTTTGCCAAGCCCTGCAATGCTGCAAGTTTACCCTTTAGATTCTGCACCTCCGATTCTAAATGGGCAATCCACTCACATCTGACACATACATAGGTCCCTTGGTGCGGCTGCTCCAAGATCCCATGCGACATGCGACAATATACATTGCATGGCCCCAACAAAACTGTCCATACTAAAACAGCAATACCCAGCAACCGCTTAACACAACAACAGCAATAATCAACAACAGAAACCGTAATACACAGAAACCACAATCCTGTTCTTAAACCCTTTCTTGTTCTAAACGCTTTTGTTTCTTAATGCACTCCTTAAAAACAGACAATAACCCCTTTAAAAAGAAATCACTCAGAGCTGAATTGCTCTGCCAACAGGATGTATATGTGAGGTTGAAAGACCCATTTTCAAAAGAAGTATGTTGTTTAAGTTTAGTGGCGCTTTAATAATATTCTTATATAGTTGTCTTTTGAATTCAAGTGTGGAAACTTTCACCTTATTCGTAGGAGGCCTTGTTTTTAAAATCCGCGAATATCAACATTTGTTTTTTTTGGTTTTTTTCTAGCTTTTTCCTCTAAAAACCCAAAGCATTCTTTGAATTTAGTGTTCTGAACATTGTACAGACAGACTGAAACTATGTTTAAGTGAAATGTTTGTAGGCAAAAATCAAGCCCTACTACATGCAAGGAAATAACCTTTTTAGGGGAAGATGTGTATGTTTTTTTGTTTTGACATTTAGGGTAGTTTTCTTAACAGTACAGCAGAGTTTCTGCTTGCATTTATTTTTCTTGCCTGTATTATAAGTATGCTACAGGAGTTTGCTTGTACTTAAATGGTAAATTTTGAAAATGATTTATGCATATTATTAAAATATAAGTATAAACCGACCTGAATATAAACCGAGGTACTTACTTTTAACTGATAAACTAGGAAAACTGCTTGAATCGAGTATTAACCGAGGGTTGACTTTCTCCCATAGGCAGCCCCATAGTTCCACAGACAGTCCTATAAAAATTCCCACACACAGCCCCACAGAAAGTCCCACACACAGCCCCATACACAGACTGCGCTTGCCTCTGACCTTGATGAGGACGAGGAATCAGCATGGAACAGATGGCTCACAGAAAGCTTGGAGTCTTCAGTTTTCTGGACCTTGAAAAGGCATAGCTGGAGAACCATAAGAAGCAGAGATGTATGCAAGGTTTATTTTAAACTACAAAGTGGGGCTAGTACAGGGTTAAATTATAGTTTTGGGGGTGGACATACCCTTTAAAATGCATAAATAAGAAATAAATAAAAAGAATAATGAATATATATTAAAAAAAAAAACTTTGTCATTTGCTCCAACGTGAACTAAGACCACTGGGTCACTCCCAGCCCCACCCAATAATCTGTCTACACGATCCACCACATGTCAAACCCTAGCACCAGACAGGCAACATACTGTTTGGCAATGCCTCCCTCTATCTGCTAATTTTACAGGAATCCTTCCAAATAGGACTAGACCTTACTGCAGCAATTCAGATAGAGCTTTGTGATCCAATCATGTTTGGCATTCCACATGTAATCGCCATTTTTGGTAAGGCTCGCATGCGTTTTCATATCTGGATAAGTAAAGAAAACGCAGCGCATGTGGGAAAATTTTCAAAAATTCTTTGAATTGCAATGGAGTCTCAGCTGTAGTATCTGTCCCGTTTCCTTTTAGGTTACGGTGAGAGGTTGTACTATTGGCGCCCCATCTTTTTGGGAGCCTGTTGTGTTATAACTTTTATTACATTACCTCTAGCACTGACACAGAAGTGACTATTTGTGTTCTCCTCTTATATGTATATATTCACTGCATATTTTTTTTATAACACTGTTATACATAAGCTATGTTTTGCATCATCCATGGTTATTCCCATGATGGTCACAGTCAGCTGAGTGCTTTCATTTGCCATATGTGGATTTATTTACAGCATAATTAGAATAATCTATGTATGACAGATAACATTATTAGGAGGTAATCTGTTAAAAAGAAGCCAGAGATAAGAGAGGAAAAAATATGCAGGCAAATGTAAGCGTTTGCTGATCACAAATCAGCTTTGACACTTTAGTTATTTTTATAATGCGGGACACTTTTATAGTGAGTATGATACAGAGATTGTGATAATTCTGTGCAGCCACTGAAGTTTTTCTTGAAACTGTATATTTTGTAAGTTCTCAGATTTAAAAATAAAGATTTCCATTTTCTATACATCATTTTTAATTACAAAGTCACACAAACGGCTACATGGTGAATGATATAGAGGTTGCAAAAAGCTTGCAAAGTTTCGGACTGCCCTTGAAGCTGAAGGCAAAATTTGGAAGAACAAAAACATGTTCAGAGAGAATTGCTCATGCTTACCAGCATTAGTCAGATATAATAGGATTGGGATTAAAAAAAAAATACACACAAATTACGAACCAAAGTAAAGGTTTTTTTTGGTTGTTTAACCCTTTCAGTGCCAGAAGAATTTCATTTTTTTTTTTTTTGCGTTAAGTGCCGGAAGAATTTTCAGGATTTTGCCCTTAATCGCTTTAGACTAATTTTACAGTAGGAAACCTTGCCGTAAAACAGGAATATTATACGTTCTTTTTTTCAGCACAAAGTGTACTTTAACACGGTAACTGAATTTTGTAACTTTTCTGGAATTTTGACTGGAATTATGGGTAAAATATGTAAAAAAAAAATGAAAAATTTGCAAATTTTCATGGATATTTCCCATTTTTACTTATAGTTATTTTAAGGTTACACACAAAAATCTTACTGTTTCTAAAAGCTCTGATACTCCCAAGTACAACGATACCAGATATATGTAGTTACCCCACTTTTCCTGTACAGTGAGGTACAAACTAAAACTAAAACTGCACCTTCAAGAATATTACACCAAATTAAAATGTATAACCACTTCTCACTGTTAACATAGAATTTAATTAACTAAAATATCCCCACAAGTGAGATATTTTTAGAAACGACATACCCACAGGATTAACGAGTGAGGTAAGTTTCGATCAAAATGCAGATACCCGGACACAGCACTTCGTCCAATTGTAAGTTATTTTCTCACATTTTCCTTTTTTTCCTCAACTGTAAAATCAGAGACAAAATCAAATGCTATTTCAGCTAAAAACTGTAGAGGAAAGTCTAAACGCATCTCAAATATGAAAGCCTAACCCCTCCCAAATAAAATGGTATGCCACATTTATGGGTGTACCCAGAGACATGGCTACCAACTAACCCAGAGCGGGACCAATGCCAAATGTCAGTAGCAGCAAAAAAAAATTAGCCAGTTTTGTATTTGAACAGTCTGCAGTTTTTCCACAAAACACCCACCTAACTCAGAAATACCCCTGACAAACTATATATTGAAATCTACACACCTTCAGGTATGTAACGCTGTAATTCGTTCATTCATACCATCAATGGTGTGGGCGCAGTTCTTCGTAGAAGTTTGCACTTTTACCAGATTTTCAAAAAAAATTAACATCAAACAACAATCAAAAAGGTAGAAATCATGCCAAAACCTCATGGAATGTAAAAAAAACTTACTAAATATCAATCTCCCAAATGTCCTGAATCACACACGCAGACGTGGACGCGAAAAGCCACAAAGTGAGACAACACACGATGGCTCGGAAAAAGCGAAAATATTTAGCCAACTCCGAATTTGAACAGCCTGCAGTTTTTTTCACAAAACACCCCCATAACTTAGAAATAACCCCCACAAACTATATATTCCTGAAATCTAAACACCTTAAGCTATGTAACGCTGTAGTTTGTTAATTCATACCATCAATGGTGTGGGCACAGTTCTTCGTAGAAGTTCGCACTTTTCTGAAAAAATAAACAAAAAACAAATTTAAAAGGTAGGAATTATGCCAAAACCTCATGGAATGTAAAAAAAACTTACTAAATATCAATCTCCCTCAAAGGTCGTGAATCAACGGTATGCCATATGCGTGGTTACACACGCGGACGTGGAAGCGAATGGCCACAAAGTGAGACAATGCACAATGGCTCAACCGCAAATATTCAGCCAAATCTGAATTTGAACAGTCTGCAGCTTTTCCCCACAAAAAACCCCCACAACCCACATATTTCTCGAATCTACCACACCTTATCTAGTAATTCTTTATTTGTTCATTCATACCATCAATGGTGTGGGCGCAGTTCTTTGCAGAAGTTCGCAGTTTTAGCAGAATTTCTAAAAAATTCGGGAAAAAAACACTACTCTCAGAGGTAGAAATCATGCCAAAATTCCAAGTAATTTAAAAAAAAAGTTACCAATATCAATCTCCCAAATGTCCTGAATCAAACGGGACAGACGCAGACGTGGAATCAACTAGCCACAAAGTGAGCCATGAACAGTGGCTGAATTACAGCAACTTTTCAGATTTATCAGACTAAACACTCCTTTTATATTAGAAATACCCCCCAAAACTATATATTCTTGGAATCTACACACCTTCAATTACACAATGGTGTGATTCTTTTATGCATACCACCAATGGTGTGGGCGCAGTTTTGTGTAGAATTTCGCTTTTTTACCAGATTTTCAGGAAAAATGTATAAAAATACAATTCAAAGTTAAAAATCAGGACAAAAATCCATGTCATGTTAAAAAAAACTTGTCAATTATCAATCTTCCGAATGCCCTGAATCAAACGGTATGCCATATGCATGGTTACACACACGAACATGAAAGACACTAGTCACAAAGTGAGCCAATGCGTAGTGGCCCAATAACAGCAACTTTTATGATTTTACGATTTTATCTAAACACCCCTCTAACTCAAAAATACCCCCAAAAAATATATATTCTCAGAATCTACATACCTTCAGCTAAGGAACGGTGCCATTTTTTCATTCATACCATCAATAGTGTGTGCGCAGATCTTCGTAGAATTTCGCACTTTTGGCATATTTTCTGAAAAAAATTAAAGAAACAACAAGTTTCAAAGTTAAAAACCCTGCCAAAACCCCAAGTAATGAAAAAAAAGTTACCAAATATCAATCTCCCAAATGTCCTGAATCAAATGGTATGCCATATGTGTGGGTGCGCACAGAGACATGGCCACCAACTAACTCAAATGAAAGCATGCATAAGTGCAATTACAAGAAAAAAGTGCTCTGTAATTTGAACAGCCTACCCCTTTTCCAAGGAAACAGTCCCGAAACTTGGAAATTCCACCCACAAACTATATATTTTTGGAATCTACACACCTTCAGCTAAGTTACGGTGCCATACTTTCATACATACATGAAAAATTCCAGACCCAGTGATCCATAGAACTCTGTGTTTTTAGGAGGTTTTGTGAAAAATAAAATAAGATGATTCAAGGGTTGAAATCTTACCTAAAGCCACTTGACAAGCAAAAAAACTCACTAAATATCAATCTCCCAAATGTCCTGAACCAAACAGAATGCCATATGTGTGGATGCACACAGACATGGCCACCAACTAACTCAAATGGGAAGCATGCATAAGTGCAATTACAAGAAAAAAATCAAAGTGATCTGTAATTTCAAACAGCCCCAAAACTTGGAAATGCCCCCTCAATAAAACCCTCCACCTAAATCAATCTCCCACATGTCCTGAATCAAACCGTATGCCATAGGCGTGGATCGCACAGAGACGTGCCAACACTAGCTCAAATGGACGCATGCCTCAAATGCAATTACAAGAAAAAAATCAAAGTGCCCTGTAATTTAACAGCCTACAGTTTTTCAAAGGAAACAGCCCCGAAACTTGGAAATATCCCCAACAAACTATATATGTTTGGAATCTACACACCTTCAGCTACGTTACGGTGCCAAGCTTTCATACATACATGAAGAATTCCAGACGCAGTAATCCAAAGAATTCGTTGTTTTTGGAGGTTTTGTGAAAAATAAGATGATTCAAAGGTTGAAATCCTATCTAAACCCACTTGACAAGCAAAAAAAACCCACTAAATGTCAATCTCCCACATGTCCTGAATCAAACGGTATGCCATATGCGTAGGTGCAAACAGAGATGTGGCCACCAACTAGCTCAAATGGGAAGCAAGCACAAGTGCAATTACAAGAAAAAATCAGTGTTCTGTAATTTGAACAGCCTATTCAACTTGGAAATACCCCCCACAAACTATATTTTTTTGGAATCTACACACCTTCAGCTATGTAACGGTGTCATGCTTTCGTATATATATGAAGAATTCCAGACGCTGTTATTCATAGAACTCTGTGCTTTTAGGAGATGTTGTGAAAAAATAAAACAAGAGGACTCAATGGTTGAAAACCTACCTAAACCCACTTGGCAAGTAAAAAAAACCCACTAAATGGCAATCTCACACATGTCCTGAATCAAACGGTATGCCATATGGGTGGGTGCAAACGCTGAAAAATATTCTGCAGGAAGAAAACACTTGGGTTTTTATTGAATTGAGATGTTGCAAGATACGTAAGCAGCACTAATTATGCCTCCTGAGCTGTAGGGATTGTTCTGGTGTAATTTATTAATCTAACAAGTGGACCAATACATGTTCTGATGTGTAAAGGTCCTTTTGTGGCTCCATGTGAGGCATTCCATTAAAACCAAACTATCTCCCAGCAGTCGTCGCAAACTATGGGAGTTGTCCAGATCAAACATTCTAGTGGGGATGAAAGTTAGCGCCACTGCACCTTCCAACTTTTTATGCCCACTTGGTTAGAGAACTAATGTTAGGGAGGACAAGCATTTGCAAAACAAATCTATTTGCGGCTGATTACTAATTATATTAGTTATAGAGCAATCTTAGGTCTTATTCTATTACAATAACTTTTCATCACACATTTAGGGAGCTATGGTGTAAAACCCACCAATGTCAAAACAACAAGGGACTTGTGGGCCAGATTGTCCCATTGGCTATTTTGTGTTTCTCCCTGTGACTGTAGTGCATCACGACCTGCGACCACTGCTATCCCATTTGTGCAATCCCCAAGCAGCCAATTGTAACTAACTTCTAACTAGAGTTGTGCGATGCAGTGGTTGCGGAATTCCGGCAGATCTATGTAGTTACACCGCTGCTGGGAACTGCACAAATGGGACTTGCAAAATAATAGGCAGAGAACCCAGTCAAAACGTGCTTAACACCCTTGCTGCTAAGACCAGCCATAGGCCACACCACTAGCTTGTCTTATTTTTAGGTGATTGAGTTTGTCAATCCCTGGTTTTCTATAAAACAATTATCTGACAATTTTCCCAGAAAATATGATTAACACTAGTACCCATTTATATTTCAAGCCTGTTCCAACCAAGATACAGTGTGCAAATAAGTCATTTTTTTTCACCCCCTTATTTCCCCACGGAGGTAGCCATTTACATTATCCTTAAGAAACGGTTGCTGTTGGGCTAGGCCACACACAATCGCGATTTCGATTGGTGTGTGATTGCTCTCGCTGCGATTGTTATAATTTTTTTTTGCGCAATCACATGCATTTTCAATCTCAAATGGTTAAAATTCAAATCGTACACCACAATTGCCTGCGGTTGCAGTAGGCACCCTCAGGGATGCACCTAAACGCACATGCAATTTACACGCTTTAGTGATGCCATGATTGTCCATTTCATTGAGGAAACGCATGCAAATAAAAAAGGAATGCGCATACTTTCGCTTTTTTTGTTGCTGCTTTGGCCCACGTTTTCAATACAGTTGAGAAGCCCAAACATGTTGGAAAAACTAGCTAGTCATGGCCTAGCCCTTAGAGATGAGTATATTTTGGATCAACGTTTTCCATTAATTAAGGATAACATTCCCCAAACTTAAAGGGCAACTGTGGTCTCAGAAACAAGTTAGGGTTAAATGAAAGCCTTCTAATATTTACATGAGCCAACAATCACATCTCTGGTGGAGCCCTGTGAGAAATTTACTTGGGGTGAAGTTCAAACTTCCTGTTATAGTAGGTGTGACATCACTGACCTCTGCCGCCCTTCCCCCGGGGGAAGCATGCTAGTGAGTTAATGCTGGGAAATCGGAAGTACCTGGGAAAAAATTGAAAGTTGAGAAAGGGAGCCTATTAAGCAGAAGGCTGGGACATGGCTAAAAACAGGAAGAGTTCAAGCAGGAAAGTTACATTGCTGAACCTTTCCAGCAATAACTTCTCACAAATTTTATCTAGAGATGTGATTAGGTTTATTATTAAGGTTATGGGGGGCTTTTTATCTAATGGTTATAGTTTGGAGGGAATTGAGGACCACAACTACCCTGGTACACCTGCAGGAGGAATCATGTGCAGTTAAATTATTTTATGCCACTTATTCTTGTAGTTTTTTTAACATAGAAGTTATCCTGAGACCACTTCCAAAGACTGCATGAAGGTGTGCTCGTAAAGTTTGCTTATGTCTAACCAGCTCCTTACATCTTCCGTTCCATCCCAAAGGGCTAGTTGATAATTCAGATATTTGATACCCTATATGATTATTGTAGGCGATCCAGATGACATGTCTGCGATCATGGACCACCTGAAAAATGTGTCTTGCCCAATTTTTTGCCCACAAAAAAAAAATTTAAACTGAAAGAAGTGGGACATTTCATGAAATTTCGGGGGATCGGCATGGTCTTCGGTGTTCTGCATGATCATGAGACCAAAATATTGGTGAAAACTTTGGTGATATTATTGGGCAATTCACAATCTGCCACTACTTAAAGGTGTATTATTTTTAAAAAATCAAATTTCAGTATAGTACAATTTAAAAAGACAATGCTCACAACCACAATGCTTTCCTCTGTTTGGAAATCTCAGACTTACAGAGACTATCATTAGTTTGTAATTTAGCTTCAGTGGCGGGGAAGAGCGTGTCAATGCAAGACAATAAATGACATAGTCCCTCCGTACATAGTTAATGATGTTAGCCAGTCAGAGGTACCCCGTTGTAGGCTTTTGAAATAAAGCATAAAAAAAGGGATTGTAAAGGAGATGCCTTTATTGGTGAGTAATTATAGTAAGCCTTCAGTAAAAATTATAGTTCTCTTTTATGGTGATACAAAATAAGCTTACCAAATAGCAGAGACTAAAAGTTGTGGGAGTGCTTAAAATGGGAAGAAGCATGAAATCTGGACGACGACCAAACATGAGTGCTTCAAGTCTTGTACAGTACATGACATTGTCTCCTATAGAATGAGATACTGGCCATTAATGGACAGGCACTGAAAAGGGAGAAAAGCAGGGGCAGGAAGAAAATGAATATTAGTTCGACAGGGTACAGCAGTGGGTCTGCGTACAGTGTCTTAATGTAAGCCAGAACTAAAGATTATGAGTATGGTAGAATAAAGGGAATGTACACCCGCCCAAAACCTAGTTTCGTTTTGTTAAAATATAATATTCAGCTCCCAATCGAGAGGAATCAGGCTTAACACGCTCCCTCGATCCACCACCATTCGGTCTCTTTACTCCCGTTCCACTGCAGACTGCTTGTTCTTTTTGTGTTCCCTACAGCCGCAGTGTAGTGACTTGTCCGGGAATGGCCAGTCAGTGATTGGCCGTAAACTGACTGCCTACCTGCGAAAGTGCGCAAGAAATGGGGGGCGGTGGATCGAGGGAAAAAGGCTTGTAAGGTTATGATTCATACTGTCTGGGAGCGAATAATATATTTGTAACAAAACGGAGGAACGTAGGTTTTGGGGGGGTCCTGCCATAATATACATTTGTTAATAAGGGTGGACATCCTTTTATGGTGATGTCGAGGAGGAATTAATCGAGCGGTCACTAAAACCCTAATGAACGGTGATACTCATCCAAACAAAAACTTTAATATGTTGTCGGGCTCACCTAGGCCATCCCCAACCGCCAAGTTTGTTTTTGTTTACAAAAAAATTTTACAGTCTGCGCTCTGTTACCAACCCTCTTGCTTGCTGGAACTTGCTCCCTGCATGTGCCAGCAACTCTTAGAGACAAGGAAGCAACAGGCGAACTGATGAACTCACTGACAAGCTCCTACTCTTCTCTTTTGGAAACTTGAGCAGGCACTGCAGGAGCATCCTTTGGAAACAGAGGTGTTAAGGTAAGGATTTGTTAGCCACTATACAGTGGGGCCCAGTGGTGGTTAACATTTAGGTTTTGGGGGTGAAATGCCTTAATGGCAAAGCAGGCCCCGAGACAGATGGGAGTATACCCATTTATTTTCTAAAATTATAGTTACAGTAGGTAAAGTGTTGAGTTTGAGTATAGGACTCTTTAAGGTGGATTTAAAATCCAGGGATGTTCTCATCCGATTCCATCCTTAGAAAGGGCTCTTAAAGGGGTATATCTCCCATCCCAAATCTAAAAATTAGAAGAAAGCAAGGAATCCCCAAACTTAGGACCGCGCGTAGGTTTAAACATCAAATCGGCTCTGGACATACTTACCAGCCTCGTTATGGCCAAAGGGGAAGGTACGGCAGCTGCGCCTTGTGATTGGCTTGAGGAATCAGCCAATCAATGACACAGCTGGTGGTCAAACCCATTTCTTCTGCTTTTGTGTGAAGCGACAGAGAAGGCAGTAGCGGGGGAAAACTGTAAGTACCTTTAGGAGTCAAGTTTGGGGAGTTTTAAAACTAACTCTTTTGCCTCAGACGCATGCAGGAGCAAAAGGAGCCTGAACTTGAGGGGGAAGGAAATACTCCATGGGCATGCCAAAAAACAAACTAGGCGCAGTAAGCCGAAACGGAATTACACAGAAAAAGTACTTAGTACTTTAAGTTTCTGTATTTCTACAAGTACCCAGTGGGCTAACATTGGCCAAATTTGGGGGTTGGATTTGCCATTAATTATATAGCAGTCAAGGTAGCCTCTTTCCCGTCATGTGAATCATTTATATATTCTTTTATAAAAGCAGAATGTATTATAAAGGAAGATCAGAGGGCTTTAATGTTGAAACCCCCATTATAAATCGTAATTGGTAAAGGGCATGTCCACCCCTTTTTCCTTAATTTGTATACAGTAGGGCGTTCCTCCCCCGTGTCCCAACTGCTATAGATAGTTTAGCAGAAAACTCTCCCGATCATTATTACCTACCTCTTTCCTCCGGAGTCTGCTTGGGGGATCGGGGGGAGTTCTGTTAAAACTATTTATACGGTTGGGGCTGGGGGAGGAAGCCCTGCTGTATACAAAGGGGGTTTATAGCTAGGGGGAGGAGGGAGAGCAAAACGGGTGGGAGAGGGGGGGGCTGCTGTGGCATGGCAAAATTACTTCCCGGAGTAGAGACGGGAGGCAAATTCTATATATGGACTCTGCCAGGCTATGGTGGCAGTTTTCTGGACTTTGGAGGGTTTATATAGGCAGGGCAGCATTTGGAGACTGGGATGTAAGGGTAAAGGATTGTTTACAATACACAGTGGGGCCAGTAGTAGGGGTATTTATAGTTTTGGAGGTGGACATGCCCTTTAAGCAGTAGTAGAGACACATTAACATAGTAAGGTGATCGTTGAAAAATGGTCCTCCTTTTTACCCTACCTACAGTTGATCAGAAAATACCCTGGATCACTAGAAGGGCTTTTATATGTATTAATACCAGTAATTCACAATATTTTGTAGTTGTAGAAACTATCTAGCCTCACTTTAAAGCTATTCGGAACTGCCGCATACCACTTCTGCTGGAAGACCGTTCCAGTGTTTAACAGTTCTCACAGAAAGGACCTTTGTAAACCGGAAGATAAATTATGTTTCTTCAATCTATAAGGATGTTCACAAATCCTCGTGATAGGACCTATAGTTTAAAAAAGCTCCCGAGTTTATTATATGGCCCATTAATATTTGTTATAAGTCATCAGACCCCACGCAAACGTTGCTTTTCACAAGGTAAACAGCCCTAACTTGTCTAATTTGCCTGAATATACTCACAACACCAGATTATTCCCTCACCAATTAAAACAAAATCTATGTTGGGGTATTAGCCTTGATCCAACCTAGGCTAAAAAACAAGCCATCCACACTGGACATGCCAATAGATAGCATAAAGGGCAAAGTCCAGCCAAAAATACTCTCTTTCTTAAAATACAGTATTACACCCAAATCCCACTTGTGCATAGCTGACACTATTTCAAAGGATCCCAGAGCTTTACTTACCGACCCAGTCCCTCGCCGACATATTCAGCCCCCCTCTCCTGTTTTGAGCTTGTTGCAGCCAAAAGGAGAAGGGATTCTGCGCTGACAGACATTCTCTCTGGTGTTGGCTTTTCAGGTTAATTTGTGTAAGTCTATTGGCATTCCAGTGTGGAGTGCTGTTTTTGCCTAGGTGGGATCCAAGCAAAAAGTATTGGATACCAATATGTTATTACGTACGTAACGTAGAGGCTTTTTAAAGTTCAACTAAGTTTTGAAGATTGCTTGATTTTACAGGGGACACAGTATTTATTTTTTTTTTTTTTCATAATAGATTTTATTAGTTTTCTGCACATGGTCATAGATCAAGAATACAGTTGGACATTGACGCTTGCAGCAACGGTGTTTGGGTCGTGGGGCGGGTGTGGGTACCTCGGATGCATTGGTGTGTTTGGATGTTCTGGCAGACCATAGGTGTGGGTATCCATGAGATGTTGGCTCCAGGTTTGGGTGGTGTCTAAGTCCCCGGACCTGAGGGGGGGGGGAAAAGGGAGCGTTCGGACTTTGATTTGGGACCTTTGGAATGTGGTGGTTTGTTAGTATGTACTGTGTTGTGGTTCCGGTATTTCGGTCGGGTCGTGGTGTGGTCGATGGAGGGGTGGATACGGTGATGTAGTAAATCTGGGGGGGGGGGTTGTGTGTCCTTTGATGTAGTGTGCGTTTGCTCAAGAGTTATATGTTTACAGACGTTATAAGACCAATATATACGCTGTGGGTTATGGTATAAACACAACATTTCAACTATAATTGAAACTAATAACATTAAAATATTCAACTTTAGGTAGAGAAGATTTGAGAATTTAGGAATTATGAATGTAGATGTGGGGGAGGGGTCTGGGTTAGGTCGTGGTTGTCGGTCTTAGGGAGAGGTTTAGGTAGGTGAGTGGGGGGGGTGTTCTTGGTCTGGGTTCGGGTTCTTGGATCGATCTCATTGTTCACCTGATCTCAACACACTTGTGTATACATGAGTGGTATTCCTTCTCGCGGGTAGCCCAGATGATAGTGTTAGGTTGGTTGTATGTTCGTTTATACAGTTCTAGTTCAATTGCAATTTACGGTTGTTCTTAGGGGGACGTACCTCAATCGTGCCCAGGGTGCCTTGAGGTCGTGTGTGTCATACCGACGAGGGTGAATTGAAAATTTTTCATAATTTTAGGTATTTCTGTGGCTGTATATGTGGGTTCTATGAGGTTCCTCAAGTGGAGAAGAAATTGGGTCTGATATTTTAGGCATATTTTCAGGAGTCTAGTTTGTCTATGATACATTAATTCTTGTTAGTTGGGTTTTTAGCTCCCCCTGCCTGGGGGTGGGGTGGTTTTTAACCAATGTGACATTATCAGTTCTTTGCATTAGGGCAGTTAAGTGGATCCAGTTGGCACCGGGTTTTGATTTCCGGCTCTCCCCTGGGTTACACAGTGTTATATCCAAACGCATTAGTAGGGGGTTCTTTTGTTAATCTCGTAGCCCACACCCCGAATAATGGACAGGTTGCCCAGAAGTTTAATTTGTATGTTTGCAGTCATACCATAGGGCTGTGGGATAGGTTTGGGTGGGGATCGCACTTAGGACAAAGTTCCCTGGGTATTTGGGACTGTTATGTCTGAGGTAGTGGGGCATTTAGTGGGACATACGCCGATGGATTATTTGAATTGGGTTTTTCTCCAAGTTCGTTGATTGTGGACATGTTTTATTGCTGCTGGCCCCTCCCGTATTTTCAGGGAATAAGTCCGTTAGTTTGAAGTAGTTTCCATTTTTTGAGTTGGTGTTTTGAGTGGTGTGACGGTACCACTCTTTGAGGAGGAGTGGATCTTTGAGAGGGAAAATTGGTGTCGTGAAGCTACTAGAATGGTTCAAATTAGGGTTGTTTTGAATAGGTTGAGATGTTGGCCAGGTTTCCTACCATAGGACATTACCATGTGGCCTATAGTAGGAAGGAAGTTGGGTGGGTATATCGTTATTTATTTCTAAGTTCAGCAAAGGTTAGAAATCTTTTTTCTGTTTTGTGGACTAGTTTATTGAGGTACAATATTCCTTTCCGGGGGCCCTAGGTATTTATATCCCTGTGTTGTTGAACTTTGTGGAAAGTCTGGGTGTTGGGTGAGTGACATGTTTGAGGGAATATATGTTTTGGGGCCTTGGATTTTTTCCGGAGTTCTTGCCAGGTAAATATGTGTCTTTAAAGTGTTATGTATGATTTGATTGGGGGGTAGGTGCTTGGGTTACAGTAGAGAATATTTGTTAGGGACCAGGTGGTATGCTAGTGGTGTTTCTAAAGTTGGTGTTTGTAAAATATGTGGTGTCGGCCAGCCAGTCCCTGATGTGTCTAGTCATTGCCGCCAGATTGTATGTTGTATGTTGGGGAGTGCCACACCGGTAATTCTTGGGAGTTGTGTTTTGCTAGTGAGATTCTGGGCTTTCTCCGGCCCATAAAAAGTGTTGAAGCGGTATGGAGTTTGCGGATGTTCTTTGTGTCTGAGTAGTAAAGGGGATTTGTTTGATGGGGTAGAGGAGGGTGGGGAAATTGACATTTTGAGGAGGTGTGTTCTGCCTATTAGGGACAGTGGGAGCGGAGATCCAGCTTGTTAAGGTATGGATTATCTTTTAATATAAGGTTGTATAGTTAAGTCATACATGGAGTGTTGGTCTTTGCCAATTTTATGCCACAAGATACTGTAATGTGGGTGATGGGTGTTGGTATGCCTAATGAGTGGCATAATCTGTGATACTGCTGGGGTTGGATTTGCCTAGGTATAGGCTTCACCACTTTGATCTATATATGGAAGGCCGATTGGATACAACAGTCTTCTAGAAGTGTGTTTGTAGTTTCAGTGTGTTATGTGTGTATGTCTTCGAAGAATATCAGAAGATCATCTGCGTAAAGGGCTGTCTTCACCTCTGCCGCCCCACCGGTGATACCATTGTTGTGTGGTGGAATTTTGTAGGTGTCTGGAGAGAGGCTCTAGGGCTATGTTGAATAGTAGGGGTGATAGGGGGCAGCCTTGTCGGGGTACCCTTTTGTAGATGGTACAGGATTGAGTAGAGTGACGAAGGGCCCCTGGAAATTCATTGTGGCTTGGTAGACGCCAAAAACCAATCCATTTGACATTATCAAAAGCCTTCGGCGATCGATCGTGAGGAGGGGCTGGTGGTGGGCGTTTTTATTGGATTTGTTATGGTCTAAGATTGTAATATACTTTCCTGATGTTGGTGGACTCCCGCGGCTCGGTGTGATGAAACCCGGCCTGGTGATTGATTTGAGTCAGTCTGTTGGCCAGGAGTTGGAGTTATTTTCATTGTTGGTTGATCAGGCTGATGGTCTATAGGAGGATGGTTCAAGTGGGTCTGTTGTTCTTTTGAGGAAGACACGGTATGTTTGCTCTGAGCCTGTGGGGGGTGTTTGGCCTGTGTGTTATGATATTGTTGTTATAATTTGTAGATGTAGCTCAATTGGACCACCACTCTCTGTTTGCAATCCAGTTACCAATCTCTATCCATGTACAAAGTTTGTAGGTCACAGTCCTCAGTTATACATTAGTGCCTATGTGGCACAGTATCAAAAGAGTTAGCAAAATTAAGTATACTAATATCTGTTATGCCAGAATCTAAATTTTTTTTTTAAATCCTATTATTTTTTTTTGCTCAAATATAACATTGGTTACATCATCTATGGCATTAGATAGTATTTAACAGCATACATTTTTATTGTCCTTTTGAACAGTTTTATTTATATCTATTCAGAGCAAGGGTTTACTAATTGTTAAATAACTAGTACAATCTATATGGTTATTCACGTTGCTCTGTTAGTTTGGTTTGTATATCTTTAATGGGGGAGGGGGGGGAAAGCGAGGGTAGGTATTAGATATAGTTATTGAGTAAAAGATAATCGACCATCTCATATGGTATTATAAATTACTGTATTGTAGTTGCACTGATTGAATCCAGATATCCCCACATTGTTTGGGCATTTCTGTGTTTGCATAGCAACTTGTGGTATGCCAGGTCATTGTTAACTATTTGAATCCACTTTCTCTTGTTTCCGTTTCGGGGGGTTGTGAGACTCCAGTTCAGGACGATCACTTTCCAGGCATAGAACAATATTTCCATTAATAATTCTCTGGAATTTAGACTCATTTTCCTCATCAAATATTATGGATGCACTCCTCTGCTTTTTGGGGTACATGTAGTGATAGTTGTACAGACAGGAATGACGTGAGTTTATGCCTGAATTTTGAATGGTGGGGCAGGTCCATATTAAGTGCAGAAATCCGCGTCTGGTGACTTAATCTGGGCACAGTGCTTCCATTGTTTGTCGCACTGTGCAATACGTTTTGGGACAGATAGGCTGGTGAATGATGTAAAAGTGTATTAGCCTATTGTTTGCAGCGGGGGAGGCTAACATTGGAGATTCCGCTATATCTTGAATGAGGGATGGGTTGTAAGGTAGGGATACTCTGTTTCCGTTTGTCAGTCAGTGTAGACTTTTGGGTTGTTTGTTGTCTGTATCAGCAATTTATGATATGAGGACATTGTTCCCCTAGATGTTGTACTTGACAGAATTTGTCCTTCGAATTTTGAGAGTAGGCAATGTTACTTAGTTGCAGATATCTGAACCTGTAGGATAGAGGTAGGATTATATGTTGTAGACAGGGATTAGGATAGTATTTCATTGTTTATATCACTTTGTCCAAATGAGATTATCCTTTGTTTGCCCAGGCAGCATACCGTATACACTCGAGTATAGCCGAGGTTTTTAGGTTAAAATCAAACCTAAAAACCTTGGCTTGGCTTATACTCGAGTCAAGAGAAAACTTACCTTAATTCCAGATGCAGCCGCGAGTCAGGAAGGAAAGCCAGCAGTTCCCAGTAGTTCTTCGCGGGTGCGCGATGTGATGTCATCGCACGGCCGTGAAGCAGTACTGGGAACTGCCGGCTCTGCACAGAGCGAGCGGCAGCGGCGGAGAGATGAAGACTGGCCAAGTACGGTAAGTGAACTGGGGGGGGCTCTAGGGTGGGGACAGTATGCCATACAGTAACACCCAATACCTTTCTACTTAGGTGTTTGGAAACTACAACTCCCAGCAACGAAGGCATGCTGGGAGTTGTAGTTTCCAAACATCTACAGTGGAAAGGTATTAGGGTTACTGTATGGGATTACTGTACTACTTAAAGGGTAACTATCTACCCTCGGCTTATACTCGAGTCAATCATGGTTTTCTGATTTTGGAGGCAAAAATGGGTACCTTGGCTTATACTCGAGTCGGCTAATACTCGAGTATATACGGTAGTTTCGTATGCTGGTAATTGTGGGTATGTATAGTTTTTCCAAAGAGGGGTGTGTTTAGCTATTCCTGGGGTTGTAGGATGTATTTGCTTCTCTCCATACTTTAGTTGCTTGAGCGTGTATCTTGGTTCCGGACGATAATATGTACCTCTGGATTGGTATAAGGCCAGGAAACGCCCTTTAAGGTTAGGGTTAGCATATTATCTGAAGCTGTTGGTTGTTCTTGCTGGTTGAACCAACATCTCCATAATTTAACTTGACTCGCTAGTAGTACAATTTAAAATTTGGGAAGGAAGGCCAGCCAGTTCTTAGGTGCCTGTAGTTGCAGAATCTAAATTCTTACTCACTTCTTCATAAAAACCAAGAAATATGTCTGGCACCATTTATTTCTCATAAATCCACGCGGGACTACTACTAATAAGATCAGTTCTGGTGACCAAGTCAAGCATATGATCCAGTAACAAAGTTTCCATCACCTTCCCTACCACTGATGTTAGGCTTACAGGTCTATAGTTACTAGGTTGGGAATGACCACCTTTTTTAAATATTGGATACATTGGCTTTTTTCCAATCCAAAGGCCCATCACCAGACAAAAGTGAATCTGAAAAGATAAGAAACAGTGGTCTAGATAAAACTGAACTAAGCTCTCTTAAGATACTGGATGTATTCCATTGGTTCTGGGGCTTTATTGTTCCAATTGTTTTCTGTACCAAATCCTCGGTCAGCCAGAGTGAATATTCTCATTTCATCTTTCATATTATTGTAATCCCTGCTATAATTACTAGGATTCTCTATAGTGAATACACAGGAAAACATGGTTTAGCACATTAGCCTTTTCGGCATCCTCTATAACCATCTCAACCCCATTATTTAATGGTCACCATTCTTGGTCCTCACCTTTTTAAAATTGATATATAAGGAAAAAATTGGGGTTAAGCTTGCTTTGTTCTGCTATCCGTATTTCATTTTCTATTATAGCTAGTTTATTGTTTTATTGCACTCATTATTACAGCTTTTATACTCCCTGTAAGCCTGTTCAGTTCCCTCTGATTTTTAAGTCATTTAAAAAAAAGTTTAATACTCTTTAAAAGCAGTCAACTTATGCTCAATATATTTACCTAGGAACAAACAGTCTATGAACAGGAGTGCTTCCTTTAACAGCATAAAATTAGCTTTCCTAAAGTTGAGTTTGTTAACCTGTGCACTTAAGTTTTTTGCAACCTAGATAAATGGCACTATATCATGATCAATATTCCCTAAGCTTACCATTACCTTAATTCCAAAATGAGCTCATGATTATTAGATCATTAGACCAACAACGCATCCTGTCTAGTAGGAACTTCTACCATCTGGTAAAGAAAATGCTATAAAGAATATTTAAGAACTTGATACATTTTGAGGTGCTGGCAGTTCCCTTACTCCACTCCGTCAGGGTAATTTAAATACCCCCATAACCAGAACATGCCCCATACCAGCAGCCTTTGCCAGCTGCATATAGAGATTAATTTCCACATCCTCACTGGCATTTGGCGGCTTATAACATACCTCAACAATTAATTACCCACCTTCTTGCTTCCTGTACGCAGTTCACACCATATGTTTCTACCTCGTGGGTTCAATTCTTTTGAACATACATACACTTCCCCCTCCTTTCTTAACTCTGTCTTGTATAACGAGTATCCTTCAATATTTACTGTCCAGTCATGTAAATCATTAGTCATGTTTCTGCTATAACGATCAATCATACCTTTCCTTAAAGCTATTAGTTCTAGTTCTCTAGATTTTTCAGACAGACATCTTACATTTGTAAACATACATTTTAGATATCATTCAACTTCTTCCAAACTTGGACGTACTGCCTCCTATCTCTATGCTCCCCCTGATCCTAATCCTCTATCTGCCCGTGTGTCCAATGTACTGCCCATCCATACCTAGTTTAAAATCTCCATCCCTTTAGCCATCTTCTCTTCCAAAACAGATGCACCATCATCATTGAGGTGCGCTCCATCTTTACTAAAGTGCCTGTTGCTAACAGAAAAGTCAGCACAGTTCTCTAAAAACTCTTACACCAACCTCTTAGCCACGCATTTATATCTCCCGTTGCCTCCTAGCCTAGCCAGCCTGTGGCTGTGGTAGTATTTCTAAAAAACAACCTGAGGGGTTAACTTTGCCCCTAACTCCAGAAATCATTAAAGGGGAACTGTGGTCCAAAAATGATTTTAGGTAAATGAATAATAGGAATGTCTCTCTGAGAATTTTTATTTCTTATTGTTTATTTTGATAGTTTTGAAGGTATTTACATTTTTTGTGTGTGATATGGGAGCAGCATCACCAGGTCCCCTGCACTTCCTGCTTCCTGCTCTGAAACCGTGTCAGTCAATCTGCCCTGTGCTCCTCTCCTTTGCAGCCCCTTGGTCCCTCCCATCATGGACCCCATGGTCCCTCCAGTTGCAGGCCCCCCTTGGCCCATTCTTACAGCCCCGTGGCCCCGCCCACCCGTGGTGCAAGCCCGTCCACCACGGGTGCACAGCCCCGACCCACCCCCGCGAGTGTGTGGGCCACTCAGACCCCCCCCCCCCTACAGAAAACTCTGTGGAATCAGGCAGAGTGAGAACAGTGAGAATTCTGCCGAAATGGTTTTCACATAATGGGAAAGAAGGGCTGTAGGGGGGGGGGTGCTGCGCTTGATGAGGATGAGTAATCAGCATGGAACAGATGGCTCACACAGAGCTTGGAGTCTTCAGTTTTCTGGACTTAAAAAGGCATAGCTGGAGAACCATAGGAGCAGAGATGTATGCAAGGTTTACTTTAAACCACAAAGTTGGGGCAGTATGGGGTTAAATATATTTTTGGGGGTGGGCTTGCCCTTTAAATGCATATAAATAAATAAATAAAAAGAATAATGAATATATATTTTAAAAATAGGACCTCCTCCTCTAACTTTGTCATTTGCACCAATTTGAACCAAGACCACCGGCTCACTCCCAGCCCACCCAATATCTGTCTACACTATCCACCACATGTCGAACCCTAGCACTAGGCAGGCAACATACTGTTCGGGCATGTAGGGTCTTGGGGCAGATACCCTATCTACATTTCTAATAATGGAGTCCCCTACCACTACCACCTGCCTATCCTTCCTAACCCCCAGTTTTCCTTCCTTGTATTTGAGATGGCCATCACTTGGCTGCTTAAGGGAATGGCCCGCTCCATACATGCTATTCTGAGCCATCGTCCTCCAAATCTTTACCGGACACGGCAAATCTGTTGGGATAAAACTAGCTGAGATGAAGCAACTCTACCCTTCTGTCCCCTCCTTCCCTGGTGACCCTTACAAATCTATCTTCCTTTACCACATTATCTGCCCCATTTCCATCCTCTGCCCCTGCCAGTCCCTGCATTTCCTCAGGTTTGCCAAGCCCTGCAATGCGCAAGTTTACCCTTTAGATTCTGCACCTCCGATTCTAAATGGGCAATCCACTCACATCTGACACATACATAGGTCCTGGTGCGGCTGCTCAAGATCCCATGCGACATGCGACAATATACATTGCGGCCCAACAAAACTGTCCATACTAAAACAGCTACCCAGCAACCGCTTAACACAACAACAGCAATAATCAACAACAGAAACCGTAATACACAGAAACCACAATCCTGTTTTAAACCCTTTCTTGTTCTAAACGCTTTTGTTTCTTAATGCACTCCTTAAAAACAGACAATAACCCCTTTAAAAAGAAATCACTCAGAGCTGAATTGCTCTGCCAACAGGATGTATATGTGAGGTTGAAAGACCCATTTTCAAAAGAAGTATGTTGTTTAAGTTTAGTGGCGCTTTAATAAATTCTTATATAGTTGTCTTTTGAATTCAAGTGTGGAAACTTTCACCTTATCGTAGGAGGCCTTGTTTTTAAAATCCGCGAATATCAACATTTGTTTTTTTTGGTTTTTCTAGCTTTTTCCTCTAAAAACCCAAAGCATTCTTTGAATTGTGTTCTGAACATTGTACAGACAGACTGAAACTATGTTTAAGTGAAATGTTTGTAGGCAAAAATCAAGCCCTACTACATGCAAGGAAATAACCTTTTTAGGGGAAGATGTGATGTTTTTTTGTTGACATTTTGGGTATTTTTCTAACCGTACAGCAGAGTTTTGCTTGCATTTATTTTTCTTGCCTGTATTATAAGTAGCTACAGGGGTTTGCTTGTACTTAAATGGTAAATTTTGAAAATGATTATGCATATTATTAAATATAAAGTATAAACCGACCTGAATATAAACGAGGTACTTACTTTTAACTGATAAAACTAGGAAAACTGCTTGAATCGAGTATTAACCGAGGGTTGACTTTTCTCCATAGGCCGCCCCATAGTTCCACAGACAGTCCTATAAAAATTCCCACACACAGCCCCACAGAAGTCCAACACACAGCCCCATACACAGACTGCGCTTGCCTCTGACCTTGATGAGGAACGGAATCAGCCTGGAACAGATGGCTCACAGAAGCTTGGAGTCTTCAGTTTTCTGGACCTTGAAAAGGCATAGCTGGAGAACCATAAGAAGCAGAGATGTATGCAAGGTTATTTTAAACTACAAAGTGGGGCTAGTACAGGGTTAAATTATAGTTTTGGGGGTGGACATACCCTTTAAAATGCATAAATAGAAATAAATAAAAGAATAATGAATATATATAAAAAAAAAAAACTTTGTCATTTGCTCCAACGTGAACTAAGACCACTGGGTCACTCCCAGCCCCACCCAATAATCTGTCTAACGATCCACCACATGCAAAACCTAGCACCAGACAGGCAACATACTGTTTGGCAATGCCTCCCTTATCTGCTAATTTTACAAGGAATCCTTCCAAATAGGACTAGACCTTACTGCAGCAATCAGATAGAGCTTTGTGATCCAATCATGTTTGGCATTCCACATGTAACGCCATTTTTGGTAAGGCTCGCATGCGTTTTCATATCTGGATAAGTAAAGAAAACGCAGCGCATGTGGAAAATTTTCAAAAATTCTTTGAATTGCAATGGAGTCTCAGCTGTAGTATCTGTCCCGTTTCCTTTTAGGTTACGGTGAGAGGGTTGTACTATGGCGCCCCATCTTTTTGGGAGCCTGTTGTGTTATAACTTTATACATTACCTCTAGCACTGACACAGAAGTGACTATTTGTGTTCTCCTCTTATATGTATATATTCACTGCATATTTTTTTTATAACACTGTTATACATAAGCTATGTTTTGCAACCATGGTTATTCCCATGATGGTCCAGTCAGCTGAGTGTTCATTGCCATATGTGGATTTATTTACAGCATAATTAGAATATCTATGTGACCGATAACATTATTAGGAGGTAATCTGTTAAAAAGAAGCCAGAGATAGAGAGGAAAAAATATGCAGGCAAAGTAAGCGTTTGCTGATCACAAATCAGCTTTGACACTTTAGTTTTATTTTATATATGCGGGACACTTTATAGTGAGTATGATACAGAGATTGTGATAATTCTGTGCAGCCACTGAAGTTTTCTTGAAACTGTATATTTTGTAAGTTCTCAGATTTAAAATAAAGATTTCCATTTTCTATACATCATTTTTAATTACAAAGTCACACAAACGGCTACATGGTGAATGATATAGAGGTTGCAAAAAGCTTGCAAAGTTTCGGACTGCCCTGAAGTGAAGGCAAAATTTGGAAGAACAAAACATGTTCAGAGAGAATTGCTCATGCTTACCAGCATTAGTCAGTAAATAGGATTGGGATTAAAAAAAAATACACACAAATTACGAACCAAAGTAAAGGTTTTTTTTGGTGTTTAACCCTTTCAGTGCCAGAAGAATTTCATTTTTTTTTTTTTTTGCGTTAAGTGCCGGAAGAATTTTCAGGATTTTGCCTTAATCGCTTATTAGACTAATTTTACAGTAGGAAACCTTGCCGTAAAACAGGAATATTATACGTTCTTTTTTTCAGCCAAAGTGTACTTTAACACGGTAACTGAATTTTGTAACTTTTCTGGAATTTTGACTGGAATTATGGGTAAATATGTAAAAAAAATGAAAAATTTGCAAATTTTCAGGATATTTCCCATTTTTATTATAGTTATTTTAAGGTTACACACAAAAATCTTACTGTTTCTAAAAGCTCTGACTCCCAAGTACAACGATACCAGATATATGTAGTTACCCACTTTTCCTGTACAGTGAGGTACAAACTAAAACTAAAACTGCACCTTCAAGAAATTACACAAATTAAAATGTATAACCACTTCTCACTGTTAACATAGAATTTAATTAACTAAAATATCCCCACAAGTGAGATATTTTTAGAAACGACATACCCACAGGATTAACGAGTGAGGTAAGTTTCGATCAAAATGCAGTACCCGGACACAGCACTGTCCAATTGAAGTTATTTTCTCACATTTTCCTTTTTTTTCCTCAACTGTAAAATCAGAGACAAAATCAATAGCTATTTCAGCTAAAAACTGTAGAGGAAGTCTAAACGCATCTCAAATATGAAAGCCTAACCCCTCCCAAAAAAATGTATGCCACATTTAGGGTGTACCCCGAGACATGGCTACCAACTAACCCAGAGCGGGACCAATGCAAATGTCAGTAGCAGCAAAAAAAAAATTAGCAGCAGTTTTGTATTTGAACAGTCTGCAGTTTTTCACACAAACACCCACCTAACTCAGAAATACCCTGACAAAACTATATATGAAATCTACAACACCTTCAGGTATGTAAAGCTGTAATTCGTTCATTCATACCATCAATGGTGTGGGCGCAGTTCTTCTGTAGAAGTTTGCACTTTTACCAGATTTTCAAAAAAATTAACATCAAACAACAATCAAAAAGGTAGAAATCATGCGCAAAAACTCATGGAATGTAAAAAAAACTTACTAAATATCAATCTCCCAAATGTCCTGAATCACACACGCAGACGTGGACGCGAAAAGCACAAAGTGAGACAACACACGTGGGCTCGGAAAAAGCGAAAATATTAGCCAACTCCGAATTTGAACAGCCTGCAGTTTTTTTCACAAAAACACCCCCATAACTTAGAAATAACCCCCACAAACATATATTCCTGAAATCTAAACACCTTAAGCTATGTAACGCTGTAGTTTGTTAATTCATACCATCATGGTGTGGGCACAGTTCTTCGTAGAAGTTCGCACTTTTCTGAAAAATAAAACAAAAACAAATTTAAAAGGTAGGAATATGCAAAACCTCATGGAATGTAAAAAAAAACTACAATATCAATTCCCAAATGTCGTGAATCAAACGGTATGCCATATGGTGGTTACACACGCGGACGTGGAAGCGAATGGCCACAAAGTGAGACAATGCACAATGGCTCAGAAACCGCCAAAATATTCAGCCAAATCTGAATTTGAACAGTCGAGCTTTTCCCACAAAACAACCCCCACAAACCACATATTTCTCGAATCTACACACCTTTATCTATGTAATCTTTAGTGTTCATTCATACCATCAATGGTGTGGGCGCAGTTCTTTGCAGAAGTTCGCAGTTTTAGGAATTTCTAAAAAATTCGGGAAAAAAACACTACTCTCAGAGGTAGAAATCATGCCAAAATCCAAGTAATTTAAAAAAAAATTACCAATATCAATCTCCCAAATGTCCTGAATCAAACGGGACAGCGCAGACGTGGAATCAACTAGCCACAAAGTGAGCCAATGAACAGTGGCTGAATTACAGCAACTTTTCAGATTTATCAGACTAAACACTCCTTATATATTAGAAATAACCCCCAAAACTATATATTCTTGGAATCTACACACCTTCAATTACACAATGGTGTGATTCTTTTATGCATACCACCAATGGTGTGGGCGCAGTTTTGTGTAGAATTTCGCTTTTTTACCAGATTTTCAGGAAAAATGTATAAAAATACAATTCAAAGTTAAAAATCAGGACAAAAATCCAGTCATGTTAAAAAAAACTTGTCAATTATCAATCTTCCGAATGCCCTGAATCAAACGGTATGCCATATGCATGGTTACACACACGAACATGAAAGACACTAGTCACAAGTGAGCCAATGCGTAGTGGCCCAATAACAGCAACTTTTATGATTTTACGATTTTATCTAAACACCCCTCTAACTCAAAAATACCCCCAAAAAAATATATTCTCAGAATCTACATACCTTCAGCTAAGGAACGGTGCCATTTTCATTCATACCATCAATAGTGTGTGCGCAGATCTTCGTAGAATTTCGCACTTTTGGCATATTTTCTGAAAAAAAATTAAAGAAACAACAAGTTTTCAAAGTTAAAAACCCTGCCAAAACCCCAAGTAATGAAAAAAAAGTTCCAAATATCAATCTCCCAAATGTCCTGAATCAAATGGTATGCCAATGTGTGGGTGCGCACAGAGACATGGCCACCAACTAATCCAAATGAAAGCATGCATAAGTGCAATTACAAGAAAAAGTGCTCTGTAATTTGAACAGCCTACCCTTTTCCAAGGAAACAGTCCCGAAAAATGGAAATTCCACACAAACTATATATTTTTGGAATCTACAACCTTCAGCTAAGTTACGGTGCCATACTTTCATACATACATGAAAAATTCCAGACCCAGGATCCATAGAACTCTGTGTTTTTAGGAGGTTTTGTGAAAAATAAAATAAGAGATATCAAGGGTTGAAATCTTACCTAAAGCCACTTGACAAGCAAAAAAACTCACTAAATATCAATCCCAAATGTCCTGAACCAAACAGAATGCCATATGTGTGGATGCACACAGACATGGCCACCAACTAACTCAAATGGGAAGCATGCATAAGTGCAATTACAAGAAAAAAATCAAAGTGATCTGTAATTTCAAACAGCCCCAAAACTTGAAATGCCCCCTCAAATAAAACCCTCCACTAAATATCAATCTCCCCACATGTCCTGAATCAAACCGTATGCCATATGCGTGGATGCACACAGAGACGTGGCCACCAACTAGTCTCAATGGGACGCATGCTCAAATGCAATTACAGAAAAAAATCAAAGTGCCCTGTAATTTAACAGCCTACAGTTTTTCAAAGGAAACAGCCCCGAAACTTGGAATATCCCCAACAAACTATATATGTTTTGAATCTACACACCTTCAGTACGTTACGGTGCCAAGCTTTCATACATACATGAAGAATCCAGACGCAGAATCAAAGAATCCAAAGATTGTTTGTTTTGGGGTTTTGTGAAAAATAAGATGATTCAAAGGTTGAAATCCTATCTAAACCCACTTGACAAGCAAAAAAACCCACTAAATGTCAATCTCCCACATGTCCTGAATCAAACGGTATGCCATAGCGTAGGTGCAAACAGAGATGTGGCCACCAACTAGCTCAAAGGGAAGCAAGCACAAGTGCAATTACAAGAAAAAATCAGTGTTCTGTAATTTGAACAGCCTATTCAACTTGGAAATACCCCCCACAAACTATATTTTTTTGGAATCTACACCACTTCAGCTATGTAACGGTGTCATGCTTTGTATATATATGAAGATTCCAGACGCTGTTTTCATAGAACTCTGTGCTTTAGGAGATGTGTGTGAAAAAATAAAACAAGAGGACTAATGGTTGAAAACCTACCTAAAACCACTTGGCAAGTAAAAAAAAACCCACTAAATGGCAATCTCACACATGTCCTGAATCAAACGGTATGCAATGGGTGGGTGCAAAAGACGGGGCCACCACCAATAGTTCAAATAGGATCCATGCGTAATTGCAATTACAGAAACAAAAACCGCCCACAACTTTAGTGATTTTAGTGAAAACAGTTAGTCTGGAAGTTTTTGCACACTTTACTGATCCTAAAAAATCAATCGGCCCTTTTTTTGGTACCTCTGCAAATTTCCTACTAAAATAGGCTTAGTTTCCCTTGAAATCGGACAAATAATGATCCGCGTTTACTTTACCGATATCACCGGGGGCATTGGAAAGCTTGGAGAAGACTAATTTTAGTTTAGGGTAAAAAAAAAAATGGTGTGTGTATCACTTAAGCATTTTTGTGTGTGGCATTTTCCCTTTTTTTTTGGATCATTCCCAAAGATAATCATCAAATCATCTTAGGGAATGATAACGAACTTGGAATATGGGCATAAATTCCCATTTTCCAATTCGAAATCCTATCGGAAAAATCACTTCACGGAAATCATTTTCCAGGAAGTGATTTTTCATTCATTGGCAAAGATCAATAATTTGGTGATCAGAAGTACGATCAGGAAGCCACAGATCGTATATTTACGATCTGTGGCAGTTTGAGCCTTTGCTGCACAGATCATATATATACGATCTGTGGCAGTGAAAGGGTTAAAGGGGAACTGTGGTCTCCATGCAAGTGGCCTTTAATTAAAAAAAGAGCAAAAAAATAATCGTTAAAAGGCTCATCCTTCTAGCTGCAGTCTATCAAAAGTTACAGCATAGAAAGGTCGTTTTTTCTTTCTAATACTGTGAGATGGGACATACGCAGCAGCATTACAAACCCTACCTCCAAATGTCTAAATCATTTTTAAAACTAGCCACAAGCCTGTAAATATTTTTGCCCCTCTACCGAAGTATATGTAGAGTAAAGGACAGAGAATGGTCTTTGAAAAGTTTTTCTGGATGACGTTTCGCTTACAAATCCAGAGAAGCTAGCATATGTAAATAAGAGAAATGCAGCCGCACTCCAAAAATAGGGTGATTTATTCAGCCAACATCAGTGATATACAACGTTTTGGGTTAGGTCTAGGTTATAGGGCGGTTTCCAATGCTTACAAGAATTTTTGTTTAGGGGGTGGACATACGCTTACCTTCGTTAAATAAAACCATTTTTTTTTTAATTAAAAGTGAACTAAAGCCGCCACGTATCCTTCCCTTAAAGGAATTGTACACTGAAAAAATGGATATGCCTCATTTCAATCTATAAATTACTACATGTAAGCAGCAATTACTCTGGTGTGTGTGTGTGTTGCTGCAGGACTTCTTCCTTGTGAGGGCAAGCATGTTTAGTAATCCCTATGAGGCAGCATTGGGAGAGGGAATTTCCCACCATGCAGTTCACGTACCAACTCATAATTACAGCTACAGCAAAAGTATACATAAATTAACAGAAGAGTTTGATACTAAGACACTTAATTGACAGCTGAAATGTAAGATGTTTCGGATTGGATATCTAAAGAAATAGGGGACAGATAAACAAAAAAAAACGGTATAGGGATATTTGGGAAGAATTATAGTTTCCATTTATGGGCAATCCACTGTACATATCCTTTTAAAGATCAGAGCCTATCATGTTACAGCACAGATATCCTGTCTATCTCACACAGGTGAGATAAAGTGTATAACAATAAAGGAAAATGAAAAGCTTGTAACTGGAATAGTATGTTACACCAGTGTTTCTCAAAGGGCCTTGACTGTGCCTAAAGTGTGCTTCAACTGGATATTGAAAACAGTTTTTTCAGCCTAATTTGCATTTTTGTCTTGCCATCCTAAAAATATTTAGTAAGAAATGTCTTTTGCGATACCCTCATAGCCACCGCAAATGGGTTAAAGGTGTGCTAATCGGTATTGGTATACTGGTAAAACACCCCCCAAAACCCTAAACTATAATAGTTTGAAATCTGAAATATATCAATAATAAAAGAGAAAGAGAGGTGTCACACACAAAACATTGTGTGAAAGGCATAATAGATGGAAGGCAGTCAACACCAATAAGGTGGGTGCATAACCTAGAACTGTATAGGTTACACAACATATAAAAAGAGAAGGAAAGAAAGAGAACAAGGGGAAAGAAAGAACAAGGGCCCAGACGGCCAGAAACCAAAAAAGCCAAGAATAGAAAGACAGAAAAAGAAAGATGGAAAAAAGGTCAAGCTAGGTATTACAAGGGCACAAAGCCCAAGAGCACTCCGACTGCATATAAATACCATCAAGTAATATACGAAAAAATAGAGGGCTAACTCGCACCTCATTAATACATAACGGTCTGGAGGTGGACACCACACATTAGGTTAAAATTGTATATCAAAAAATCTTTATTATAATTACCCCCTGAAAACACACTCAAAAGAAAAAACAAATATCTAAAAGCATAGGCACACCAGTTCCATAGGGAACAAGGATAGTAATGGTCCACAGTATAACCCCTAACCAGAGTCTGAAAGGTGCAGTCACTGAAAATCCATGTAGCACCCAGTAATATAGACCATGTCTGATCCAGATAGTGAGTCCCAGAAAGGGCCCAAACTGCATAAAGTCAAAGCTGTGGTAGAAATTGATCAGTCACTAGCAAGACTTGAAAGTCTGAGGAAAGGTCTTACCCAATTGTAGTTCAGTCCCGTGGGGTCCAAGTCCGGACCAACCAAAGATGGCCAACGTCCAAGGTTGCTGTGGGTGAAGAAATCCGGGAGAGCTCTATCCAATCCTCATTCCAAGGTAGAGGCCATCTTGTTCCGCGTGCCATACCAATACACCGACCGACGTACGTTTCGGGACGCACAAGTCCCTTCTTCCGGGTCACATGTTCAATTACCACCAATAGGATGGCTTAAATACCATAGCCCCGTGTATAAACAAAAATTTAGATGGAATTATTTTCCCCTCATGTTAAATATTGGTTTCCACTGCTTGGATTAGATGTGGATTAACAATACTGGTCCCTGTAGCTATTCGCTACATACACTGATTGGAGACACACTGAGTAGATTGGGAAGCTAGGAACTGAATGTGTTTGTGCTCCGTGTTTCCCATGCGACTTTTTTGTTTATACACGGGGCTTGGGTATTTAAGTCATCCTATTGGTGGTAATTGAACATGTGACCCGGAAGAAGGGACTTGTGCGTCCCGAAACGTACGTCGGTCGGTGTAATGGTATGGCACATCAGCACGCGGAACAAGACTGCCTCTACCTTGGAATGAGGATTGGATAGAGCTCTCCCGGATTTCTTCACCCACAGCAACCTTGGACGTTGGCCATCTTTGGTTGCTCCGGACTTGGACCCCACGGGACTGAACTACAATTGGCTGAGACCTTTCCTCAGACTTTTCGAGTCTTGCTAGTGACTGATCAATTTTTACCACAGCTTTGACTTTATGCAGTTTGGGCCCTTTCTGGGACCCACTATCTGGATCAGACATGGTCTATATTACTGGGTGCTACATGGATTTTCAGTGACTGCACCTTTCAGACTCTGGTTAGGGGTTATACTGTGGAGCATTACTATCCTTGTTCCCTATGGAACTGGTGTGCCTATGCTTTTAGATATTTGTTTTTTCTTTTGAGTGTGTTTCCAGGGGGTAATTATAATAAAGATTTTTTGATATACAATTTTAACCTAATGTGTGGTGTCCACCTCCAGACCGTTATGTATTAATGAGGTGCGAGTTAGCCCTCTATTTTTTCGTATATTACTTGATGGTATTTATATGCAGTCGGAGTGCTCTTGGGCTTTGTGCCCTTGTAATACCTAGCTTGACCTTTTTTCTATCTTTCTTTTTCTGTCTTTCTATTCTTGGCTTTTTTGGTTTCTGGCCGTCTGGGCCCTTGTTCTTTCTTTCCCCTTTTTCTTGTTCTCTTTCTTTCCTTCTCTTTTTATATGTTGTGTAATCTGAAATATATTTCTAACCTGAAATCCTGCACAATGTCCTGTTGCCCCTGTTTCTGCTGCAGTTCTTCTGCAGTTACCAACTTTCAGTTATGGATTTGACCATTGACATCGCAGCCAATGACTGAATGCTAATCCCCACATCTGCCTCTTCTGAGCATGCTCAGGCTCAGTACAGGTCACTAAATTACTCAGTTTCCATGAGGCATCCAGAAGCATAGCAGGCATACAGCAATGAATTCACAGGACAAAGTAGGATATATCAACATATTTTGAGGGTGGAGTTGTCCTTGCTGCTGTGGACTTTTATGAACGCTTTTTTTCTTGAAGTCCAGTGGTTAAGAAATTGTGGTTTCTTGCTTCCTTATCTATAACAATTTTTGTAACATCGGTAACCACAAAATGTAACATGAGCAGCAATTTTTAATGTGATTTGTAATACTCGCCTAGTCAAACAAGGCTCAGACTGATTAAGAAAGTTATTTTTTTCAGATGAAACAATTATTTGCAAGCACAAAAATATTTCATGCCTTATATCTACTGCAGGTATCCATAATATGGTTATGGGGTTCATCAAAATTATTTTTGCTACCCTCCCCCATCATCTTTTTATTTCATTTACTCAGGGTTAAGACCTAAACAGCTAGGTTCTTACCACTGGGTTTAACTACAATTGCAGAGTGGAAAAGGATCACAAAGCTGTTTTACTTACTTTAACTTCTTAGCAACAATGTTGTCCAGTTCCTGCAGAGCACATCTTACCATAGGTTGCTTGAGGGACAGAGCTTGACTAAATTGAAGTTAAGTTAAAGTAAAACCGCTGATTGCTGGTATACCCAGGGTAAGGACCTAACCGCGTGAGGGGGGGAGGGGTAAGAGCTTTATTTAAGATGTCCTAATTTTCAGTACTGTATGTATTTTCTTAATTGAACAATGCAGTTGGATCATTGAGATCCAAAGAATGAACTAAACCTTGATTGCCATGAAGATTAACCAAAATCAAACAACGTGCTCAAATGTTAAGTCTTAACTAGAATGAATTTAAAGCAACTTTGCTTAAATGTTCTAGGGCTCAGGACAGACTGGACCGGTGGGCAAAAGGGCTATTTACCCTCGGGCCTCTGTTTGCTACATTTATTGGCCCATGGCTGCTGGTGTGATGTCATACCACAAGGCTGCACAGACTTGGATTACCCTGCCAGTGGTTCTTATAATTTATATACTGCAGGTTTATAAATATACCCCTTTGGGTCCTGACCGTAAAGGTTGGTAGTAGATGGCAGACTGACCAAACTTTTGCAGTAAAATGTGTTTTACAAAAACTATATATAACCTTTTGCATACATGAATTAAACTATAAAATATTTTAATGCTACTCAACAGCACAAGCACATCGACCTATTAAAGGGCTACCTTGTGAACAAGGTCCCAAACTTCTCCAGCTAGAGAATATTGTAAGTAAGTTTTCTTTGACTGATTTTAAAAACATGATGATCACATTATTGTGTTTTTTTGACTAAAACATGCTAATTCGTAGTTGAAACACTGGTAATTAAACTAGATATCACCTTTGTAGGAAATTTCTAATAAAACAAATAGCTATAAAACACTACAAGCTTCACTCTTATGCACTAAAAGATACAAAGTAGGCCATAGGACCGCTTTTATTTTGTAAATTACTTTAAACATGCCTGAACCTGTAGCGGAGGTAAGAAGAAAGGGTGAGGAGTGCATGGAGAGTTTTACTTTGTTCAACTGGTTATGAGTTAAGCTGGCCATACACATGCGATCCCATTGGTATCTGTCGGCACACATGCGGTGGGAACAGCATACACGAACCCAGTATGGGGATCGGTCGGCTGTACGGCCATATACCGCACGATCGTATCAGCTCCCCCTACTTCAAGTAAAGGGAGCTGACCAACGGAAATTTTCCTTTATTCCTTATCGGAGTGCCGACAACAGTCGCTCATCTGCACTCCGATCGGTCGAAAAAAGCTCCAACACATGAACGATAATAGGTAAATCCCTTTGTTATAAGGTGGGGAAAAATCTAGTTTAACCTCAACTACATGAGTTAAAAATTTTTTTAAAAGAAGGTAAAACATCATTGGTGTTTGCAGGATAACAAACGTTCTGTATAACTGGATATGTAAAGACCTGGCTTGTTGTTGCCAAACCTTAAAGGGCATGTCCACCCTTTATTTATTAAAAGTTTTTATATAATATAGTTCATGTTCTCCCAGCCCCAACCGCTATAATTATATCATCAGACAGTCCCCCGATCATTACTTACCTTACCTCTCTCCTTCGCCGCACTGCCAGGCCCTCTGCTTGCACGGAACTGCAAGCAGGTGTCGGGTCCGGCAGCCGCGTCTGTGATTGGCTGTGAGGCAGCCAATCACGGCCCCGGCTGCTCACAACGGTGAAGGAGAGAGGTAAGGTAAGTAATGATCGGGGGACTTTCTGATGATCTAATTATAGCAGTTGGGGCTGGGGGAACATGAACTATATTATATAAAAACAGATTTACGCTAGGGGGAGGGAGACCAAAGCGGGTGGGAAGGGGAGGGCTCTCCTGCGCATGCCTCAAACCTTGTTGAGGTAGACACAGGAGCAGGATAGATCCTACACTGCAGTTTCCTGGACTTTGGAGGGGCATAGCAGGAGAACCATTTGGAGCAGAAATGTAAGGTAAGGATTTTATTAAACTACAGAGTGGGGCCAGTATGGGGTTAAATTTTAGTTTTGGGGGTGGACATGCCCTTAAAGGCTATGTCCAGCCTGAAAATTTTTTTTTAATATATGGTCCCCCCTGGGCTCCCAGCCCCAACCGCTATAATTATTTTTTTAGAAAGCCCCCCAAACTCTACTTACCTCCCCTCGATCCTCCGCCGCGCTCCCGGCCCTCTGCTTGCAAGGAAATGCAAGCAGAGGGGCGGGACCGGCAGCCGCGTCTGTGATTGGCTGAGCGGCAGCCAATCACAGACGCGGCTGCCGGCAGCTCACTTCGCCGGAGGAAAGAGGAGAGGTAAGTAAGAGTTTGGGGAGCTTTCTAAAAAAAAAAAAATATGCGGTTGGGGCTGGGAGACATGGGCGAGAGCACAAATTAAGGGGGAAGTGAGCTTAGGGGGAGGGATAGTAGAACGGGAGGGAGAGGGAGGGAGAGGGAGGGGGAGGGAGGGCGGAGAAGGGCTGCAGTACGCATGGCAAAAATCTACCTGAGGCCAGCTAGCAGGCAGTGTCCTATATGGACTCTGCTAGCCTCCTGGTAGTCATTTTTTGGGACTTTGGGGGGGGACTACAGGAGAACCCTATGGAGCTGGGATGTGAGGTAAGGATTAAACTACACTACATGGTGGGGCCAGTAGTTGGGGGGATTATAGTTTTGGGGGTGGACATGCCCTTTAAATAAATAATTTTACCCTAAAAAAACAATAATGCCAAAGTGAGAGCACCTCTATATATGGTCTAATTCAAGAGATCCGTGCAGGGTTAATCTGCGTGTACTCTAATCCTACATTTTGTGCTATAAAATATTATAACTAGATTCAGAGGATGCACGGACCAGCAAGATGGGTGCCAGGCTTCCCACAGCTTGTTTTTACACTCTGAGTTTCCCTGCATGCATCTTCAAAACTAGATCATTTAGAGCACTGGGAATGTGCTCATTTTAATTATTTATTTTTGCTTTTTCTTTGAGAAAAAGCATGCAACTCGTGACTTACATGCATTATTAAGTATTTCAAATTAGTTAAGATCTGAATATATACCAAGCAGCATTTGCTGGACTATATTTGGACAGACTCATTTTAGCTAGATAAGTCAATACATCACATTTACTAACTGTAAGCACAGAAAAAAATCATTTCATCTGCGGCCAGATCTTTGAGAAAGGTGACGTTTGTGTGGCAAAACCCTAGCCCCAGTCAGACGTTTGTGGTTCTGAAGATAAAAGTTATTAGCTAGGCAGTATTGCTCACCTTAAAACCATTTGTGGTTACAATCACGACTGGTTTATAAACTGAAATGTTTGCAGACAAAAAGAAAAAACTTGTCCTAATTTCATTTATCAAGTACACAGGGAGTTACTCAGATACAATGACATATAGTAGTTAATATAAGCTTTAGGGCTAGGCCACACTAGCGTGTTTTTCGTGCATTTGCGCACGCGATTGACGCTCACGATTGCGCCCGCGATTTTCTCTAAAATGGAAATCGTGGGAACGCAAAAATTTCCGCGATTTCCGATGCGCATGCGATTGCACGTCTGTTCGCGTTTTGGTAACGCATGCGTTCACCATTTTTGGTGCGTTAACGCAAGCATTTCCATAACGCAAAATGTCAAACACATGCGCAAAACGCACAAGATTCGCGCACACAATCGCGTGCGATAACTCTCACGATTTTGTGCGCAATTCCTGTGCGTTACAGTGTGGCCTCACCCTTAGTATATGATAATTGCAGTTTTCATTAGTGTGTTTGCATTTGCATACTGTACAATTATGAAAAAGCAAAAAAAATTGTCTTTTTCCTGTATGTAAACTCTGGGCCATTGATCCAAATTATGGATCAATTAAATGTTACAGGATAACCAAGCCCAAATACTTGTACTTCCATATTGCTTAAATTTGTGGAACTTTAATAGGCAGAGTTTATAGCGTTGGTTTCCAATAATGTGTGTCACCAATCCACAGTCTTAATCCACAATCCAAGAGTTTTCTATCAAAAATAATAATCAGTTTGTGTGTGCGAGTGTGAGTGAAATGGAGAGACAAACCAAAAGAGTGAAATGGAGAGACAAACCAAAAGTCACAGGTTAGACTGCGTTTTGGTTGGTCTCTCTTATACTGTATATACTAAGTACCACCATATCCATTGATTTCCAGTAAACCTAAAGACCTAAAGCAGATGACCTGAAATAATGCTGCAGAAGCTCAGGACTAAGCATATAAGAGAACCACATCAGTCAGTCACAAATCTGTGTGAGACTGGAATCCAGAAAGATGCAGCATCATAATGATTACTATTTTATTTAGTATTTATTTTAATAAATGTGGTGTAGTGTTTATAAACTTTTAATTGACACATGGACATAACTAGTATACAACTGTGCTGGTACACTGGATATGTTTAAGCCTTCAAATTCAAGATACTAGGTTTCAAATCATTTGGTAACAAATCTTGCTTTGTAGGCCTCCTTTGTACAGCTTCTATGTACTAAATTGAAAGTGCCGATTATGCATCCATTAAGTCTCCTCTGGGCATGACATTTGGTTATATGCAGATCATTTATTGCCTGCAACCAGCATGAAGAACTGAGGGTTGTATTTTATCTGGCCATTTCTGTGCAACAGAAATTCAATGATGTAGGTAGATGGTTTATTTCCTATATACAGTAGTATTTTAAAATAATTTTAAAGGGTAACAGTGTTCTCAAATTCTTCCAAACTAGTAAGAATGATATAAAAAGCCTTCCATCATACCTTCAAAATAAAACCTAAATCACATCTCTAGATAAAATTTGTGAGAAGTTATTGCTGGAGAGGTTCAGCAATATTACTTCCTGCTTAAACACTTCCTGTTTTCAGCCATGTGTCCAGCCTCTGCCTGCATTAATAGGCTCCCCTTCTCAACTGTCAATTCTTTCCCCAGGTACTTCCATATTTCCCCAGCATTAAGTCTTAACTTAGCATGTTTCTCCCCCGGGGCGGATGGGCGGGGCAGAGG
Organism: Hymenochirus boettgeri; assembly: GCA_019447015.1. NCBI lineage: Eukaryota > Metazoa > Chordata > Amphibia > Anura > Pipidae > Hymenochirus > Hymenochirus boettgeri. The sequence goes on along the minus strand of CM033473.1, from coordinate 130,712,056 downwards.
TCAGGTGATGTCACCTACTGGAAGCAGGAAGTTTGAATATTCACCCCAATATAATTTCTCACAGGCTTCAGCAAGAGATGTGATAGCTGGCTTATTTTAAAGGAAATGCTTTCATTTAACCCTAACTTGTTTTGAGACTGCAGTTTGTTGCAGTCTTGATTGCTCAGTACATGATTGTTTTTATGTATCATTTCTTTAGGAAAAGGAAGAGAAATACAGTCCACTGAAACAGAATTTGAAATTGTACCAAAAATAGCAAAAATGATTGTCTCTGGAAAGAAACAAACAATGGGATTTGATGTACCATGGTATGGGTTTTTTTTTTTATATGTTGATCTTTAACAATTACATCAGGTTTTTCTTAATATCGGCAAGATGTATGGGCATTAAAAGACCGGTCACAATGCTGACAAACTACCTTCTGCATCATACTCATTGAGGGCATTATTAATCTGGAGTGGTTTATAGGTCAATTACAACCACTCACCCTAAACTGCTAGGTCCCCACCCCTCTGTACTCTCTTGCTCAGCTGTTATATTTACTATTACATTCCCTTGCTGGTCCCGTCTGATTTTGCCCCTTTGTCTGTTAGTGACAAGACCAATGGCCGGACCATAGACTGAATAGGCAGGCAAAACTGGACCTGACCAGCAAGGTAAAGTTATGGTAAGTGTAACATTTAACGTAGAATGTACCTACAGTGGGTGTGAAGATCTAACTATTTAGGTCCTCACTCTGGGTTTTCCTTTTAGCTTGTAAAAATTGATATTTATTTGTTTGGATACAAATGGTAAGGCATACTGCAGTTTATTTTTATCTATATGAAGCACTTTATTAGATACACACCCAGAAGAATTACATGAACTCACCTTTAGAGTATAAACAATGAGTGAAAACTATATATAAAACATGAGTTATATTTGTGCACTATTTTAAACTTATTTGGAGTCTCAAATGTGATTTTATTTATATTTCCAATAAATTTTAAACCTGAAACTATGTATTGCTAGTTTAGAAAAAGGCATTTAATACATAATTGAGTTTTCCCCCTCTCAGCTTTCTTTGATTCGTATTGTGTTTTCTACAGGGGAACAGGATATGACAGCAACTGCTGTAGGAAAGGCCTGTGCCTTGTATAGCAGAGTGGACTGAATTGAGTCAAACTTGACAAAGAACCAACCAGATAAACTGAGAACAAGATAAGCTATTTAGGAGAAGTTTTTAGGTAGCAAGTACGGTGATGAGTAATATCAGAGTCTGTTACTTAAAGTATTTGGGGTTTTTACATTTTTTGTACGTTTGAATGGCCGTTACAGAACAAGCTAGACATCAGTTCTAACAATACTCAGCCTGTGTGAATTTATAGGTTTATTTTAAGATTTTTCACTTTTGTTTCTGGTACATTTCTGAAGGAAATTGTGCAGACAATAAATTATTTTGATTCTTTTATTTAAAGTGCCTTCTTAAAACATACAAGCAAGTCTTATTTGTAAAGATTGTAAGATTTGTGGCATCTCGGGTCAATAGACACCATAAGCATGCCAGGGGAATGAGATGACAGAACATATAGAAAGGAAAGTGGAGAGCATCCACAAATAGATTTCACATTAATATTGCACATTAATATTGCACATTAATATGGTTAACCTTTTACTTAAAAGGACAACAGAAATAAATAATAGTTTTAATATACCGTATATACTCGAATATAAGTCGATCCGAGTATAAGTCGAGGTACCCATTTTAACCTAAAAAGAGTAAAAACTGATTGGCTCGAGTATAGTCGAGGGTAGAATTATGACCACTACTGCCTTCTGATTCCTTGGCACTCCAGATGTTTGTAAACTACAACTCCCAGCATGCTTTAGTTGCTGGAGTTGTAGTTTCAAACACTACAGTGGAACTGCCACACTGAACCAACTATCCTGTCCCTGACCCAAATGCCCCTTACTCTCCTCCTCCCACCATCTTCTCATCCGCCTTCTCCCATGCCTTACCTTCTCAGCAGCCTTCTCCCATTCAGACTTTGCAACTTGAAATGTAACTTGAAATGAGGAATCCAGCGTCCGCACCAGGAGTCAGAGACCAGCCATCATCTTGAAATGAGGAATCCAGCGTCCGCACCAGAGTCAGAGACCAGCCATCATCTTGAAATGAGGAATCCAGCGTCCGCAGGCACTGATGGTCGCATCCACTGACATCACTACTCGGCGCCTGGTCTCATTTCCCGGCGCGAGTGGTGACGTCAGTGGATGCGACCATCATGCAGGCGGACGCTGGATTCCTCATTTCAGGTTAGTTAGTGACTGACTCGAGTATAGTCGAGGTTCAGATTTCAGGCTGTTTTACAGCCTGAAAACCTCGACTTATACTCGATTATATACAGTAATAGAAATATATATTAAAAATGCAATCAGGATTATTCAATAAAAGTTCTTATTGTTTAAAACATGTGATTGGTTGGGGCAAAATTAGCACCATTTTAAACTTTTATTGAATCTCCCTGAAAATTTCTAATGTATATTGATATGTTCTGGATAAAAGTTATTTATAAAAATGGATATACCACTAATTTGATATCATAAATAATCCCTTAGAAAAAGCATCTTAAAGGAATAGTTCACTTTAATAGAGAACTATCCCTTTTCTACATTGATTGAAGCCAGGGAGTTTAAGGAGCTATCCCTTACCTCCCATTCTTCATTCAATGTTTAGATAGTCAGGAACGAACTTCTGAAAATCTTACCTTTCACGCGATCCAGCGGTGGCCGCTCTGAAATTCCTGACTGCTTCCTGCTTCTGTTACACTATAACGCACATTATCGGGCATAATAAGAGCGGCCCCGCTGGATCGCGTGAAAGGTAAGATCTTCTGAAGTTCATTCCTGGCTATCTAAATATTGATTGAAGAACAGGAGGTAAGGGATAGCTCCTTAACCTCCTGGGCTTCAATCCAATGTAGAAAAGGAATAGTTCACTATTAAAGTGAACTATTCCTTTAAATAGTCAAAAAAAAAATAATTATGTATTTTTAGTATAAATACATAGATATCTATTAAATTAAAAATATTGTTTATTTCTTTTGTCCTTTGACTGTCTTTCTCAATTTCTACTCTATATAATTAGATGTTTTTATAGATATAGATTCAAAGGTTTACCACATTAATGTGCTTTTCTGTGGTTTCTAGCAATAGAATCCCCGCCCCCCCCCTCTTTTTTTTTTTTTTTAATCTAGTGTAGAAGGAACCCCAGAGGTTATCCTGAATAACTGTGACTTGGTCACTTTCTATTAGCAATTGTAGGGAAAAGACATGTATTTTTAGTTGTGTAAAGGTTTGTTTCAACCATGATATTGCTGTTTAGTGTTTAGTTCTTTTCTCTTTTTTTTTTTTAAGGAAATTTTATGTCCACAAATTAAGTGAGTTAAATAATTTTCTTAACACCAAGCCATAGCATATAAATACATTGAAACTTCTGGACTTTCACACCTTCATTAGAACGCTGGGGAATTCTACTTTCACACAGTTCATCATTCACATATTTGTTCTTGCCAAAAAACAGAATGAAGTTTGCCATAATCAGTCTTAATGTAACATAAAATATAATTCTGTTTTTTTTTTATTGCTTCAGTGCTGCATCTGAAATAAATGGACAGGGTGTAAAAGGCCAACCTGCAGAGGAACTTCTCGAGGATGGCCTGCAGAGTACCAGTCTAATTCCTTCTTCCCAAATTACCGATAAACCCAGCTCCACCGTAACACCTGGAAAAAGCACAATCAAATCAAAACAGAAAATAAATGTTAAGGAGGAGCTAGAGAAAAGGCAAGGAGGAAAACAACTGCTAAACCTTGTTGTCATCGGTAATATATATGTTATGCTCAGTGTTCACTTTGTGTAATATTTTACACCAAAATAAGCTTTTACGTAATTTTTTGTGACATAGGTTATGGGTTTTTCAATATAGGTCAATGGCTCAGAAAGTACAGAGTACTAGATATTTTGTCACCATTGCACTGTTACAAAGAATTTCCCCCAAAATTATACATGCCAAGTTTTTGCTTGTGTATGTCACAACTGATAGAAGATGCTCCACGGAAGAAGAGAGAGTCTTTTCTTAAACGGAACTATTTATGCAGTCACAATTCCTGGATCTGCCAATCAAGTAACTGTTTTGTACTATCTATTTGGGGAAGAGAATCACAACTTCACACTTGCACCCCCCCCTACATTTGTGAACAAAGGTTCACAAATGTAGGCGTTTCTCTCTATTCATGTTTTTTTTAATTGTTACTATTGTTATTAGAATTTTGTGCAGGGTAAAATAAAATAATTGAGAACACCTGGGACATGCCAGGTTATTAATTGCTAACAGATTTTTGTACAGGTCATTCTGAATTGAGAAAGCCAATCAGATGACTAGCGTAATGGTGCATCATGTAAAGGTGCAACAAACATCTTTTTAATTTATATCTTTATTAGATAGGAAATCACCTGAAATAAAGAGACTACTAGACTATTACAAATCATAATCCCTTTATATGTTTTCTTTTCATTAGGTCATGTTGATGCTGGGAAAAGCACACTTATGGGACACCTGTTGTACCTTCTGGGACATGTGAACAAAAGAACTATGCACAAATATGAGCAAGAGTCCAAAAAGGCTGGGAAAGCTTCTTTTGCATATGCCTGGGTATTGGATGAGACAGGGGAAGAGAGGCAACGGTACCATTTTTCATGTTTAATAAGTAGATTTAGCAGTAAATATTTAGCATTTCATATGTTTTGTTTGAGAACAGGCATGTAGTAGTTTTTCTAACCCCAATATTCCTAAATTGTAAGAGATCAAAGGAGGAAAAAAATGCCTTTTTTTTTTTTTAACTTACATCCAGCTTATTCGCTGCAAAATTTACGGAAAACACCATTCCCTATAGACTATAGTTTATAACAATGACCTATAAAAGGCAAAAATTTAACTGCTTATAAAACATAAATGACCACATAACTTCTCTTTTTAACCTGTGTAAAAGAAGCTCATGTGTGAAAGAACCATAGAATGCTTTTTTAATATTTCTACTAGCTATAAAATGCATTGCTGCTAGATACTCACAATGTAGTAGATTCTGAATACATAAAATTGACACATACTTGGGTTTAAAAACCTACCTTACGGGAAAGTGAAATATTTCCTTTTAAAATCACTCGGCTTCGTAGCAGAGTGTTGTTTTTTTGTTGTTTTTTTTTTTAAGAAAATAGCTCAATGTTTCTCCTTTTCACTTTAAACACTCATGCCTTCCTCCAGGAACTAACTATAACATTCCTGATATGCAACGCAAAAAAGCAAGCTCGTCCTGTTTCAGTTGGATGCACTGAGTCTTTTTAAACTGGTATAAATCCTCCATTAAAACTGTCCATTTACACAGCTGCTTCACTGAAGAACTTCTTCACTGAAGAGAGCACTTCCTATGACTTATAGGTAAGGCATACAACTGCTTCACTAAGCAAGAGAGCACTTCCTAGGACTTACATAGGTAAGGAATGCACTCTTAGCTCAGTACAGCCAATGGAACAGACACATTTACACATGGAGGATTTATACTGGTTTCAAAAAGACTATAGCTGGGTACACACAGTAACGATAAAGCCCCAATACCGTCGGAATCCGACGGTATCGGGGCTTTATCGTTACTGTGTGTACGTTCGTTTCCCGAACGACGCGCGGGCGCGAACGATCAGGTCGGCCGTACGCTCGTTCGGGAAAGGCCGAAAATTTCCATCGGCCGCGCTAGACTCCTATAGGGAGTCTAGCGCGGCCGATGGAAACGCACAGTCCCGAGCGTTCTCCCTATAGGGAGAACGCTCGGGACTGTGTGTATGCAGATCTTTGAAAGATGGCAGACAGGATTGCAGATCCTGTCTGTCATCTTTCAGAAATCTGTACTGTGTGTACCTAGCTTATGTGACCGAACTGAAACTGGGTTAGGTTGCTTGTTGTATTTCAGTGCATTGTATGCTAATAATAATCAAAAATCAAAACAAGTTTTGTTTTTAAAGATATATACTGGCCACAGGGTAGGGTAATACTTATGTATTATAATAAGGATATTACACTGTAAGGCTTGTATTTTCCCTTATATATTATTGAGTATCTTCACTCAAATTGTACCTTTAGATACAGCAAGATCCCACTACTCCAAAACTTTTTCGTAATTTAAATCTAAGCTGTGGATCCTAAGAACTCGTCATTTAAAATCACAGCATTTACAGGGTCCTGTCACTCCAGAAGTAGAAATTACAACATGTGCCCCATTCCTTACAAGAATCTTTGGCTGCCTGCCAACACACATTCTGCAACAATTAAGAGAATTGGCAGAGAAAAGAAGGAGGGGGAGGGATGGGGAGATGTGTAAGCAGAGCAGTGTCTATGGTGAGGCTGTGCAGAACTTATAAGTGTCGCAGACACTACAAGAAGGCGGTGAGTAAGGGAGGGTGGGGGCAATAAGGAGCACTCGCTAAACATTAATAATTTAATAACACAAAGAGCACAGATCAATATGTGCATACCACCATTTTACTTCTCTCAAATTGTAGTTTCATATAATGTAAAGTTATATCTGTTGTATTCAGTTAGATCAACTGGATTTAAAGTTTAGTTCATAAAGATGTTTCGCTAGTCATCCGACTGGCTTCCTGAATTCAGAATGATCTGTTGGCAATTATGTACCCTTGAAAGTCCCAATTAGCATATCACAGCCAGGTGTTAAGGACATATGAATGCAAGGTGTGATTGCATTGTGGCTAAGAGGTGTTATAGGAACGCCCAGGGTAAGGTGTCAAAACAGCATTGTACATGGCAAGAAAGTTGGTGTCGAACCCCCCCACCTCAATTTAGGCATGGTTTCTTTATTTTCACATAAATTGCCTCCTTGACACCTCTCTTAAACCAGTCCTGTTCCTTCAATCTTCAAAGGTATGTCCTTTTTCCTTAAGTTGCAGGTAAACGGCTGAGTCCTGACCCGAGGAATTGGCTCTTTTGTGCTGGGCCATATGTTGGTGCAGTTGCTGTTTAGTCTCCCCCACATACAAATCAGTGCACACTGCACAGCATATATGATGTCGCTTTTCTTGTGTTTCGGTATTGGGTCTTTCGAATTGCTGTCTCAGTGTCTTATCAGGGATACGGTGTTTTTTGAAAATTCTTCTTAATTTCTTGGAGACCCCTGCTACATATGTGTGATGACCATGTTCTTCCTCCTGTCTTTCCCCTTCACTGTTGGTATTTGTGTTCTTTTCTTTCCTTCTTCTTTTGACAAAGGCCCGGTCTGGATATCCACAAGTTTTAAGGGCTTCTCTGAGATGTTTCATTTCTTTAGCCTTCGTCTCTGTGCTAGTGGGGATGTTCTCTGCTCTGTGTTTCAGGGTTCTGATGACACCAAGCTTGTAATCTAAAGGGTGGTGGGAGTCAAACATCACTTACTGATCTGTGTGGGTTTGTTTTCTGTAAACCTCTACTTCCAGTTTACCATTCTCCCTACCTTTTACCAAGCAGTCCAAGAAAGCTAGTGTGTTGTTTTGTACCTCTTACGTGTTCTGTGAAGGCTTGTACTTCCTTCTGGCGGATTTTAACCTTGGTGTCATCCATGTATCTGAACCAGTGGCTGGGTGCTATGCCCTTAAATGTATTAAGCGCCTGTGTTCCAACAATGGTTTGCAACAATGGGTGAAACTAGAGATCCCATAGCACATCCATGTTTTTGCTTATAGAACCAACTCTTGTATTTGAAATAGGTGGTATTCAGGCACAAGTCCAGTAGGGAACACACCTGTTCTGTGTTAAGATCTGTTCTGCTGGTAAGGGTGCTGTCTTGGCCTAGCCATTTTCTCACCATATCAACAGCCTCCTTGGTGGCTATACAGGTGAAGAGAGATGCCACATTATAGGACACCATAGTTTCTTCTGCACCGAGTACTATATCTTCAATCTTGTTGTTGAAATCCTGGGAGTTATGGATGTGATGCTTAGAACTTCCAACCAATGGCCCTAAGAAGTTGGCTAGGTATTTTGCCATCTTTTATGTTACAGAGTTGAAGCTGCTGACTATAGGTCTTAGTGGTGCCCCTTCCTTGTGTATCTTTGGAAGTCTATATATACATGGATGTGCCTCACCAGGGTAGAGGCAATTATACATTGCTCGATCAATGGCTTTATCCTTTTAAGGCTGTTGTAGTAAGTCTATGACCTTTTTGTTGTAGCGGCTGGTGGGATCCATTGTTAAAGCCTCATGTGTGTTCTTATCGGCCAGGAGTGTGTTCACCTTAGCATGGTAGTCTGAGGTGTTGAGTACCACTGTGTATTTTCCCTTGTCTGCCAGCAGAATGGTGATACTGGAATCTTTCTTGAGGGATGTTAAGGCTCTTCTTTCCTGTGTGGTCAGGTTAGATGAAGGCAGTTTAGCACTGGCTAAGGCTGCAGGTACTTTAAGGCGAAGTTGTTCTGCCTCACTCTGTGGTACCTTATTATTGTGGATTGAGGCTTCTGTGGATGCTATAATATCCACTACAGGGATGGTTTTAGGAGTGATGGCAAAGTTCAAGCCCTTGCTAATTGGGACTTTCCATGGTACATATTTGCCAACAGATACTTGTACAAGTCATTCTAAAAAAAGAAAGCCAGTTGGATGACTAGCGAAATGTTTTCAAGAACTAAACTTCAAGTCCAGTTGATCTAACTGAATATAACAGATATACCATGACCTGGATGAATGAGAACTCTAAAAAGCATAATGTACAGTTATTTTAATATAGAGAACCTTTAAATATTACATTTACGTTTTACTGCTTTTTTTTATAAAAGGGAAATTAATACATTTCTGTTTGTTAAATGGATTTGTCTTTCTTTTAAATAAGGAAACACAAGATTGTTTCATAAAGTTACATTAGCGTTTAATAATTCACTATAACAAAATTCACTCATTGGTTTTCCTTTCTTATTTGGTTGTTTAAAAGGGGAGTAACTATGGATGTTGGCATGACCAAGTTCGAAACCAGGACCAAGGTTATTACATTAATGGATGCACCTGGGCACAAAGACTTCATCCCAAACATGATAACAGGGGCAGCACAAGTAAGAGGCACCACTACTTTTATATTAAACAGAAATATACTGTTTTGCAAATGTCCTTTCTTGTATGGAAGCAACCTATAAAAAAAAAACTTCTGCATTAGCCATACCTATTACAAGCAATGAGTTAAAGTCACGCTAGCCGCTATTTGCTTCCTGGTGCCATCACACCACTGATAAAGACTCTCAGCTCATCACTATTCTCTTTTAAAGGGCATTTCTACCTTAAATAAAAACTTTTAATAACTTGGCAGTTGGGGGTGGGCAGGGCTGCCCTACAACATATTAAAAGGTTTATAAGGAGGGAAGGGGGGAAACGGCACCCTGCGCATGTCACCATCCCTCCAGACGGCAAGAGAGGAGGCAGAAACGTTTTTCTAGAAAGACAGTTCCTACTCTTTAGTTTAGTGGACCTTGCACAGACACTGCAGGGCAACCATAAGGAGCAGAAATGTAAGGATTTTTTAACACTACACAGTAGGGCCAGTAGTGGGTTAAATTTTAGTTTTGGGTTGGACGTGCCCTTTAACCATTGCAGTCGTTTTAACTCCAGCAATTAGTTGGCATTATAAATTGCCACAGTGGTTAGCCATTATCTGCATATAACATGTCACAATAAAGGAGTTTAAGTTGCATACCGAAATAACATTAGTAGGTGCGATTATAAATCCATTTCAGATCAATGCGGATCTTCATGCATTGGCCTTTAGTTTACATTTAACACCTGTAAAGCTATTAAATGGGGGAGTCCACTTAAACAAAATCTTTAAACGTCTTTCACAGTAAAGAAATATATCTTTGGAGATGTGTTTTTGATTGTGTAATCATTTGGTATTTATTTGTTGTACTGGGAGTCCAAATTTTGTTAGCCACATTATAAACAAATAGACAAATCAATGGTATGGTTAGGGTATAATCATTGAATTTATATTTTTAAAGGGGAACTGTGGTCCAAAAATGACTTTAGGTAAATTGATAGGAATTGCTCTCCTGAGAATTTTTGCAATTTACGTTCATTGTTTATTTTACATAGTTTTGAAGATATTTACATTTTTGTGTGTGATATGGCAGCAGCATCACCAGGTCCCCTGCACTTCCTGCTTCCTGCAGTGCAGTCAATCTGCACTGTCTCCTCCCCTATGCAGCCCCCTGGTCCCTCCCACCCATGCCGTGGCCCCACCCGCTCACAGGTGATGTGGGCCACTCTAACACCCACCCCCCGAAAACTCTGTGGAAACAGCCTTTTCAGGCAGAGTGAGAACTCTGCCTGAAAAGGCTGTTTTCACATAGTGAGAGAGAGGGGCTGTAGATTCCCTTGCCTTCTCTGCAGCTGCAGGTCCTTCACACAGCAGAGAGGAGGAGGGACTTCCTGTCTCCCTCACACACTGAGGGAATCTGAGGCTGTGCTTGCCGGCGGCAGTGTGCAGGAGAAGCCTTAGGAATGTCACATGTCAGCCTCCCACCCATTAACTTTCTGGTCAGTCATTTCTTTATATCTTGGGCTGTGGAGCATGTAGAGAGGTGGTTGATGACTCATTTTAAAGGTAGGAAACTGGCCTTTCATTTAAACTCAACTTGTTTGGAGACCACAGTTCCCCTTTAAACTTTCTCTGTTCACTTTCTTTTCATTTTGTTTCTATGACTAACTACGCCTAGAAATTTAAAATTCAACTGTTGAATAAAATGTTGCTAAAAGATACAGTATAGCTAAGGTCTTTACTGGTCAAGATGACTAGATATAAAATCCAAAATAGATAGGGACAGACCCTATAGATCCCTCTAAAAACACTCACATCTCTTGTGACTCAATAATAATACTAACAATCTAAGGAAACCATGCAAGTGTTAAATGGTATAAAATTCACTTTATTCAAAACACATAACCAAATTTCTGAAATAGATATAAAACTCAGGCATCCCCGATAGCTGCTTATTTATATTTCAAAAATGTGTCCCTGCATCTTGGTGAGGTAATTACAGTATAAAAATCAAAATTTGGTATACAATCCAAGATTCTGTCCTGTGAATATCAACAGTCCACCCAGAGTGATGGGTAATCACTGACCCAAATAGGAGCCATAATAGTGTGATATACTGTAATGTCACATTAAAGTAATGTCCAGCCCGGGACTACTGACATGCACTTTAATGTGAAATTACAGTATATCATACCAAATTTAGATTTTTGTACTATACTTACCCCACCAAGATGCCGGGACTCATTTTTTAAATATAAATAAGCTATCGGGGACGCCCGAGTTTTATATCTATTTCAGATGTTTGGTTATTTGTTTTGAATTAAGTGTATTTTATACCATGGTTGCATGGTTTCCTTAGATTGTTAGGGCATACAGGACAGAGTTTAGTATTATTATTGGGTCACAAGGGAAGTGAGTGCTTTTAGAGGGATCTATAGGGTCTGTCCCTAATTATTTTGGATTTTATACTTAGATGTAGTCCCCAGCACCACCCACATATGGGATCCCATGCCCAAATTCATTATTTAGGGAACGAGCCTCCATGTTGTAGCGGTTTGTTCTCTAAAGTTTCAAGATGACGAGATGCACAATTTCTTTGTGTTTGAGGTTGATGGTTTGTTCAATAATAAAGTGTGTATTTGCTAAGAAAAAGTTTGCTAAATTTACACTTTTATTTAATTAACCGCAAAGTTTATTTTCGATACAGCTATTACTTTTCCTATCCATAGTAGTTTAGTCTGTTGGAAAGGTGAATAAACATATAGCAAGTGAGATAGAAAGAACAAGTCTCATATCTTTGTTTGTTTTATATGGAGGTTTTTGAAAACAAGAATAAGGTAAATGTGTTTATTCAGTGCTATAATATTATCAAAATATTTGCTGGATTTTTAAAGAATGCTTTAGAGCATCATTTAATTCAAGGTATAACAAAACTCATTCTGTCGTACCTTCCGCACATCAAAATATATCCAAATTATTTTGTGGAGTGCCAGCAGCAGGTATACTAAGCCATATACTGTACAAAACAGCTGGGATACAGGATAAAAAACTTACTCCCTATTCACAGAAAAGCACTACTAAATTTGCACTGTACCACAATTAATGCTCTTCAGTATCCCTGTACAGATTATTTTATGTATAATGTAATACAAGTTTGTGGTTTCTAGCAGTAGTTTTTGGCGCAAAAATGCCACTATCTTTATTTTTTATGTTGGTAATTTTTCCCTTAAGGGAGGACTAATGTTTGAAATGAACCCACTTCCCTTGTGATGTTCTCATGGTAAGGACCTAAACCATTTTGGGATCAGATTTGACAAAACACTTACCACAGAAGGGCAGCTCACCAGTACGCTCTAGCCTGCCCAATTGATTAGGCAGGGTTACCATCTTATGGAAAGACACGGTCTGCAAGGCATCCCATTCCCAGAACTGGAATAAACTTCATGTCTCTACTTTGCTGTAAGTGTTCTGCCACTTTAATCTATTCTCATGGGATGAGCATTCCCAGAAGCATTTAGGTCCTCATCCTGGGTACATCTAAAGGGAGCATGGTTAATTTATTTCCCTTGTAAAACTGTTCAGTAGAGCCTGCTATTTATTTGCTTATTTAGTTGCCAGTTAATGAGAGTTTTCTTTTTAGCTTTTACAGTTACTGTTGATTTTTTTTTTTTTTTTCATTGTAGGCAGATGTTGGAATTTTAGTTGTTGATGCCAGCAGAGGAGAGTTTGAAGCAGGTTTTGAAGCAGGGGGACAAACCCGTGAGCATGCTTTATTGGTCCGGTCCCTTGGAGTGACTCAATTAGCAGTTGCTGTCAATAAAATGGATCAGGTAATAAAATCTCATCATTCAGTCTCTTTATAAATTTAGAGTTAATTTTTTATAGGCTTGGGGAAAAAATCTGTAACTTTAATTCTGTGTATTTGCAGGTTAACTGGCAGCAAGAGAGGTTTATTGAAGTTACCTCTAAACTTCGCCACTTTTTGAAACAAGCTGGTTTTAAGGTAAAACTGTATTTCATAGAAATTACTTGAATTGTTCCAATGTACTCTTGTTTCTATTACAGTAATCAAAAGTAAATAACTTCTACTTTAAAATCCAAGCCACACAAGGTGGGAAATTTTGATAGTTATTTTCTGATTGAAAATTGGCCTGTGTATATTCTGCTTTAAGTCAACTTCAGCTGGACAATGGATTCTGAATATACAACTATGTGATTGTTGTAATGATTTTCAAATTGAAAGACTGACATAATGTCAACTCATATTAATTTTGATTAAAATTATATTTCACAGTGCAGTCTACAATTAAAGGCATAGTGGAGATAGTATAATAACCCTCAATAGGCAAACTCCTTATAGGCACATCACCCCTAAATGAACTATGGTTGTTGGCCCAATTGCTTACATAGTACTGTAGTCAAACAACATATATGTAGAGAGACATTTTAACTGGTACTTGTACTCTTTTTGTCTGGATCCTGCGTTGATAATGCACATTATACTTTTGTTAGTAAGCCACTTTTCCATCTTTACTAGTTCAGAACTGTATGGGACTAATTCTGTTTAAACAGCTACTGACTACGTGGATTATCCACTGGAATGTTTTTATATATGGGGGTATTTGTTACAGATATATGCACTATGTACATTTATGTTATAGGATATTGTATATAGAGCCCCCCTATTCTCCACAAGTGTTATCTATACATTCTTTTCATGGAGGTGTGATATACTATTTTTGTTATTTGTTGTGTAATGTAAATTCTCTTGGTATCGTAGTTTTAAATTTTTCTCCTTCAGGAAAGCGATGTAGCCTACATTCCTACTAGTGGTCTCAGTGGGGAAAACTTGATTAAAAAAAGTCAGATAAGTGACTTGACAAGTTGGTACAAGGGCCCCTACCTGCTGGAGCAGATTGGTAAGAGAAACACAACTTTACTTAACAAATGTCTGAATGTGAATTGTGGCCCTGTTTTAACACTATTTTTAAAGATAAATTTTACCTCACATAGAACATTGGCTTCCAGTATCCTGGATGGAAAACAAAGTCAGTAAATGCACATCCCTGTTTAGAACTTGGTGGCTTTGGTGCTGTTTTGAAAGAATTAACAGGGACATGTAATATTGGTAAATTTTGGGGGAATTAGTGTAAAACCCAATAATACCTACCGTATATACTCGAGTATAAGTCGAATTTTTCAGGCTTTAAAGTTAGCCTGAAAACCTAACCTCGACTTATACTCGGGTCAAGTCCTAATTTAGATCAAAATTCTGCAATTGCAGATAGTAACCAGTAGGTGGCGCTGTGTTAACCTGCATAGAAAGTTACAGGAGCTGATCTGCCTTTACACTTCCTGCTTCCTGTAGTCTGGCTGCTGGACTCAGCACTGTCACTGCTCATCTGGATGCTGTAATTCTGATGGGTCTCCTCAGTTTGGGGCAAAAAACAGCTGCTAGTTCAGTGCAAATGACAGCTTGAAACTACAACTTTCAGGTGACATTTTTAACTATTGGGATAAGAGAGTCCTTTACTATATGGGGGTCAGAGGGCCCTTTACTATTTGCGGTCAGAGGGCCCTTTACAATGTGGGGTTCAGGAGAATTGTAAATGATGGTAAGCTTAATTATAAGTTTACTGAACCTTGCCACTCCACATGTTTAGAAACTGCAACTCCCAGCAAAAAAGCATGCTGGGAGCTGTAGTTTCCAAACATCTGGAGTGCCAAGGAATTGGAGGTTACTGGTACTGGATGTGGCTATTACTGTATGGGATTCATGTATGGGAATTCTGCTGTCCATTTAAAGGGCAACTTAAGCAACAAAACAATACTGAATCAGAAGGCAGTAGTGGTCATAATTTCTACCCTCGACTTATACTCAAGTCAATCAGTTTTTATACATTTTTCAGGTATAAATAGGTACCTCGGCTTATACTCGGGTCGACTTATACTCGAGTATATACGGTATATTATACCTCTCTGTGAGGGTACCTATACACTGCATAACAACAACAAATAACATTTGTAAAGCGCTTTTCTCCCGTAGGACTCAAAGCGCTGTAAGCATGGCTCAGACCAATAATGGTTGATTGGTAATTGTGGTATAGAGGAAGAACTCTATAATAAAAACGGAAATGCCAGGCTAAACAGGTGGCTTTTCAGTCTGGTTTATAATAACTCCAAGGAAGAGGCTGTCTTTACTAGGTGTGGTAGGGAGTTCCAAAGGGTAGGGGCAGCATGACAGAAAGCTCTGTCTCCAAAGGTTTAGAGGCGCACTCTGGGAGTGACCAAGTTTATGGAACCGGCTGATTCTGAGGTTGTGAGAGGTGTGGTGCAGCTTTAGCAAGTCCTTCATGTATCCAGGGCCCAGATTGTGCAGTGATTTGAAAGTCAACAGTCCAATCTTAAAGAGTATTCTCCATTGTACTGGTAGCCAGTGCAGTAAGCGAAGGATCATTGTAATGTGACAGTGGCAAGGCTGGTTTGTTAGTATACTCGTGTTCCAATGTTTTTGCGACATCTGAACTTCCTGACCCGTTCTTTTTTACAATCAAAAGGCGAAAGGTAAGAACTGCCTGGCTAAAAATGCATTAGAAAGACAAACATCCAATCTATCCAATGTCTTAATAGCATATGACCAACATATGTCAATAAGGTAACTTCGAAAATGACTTTACTTTTTGCCATTTATCTTGGCAGGGAAATGATCTGCAGAGCAACTGCTGCTTTCAAAGTCCTTTCATGGGCTTCCATATTTGTGTGGAGACATCTGTATACTAATTGATCTATCAAATTAGGAGATGGCAAGTGCTAGGGTTAGGTGTAAAATACATGTTTACAAGTTTGTTTGAATTTAACATGGATTGATTTTGAATTTAGAGGTAAGCGACAGAAGTATTTTAATTGGCTATTATAAATTGCTTAAGTCTCCCCTTCAGTTCAGCAGCTACTGTTAAGCTGGGTACACACGATGAGATATTTCGGTCCGATCGACCGATAGTTCAGTGTATCGGTCGATCGGACCGAAATTATCGCATCCGAAAGTGCCCATGTCCGATCGACCGTTCGTCCGAATCGGACGAAAGGACGATCGGACAGGGTGGAAAACCTCGTCCGATCGTGCGGTCCTCTATGGACCGCACGATCGGTCGCGGTGACTATCGGGCGCGGCTGCTTTTGCCGCGACCGACAGTCCTTCCTCCTGGCCGACCGTTCGAAAGTATCGAACGGTCGGTCAGGAGGAAAAATCGATAGGTGTGTACCCAGCTTTAGGTCAGCCCTCCAGTTCAACCGCTGCTGCTAGGTCAGGCCTCCAATTCTCCAGGCAGTGTTGACTTAACAGTGGTTGGTGAACTGGGAGGGGGCTGACTTCACAGTGGCTGGGGGCTGACTTAACCCTTGCTACTGAACCCTCCAGTTTAGATATTAGTAGTAATTCAATTTACCTTTTAAAGACCCTTAAGAAGAATGTTTGTCTCTGAGTAGAGTATTAATTTAAACCTATTTAAATAAGTTATGGTAACTGTACCAACAATATAAAATAGTTCTTCCTAATTTTAAAAATGTAAATCCTTTCTTTTAATGATTTTTTTAGATTCCTTTAAAGCACCACAACGTTCTGTGGATAACCCTTTCGGTTTTTCGGCCTCTGATGTTTTTAAAGGTGAGATGTAAAACCTAAGAGTCTGTATAAATATTCATTTAACCCATTTCTCCATGTATGTAATTGTAATTTTTGCCCACTTGCTTAGGGTATTTGTCTCTTAAAGGTTGACTTAATCTTTTACTTTTTGTTTAATATATGCAAACAATTGCATGTTTCCTAGAAGCATTCACAAATGCATAAATAAACATCCTGTTTCATCATGT
This sequence comes from Hymenochirus boettgeri, assembly GCA_019447015.1. Classification (NCBI taxonomy): domain Eukaryota; kingdom Metazoa; phylum Chordata; class Amphibia; order Anura; family Pipidae; genus Hymenochirus; species Hymenochirus boettgeri. Next base: position 130,695,090 of record CM033473.1, on the reverse strand, counting down.
CTTAGGTAAATTCTCACATATAGTACAGTATAGTATAGTATAGTATTTGAGGGTGAATAAAGACATACGTCCATCCAGTCCAACCCATCGAGCAATATCCTCATTTCCTGCCTAACTGTTGATCCAGAGGAAGGCAAAAAAAAACCACCAAATTTATGAAAAAGGTCAAAAATTCCTTCCTGACTCCAAGTGGCAATCGGAAATTTCCCTGGATCAACTCTACTTTATGTATCAATACCAGTAACCTGCAACATTCCTTGTTTGCAGAAACTCATCCAGCTTTTTTTTAAACTGACCAATGAACCTGCCATAACAACGTCCACTGGAAGACCGTTCCATAGCTTTACCGTCCTCACAGGGAAAAACCCTTTCCGAACTTGAAGCCTAAACCTTTTTTCTTCAACTCTTAAGGGATGTCCTCATGTCCTCTGACATGCTCTTTTGGTGAACAATGCCCCAGATAGTTCATTGTATGGCCCATTAATGTATTTATACACAGTAATCATATCCACACGCAAGCGCCTTTTCTCCAGCATACATAATTGTAACTTTTCCAGTCTCTTTTCATATTCAAGCTCCCCCAATCCCCTTATTAATTTAGTTGCCCTTCTCTGAAACCTTTCCATTTCAAAGATGTTCTTTTTGTACACAGAATTCCAAAATTGCACTGCATATTCCAAATGAGGTCTTACCAATGCTTTGTAAAGAGGGAGAATAACATATTTCTCCTTTGAATCCATACCTCTCTTTATACAAGACAATAGTGTAGGGTTTCCACAGGGCTCTGTTCTTGGACCCTTGTTGTTCTCCCTCTATATTATTTGTCTTGGAAACATCATTAGCTCATTTGGTTTTAATTATCATCTGTATGCAATGATACTCAAATCTACTTACCCCACCCCCAAGTCACACATTTCCGACCGCTGCCTTGCTGTGTCCTCGTGGATGATGCACCAATGCCCTAAATTATCCTTACTTTACCTACCTAAACCTGGTCCTATCCCACCTTTTTCTATTTCTGTTGACAACAACCCCATTTACCCAATTCAGTCTTCCTGATTATTGATGTTTTTCTAATCACATTGACGCTTTTTTCTTCGTTATGTTGCTAAAATCTGTAGATTTCTCTCTTATGACTACTGCTATGCTTATCCATGCTCTTATTCTATTAAGCCTGGACTTTTTTAAACTGCTTTCTGGTCTTCCTGCTTACTATCTCTCTCCCCTTCGGTTGAGACTAAACACTTCTGCATGTATTTTCTTCACTGTGCAGCACAACTACCTGGCTTCCTTTTAAAACAACACATTATCTAGAAAATCCTTTTCTAAACATTTTTATCCCTTCGCTCTGCTGCTTTCTTATATTTCTTCTCTTGTGTCCCTATATACCCCTGTCCGTACACTCTGCTCATCACAGAGCAATCTCTTTTAGAGATCCCCCCACTCACACATACCCTTTTCTCTGGAATTTCTGGAATTCTATTCCCCTCACTTTTTGTCAATAAACCTAAATTAACAGGTTTAAATCAAATCTGACTGATTTGAAGCATTGCAGCCTACCAAGGGTGAACCCGGGGAGGAGGACCATGTGATTTAGGTACTATTCATAAAGGGGGTTGTTTCAGACCATTTCTTTTTACCCATCTCTCCAGGCCCTTTATCGTTAATGCGTGGACCCTGCTTTATTCATTCAGACGCAGAAAAATGAGGTAGCAGGAAAGCATGAAAATAGAAAAGCTTTATTACCTTACATTTATGGGTTTAATGTTTATTGAAAATAAAGATTTTTAACCTTTTTTCTTTCTCATACTGCTGCAAATAAAACTTTCCATTTACTTTCTTGATCTGGCTCTGTGATATGCTGACATAACAATGAAAATGATTTTCAATGGAGAAGCCATTTAATGATTCTTAAAAGTTCTTTCACAGGTTACCTTTTTTTTTCTCTCTTTAAAGCAGGTATAATCTCCTTTTTTCCACTACACACCTAAATACTACCCAGAGAAAAAATGTACCTCACGTAGTAGCCCCACAAAACCCTGTTTTCATTTTACTTAAACCTGTTGGCATCTTTGAAAGATTTAAAGAGCATGTCCACCTATTATAGAAACTTTTAATATATTATAGTCCATGTTCCCCCAGCCCCAACCGCTATAATTATAGTCTCAGAAAGTCCCCAATGATTGCTTAACTTACCTCTCTCCTTCGCCCGCAATGCCCTGGCCCTCTGCTTGCACAGAACTGCAAGCAGGGGGCAGGACCAGCAGGTGCGTCCGTGAGTGACTGAGAGGCAGCCAATCATGGACGCAGCTGCCGGCTGCTCAGAACGACAAAGGAGAGAGGTAAGGTAAGTAATGATCGAGGGACTTTCTGAGACTATAATTATAGCGGTTGGGCCTGGGGGAACATGGACTATAATACACTAAAAGGGATTTACGCTAATGGGAGGGAGACCAAAGTGGGTGGGAGAGGGAGGGGGAGAAGAGCTGCAGTGCGCATGCCAAACTTCTCCTGGAGGGGAGACAGGAGGCAGAGTCCATATATATGGACTCTGCTAGCCTCCTGGTGTCCAGTTTTTGGGACTTTGGGGGGGGGGAATTACAGGAGAACCATTTGGAGCTGGGATGTAAGGTAAGGATTTTATTACACTACAGAGTGGGGCCAGTAGTGGGGAGGATTATAGTTTTGGGGGTGGACATGCCCTTTAAGTAAATTGAAAATGTGGTTTGTGGGACTGAACTTCGTGAGGTCAAAATTTTCTTAGGAGGGTGGACATGCCTGCAGGGGACCTGGAAGGGGCCCCTGTTGGCTCTGCGCCCCATAGCAACTGCAATAGTGATTTCTACACCCCTGCTCACCCCATGGTACTTACTTACATAAAGTTTTTCTCGACACTTTGATCCTCTGCTACTGTCTGTGACAGCGATTTTGCCTATGGAAAGATACACTTCTTTGCAGAGCATGTCTACTATTGTATACATAGCAGACCACAGACAAAATTAGGAAAAGAAGTGGCGAGGGAATCCTCGTGTAAATATTACAGCTAATTTGTAAAGTACCCAGGGGTGAGGACTTGGGGGTGTAGATATTTGTTCTGAGTACTATTAATGGGTGGAAAAAGAGGAGCAAGGGTAAAGGGAGTATAATTATCCTTTAAAGGGTATCTCCAGTGGTTAAAACCACTTTTTGCTATTCACTTTTATTGAAGGCCGGGAAGCAGTTAAGTAACTTCATTCTCGCTCCTCCACCGTGTGCTCAGACAGGTCCCAAGGGACTCTGTATGCTATGCGCATCTCATGAGTATAAGGTCAGTCGGGACCTGGAACCACTAGAGATACCCTTTAATCTGGTCTACAAAGGCAATTTAAAGGAAAGGAATGTGCTGGGGGTGCAGTGACAACCTTATTCTTTTTAGAGAGCGAATTGAGTGTTAATTAATTTGGCTTGAAAAAGCCAAATTACTGTACTTTCTATTTCTTCTTCTTTTTCTTCTTCCGTTTTATTCATCCGCTTTTTTGGACCGTATCTCCTCCCACAGTTTTTGAGCTAGAGACATGAAATTCGGTACAGACGTGCAGGGCATATAGGAAAAGTGTGCTATCTTTTAGCTAAGGAATCCGCGGAAGCGTTACGGCGTTATCGGCGAATTTCCGGCCATTTTTTCCCATAGACTATAATGGTAACAATCCTCAAATGTGGATATTTCAAAACCGTTTTTTTCATGGTCATAAATACAAATGGTGATACCCCCAACCCCCCACACAGACCCAGGTACACCCACCTACCGACCTACCTTTCCATTCCCATGGAAGCCATATTTAAAGGGTAACTAAAGTAAAAAAAAAATAATTTAGATTTATCCTCAATAAAAGATAGTTTTATGGTTGTAAACACAAAAAAGTCATACCCCCTCAACCAGACCCAGGTACACACACCTACCGATCTACTTATCCATTACCTGTGTATTTTATCCCCCAACCTGATATGAATACACACACCAACTGACCTACCTTTAATGTATGTGACATATTTAAAGGGTAAGTAAAAAACAACAATGTCCTCTTCATTGACATTATACAGTTTTAAAATCTGCAGCACAAACACACACATTCCCTTCCAAAATGTGGTCTTTCAAGCCAAATTCAAAGTTTATACTTTCCCTTTCTAGTTGTGATCTGTTTTCTGTTCACGCTGCACCATTTTTGTTTACAAATCAAATATCTAAAATGTAACTTAAAAATGTTAAGCCTTTTTATCAGCTGATTGGTAGCGCTAAAAGCATCACTTTAAATAAGTATGACATCATAAATAAAGGGTGTTACCAGAGGCACAAAATAAGCTTCACAATCCCTTCATTAATATATGTATATATTCGAGTAGATGCAGAAACAAAAAACTTACGTCTTACTTGACTGCGGGGTCCCGGTCAGACAAGACGTAAGTTGTTTTTTTTTTTCCTGCATTGGCCAAGTACACCGCAATAATAAAGGCGTTCAGATTTGCGCAAAATTGTTGCACTAACCTTAACTTGCGACCATCACGAACTTGGCAAAACTTGGGTTTACCTGTTTCTGACCAAAACATCAGGGGCTCACTATAGTACAACAGCCATACAATACAAGAAGAAAGGGACCCCAAATGACATCCCTGCCTGGGGCCCAATTTGATCATAATCCATATCTGTCTGTCATAGGAGAAGCAAAAAATTGCACTCCCTCTTCTAAATTGTAGGCCCCCCTGCAGCCCCAGGGCTGCTCCCCTGGTAGTTTTACCTCTCTCTATTACAGGCATCTTGACTAGCAAAAAAATAAATCACAATATTTTGAAGCTTTGTTGTTGTTTTTTTACAAACAGTATACTTTCAGTTATTATTACTAGCCTTTTTTTCCCCCGGCACTTTTTGCTTAGGTGTGCGTGTGTTGGGGGGGGGGGGGGATTCATGCCTTAGTAAAATACCTGTGATTGGCCTACAAGCTAAACTTTAGCAGGCTACTTTTAAAGAAGAAGAAAATAAATAATTCATATAAATAATATAATTGTTTATGATGGTGATGGAATACACTTTGTATATTTATTAATTTGTTTTTCCCATGTGGCATAATGCTTTTAATGTGAGAATTCTGGTGTATAAACTACAGTTATTTTAGTTAAGGCACAATATCTGTTTATCTTTCTAGATCAAGGCTCTGGATTTTGTGTGACAGGGAAAATTGAAGCGGGGTTTGTTCAAATAGGCGACAGATTGCTTGTCATGCCTCCAAATGAGACTTGCACCATAAAAGGTACCCCTGTATGATATCTGCTGTCGAAGGATATCCTTTCTCGTTTTTATACAGCTGTGTGTTTTGGGCAAACAGTAACCTCTGAAAGTCCTGTGTGTGCCTGAAACTATTATACTGTCAAACTGATACTGACTGTTGGATATCTAATCAAAAAAACTGAAACGAATTTCTCGACAGGTGAAATCTTTGCATGTGTAGATGTATGCAATCACAAGCAGAAAGCATGAGAATATTCACTTGAGCACTGAGATTTTAAGGGGACACTAAGTTGCTGTATTTTCTCACGAGACCGGATAATTCCATTATTGTTTTTTTTTAGTTAACATTTGTTTATACAGTGTCCTTTTTATAAATGTTCATTCTTACAATGTCAGTTGGATTATGTTCAAATATTTCCATGCACAATTATTCTGTAATAAATGAATGTAAAGATATATTTTCGCCTATCCTGCATTATGCGCACCTAATGCATATTGTAACTGTCATTATGACTTATAGGAGAATTATGTTAATGAACCCCTAAAAGCATCCCCCCACACACACACATCTAATAGTAAACAAGGTGAGCACTTTAAATGCTATATCTTGCACACAAAGCTGACAAATTGGAATCCTAGTGCCAGACCCTCCCTGCCTTCTCTCCAGTTCTGTAATTCGTCCAGTTTGATGATTTGGGAACAAGCCAGACTTGGACAGCTTACTGTATGCAATCTACCGCAAACCCAGGGGCGAGCAACTAGCAGCTTAGTTTATCACCCTGGGTACTATGAGAGAGAGCAGTTTAGGGCAGGCTAATTGCCCTTGAAATTGGATATATCCAGTCAATAGATCATAAATGAAGCATTTTATTTTTACAGGAAAAATCAGTAGCTTGCTAAAGGTTGCAAATCTTAATGGTTTTGATATATATTTAGTATTGAGGTTGAATAAAGACATATGTCCATCCAGTCCAACCTACTTAGCAATACCCACATTTCCTGCCTAACTGTTGATACAGAGGAAGGCAAAAAAACCACCAGAATTATGAAGGCTAAAAAAATTCCTTCCTGACTACAGGTTGAAATCAGAAATATCCCTGGATCAACTTTATGTATCAATACCAGTAACCTGTACCATTCCTTGTTTTCAGAAACGCATCCAGCTTTCTTTTGAAACTTTCCAATGAACCTGCCATCACAACATCCAATGGAAAACAGTTCCATATTTTTACCATTCTCACAGTGAAAAACCCTTTCTGAAACTGAAAACCAAGTTTTTATGCTGTAAAACTTGGTTAAACCAGCAAGATTACAAGGGGACCAGTTTTTTTGCGCAGCCAGTTTACACATTTGATTTCATACAACTAAATATTAGAGATGTAAGCAGGGCTGGATTCACCATTAGGCACAGTAGGCAAGTGCCTAGGGGCGGCTGCCAATCTCCTCCTACCAATCCAACACCTTTATAGTCTATTTTCTTTCCCAAAAAGAAAAAATGTGTGTGGTTTAGGAGTGTAGTCTGTGTTTAGGGGTGGGGCTAAGGGCGCCAGGCTCTTTGGGCCTACAGAGTCCTGAGGTGTAAATCCGGCCCTGGATGTAAGTAATGTAAAGCTTAGGGAATATTGATCATAATATATTGTCATTTAATATATGTTGCAAAAAGTACGCTGGGCTAACAAATATTTTCAGTTTAGAAAAGTGCATTTTATGTTATTAAAAAAAAAATCTCTTTAGCCTATAAACTGGGTCATGTGTCCTTAGGTCAAGATACTGAACTGAAGTGGGGTGCTTTTAACTCTTTCAGTACAAGCAGAATTTCTCACTTTTGTGGGAAGTATTTTCATGTTTTTGCCCTAAATTGGTTTATACAAAATTTAAAAGTTAAAAGTTTTTTTCTTTAGTTTTGCTAACTGTCATTATTTTTTGCATTTTTATTTGTAGAAAACTTAACTTTACACACACAAATCTAATTGTTTCTAAAACTCTGGTTCCTCTAAGTACAAAGGATACCAGACGTGTTGGTGATGTAGGTACTCCACCTTTCCTCTCTAGGAGCCCCCACCCCAAAGTAAAATAGCAATTTAGAGTTTTACACCAGATTGAATAACTGCAAAATTAACTAAAATATCCATGTAAGTGAGAGATTTTTAGAAACTGCATACCCCCAGGTTGTTATAAATGGGGTTAATTTTGGTCAAAATGCGAATACCCGGACGCAGTTTTTCTTCAAACCTAATAAATCAGAGGTGAATTTCACATACAAATTGTAGCAAAAGGTATTAAAACAACCCAAATGTGAAACCCTAACCGCTCATGAATAAAACGGTATGCCATATGCATTGGTTTACCCAGTGACGCTGCCACCAACTAACTCAAAAGGGAAGTATACATAAGTGTATTTTGAACAGCTTCGCCAAATTTGGAAATAACCCCACAAACTATATATTTTTGCCATTCTTTCATATATACATGCAGATTTCCAGAAGCAGTTCTCTATAGAACTCCATGCTTTTAGGAGATTTTGTGGAAATTTTAAGAAAAAGATAATTAAAAGTTAGAAATCTTTTTTTTTTTTTTTTAAATCCCTTTTATTAATGCCAGTACAGAATATATTACATTTCACATATATCACAACATTGTAACAGTACATCCTGATACACAATTTATATTTTCATTATAGTTTATTGACAGAGTATATAACACCAATTGATATAACATTACATATTATAATAGTAACCTTCACAAAATGTATTATTCTTTACAGTTTGAGTTGCAGGTACGGCTTAAAACAAATTAACCTAACATAATCAAATAAAAGTTAGAAATCTTACCTAAATCCACTTGATAAGTAAAAAATAAATAAATAAACATCATTCTCCCGCATGTCCTGAATCAAATGGTATGCCATATGCATGGGTGTACAAAGAGGGTTGGCCACCAACTAACTCCTAATGGATTAGAGTATAACTTTGGGGCTTGGTTCTCAATACTCTTTTCCTTGGAAACAACAAACTGCCGTATATGTTTTTGGAAACCGCACACCTCCAGCTATATAATGCTGCCATCCTTGCATTTATACATGCAGACTTCCAGACGAAGTTCTGAAAAAAATCAGCAAAGGTTCAGACTAAGAAATCTTGACCAAACCTGAAATACAAATAAAAGATCCCGCTAAACATTGATCTTCTACATAAAACAGTGCCCTTCTTTCATCAGTGGACACAGAGATATGGCCAGCAAATAGTCTCCAAGTGAACCAATACAGATCTTTGTGGCTGTGCATACTTGGTTTTTTTTCAAGATTAATATATCCCCTTACTTGGAAAACAACCCCAACTATATATTTTTGGAATCACACCTTTAGCTGCATAAAAATGCCATTCTTTCTCACGTATGTGCAGAATTCCAGATGCATTTCTTCGTAGACTTTCAGTTTTAGTATATTTTTTGAAGAAAAAGATGATTCACAGCTAGAAATCTTCCCAAGCCCAAGTAAAAAAAAAAAACACACTAAATATTAATCTCCCACATGTCCTGAATCAAATGCTTAGAGACACAGCCATCAACTAAAGTGGGCCAAGTACAATCAGAGAAAAAAAATATTCAGCTGTTTTGAATAGCTTCCAGTTTTTTAAACTAAGAAATGCCCCCCAAAATATTTTTTTTATAACCTACACACTTTCAGCTACATGATGGTGTATTTCTGTTATACATGTATAAATTTGAGATTTTTTTGTGGTTGGGGGGAGTGTAAAAGATGGTTTCTACCCCAGTAGAAATAAAAAAAAAAAAAAAAAGCACAAGCAACGTATATACTGAGACGCATTCTTTAACTATGGTTTATTCCATTTATTATGCACAAACACGTTGTCACCTTGTCCCCTTCATCAGGTGATACCTGATGCCAAGGAGTGTGCCTGGGCCCAAAAACTATATTGTTAGAAATAAAAATAGCCCTCCAAATATTGTTTTCCCACATGTCATAAATAAAACTATTACCCATTTGCATTAATGCATGCCGAGACACTGCCAGCAATGTTTAATTTTGGGGCTGCACTCTAAGGACACCCTTCAGGGCTCGACGAATCTATTTTTCTTGTTAAAGCCCCTGTTGTTCACTATTGATCAACATTTTAGTATTGGTTTATGAGAAAGTCAGGAGACAATTATTCTCGCTTTGTTTTTGGTGGGTGAAATCTGGTAATGAAACACCACAATCCCCCCTTTATAGTGCTATTCAGTGAAAACCAAATTGTATGGAGAAACACAAAAGTTTTTGCACACTTACTGATCCTAAAATTGATATTGCCTCTTTTTGATACCTGCAAATATTTTCTGCATTTTGTAATTGGGCCTTAGTTTCCCTTGAAACCGGTGGACTAATAATTTATGTTTACTTTTCTGATTCGCATGGAACTATTGGGCAGCTTGGAGAAGACCAATCTTTATGGTTTTATTACTATAGCTTGTTCACACTAGACACGTTTTATTGCTTTTTGGTGCGTTTTTCTAACACGTGTTAGGAAAAAAAGCAAGGACATAAATTTCACATAGGAATGTCATAATACCATTCGCACTACTGCTTTTTGTGCATTGCCTTTTTGTAACGCACTGCTTGCAGCAGTTTAGTGCCCCCATTTTTTTTAAGCCTTTGCTTAGCAGAAAAAAACTCTATGAAATTGTGAATGAATCATTCTGAAGTTGAGCTGTTATTCTATGTCTACAAAAAATATAATTCTAGTGCACAAACAATTCTAGTTGCATATTGGCTATCCTAATCTACTGGACCCAGTTAAATAAAGCAACCTTGACGTGGTGACTGGGCTTAAAATAATTTGGCCAACTTATTGAACTAATTGCTTTTATTTATCCAGGGTTTAGCAGGGTGTTTGTAGTCGCAACCTTATGGAGGTAGCCAATATGCAATTAGAATTGTTTGTGCACTAGAATTATATTTTTTGTATATATTGTATTTTTGTTGCACTTTAAAGGAGAACTAATCTTAATTTTTTTAAAACCTAATGTAAAAGTTTTTCTCCCCAGAACACCTATACGTTGTAAGATTCTTCTATGGTACGTTGCATTTAGTACATGTGAGAAATAGAGTCTGTAAATAAGAAGGCTTCCATGTTGTTGCCAGTACAACCCACAGCCCATAAAGTCATCAAAGAACCACGCCCCCTGACCCCAGTATTCACTCTCTCTATGCGCAGAGTGTTTTCTATACAGATGTCTCCACACAAATATGGAATCCCTGATAAGACTTTGAAAGCTGCTTGTTTCCTTTCAGTTTATTTACCTGCCAGTGTGAGTTGCTGGAAAATAAACTGAAGGGTAACAAGCAGCTTTCAAAGTCTAATCAGGAATTCCATTTTTTTATTATTCTTTTCCTAGCAAAAGATAAAGCTTCCAAATGTAGCTGGATTCTCTACTTATTCCCTGTTGGCCCACCAGGTAAGGCACCAGGTTTTACAAAGTTCAGAAGGTCACAAGTTCAATACCCCAGATATACCTTTTTTGTTTCTATTATATTCCATGCAAAAGATAAAGCTTCTAGGCTTTCAGCAAGACAGTAAATGTACAAGTTGCAGGTTCTATTCCCCAGACTTACTTCTATTTTTGCTGAAATGTATTCTGTTTCTTACATCCATGCTATCTTTGAAATACACTGCAAAGTGTACTTTTCATTTTGTATGAAAAGTAAAGGATTATATCATTGTTAGAACAGGAGCCTTGAATGTTTTTGAAAACAAAAATCTGAAATCCCTGTTCTGTGTCAAGGAGAGGGAGGATTTCTGTGCATTAATGTGATTGGCTGTCAGCTTCTAGGAAGCAAGGCTGCAACCTCCTTGTTTTGATCTGATGAGCTCTACAGAGCATGTGCCTGTACGCAGACATTTATCTGGGGGTTTACACAGCTACGGTGGATTGTAGGAGCTGACCCCTAGTACTCACAGGTTATTTTCATAAATCACCCAATGGCCACAGCAAAGGGAGAGGTGACACACAGCTAGTTGTATGTTTGTGAATGTGGTCTGTCTATTGGGACAATGTTGTCTGGAGATTTTAGTTTCCTTTTAACATGGATGTACAGCAGCCCAATTATTTATATATTGTATGTTATTCTGTGTCCCAGTTCTTGAAATCCTAAACCGAATGTAAAATGTTTAGTCCATATTTTAAATCTGACCATTACTGGTTGATTTGAAAAGCATTAAAAAGTAACTTGGAATTCACCATTGCATTTCTCTGCCTCGTTTAGTTGATTCTGCTTTGACTTCCTTTAGCATTTTCAATAGCACCATCTTTTGGTAGTATTCTAACCTTATTTAGGATTGAAATAGAGAAACTAATCTTGTAAATATCATAGAACATTTCCTTTTAGCCTAAAACTGTTCTTTTAGTGCCACAGAAATATATAGCGCAAAATAGAGCTTCTTTTAAATTTATTGGGTAACTTTACTTTTGTGGCTTACAATTAGGTTTTAATTTACAGTATCATCTGTTAGTTCATAAAAAAAATTTATAGTGACAAAACAAGAAAATATGCTTAAAGTTTCATTAGAATGTAACTGATTGAGGGGGGAAAAGACAATTTATAAAATAAAGCATACGGTACACATTCAACCTAATTTTAAGACTGTGCAGCGCATGCAAATCTGAAAAAAGCCTGCCAGTTACAGATATTGTTAAAGCTTTTGTGGCATGGCTAAAGGTCTTAAACTTGACTGTAAAATGGTATATTGCAACTACAGTTTCATTGAAGCACAAACACCCTTAAAGTCTTTCTGCAATTAAAGGTAATCCATTGACATTAACAGGGCTATGTATCGAAAGCTGCAAACAGATTTTTCCATCTAAAAGTCACATTAACCTATGTACAAAGGGTTAACGTGACTTTAAGACATAACTGGCGGCGGTACGCAAAAATGGTTTTGCGCAACCTCCGCAAGCTATATACTGGCTCTTTAAGATGGAAACTTTAATGCCAGCAGATAGCTGGTGTTAAAGTCTCGGAATGGGAAAACATTCGCTATGCACTGAGAGCCGTTATAGGCTCTGTGCATTGCATAGTGGAGGCAATAGAGAGTGATACCAGCTCTCGGTACATAGCCTTATACGTGTACAACTGTATTTGATTGACCTCTGGTTTTACAATGCTGGTTTCATTTAAAAAACAAATGTTTATTCAATTAAAATGTATAAAGCATTCTTAATGTGTATAAGTGTCGAAATAACACAGACATATCTTGATTAATCTGTAAATTTATTGAAAATATGTATAAAAGTGCTGTAATTGTTTTCTTTTATGTAATGCATTACATAAACTTCAGTTTAAAAAAAAACCAAAAACCCAAATGTTTAGCTTTTATAGTGGTGGTTTGTTTGCACCAGGATCCTGCAGAAGCATCCTGACAATATTAAGATAGTATCTAGAATGAACTAATTTTTGTAGTTTGGGCCTCAAGATCACAGTAACTACTTTTTTTTTTGCAGTATCTCCATTCATACTGAAAATTGGTGACTAATGGCATGAACAAAAATTATAGTCCAAAGAAGAGAAATATTTTCTAGTTCAATAAAGCTATGATTTTACTCATTTCCAGGAATCACATTACATGAAGAAGCAGTTGATTGGGCAGCAGCAGGAGACCACGTTAGTCTCACTTTGACCGGTGTAGATATCATCAAAATCAAGTAAGTGCTTAACTGTTGTCTGACTCAGCAGTAGTTTCAGGGTATTGTGAAATGGGTGTTGCTTTTGATAGTCAAAGTGGTTTTATTTATAGATAGAATTGACTGTTGCTTAAAGTTTTTCATTAATGAAACTGTGTCTGAAACCATCACCTAGGTAAACAGGAACCTACAAATTACTAGTTTCTACTTTATATCATTGCACAGTGCATGTTTTCAGTAAAACAATATTTAGCTGTCACTAAATGCAATCCCGTGCACAATGTCTACTTCCTTGTTTATGAAGTCACCTGGACAACTAGGGTCCACCCCCAAAACTAAAATTTCCCCCACTGCTGGCTCCTCTGCTTATCTTACCTCTTTGCTCCAAATGGTTCTCCTGCAAAGTCTGTCCCAGAAAGTGAAGAGTACAGGAGCCTGTCTGTGAGTGAAAAGGTTTCTGCCTCTTACCTTTCCTCTGAGAGGTTTCTGGCTTGCCCACTGGAAGCCCTCCCTCCCTCTCAATCCCTGTTTGCTGCCTGGTGCCCTAGCATAAAACCCTTTTTCTGTAGTCTAGTGGACCCTATCCCACCCCCAACTGCCAGAATTCATAATGTACTTACAGAGCTTCATTCCCCCAGCCTTCTGCACTGCCAGCAGCCGCGTCTGTGTATGGCTGCCTCTCAGACAATCGCGGATGCAGCTGCCAGTCCAGCCACCTGCTTGCAATTTCCTGCAAGCAGGGGGCTGACTCAGAATGCCGGGGGAATGAAGTATCTTTCTGATTTTTTTTTTGCAAAAGAATATGGCAGTTGGGGGTGGGATAGGGTCCACTACACTACAGTGGAAGTTTATATGAAAGGTGGAGATACCCTTGAAAAATGCATTGCTGCCACATCTCACATTGCAGGTAATTTTTATTTGGCTTTAGTTTGTAGGACAGGTATATTTGTTGATCATTAGAAAGGCACTATGCATGCTTTGTGCTGCTAAGCAATTTGCCTTTTAGATTGCAGATGGCTTTGCAATATCTCCTAGAGCTGGCATAATATAGTTTTTACACACTTAATATGAGGAAACGAAAGTATCCTACAATTAACAACACATATAACAGTCTTGTATACAGGAGTGTTGGTCTATCATTGATGCGTTTGGATCAGCATTCATTTAGAGATGTCGGTCTAACAAAATCTTTTACTTAGCTGTACAAAGTCAAACAATGGTGAAACGTTCTACAAGCACTAATCTGCAGTCACGAATTTAAAAAAAAAAACAGTTGTCAGCATGTCCCACATGTAAATAAAAAATCCAATGTACAACATACACATTTTTAAAATGCTACTGTTCCTTCATTCTCTCCTTTGCAGTGTAGGCTGTGTGTTTTGCAGTCTGAATGAGCCTATACGAGCCTGCACCCGTTTCAAAGCCCGGGTACTCATCTTTAATTTTGATGTTCCTATAACCCAAGGTTTTCCTGTAAGTCTGCCTTAGTCAGAAATGTTTCACATAATCACACAGAAATGTTAAGGTCTGTGAAAAAAGGTTTTTTTTGTCTGCAAACTGTTTAGCACATTATTTTCTGTTGAAATATATATATGTAATATATATGTTGTATATAAAAGAGGGGGTTGATGCATTTATTAGTAATTATTTATGCAGTTCAAAGACAAATTATTAGTAAACACATGTTGCAGTTACTGGAATTTCTTTGTTTTTAGGACCAGCACAGAGTTCAGTTATGCTTCCCGATACCTTCTGCCCCTGTGCTGCAACTCTTTTCTCTTTTTGGTAGCCCTGTCAGCCACGGCTGTTATGGATGATATTGCTGCCAATAACTGCAGGTTATTCCTTGAGATTCCTGAACTGAGCTTACTTAAAATCTCTCTGAGTTTTCTCTGAGCTCAGAAAAGAATAGGGGAGAGGAAGGCATCAAGCAGCATAACTGTATAACAGCACTTAAGGGCCATGTGAGTTATGGGTACAGGGGGTGCTCTACCTAGATTAGAAATGTAGTTTGGGGGTTGACATGCCCGGTGGTGTATGCGGCCTATAATTCAAATTGTAAATTTCTTTTTATGGTTTAGGTAATAATCCACTATCAAACTGTGAGCGAGCCTGCTACTATCAGAAAATTGGTCAGTGTTCTACATAAAAGCACTGGAGAAGTACTGAAAAAAAGACCAAAGTAAGCGTGACATAAATATATCAATATATGTGACTTGACAGTCTAGACCTCTTAAAAACTTATGTGGTAGCATGAAAGGATGACTCATATTATCTTCCGTGTCGCTTTACAGTTGCATTAATATACATAAGGAAAACACATGTTACATACAAGGGTAGCAGGTAATACAAAGTGCAAATAATTCAAGTGCTGGTCCAGCAGCATTCAGTGTGGTAAGTTACAGCATTACTGTGGTACAATAGGTAGGAAGGCCCTGCACAAGAGCTTACAGTCTAGGGGAGATGGGGATGAAACATAAGTTGAAGCAGACCAGTAGCTGTAACTAAGTTGTCAGTGGATTATAACTAGCGGGTCTGTGATGGGTCAGTAAGAGGGGTAGAAGTGTCCAGGTCCACATTGTAACCTTGCCTGAAGAGGTGAGGTAGCGTTTGACGATGCGAAGTGATTGCGAGTGATGTATAAAGCGATGAAGGGAGTTAGAAAAATAATTTCTAAGTGAATCTGCAGTATAGTAGTCTTGCTAAAAATCCTTCAGTAAAACATATTGAAGAAATTGTCCTGTCCAGAAAACCATATATCTGTATATTTTTGTGTATTGTGGGGCCGTATTTATAAAGGTGCGGTATCACTTTTTAACGATACCACGCCTTTAACGATCGGTAAAAGTGTTAAACCATTTGTTAATTTACGATCAGTTTAACAATCGTTAATTTGCAATCTTTATCGTAAATTTACAATACGACTGAACGTTCTACGACCGAACACTAAAAAGTGATACTGCGGGTTTAGAAATGTGGGCCTTAGTGTTTTAATCCTCTGACTCCTAAAACCCAATTATCATAAAATTGCAAAATAAAGAAAACTTATTAGGCTACAATCAATTTTCTGTAATCCCCATTTTAAATTACACAAATCAACATTTGTTTACCTCTCGTACCATTTTACTATGTCTAGGTTCTAAAATATTGTATGCATTAACAGCATAAAAAGTGAACAAATCAGGTTTTAATGGGATGTTTAGCCAAAAACAAAGATGACTTTTGGGTATACTGAAAGTTTATTTTCTCCCAACATATGCAACTAATATTTCATTGGAGGCAACACACTTTTTATAAAAAAAATATTTATATTATTATTTCAAATCCAAACCAGTATAGTCTTTTTACTTCATTACGGTGCAAAATGATCTCTACAGTTTGAATACAATATTCATTGAATAGAACTACTATGACCTCTACTGTACAGATTTGCTTATTTCTAGTATAGTAGGTTATTTTAATACAAGGACATGGTTTTCAAACTCCCTTCAGGGCTTTTTACTTTTATTTTTTTATTCTTTACTTGTATTTACTTGCTTATTTAATTTCCTCTGGGTAGGATGTGGTGATTAACAATATACTATGCGGTGTAGTGCTCCTCCCTACTATTACCCTTTAGGCTCAAAATTACTCCAATCAGGAGGGTGCCTCTAGGAAAAACGTCTAATAATGAAAATGCTGCCAACCATTTCCAAGCAATGGATATGGTCTGGCCAGTTCCTAAAGAGAGGCACACATCAAATACCCATGGATACAAGAGGCAAAAGTATTTCACTTTCAAACTACCTTTATTTGCTGTGGACACTCTTGAATACACTTATACATCACAAAGCACATTATTTATTACTTCCCCTAAACACACAAATCTCAATATATTGATAAATATCTCTGTATACATAAAACAATTGAGGCTGAGGGGCCATGGACAATTGATGGTTTGTATGGTATCCTTACCACTCACTTAGACTTATACATACGTAGTTCATACAACATTCCGGTTATCATCAGAGTCCAGATCAGTCCTACATTAAGTATGTAACTACCATCAAGTAACTCACTCGTAACAGACTCTTGAATTACCAGTGACTATTTAGAAACTCAAATAAGCGGTGAAAATCATGCAGAGCAGGCCATATGCATAGTCATGTGGGTGTGTTGTTCAGGAGGGGTATCGGGACTTAATTACGTTAACACGGAGTAGCACATCTCCCTATACCTCGTCCAAGGATCACTCTGCCAAAAACATTTAAGGTTTCTTCGCCTGTCCCGAATCCACCAAATTTTAGGTGACCGGTATCAGGTTTTACTACACCTCCCAGCAGACACCCTGGTTACACGGTATCAGATTCTTCACCCGTCCCACCTCCACACAAAATTTCCCTTCACGGATTGCTGCCCACACCATTTAGAATGTACATAAGACCATACTCACAACATCTTCAATAGACACCGCTATGGTTCAATCAGCAAGTCAGCCTCACCAAACACCGACGCGCGTTTCACGCCCTAACCGAGCGCTTCGTCAGGGTAGTACGTCATTACTCTAGCACCTCCTTTTATTTCCGTTTCTTAAAGGCACATGTTCAAACCAAAACTTTTTATCTTTATATATCAAAATGACAATACATATTAATGCTTGCAACTCCAATGGCTTTCTCTTATCAATTATTAATTATTTCTTGCAAAAAACAGGAAAACTGAATATCCTCATTCAATCCATATGGATGGACTGACTTTAGCCTAATAATCCATTTTGTTTCTGTCTGCAACAAATGTTTATTCATGTTACCTCCTCTTTCCCCTAATCTTACTGTTTCCAATCCTACAAATGATAGTCCATCAAAATTACCCTTATGTGCTTCAAATACATGTTTAGCAATGGCACTTCTCAATATTTGACCTTTTGTGCATGCTCTTATATGCTCACCCATTCTTACACATAATTTTCTAATAGTTTTACCAGCATATTTGGCTCCACAGTGGCACAAGGCCAAATATACCACTCCCCACGTTTGGCAAGTTACTTCCTGATTTAATTCCCGTAATTGACCATTGGGTAAAGTTATTTTTGTTGTATCACCCATATACGGGCACATGTTACATCTTCCACACTTTTTACTTCCATTTTTGTTTCTGCATTTTTTATCCCTATTATCAATATTTAGCCAACTGTCTAATGGACTACGATTCCGCACAAAATGGCTTGGACTTAAATTATCTTTCAAACTTGCCGCTCGTTTTGCTGTTAGACTAGGAAATTTACCTACTTTGTCTCTCAACTGTCTATCATTTTCCAGCCAATGCCAGTGTTTCCTCAGTACTGTGGATATATCTTGCCATTGTTGATTGTATCTAGTGATCACTCTTAGCTTATCATTTGTTGTCTTATTGTTTTTATACGCTAGTAACTTTTCCCTAGGTGTATGTTTGCCCGGTTGTAACCTCTATGTATTGAACTGTTGGAGTACCCTCTCTCCTGAAATCTATGTGTCATCTCAACCGCTTGCTCCTCAAAATCACTATATTTACTACAATTCCTCTTAATTCTCAAGAATTCCCCAACTGGTATAGCTTTGATTTGGTTATGCAAATGGTGACTGTCAGCTCTTAATACCGCATTAACCGCCGTATTTTTCCTATATTCTTTTGTGATCAATTTCCCAGCCTTCTTGTATATTTCTATATCTAAGAAGCTGACTTTCTCTTTACTCCATTCCATTGTTAGTTTGATATTCAAAGCATTATTATTGAGACTATGGATGAAGGTTTCCAGGTTATTGACAGTGCCCTTCCATAGCATGAGCACGTCATCTACGTATCTCAGCCATAGAAGGACACTGTCTCCCCATCCACCCTCATCCATAGTCTCTGCCACCACTGACTGTTCCCATCTGCCCAAATGAAGACAGGCATACGTAGGGGCACAAGTCGCCCCCATCGCCGTGCCTCTCAATTGGCGATAATGCCAACCATCAAAAAGAAAAACATTGTTATTAAGAATGAATTCCAAAAGTTTTATTGTGAACTCACTATCGGTATCAAATTGATTCCCTCTCGATCTTAAAAAGTACTCACAGGCCTCCAGGCCCACCCTGTGTGGGATGGAGGAGTATAAACTTTCCACATCTAGGGTCACCAACAAAGTATCTTCATCTACTTCCATATTGGCCAAATGGCGCAAAACATCACTTGTATCCTGCACATAAGAAGATAATGAACTCAAAAAAGGGCGTAAGATTTGATCAACATATTGACTCACCCTTTCTGTAGGTCCCTCCATCCCAGACACAGTGGGCCCCCCCGGACTCTTGTGAACCTTAGGAATCGTATAAAACGTGGGGAATCTAGGAGTAGAGTTAAACAGAAATTCTTTTTCCTTTAAATCCAAAACCTTATCTTCCAATCCTTTGATATTGGGTTTTATCCCTCAATTGTCGCATTACCTCCATGTAATACATTTTTTTGGTCATAACAACCACATTACCTCCTTTATCCGCATTGTGAACAATCCAATCCTTCCTAGACTGTATATACTGAATGGCTTAACTTGCCAAACGTGGGGAGTGGTATATTTGGCCTTGTGCCACTGTGGAGCCAAATATGTTGGTAAAACTATTAGGAAATTATGTGTAAGAATGGGTGAGCATATAAGAGCATGCAAAAAGGTCAAATATTGAGAAGTGCCATTGCTAAACATGTATTTGAAGCACATAAGGGTAATTTTGATGGACTATCATTTGTAGGATTGGAAACAGTAAAATTAGGGGAAAGAGGAGGTAACATGAATAAACATTTGTTGCAGACAGAAACAAAATGGATTATTAGGCTAAAGTCAGTCCATCCATATGGATTGAATGAGGATATTCAGTTTTCCTGTTTTTTATAAGAAATAATTAATAATTGAAGAGAAAGCCATTGGAGTTGCAAGCATTAATATGTATTGTCATTTTGATAGTAAAGATAAAAAGTTTTGGTTTGAACATGTGCCTTTACGAAACGGAAATAAAAGGAGGTGCTAGAGTAATGACGTACTACCCTGACGAAGCGCTCGGTTGGGATGCGAAACGCGTGTCGGTGTTTGGTGAGGCTGAGGGGCTAATGGCGGAAGAGCCTAAACTTGGACATGAACTTGCTGATTGAACCATAGCGGTGTCTATTGAAGATGTTGTGAGTATGGTCTTATGTACATTCTAAATGGTGTGGGCAGCAATCCGTGAAGGGAAATTTTGTGTGGAGGTGGGACGGGTGAAGAATCTGATATCGTGTAACCAGAGTGTCTGCTGGGAGGTGTAGTAAGACCTGATACCGGTCACCTAAAATTTGGTGGATTCGGGACAGGCGAAGAAACCTTAAATGTTTTTGGCAGAGTGATCCTTGGACGAGGTATAGGGAGATGTGCTACTCCGTGTTAACGTAATTAAGTCCCGATACCCCTCCTGAACAACACACCCACATGACTATGCATATGGCCTGCTCTGCATGATTTTCATCCATTCACACCGCTTATTTGAGTTTCTAAATAGTCACTGGTAATTCAAGAGTCTGTTACTTGATGGTAGTTACATACTAAATGTAGGAATGATCTGGACTCTGATGATAACCGGAATGTTGTATGAACTATGTATGTATAAGTCTAAGTGAGTGGTAAGGATACCATACAAACCATCGATTGTCCATGGCCCCTCAGCCTCAATTGTTTTATGTATACAGAGATATTTATCAATATATTGAGATTTGTGTGTTTAGGGGAAGTAATAAATAATGTGCTTTGTGATGTATAAGTGTATTCAAGAGTGTCCACAGCAAATAAAGGTAGTTTGAAAGTGAAATACTTTTGCCTTTTGTATCCATGGGTATTTGATGTGTGCCTCTCTTTAGGAACTGGCCAGACCATATCCATTGCTTGGAAATGGTTGGCAGCATTTTCATTATAGGATGTGGTGATTGCATAACCCACCATGCTGCCCACCTTGCTGTATAGGTTAAAGAACATGTAAACCGTGCCAAATCATTCTTAATCACACAGTAATAAGGATTAATTACCACCAAATCTGCTTAAATCTGCCTTTTTAAAGAGGGGTTTTACTTTTTAAAGAGGGCGGAGCACAGCTAGTTCGGCAAAGAACTGTCAATCATCCAACCCCTCCCCCTGGCTCAGTACATGTAGAAACTATCCATTCTATAAAATAAAGCTTATTTCTCTGTCACTGCATTGCTAATTAATTCAGCATTAAAGGGGACTGTGGTCTCCATAAATGAAGGCCCGTTTCCTACCTTTACAACGAGCCATCAATC
The DNA here is from genome assembly GCA_019447015.1 of Hymenochirus boettgeri. NCBI lineage: Eukaryota > Metazoa > Chordata > Amphibia > Anura > Pipidae > Hymenochirus > Hymenochirus boettgeri. Next base: position 130,673,858 of record CM033473.1, on the reverse strand, counting down.
ATCTCTCTACGTGCTCCACAGCCCAAGATATAAAGACATTACAGACCAGAAAGTTAATGGGTGGGAGGATGTGACGTTCCTAAGGCTGCTCCTCCACCTCGCTGCCGGCGAGCACAGCCTCAGACTTCAGTGTGTGAGGGAGAGAGGAAGCCGTTTCCCCTCCCTGTTGTGTGAAGGTCCCCACAGGGAAGGGAAGGGAATCTACAGCCTTACTCTCCCACTATGTGAAAACAGCTTTTTCTCACTCTGCCTGAAAATGCTGTTTTCCCGCAGTTTTTTGTAGGGGGGGAGGGTGTTTGAGTGGGGAGGGGGCCACGGCACCCCCGATTGGGCGGGGACACTGCACCCGTGAGTGGGCAGGGCCAATGGGGACCTGGTCATGTTTCTGCCATATCACACACAAAAATGTAAATATCTCCCAAACTACAAAATAAACAATGAAAGTAAATTGCATAAATTCTCAGGAGAGCACTTCCTATCAATTCACCTAAAGTCATTTTTGGACCACAGTTCCCCTTTAAGATTAGGAAAAGGAATAAGCATTATCTGTTTCCCTGTGCTCTTTCTTTGCAGATAACATCCAATCCTGCAGTTAGCACTGAAATCAATTACAAAGTCACACACACACACACCTTCAAACACCTACAGCTAAAAGAAAACCGTACTTTATTCAAGCAGTTATCAAAGCTCCCAGTGCTGCTTACCTTCCTACTTTAAAGCAGTTTTACTTTCACTGTAACACAAAATCACTGGGTGAATGCTATTGGCTGTAGAGGGGCAAAGATCATTTCCACTGCACATGCTCCACACAATCTGTGCCTCAGTTTTGGGAGGGGGTGGATACATAGAGAGGAGACATGCATACTAACTAGGAGTGAGGTGAACATGACATGAGATCTAGTGACAGGGAGCACTGAGATCAAAAAGGGATCAAGTTCCTGACAGCACTAAAAATATAGAAAAGGATAAAGGCAAGTAATTTTTTCAGTTTAGTGTCCCTATAATAGTATGTAAAATGTGTTTAAAATTGGTAATATAAGTGGTTATTCAATTTTACACTTTGTTTATGGAACATCTGTAGTGTTCTTGTGTGTTTTACTAATTTAGAATCCACTGTCATTAACAGTTAAATCTTGCTGTTTATTTAAGATGTTTGACAAAAGGGATGAATGCTGTAATCGAACTACAGACACAGAGACCTGTTGCCCTGGAATTGTATAAAGACTTCAAAGAGCTTGGGAGGTTCATGTTACGTTATAGTGGATCATCTATAGCTGCTGGAGTTGTTACAGAGGTACTGTTTATCTGGACTTTTGTACAGTGAATAGAAGAGGGTGTCTTTAAATGTACCGTATATACTCGAGTATAAGCCGATGTTTTTAGGTTTAAAAATCAACCTAAAAACCTTGCCTCGGCTTATACTCGAGTCACAAGACACTTACCTTCAATCCAGAAGCAGCCACGAGTCAGGCCGGCAGTTCCCAGTAGTTCTTCATGGTTGCGCGATGATGTCATTGCGCACGCTGGCGGGATGACGTCATCGCGAAGCAGTACTGGGAACTGCCGGCCTGACTCGCGGCTGCTTCTGGATTGCAGCAGAGAGAGGAAGACTGAAGACCAGGTACGGTAAGTGAGCTGGGGGGAGGGCTGGGGTGACAGTATGCCATGCAGACACCCACATTACCTACAACTCCCAGCATGCAACCAAGCATGCTGGGAGTTGTAGTTTCCAAACATCTACAGTGGAAAGGTATTAGGGTGGGGGACAGTATGCCATACAGTAACCCCCAATACCTTTCTACTATAGGTGGTTGGAAACTACAACTCCCAGCAACCAAGCATGCTGGGAGTTGTAGTTTCCAAACATCTACAGTGGAAAGGTATTAGGGCTACTGTATACCCTCGGCTTATACTCGAGTCAATCATGTTTTTCTAATTTTGGAGGCAAAAATGGGTACCTCGGCTTATACTCGAGTCGGCTTATACTCGAGTATATACGGTATATGTATCTTTTAATACCCATTTGCAGAACAGGGTATGCAAAAGGAACCTGCTTTTAATCTAATAAAATAAAACATCCAAAAACTTGTATAGTTGTATTTTGCATGTACATCCTTTTCTGCCAGTTCATTCCACATTGATATTGGTGCAGTCCAGATACATGTGTATAGCAAAATTATTTCCTAGGAAAATACAGAAAATAGACCTGAAGCACATTAAGAGTTGCAGGCCAAGAAGTGTAGTTTATTGTAATTTATTCCTCTAGTAGGAAGGGGACATGTTAAGTATCACTCACAATAAATGAACGTTTGCATCTGCCAATATTAGTTATATTGCTCGTCCCTTTAATGTACATTAAAGGCATGTGCATATAATATATATGCCATCAGTAGTTTGATTTTCTTATAATTGATTGATTGGTTTATTTAGGTTTGGCTGTCACTGTTTATAGTAAAACAATACTTGGAGTCCCACACACCATATTATTCACATGGTGCTGTGCATATATATATATATCTAGAGTGACCACCGCACACCAGTCTTATTTATTTAAATGCTTTTATTCACCAACATTTCGGTGCACCATTGTCAAGAAGGTTTATAGTTTAACCAGTACTCTGTTATTGCGCCTTTGTGATGTCCTACCCACGTTCAGTAAACCAATACAAAAACATTTTAGTAATAGCACTTCAACACATGGAGCGAATAACTTTGAACTTCCAGTACTAATAATGTCAGGCAAACTTTACTGACCCTTTTTTAGTCTCAGCATTATTGCTATGTATTATTTTCAGATATGTTTGTGCTTATAGAGCAAAGAGGTATCCACACAGATAACATCTATGGCCATTGATTTCATATTTATTTATTTTATGCTGGTTGTTTAATTTCAATATTATGTTCTTTTTTTCAGATAAAAGAGTGACACTACAAACACATGGGAAGACTTTTGACTGATTGATGCTACACTAATAGCATACAATCTTCCCCAAGTTGATAAGGCCTGGCTAAAAAACAAGTGCAATTATAAAAAAAAACTCGGTCAACTCCTGCTTCAAACAGCTTAGCAGCATCTGCTTCCTTACAGAACAAATGATGATTCTTCCTGCTGTGCTCAGCCCCACCTATGCTCATCACTTAATAGTATCATACTTTAAAATGTTCCGTCCTAATGCATATTTATATGCAGCACCTTCATGCAAATTGCACCTGGTCAAATAGTGTGCAGGTGCTGAGAATGAAACTACCATTTATTCTGCTGCTGATAGGCATGTTTACAATTTTCTTTACTAAAATGTCTTCATATTTTTCATTTAAATTAACTTATCCTTATTGGCACAAATAAAAATTAATTTTTGAAAGGAAATAAAACTGATGGATCTGCTTTCTCAGACAGTTTTATAAAAGTTAAAAAGCATCTGGTAAAAATTATTATTTGTAGTGTTAATTTGAAGTTGTAGTGGAGGTTGTGCCAAGATTTTATGAAACAATGCAAACCTGAAAGTAATATAATAAAACCCTGGTTTGAGCATAACTTTCTCTAGTGTTTTCTTTCAACTGTATCTAATGTTACCTTAGCCAGCTGACAGTCTTTCCCTACTAACCGAGCCTGCGTTTTGTAAGGAAATGTTAACATGATTTCTTGGTTTGAGCGCTGTGCTAAATGTTAATTTTAACATTATGTAGAATATTTACTGCTATATAGACTAAACATCCCTCTACCTTTTACGCAACACTGTTGATTGCATTACTCCTGGGCCATATTTTCTTAGATTAGACCAATATGTACTTGTAGTCAAACCATTGTAATTGAAGATATGTCCTATTTAAAGGAGAACTATGGCCTTAAAGTAATTTTGATTAGAAAAAATGCAGTTTTTGCAGTAGCAAATTGGATAGCACCTTGATTTTTTCTATATAAACCACACTGAGCATGCCTGGTCCACTGAGAGACCCATCTCATAGACACAATTGAAGTGCTATACCACAAACATGAAGAAAAAAATAAATAATTTTTAGCATTTTCATATTTGTATCACTTGTGTATTATATGGATATAATTCTTAAGGCTATGGAATTAAAATGGGAGCAACAGTGGAATATATATTTATTTAAAAAAAACTTAACTACTTTTTACACTATTAAAAGCCAATAAAAATCATTGTTACAAAAAATCACTCTGCTACCTAGCTTAAGTTAATATATTCCGCTGCTGCCCCCATTCTCTTTTCCAGTCTTCTTAAAACTATAATGAAAAAAATCTTTTAATTACTACTTGTTACTTTTAAGTAGCCCTTACTCTGAAGCGTGTGTGCTGCTGCATGCACAGTATTTCCCCTCCCTCTCTTAACCAATACCTCCTTCCATCTGATCATACTCTCTATGAGGGCAAGCATGCTGAGTAATCCCTAATGCAGCATTGGAAGAGAGAATTTCCCTTCATGAAATTAACACATACCAACTGTGATCATTCCTGTTGCAGCAAAACTGCACATATCAGAAGGGTCTATGATAATAATGCTCTTGATTGTCAGCTAAAATGTAAGAATTTAGATTGGATAAGGGGTACGATCCATAAATAAATGGTACAGTGATAGTTGGGAAGAATTATAGTAATGAGCAATTTAAAAAAAAATATATATATTTTCAAAATAGATGTCCTCTGAATTAATTCTGTCACAGGCAAACCAGGCGACACAAGCTCTTTTACAATTGAAGGAGTTTTATTATAACGCACCAGTACCAAGCACAACCTTATCCTACCAAGCAAGCACTGTCCTTGGGATGCAGTTCCTGTAATCTCTGGGGCCCTCTGCCTTGGCTCCAAACTGCTGGTCTGCTTCTGCTTTCCTGGCTCCTGTGTCCTTTGCTCTCAAGCTAAGGGACAGGGTAGTGTGTCTAAGCTCTGAGATGCTAGGAACTGCTTAAGTATGTGTCCTAGCTCTGTTCTCCCTTTGCTCAGCTTTCACTTTCTGCTTCCTTCTGCAGACTCTTCCTGTATTCCTTGCTCCCAAGCTAAGGGTCAGGATAGAGTTAATCAGCTCTTATCTACAGGATACTGCCTCCGCATACATCCTAGCTCTTCCTTTGTCTATGTGCTTCTCCCCATGTGGACTATGTGCAAATGACCAACCTTCAACCAGCAGCCAATCATCAGACTTACTGAACAGCCGAACAATCGGCAATTACTTAACCCAATCCCAATGTTATATTATTTATTAAAGGCTGGGAACCACAATCTCCCTTACATAGCGTTAACTAATTCATGTTATTATAGACCCCTGGTGCTCCGTTACAACCCCTCCCAAAAAAGTGAGCCTGCCATTTGGCCTACACAAGCTACTGGCAGCCTCACAAATAGTTTATTTAGTCCCTATGTCACTGGACCTTCAACAAACTCATATCCCAAAATCTTAACATAATTTTCCAAAAAGAAACTCTTAATAGACAATTTATACCCCCCACCCAAGACAGTCTGTCCCCAAATCCATTGTCCATGTGGACTCTTACCCAAGGATTGAAATAATGAGTGTCCAATAGATTTGTGTGTCTCAAAACAAGGGGTTTACAATACTAGCAACCGTTCCTGAGTTCTTATAGTCATAACCCTGCTGTGCATTTAGTACAAGATCCTGGATGTGTGGTTCTGCTGTATGGGACTTATTCAGTTCATAATCTAGGGACGAGTTCACAGAAACATTCCCATGATTGGGGTCTAGTTGAACAAATTCCATGCGGAGCCTAACAAGGCAGTAATACTGCAGAGGATCAATACTTTCACAATCTAAACATTGGGGTTCGGGTAAGTAGGTCTGGGTAGTTTAGAGGGGTTGGTGCTGGGGAAGGGGTCATAGTAAAGTCATAAAGAGTACTTAAGGCATAGTAATCCATTGTAAAGGATTTTGTAGACTGATCAGGCTCCAGGAGATCTCCTACAGGCATTTGGCAATTTTCCTCCTCTGCAATGATGGCTGCTTTCTCCAAACAATGGGGGGCAGGTGGGCAGGTCTGTGCAGTAACAAGGGCCGACTCTGCTGTTGGATAATTAGCAGTGCCAGAAAATAGGTCAGGGGACAAAGTGGTTACCTCAATTGCAGGTTTGCCGGGATTGCAATCCTGTTTTGGAAAGCTGCTTTGCTGGGTGTTGGTGTCCTCCTCTTTTGTGATAGTTGGGTCTTTCTCCAGGGTGTGTACTTGTGTCTCCTGCAGTCCTTCTGAAAACTCCACTTGGCATTAAGAGTCCTTTATTGGTGTAGAGGAAATGTCCCATTGCTGAGGGCTGGGCCACTCCACATAGCATCCTCTTTGGGCAGCAACTTGAGCAATGAGCAGCTTGAGTTCCCTTTCCTGGTACAGGCATTTGTGGGCCCAATGCATTGCCTCGTTCAGTTTCTCTAACGTGGCATCATCATCCATGATTGAGAACTCCTCATTAATCAATACTTTGAGACGGCTTGGTATAACGGTCCATCTTACCATTGGTCTTTTCTTCTTTGAAAATAAACTAGAGGTATTAGAGCCTCTGGTAGATAAAAAGCTTGGTGGGGCCTCCAATGCTAGAATGTCTACAAAATAATCTCTGCTAAGCCCCCTGCAGGCTATATCCAGTTCCAATGCTTTTTGCACAAGGCACTGTATACTCCAGTGATGGTAGTGTTCCCATGCAGGGCATCTGGCTTTAGTAGACATGGTATGCATGGACTTGGTATGCTTGGTACTTAAACTGGGACTACTGATTTGCTCCTTGCCTTATCCCCGCCGCTTGCCACCAATGTCACCGGATGCCCTATGTGAGGTTGTGGGAAATAAGGCAAACCAGGCCACACAAGCTCTTTTACATTTGAGGGAGCTTTATTATAACGCACCAGTACCAAGCACAACCTTATCCTACCAAGCAAGCACTGTCCTTGGGATGCAGTTCCTGGAATATCTGGGCTCCACTGCCTTGGCTCCAACCTGCTGTGCTTCTGCTGGTCTGCTGCTGCTTTTCTGGGTCCCTTGCTCTCAAGCTAAGGGACAGGGTAGTGTGTCCCAGCTCTGAGATGCTAGGCACTGCCTAAGCATGTGTCCTAGCTCTGTTCTCCCTTGCTCAGCTTTCCCTTCTGATATGCCCTAGTCTGCTTCCTCCTGCAGACTAGCCTCCTGTATCCCTTGCTCCCAAGGGATACAGGAGGCTGTTTAGAATTAAATAAAGGGCATGTTCACCCCTTCACATAAAATGTTATACTTCCCTACCCCACCTTAAAATCTTAAGATTGCAGTATTTCTGAAAATATTTTATTTGGGGGCTCCCCATCCTCTTCCCCCAATCTTGCCAACTTGTGCTAGCTGGAAATACCACCCTTTATACTACTATTAGTTTGCAAAGATTGCATCAAAGAAGCATGATACTGAAGTAGTTTTAAAGGTAGGAAGGTGCTCTTTTTAATAAATGGCACTTGTATGGAGACCACAGTTACCCTTTAAAATGCTCTAATGTGCCTAACCCTTACACAAGTAGATGTACCGAAATCAAGAAAAGCCATAAACCTGCATAATTACAGATTATTTCTCTGCTGATTTCAGAGGTGAGCATTTTTTATATGGGATAAAACTCTAGTTGGGTGGTTTTTTTGTTTTTTTATGTGCAGTGGAAGTTTGGAATTCCCCCTACATATTGTTTTTTAAAGTCTACATTTTTGTTCTGCTGTAAAATAGTCCGCTCAAGGATAACTGTCCTAAAAGCATGGATATTAATTAAGAGAAATCTTTTCTAGTTTTCCCCAAGCCTATAAGTGTATTCTTCAGGTTTTAGTGTTTATGAAGAGGGGAGGAGTCTAGTGATTTTCTATCAGTTTTACAGCTCTACAGTCCAAATTCCAGTATTATCAGACTTAGGTGAAATCTTAAACAGAAGGCAGCATTTCCCAACTACAATGGAAAAACAACAAAATCTCCTTGTTCTTCAGAATTATATAGATGGCAAATTTGTACCTTGTGAATCTTACATTGATTCCTTCAATCCGTCAACAAGTGAAGTGCACTGCAGAGTGCCTGACAGCGGCAAGAAAGAGGTGAGAGGTGCACTGATTTGGAAAAAATCCCCAACATTCCATGCCTTGCAGTTAAATTGTAGTTCAGATTGGTTGGTTTCATTTTTTTTTCTATAAACCTTCACTAGCACTGCACCCTAATATATGTACTGTGTTTAGATAGTTTAACCGTGCAATAGATCTTCTTTTTAAAAAGACAATATATCAGCAATATCTTTAGGACTCGAAAATAAAATAGTATCTTAAAAGGACAGTTCAGTGGAAATGATCAATATTTGCTAAATTGTTAGTTTAATGCCTTCTTAGTTATTTTACATATTCTCTTCCATTTTGAAAATCATTTTGAAAAATCGGTCCCTGCTGTTGACATTAGTAAGCTGACATTTCAGGTTCTAATGGTTCTTCTTCTTCCCAGAATGCACCACATCCTTGGAATGTTCTTATCAGTAATTTCTACAGATTGGCTTTGAATGGGTCAAAGATGCTCAGATCTCTACTGAGCAACTGAATCAACCCAGGCGCTGGGTCAAGGGCAAGACCATAATGGTCTCTATTAGGGGTCCTGCAAACAGGAAGTCAGTATTTCGGTTGCATTTATTTATACACAGACAAAATGATGAATTGGCAGATTAAGGTCATTGGGATGAAAAAATACTGCTCTTTTTTCTTAAAAGTAAATGTATTTCCGTCTGTTTGATTTTGGCCCCATGGATGATTGAGACCCATGACATATACAAATAAATATATATATAATCTCTTGCAAAAAAAAGTCAGTCTGCCATCTCCTACCAACCTTTTTTTCAGCAGGACCCATACAGTTTTCAGCAACTTACAATCCTACCAATGCTAGCTAGACACAGGGTCCTTAACTTAGCACTGCTCTCTGAGTGACTAGTTATTTGTTTTCCCTTTATTCTCATTCACAAAGAAAGCAGGAGTTTGAATCTCCCAAATCAATGGAAGGAATCTCCCTGTACACTACATTGGGGAACACCAATGTGCAAAGGAGCAACTGACGAGCTTTGATTTTATTAGGACTATTGGCAGGTTAGTCCAATTCTGTTTGGCCCTGTGTCAATCTCTTTATATCCCAGAATTATGGATTGAGAGATGCAATGTTAGTTGTTTATGTCCCAATTGTCATTGCATATGTCCAGATCTAGCATTATAATGTGCAATACTGCCTTGTATCCAATTTGCAGACATAACACATTTTATGTCTAAGGTAGGATAGGAAGAAACTGGATTCCCCCCCCCCCAAACAGCACCCCCCTTTTTAATCTGGAAATTAACGATTTCAAACTCCAAGGATTCCAGATGTCCTCCTTACTGAGCATGCCATTATAATTCGTTACAAATAATTATCAATGTTTTATCTAAATATTTACTGAGAGACAATAACATTAGAACTTATCTTACACCTGTGAGACAATGTTAGGCATTGTAGTTTGTGTGTGTATATTTAAAAAAAGTTGTGTCTTTACAGCACAAGCTAGTACCAAGACCAGCAAGTAGTGACTGTGATAATATCTGGGTCTTAAACACATACAAAGATAACACGGAAATAGAATGTAATACATGTATTGCAATGAGATTTTTGCCACAGTGCAAAGTAATCACAGCTCATGGTAAATTTCAGTGGCAAGCACAGGATTTTCAAGGGGGGATTCCTAAATGGGTTCCTACTGAACAAGCATTGGTGAACACTGTCGGTAGCCCATTTGCCTGGATCAGATGAACGGGGAATTTGACATGCCAGTAAATCATTGCCAATTGTGTGGTCCATAGGAGACATTTGCTGTGGCCGATCCGTCTATAGCGGCGAATAGTCGAGACAGAAAAATAGCCCGTGTGTATCCCGCCTACTGTTCTGTCTGAAACATCCACATTTGCACTACATTATCATTAGCATCTTTCAAAGTTAGAGCTGTGACACCGATGGTGGATCTGACAGAAATTGCTTATCGGGCAAGATGGAAAATTTCCATTCCCGCCCCTTTGTGTGTGTGTGTGTGCATGCGGTCATGCGTGTATCACTACCAAAACCCCAGGATTTCCTAATGTCCCTATTCCTGCTCACTAACTCCATCACGGTGCAGTAGGTACAGTAAGTTCTGTATATAAACCCAGTCTCAGCAATCACCTCAGGCAGCTGCGGGGTTAATTTTGATATAGATCTCTATGCTGCTGTCAATCGCAGGGCAGACTGGATATATTTTTGAAACATACAAATGCTGCTTCTCACTCACAGCCACACTGACAATGTAACAATCTATATATCAATCTATGTAACAATCTCTATAACAATCTATATAACAGTCTATGTAACAATCTATGTGACAATCTATGTAACAGTCTATGTAACAATCTATATAACAATCTATGTACCAATCTATATAACAATCTATATATTCCAGGCACCAGTAACCCCCCCCTAAACACGCCCCTGAATTTCCCTGCTATCATGCTATTGCCATATTAAGTGATTGCTTAAAATCCCTCTCTATAAAGTAAAATAGAAGTAAATACCAGTATCAGTGTTTTCTGGCAATTTTCGTTCTTGGAGCAAAGGCATAAGTGTTCCTCTGTAGAGATGGGATCTGGGTCTGACTCGGATCCCATCTCTAGATGGTTCGTCCGAATTTCGGGACTTCAAGCCTATTTTCGAAGGGGATTATCAAAAATACCCTTGAACGTTTGATAATCCTCAAAAATACAATTAGAAACTCGAAACTGGTCTCCAATTGTATTTTCGAGGATTATCGAACGTTTAAAGCTATTTTTGAAACTAATTGAGAATAACCTCGAACTTTTGATAATAATTGGATCTTTGGGATTTTCCCGAGATTCAGGAATCTGAAAACGGAACGAAACTGGTGAGATTCGGCCATCTCTATTCCTCTGGTCAACTAACTTTAGTTTTTTATTTGGTACTTCTAGTTCCCTTTATATACAAATGCTGCTTTTGTTCTCCTTTAGAAAAAAAAATATTTAGCACAAATTAGCATTTAGGGCTAGGCCACACTGAAACGCAAATGCAATCGCAATCGCATGCGATTTCATGTGGGATTTTGTTGCGTTTGCGCTTGTGATTTCTTCAATAAGTATAGGAAATCGCATGCGATTGCGATTAAAAATGCAGAACGCAAAACGCAATCACAATCGCACCGAAATACGAGCATTTTTTTTTGCGTTGCCGCGTTTTCAATTATTTTTTAAAAACTCAAGCGCAATCACAAGCACAATCGCAAGCGCAAACGCAAAAAAAAACGCAGCAGTGTGGCCTAGCCCTAAGAAACATCTGCAATTCACATTTACAGAATGACTAGGCACTGTTTTTTTTTTAGCTGTATCCTATGTACATTGCTGGAATCAGCATTAGCATTGCAGGGCAATGACCTGACAGCACTGTGTACATTTTGTTCAGTAGTTATTGACTAAAGTTAGTCTTAATTAATATATAACTTCTTTAACTTTCTTCTCTTTGTTTATAAGAATATTTAAAGGTTTTTGTTTAAAGGGGAACTAAAGTCACCAGACAACATTGTCCCAATATACAGAGCACATTCACAAGATACAAGATTAATTTTACCTCTTCCTTTGCTGTGGCTGTTGGTTGATTAATTAATTAAATGTGGGTACTAGAGGTCAACTCCCATAATTCACCTCTTTGATTTGGTGTACGTCAAAGTGTACAAAGCACACTTAACATGCTCTCAAGTGCACAGCAGATCATATTACAGCACAGAGACCCGCCTCTGTTTAGTCCTAGCTCATGTTACAGCATTTCCTGTTCCCCAACACATTCCTTTGCATTGTATATATATATATATATATATATATATATATATATATATATATATATATATATATAATATAAAAGGGCAGTGTGTTTTTTAGTACTTTATATTTACCTTGGAACAAATTTTTTTTTTTTTAAAAACATAAAATTAACTGACTATTTGTATGGTTCCTAGTAGGATGGCTGCAATGCATGTGGCAGGAAAATAAACTGGAAGGTAACAAACAGCTTTCAAAGTCTTTTAGGGGCTTTCATATTGGTATAAAGACAAAGAGAGAGTAAAAAGTGGGGTCGGGGGTGTGGCCAATAGGTACCACTGCCACATGGTTTTTGAAAAATAAATGGCTATGAGGTTGTGGGAATACCATTGAATCCTTACTTGTGGGACTCTTAACAAGAAAAACTTATCTGGAAATCTGTATTAAAATTCACTGTAGAAAAAGTGAAAATTTAGAAATCCACGTTGAATTTCAACATAAAAAAAGGGGATGGGGATTTTTTTGGAGTTTAGAGGTGCTTTTATTTTTCTCTTTGTATGTTATGTTGCTCATTACATTAGTTTGCATCAGGCCCTACCCCAAAGAGCTTACAATCTAAGTACCATCTTAAGCACACAGTATTTATAATTGTAGGGGTAACAGTTTTAAATAAACCAGAAAGGGAAAGTTTAAGTAACTTTAAAGGGCATCTATAGTGAAAAAAACACATTGTCCCATTGCAAAGTTAAATTCATGTACTCTGTGTAGCCTTAATCCTATCTCTGTCAGTGACTTTGTTTAACCATGGTGTCAGATCTCTCTGCAGCACTTCCCCCTCCATTCTGTTACCTCCTCCATGTCTCAACTCCAGCTAACCGACAAGCTTATCATGTGCAGTAGGAGTTAAAAGTTCAACATCCTGAAAAACACACCCACGCACAGTGGCCAATAGAAAGCAAGCTGTCCTAGAGACATGGAAGAAGAAGGAGATCAATACAGTTTACGATCTCTCACTTTGTGACCCATCGTTGAAAGAATAAATATCCTATTCTAGTCACCCCGGACCCCTGATGCCTGTCTTCAGACCCACTAAGAGACGTTTTACAGCGCCGGGAGATAGAGTTGAACCACACATTTTTGTAGTAAAAATCTAACTCACTTTATTTAGTTATTGCAGGAAAAGGGGGCGTGGCCAGAAAAAGGGCAGGGCAGACACAGTGTCTGGAGATGACATACTAAAACCTTGGAATATGAAGATAGAGTCAGGCTGACACACAATGTGGGAGGCAAAAGACCTTGAGCTCAGAATATTTGGAAACAAAACATCTGCAATAACATGACAATAATATAAAACAAAATGGAGTCAGAGAACAAAATGGCTGCTATTAGGCTAAGTGATTATAGAGAATATATAAAAACCTAACAATCACCAATCAGTGAAAGCTATTAAGAAGGGGGGTCAAGTGCAGCCTTATATCTACCATCGAAGCTAACTCTCTCCCCTGCTATGCTCTTATCTCTATGTTTATTACAAGCAGGGGGGGATCACGTCACAGAGATTTTATTGACAGTACAAGTTGGAGTAGAGGAATGCAATCATGTATTATTCTAACTTGTGTATCTAAGGACAGAGAGGGGATCTGAACAAAGTGAAGACACTCTGGGGGTTGTGGGGAATTATAGAACACATGAAAGAAAGGAAAAAAAAATTATTTTCCCACTATAGATGCCCTTTAAGTAAATTCTGAATTTGCCTTGAAAGGCTGCATTTTAGAAGGGAATGTGTATGACTGTATGTTTGAAAACTCAATAATAAACACGAATGATAATGAAAGTGGGTGTTAAATTCTCTAAATTAAAGGTGATGTGGGTGTACAAGTGCACCAGTTGATGTGTGTGTCTGTGTAGGAAGAGGGTATGTTTTGTATTTATGACCGTAGAACTTTTTTGATGATTTATGTAAGGCTGCCATGGAAATGGAAGGCTGGAGTGGTGGTAAAGGTGCACCAGTAGTTGTGTGTACCTGTGTCACTGTAGGGTGTGGGTATGTTTTTGTATTTATAACCATATATGATTCCAAGAAAAGTATATGATTTGAAATTAGTTTTTCTTTTTTACAGATTGATGCTGCAGTACTTGCTGCCAAATCTGCATTCCCTGGATGGTCTTCCAAATTCACAGAAAGGGTATAGTATATAGGTGCAAGCTGGCAGATTTAATTGAGAGCCAATTGGAGGAGTTTGCCTTAGCAGAATCTCAAGACCAAGGTTGTTTACAAAATGCACAATTATAAATGTAGTGGTTTATGTATATCTCTTACTATCATTGTATCTGAAAACAAACGATGGGTGATGGATGGGTTTGGAAAACCCCGTCCCACAGTTTTCCCAGACTGAGCGTGTGATCTATGGATGGCTGTGGTTTTCCAACTCGTCCGATTCGATTTTTGCCATGACCAACAGTACTTGCTGGCTGAATGGCCGCTAGGTTCAAACTATCCCAATGTGTGTACCCAGTCTAAAGATGGCCACATTTCTTTAATCTGTCACATTCCTAAAAAAGTGGCCCAATTGTATTTTGAAAAGAAAAGAAACAAGTTCTATAAAAGTTTTTTTTCAGAAGACTAAAGAAAATCCCCTAGAATTCTAGATATTTAGTGTAAAGTACAAGTATGCAAATCCTACTTCATGTGTGAAAGTTCTTTTCCATCATCATTGTCTACATAAGGGATTTTTTTATTTAAAAAATTCCAGTTATCTTCTTTTTTGTGGTTTCTTGTTACTGTTTTTATAAATCTTTGATCCAGTTCATATAATCTCACAGATACTGGGGAAACTAAATATTTTGTTCATACAGTATACAGTGTATGGATCTTTGGAATAGGAAGATGTTACTTTGGTTGAAACGGGCTTTCATCTATATAGACCAGAGAGCTGTTGGCAGAGGCATAAAGTTTCTTCTTTAGGAAATACCTAAATTTTTATTGCAAATGTTGTTATGGTAATTTATGCAAAACAAGCGTCTTTAGTACCGTTACATAACTTTCCCAGTTTGGGATAACAAGATAAGTCATTTCATATCTTAACTCGCAATGCATGTTTATCCCTCAAATGAAAACCTATATATAGGTAAATTTCCCCCAAAAGCCAAATATTTGGAAATCTGACAGATGTAGGAGTAACCCCTTTCCCTCTGCCTCCACTCCAAGCTCTTTTACAAGCTCGCACATGCTGGTGGGAGGAAAAGAGGGAGGCAGATTTGAAACTGTAGATTTGTCAATCTCTTTCCCATGTTATACTATAGTTATTGTGTCTGTTTATTTCTACTGGGTAGAAATAAAGTGGGTTAATCTTACTCGATTCATGAAATTGTGAGAAGGTAATGTGACCATGGAAAGGCAAGGATAAGTGGAGTATCTCAGTTGTAGTGAAAATGAATGGCTTCTAAAGGATAATGACAATGTGGCTTCTTATCCAGTGTTAAAACATTTTAGATTAGAATCATTTATTGTCATTGAACATATTAAAAATGACATCAGTGCAATTGAATGAAAAAATTAATAAATAAGTCTAAATAAGGTTATAATACAGTTCATATTACAGGGACAGCATTTAAAATATTAATAGCCGATGGATAAAAGCTTAACCTGAAACGTTCGGTTTTACATAGAATATTTCGGAAGCGTCTCCCAGAGGGAAGCATAACAAACAGATCTGAATTCGGATGAGAGTGATCCAGACAAATGTTCTTTATCCTTTTTAAACATTGATTCCTATATAATTCATGAATAGCTGGTAACTCTGGGCCGTATTTCTAAAGCCACGGTATCGCTTTTTAGCGGTATCGTAAAGTACGATCGTTTATAAACGATAGAGATAATGAACGTTTAACAATCATAAATTATGATACCGACTAAAGACACAAACTTGAGGGACTCCTACATTCCTGCATTTAAAATGTTTATGTCTGACAGTTTATTATTAAATTTTACAAATGAGGCCTTTCTACCCAAAAATGTAAATGCATTTTCATAGTCTTGTGGGTACCCCTAATTATAATAATTTCCTGATCAAGGTATCGAGTAAAACTGTATTAAAGGCTGAACTGAAATCTAAAAAACAAATTCTAGCGTAGGAAATACTTTTATCAAGGTGAGATAAAACGGTAAACATCAGTGGAATTGAGTGCATCAGATGTTGACCTATTCAACCTTGGTACTGATCTAGATTAAAGGGAATACAGTTTTTTAAGAATTATACATTTAAAACACTTAGTGTCATATTTATAAAAAAACGGAAATAACGCAAAAAAATTACCACTGCACATCGTGGCCGTGGTAATAGCGCGATCGATGTATTTATAATCGTGATCACATTGCCGCAATGTGTCGTGGCCGCAGACTTAAAAACCCTTCCCGGCGATCCTTGTTGGGAAGGGATGCCGGGAAGGAGGTTGCTGTAGATGGTTGCATTCGCCGCTGAGCGGCGGGGGTGTACGCCCACCCCGCCCTCACCACCCGCGACGGGTGCGACCACCCACCGCTGCCCCTTCCCAGCAGCCCCTCCGCCCCCCTTCCCAGAAAACCCTAATCCGTTTCTGATTGGTCAATTTTTTAATGTTTGGTTTACATGCTTTACATTAACCAATCAGATCAGGGTTTTCTGCAAACCTATAAAGAGGTGCACCACCGCGGAACTCAGATGCCATCGCAGTAGATGGCTGAAGATAGAAGAAGAAAGCGGCTGGCAACATCGGCTCCACTGAGACGGCGGTGCTAGCGGGCTAATGGCGGCCGCAATGAGCCTGCTGGCATCGGCGACATGAGTGGGGTTGGTGTCGCCAGCCCGAAGACGTTTCATCGGATCAAAAAGCCGGCAAAATCGGCCTTGTTGAGGTCGCCGGCGCCCGCGGGGGTACTCCTGGCGTCCGCAGGGGTAACTCTCGGGGGTCGGCAGCCTCAGCGGAGCTGGTGTCGCCGGGACTGAAAGAAAGAAGAGCGCCCCAGGGCTCCTTAAGAGCCGCTGACTGGGGGTCCGGTTCGAGCTGCGGGACCCCGCCAAAGGCACTTGTCTGGCCAAGGGCCCTTACAAGGGCCGGGGAGGGGGGTTCCGGTTCGAGCTGCGGGACCCTTAAGCCCCAAAAGGCCCTTCTCAGGGCCCACGCTGGAGGGTGCCTCCACCCCTCCCAGTGGGCCCTTCCCCTCCCCACCAGCGGCGGGGCAGGGGGCTTGGAGGGGTTTGCTGTGAGGGGTGCGCGCGGGTGGTCGCGACCACCCACTGCGGCCCCTTCCCAGCAGCCTCCTAGTCTCCTGTTCCGAGATTGCCCGGGGGAGAGGGAAGGGTTGGGAGGGTGCTGGGAAAGGGGGCGGCAGCGGGTGGTCGCACCCGCCGCGGGGGCGAGGATGGGTGGGCGTACACCCCCTCACCGCGAATGCGACCATCCACGGCGAGGTGGCGTGCCTCCAGGGCGGGTGGCGACCACCCCGCGCGGTTGCCTGCATACTCCGCCGCACGAGACCGATACTAGCAATGTGAACAATTACCGCCGCTTTATAAATAGAAGCGGCGGTAACGGGGGGTATTGGCGCAAGAGGTTAACGCTCGTTAACTCTTTCGCGGCGTTTCCCCGACATTAAAATCGCGTTAACAGCGATTTATGCGGAAAGGTCGGGGAAAACGGCCACGAAAACTTACGGGCTTTATAAATATGCCCCTTAGATACCAATGAGGTAATGATTATGGGTCTTAAATCATTTACTTCCGAGGTCCTCTTAACTCTTTGGCATTGGGGTTATGCACGAGGTTTTAAATATGACTGGTACCACACACGATAACAGAGATCTGTTAAAAATAACACAACAGATAAAAGCCAGTTCGGAAGCACATAACGCAGACCCTTCCTGTTATTCTATCCGGTCCTGCGGCTTTCCTACTCCACATTCATAGAACAGGCCAATACCTCTTCCTCATTTACAATGATGTCAGGTGAATCAGCACATAAGGGCTTCCTCACAGGCCCTGCAACATTCATTTCAAACCTAGAATAATGGGCATTTAGATGTTCACAAGACAGAGGGCTGGTAGGACCAGTTTTAAAATTACTATTATTCTGATTAATCAGCATTTTAGCTCTTTCCACCAGTTCTTTGATTCTGTATTTTGAAACTTTTCCTAACCTCCTGTTAAAGTCACATTTTGCTTCTTAATACATTTTTGTAGCTCCCTTTACGCTAATCAATATGCAATAGCAGCTTCAGATTTAAGGGCCACATTCCTAGCTTTTAATAGCAACTTTACTTCTCTGTTTAACCACTTTTTTTGATTAGCGTAAACTTTGATTTCTTTATCAACTGTGACTTCACTTATACATTTTACTATGTAATCAATAACTGTTGTTCTGAGATAATTTAATTTCCCTACCATTAAACTCAATAGCTGCTCTAATAAAATGCTGCCAATCAGTGGATTGAAACCTTAGTTTTAAATTATCAATAGCGTTTGGTAACCACACTTTCACCCTTTTTACCTGAGGTTCTACTCTTGCTTTTGGACAATACCTCGGAATTAACAACAAGGTCAGGTGGTCAGACCATCCTAATGAGGTTTGGCAATAGCATGATATGCACTTTTAATTCGAGTGTACACATGATCAAGTGTATTCTGTGATCTTGTAGGTATGGTAATGTGCTGATAAAAACAAGGCAGCACATCTTTCAGCCTGGATTTTAGTATTAATTAGCTTGTTAGTAGTTAGAATAGTCCTCACCAGAATGGAAGACATATTATAAAGACTTTTTAAAGTCACTGGGGGTTTTGATTGCTAAGAGTCAAAGAGGGCTATAGCCCTGAACCTACACTATTTTATTGTATTTAAAGGAGAATTAAAGTGTATATGAAAAGTCAATAATCCGGTGTTCTGAGTGCTGCGTTTCTAAAACTGCTGTCTTATAAACAAAACAGCCATTGGGGTGGTTGTGCCAATCGTCATCCATCATGTTGGTGATATAAAATCTAGTACAATATATGTTAATATGATGTTTGGGGGGGATGTTGTTGTTTCGGTAGGAAATCAATGTGACCTCTTAAAACATCTTTTAGGCAAAACAGTTGCGTTTGCGCGTACTGTGGATATACCTCGATCAATACAAAATTTCAGATTCTTCTCTACTACAGTCCTGCATCACACCACAGAATGTACTCAGATGGAAAGTATGGCCTGCATGCATTATACAGTGAGGAGTCCTGTTGGAGTAGGTAATATGTCTTAAATGTTTAAAATTCCTAATGTTTTTTTCTGAAATATTACTTGACCTAGGTGTAAATTTCTTGTAGCTGGTCTAATCAGCCCTTGGAATCTACCACTTTACTTACTGACCTGGAAGATTGCGCCTGCGATTGCGTGTGGAAATACTGTTGTTGCAAAGCCCAGCGAGATGACATCAATAACAGCCTGGATGATGTGCAAACTTTTTAATGCAGCGGGTAAAGCAAACACCCTGTTCACTTCACATTTCTATAATATTAGCAAACAATAAATGTGCATTATGATTGTTAGCACAAATGATTTTGTCGTAATCTTTTAAAATGTGTTTTTTCTCCAGGAGTCCCTCCTGGGGTAGTAAACATAGTGTTTGGTACAGGTCCAAAAGCTGGAGAGGCTCTCGTGTGCCACCCTGATGTTCCTATCATCTCATTTACTGGCAGCACAGTGACTGCACAGCGCATTATAGAGAAGAGTGCTCCATATTGCAAAAAATTGTCATTAGAGCTTGGAGGCAAGAACCCAGCAATTGTATTTGAAGATGCAAATCTAGAAGAATGCATTAACACCACTGTCCGGTCAAGCTTTTCCAATCAGGTAAGTGTCAATATTCCATAAATAGCGGCAACTGGACATAAACCAGATGAAAATGTAGAAAGATATGATATTTTTGGGTTTACGCATTTCTTTGTTAACAACCCTTTATCCTATGTGCATTTGAGGTACTGTGCGGAACTAATTTTCCAGACCCACACCCCCACTTTGCTAGTGGCTTCCATACCAAACGCACAAGTGTTCAGACCCGCAATCCGACCCGAACACAATTTTTTTAATCATAACTAAAAATGTTTATAGGAACAAACATTTTTATGTATAAATGTATCTTGGTATAAATCTGAATTTTCTTTTTTTAGCCATATTTCATTTATAAATTATCAGATTTACAGATATAACATCATAAAATACTATATCATTATATAATATATAAGTGTGATATTTTATAATGGGAGCTGCAGTGGTATATATCCTTATAAAAATCACTCAGCTATGTCACTAAGTGACTCATTTCTTATATCCCACTGCTCCTCCCATTCCAGTGTTCATGCCTGGACAATGACTTGGCGGTTTTGCAGTGTTTAATTTCACTAAAGGAACCTGCTGGAGCTGGTCCATCAGCCCTCCAGTTCAGCAGTCACTGTAAGTTTAGCTCTCCAGTTCAGCAGCCGCTGTAAGGTCATCACTCCAGTTCAGCAGCCATTGTAAGGACATCCCTCCAGTTCAGAAGCCACTGCTAGGTCAGCCCTCCACTGGTTGGAGAACTGGTGGGCTGACTTAACAGTGGCAAACAAGTGTTAAGTTCAGGTAACCAGCCAGTGTTAGGTTAGCCCTCCAGTTCAGCACCTACTGTTAGGACAGCACTCCAGTTCAACAGCCAGTGTTAGGTTAGCCCCCTACTTCAGCAGCCACTGTTAGGTCAGCCCTTGAGTTCAGCAGCCAGTGTTGACTGAAGTGAACTAGTGGGCTGACTTAACAGTGACTGAGGAAATGAAGGGATGACCAAACAGTGGCTGCTGAACTGGAGGACTGACCATATATATGCCACATGGATGGTGTTTATATATGTATCAAACAGAGATTGGTTATTTAAGTGCCCATAACAGGGACTGGTAAATAGAAGTTGGCCACAGTGATTGGTAAATACAAGTTGCCCATGGTGACTGGTAAATAGAAGTTGCCCACTGTTATTAGTACATAGAAGTTGCCCATGGCTACTAGTAAACAGAAGTTGCCCATGGTGACTGGTACATAGAAGTTGCCTATGGTGACTGGTACATAGAAGTTGCCTATGGTGACTGTTACATAGAAGTAGCCTATGGTGACTGGTACATAGAAGTTGCCCACGGTGACTGGTAAATAGAAGTTGCCCATGGTGGCTGGTAAATAGAAGTTGCCCATGGTGACTGGTAAATAGAAGCTACCCACAGTGATTGGTAAATAGGGATTGTCTACAAAGACTGGTAAACAAAAGTTGCCCACAGTAAATGGTAAACAGAAGTTGCCCACAGTGAATGATAAACAGAAGTTTCCCACAGTGACCAATATATATAAATTGTCGCTGGTGACTTGTAAAGAGACGTTGCCATGTGACTGGTACATAGAAGTTGCTGACGGTGACGTAAATAGAAGTTGTATGTACCCATTCACATTCTCAGGAGCAACACAGAAAATGTTAGCAAGCATTTCTCAGTAACAGCTGTGAAAATGGGATGAGAGTACCCATTCCTAGTTAGCAGAAGAATAAACACCATGCACATCAGTCTTAAATGTCTGTGTATTATTTATTGCTACATACACAGAGTACACAAAAGTGTAACGTTTCGGTACATGAGCTGTACCTTCTTCAGACAATCAATTACAAATGTGATACATTGTGCACCTTATATAGATACAGGAAGTGAATAACTAGCACCATCTAGTGGTAATGGCTGGGTAAGCAATGAACAAACAAATAAAAAAAAGGAACATAAAACAGAATGTGAAAAAACCAAATATATACAATATCATCTTTTAGGCAGAAAGCATGACAGACCAAGATTACAATTTAAACCTTTAGGATGTAATGCATCCAAAGTGAAAATCCAAATTATCTTAATAAATAATACACAGACATTTAAGACTGATGTGCATGGTTTTTATTCTTCTGCTGATGTATGACCTGCAACCAGGGTCTGCCATTGCACTCAGCATTACTTCTTACCTATATCTATATAGGTGTGTGCAGGATTACCTTTGCTGTTTTCTTACATTCCTAGTTAGGGTATAATGTAAAGCATCGTTCTCCTAAAGTGCACATCCTGATTTTAGTGCCTGGAGTAGCAAGCAGTAAATTGTCATTGCGGCCGGCATCAACTGGATGGAATCAATGCATTTGAAAGCTAATCATTAGAAATAATGCTGGTATTACAGTAATTAGGTCCTTTAGTATTTAGAGTTGATTTGACATCAGGTAAATGAAAGGAAAAGCTATGAAAACCTGATAACAATATTCCTTTACTTACCATCTGGGCAGAACCTCACTATTGTATACTTAGCAAGGCTGTAAGTATAATGTTCTACTTTGTGGATGATGCACAATCAAATAGATAATAAGCGCAATCGTATAAATTAGCGATACGTAGGCTGATTTAATATTGTGATTGCGCCTCTCTGTAAATTAACTAAGTTTGTGAAAGTTTAACACCAGCTATGTGTCTGGTACTACATTTTCCCAAAAATGTGCCACAAAATTGATATTAAATTGCATTGTCCTTTACTTTCAGAAACTTACACAGCCAGTGCAAATCCCTTCTTTAAGTCGCACTGCCATATGTTAAAACGGTTAGTGCCACTTTAAGGAAGGAATTCAGCCCAGCACTTCTCTGTAAATGAGGCTAAATAAGTTTACCTCCCACCTACCCACATATCTATCTACACCTCTACCTACTTTGTTTTGATTGAAAGTAACTAGAAATCATTTAATGTAAGTATTTTTGTTAATAAATTAACTGTTAATGGTTATAAAAAGATGTAGGTAACATTGTCATATTTACCAAAGCTTTATTTAAAACTAGTTTTGTTAGTTGTAAATATGTTTGTCCTGAAACAGAGTAAATCAATTTCTTTACCACGCAACCAATTATTCATTTTAGTACATATGTGTTTATTTCTACCACAAGATGGCGCTGTTATCATTGTTTTATTTAAAAAAACAAACAAAACAAGCACAGACCATTAGAAAAAGATTTCCTTAAAGTGCACTGAAATGTGTTTTTCTTTGTAAATGTGTTTAGAACATATTGAACAAAGACTATGGGCCATATTCAGTAACCCGCAAGTCGTAAATTTACGATAGTTTATTCGTACAATACCATGCGGTATGGGCGACTGTACAATTACGACCATAAAGATTGCAATCATTAAAGGCGCAGGTTCACTATTTAGGGCAATAATACTGTTCCTTAGTTTAAAAGAAAAATAACATAAAAGCTAAGTGTGAAAACCACATTTCTATTTCTTATGCAGGGAGAAATATGTCTTTGCACAAGTAGAATTTATGTGCAAAGAACAATTTATGAAGCGTTCCTGAAAAGGTTTGTAGAAGCCACCAAAGAATGGAAAGTTGGAGTCCCCTCAGATCCAGCAGCTTGTATGGGGGCATTGATTAGTGAAAATCACCTAGCAAAGGTAATATGATTTGTTACAGCATTTATCAGTTCTAATGTTTCCTCTTACTCTACAATCACACCACACTTCTTAAATGGCATGCGCCCCCCATATAAAACTTTACACTTATTTTCCCCACCCCCAAAACCTAAAGGCCACTTAGATACTTTCCTGTCTGTCCTGACTCCATTTCCTAGTTGCTGTAGTCAGTAATGTGTCACTGCCAATGGATGGCTCCTTCAGATTGTCCGTTCTATGAGCATGTGCAAGCTCATAAAGGGTACAGCTTTAAAATGATGCGGCAACTTCAGGACAATGTTTTTTATGGGTTGAATATGCCCTAAAATACCTATCTATCTACCTACCTATCTATCTATCTATCTACCTACCTACCTACCTATCTATCTATCTATCTACAAAAGTGTACAAAAGTTTTAGGCAGGTGTGGAAAATTGCTGTAAATGTTTGTTTTTATCAATTAAAAATGAAATTTGAATCAACCTAAGAAACAAATCTAAATCAAATCTATATTGTGTGACCACCCTTTTCCTTCAAAACATCATTAATTTTTCAAGGTACACTTGCACACAGTTTTTGGAAGAACTCAGTGGGTATATTGTTTCCTGCAGACACTCACTGTTGTACCACTCCCCAGCCCTTCAGTGAACACTGCCAAATATTTCAAATTTGACTCACCGGTCCAAAGCACCTGCTGGCGTTTTTCTGCACCCAGTTCATGTTTTTGTGCATAGTTATGGTGCTTGGGTTTGTTTTTTGCATGGCAGAGGTAGAGATGAGTGCCGGTTTCAAAACTAACCTGTTTTTGTTTTGGAACTTACGAGTTTCCAACATCTGTTGATCGGGTGGAATTTTTTAGAAATACCTAAATCAGAACTTTTCACAATTGAAAATTCGAAAATCGGAATTGAAAAGTTAAAAATCACACCAAAAGTCACAAAAGAAAAATGAAATTGAAAAAGCAAAAATCGGATTTTGCAGAACAAAACTTGCCAGTTTCTTTCATCTCTAGTCAGAGGTGTGGCTTTTTGGCTGCATCTCTTTCATGAAGACCTCTTCCCTCCAGACTTCAACAGACAGTACATGGCTGTACCTAGGACCCATAGGTTGTTGCCAGTTCTGGGATGTGGCCCAATTCCAATTATTTTTGTCAAAATCTTACCCAGGTCTGATTTTTAAAACCAGTGCCACTGCCAACAAGCTAAACCATCCATATATAAAGTATGTGGCCAAAATTCAATTTAGGTATGATGTTTGGACAGTGTGAAAAGTTAAATTTAAATTGAGATAACTTTTAGCACTTTTTTATTACTGACAAAGGTTTCATTAGTGTGCAGCAACTCACATCACATTCCCACCACGCTTGGCTTATTATAATCATCCAAATAGTCTCTGCACACTAGCACTTGAGATGAAAGTTAAGAAAGTTCTATTTGTATTGTGTTCTACTTATCACAGGGTGATGATCTCATGGGCTTTTAGCGTAAAAAAGCTACAGAAATAAATAATCATTTTAGCAACCTCCATGTTCACCTGGTTATGTGTTTTTTGTTCATGTGCACATGTGGGACACTTTAGGACCACAAACAATTAGATCTGATCGAAAAAGGCATGTACAGCCTACAATCAAGTTAGAAATGTTTATCACCTCCCCAAACCTAGGTTTTACATTATCCTTAAGTTTCAAAGATGCCCCTGAAGTATCTTACCTAACTCCCTCGCCACTCCTCCTCTGTGGCTGACACACGCACCATTTCAAAACAGGAGCAGGGGTGGTGTCCAGGCAGCGAGGGACCAGGTTAGGTAAGTTACTTCAGGGGAATCTTTGGAACTTATGGATAATGCAAAACCTAGGTTTGGGGGGTGGTAAACATTTCTAAGCAGATTTTTTTCTAGGCTGGACATGTCCTTCAGGATTGAGCCTTAAATGTGCAGTGTGACCCTAGCCTTAAAACCCTAAAACATGCAGTGTGACCCTAGCCTACATTTCCTTGACCTACCATTGCATCTATTGTCCTCAATGTTGCTAAAGAACTTGATCTGCACATCTTGGAACCTCAGTCTGCTCCGAAATATTTGATCTCTGTCATGAAATTTTCTTCCACAACCTATTTTGGTGCAGTTTGGCTGCCAGTTTTAAGCCTTATATACAGTTGTTTTTGTTTAAGTTTCCATTTTCTATTTGTGAAAGCGTTCTTACTTCAGTATTTTTTCATCTGCCTAAAACTTATGTATGTATTTATTGGAATATTTATTAAACTACTATAGGCTTATATTAAAGTCATAGCAGGATTTATAGTTAATATTGGTCTCTAGTGTTTACTAAACAAACAAATTATTCTAATATCCTTATAATGTTTAATTGTGGGCATGCGATATCTTAATCTCTTAATGTCCTCAATACAAGAGTCATTGCAAAGAGCTCTTCTTTCTTTTCATACAAGCCTAGGATGATCTCTCTAGCTGCTGTGTATCCAGTTCTAGACATGCATAGTTTCATTTCCCAGTTTGTTCCTTTGCAGTGCTTACCTTTGAATATGTGGAAGTGACAGTTTTCTATTTAAAGGGCATGTCCACCCCCAAAACTATAATGATGCCCACTATTGGCCTATTTAGGTAAGTAACCCCTGTCCGCTCTCAGCCGAAGCAATATTTCTTTAAAAAGGCCCCTCGATCCGTACTTACATAGCCTTCTCTCCCGCGGCGTTTCCAGTGATGTCAGCCACGTCTGTGATTTGCTTCCTCTCAGCTTGCAAGCAGGAGGCCGGATTGGATCGCCGCTGGAGAGAAGGCACTGTAAGTATAAATGTGGGGATTTATTTAATGAAATATTGTGGCGGTTGGGGGAGGGTAGAGGTTACCTACCTTACCCCCCAAGTTGGTTTTGGGGGGTGGACATGCCCTTTAAGGCCTATGGCTAGCTTAAAAAACCATTAAAGGGCATGTCCACCCCTTTTTAAATTATTTTCTGTTGTGTAGGGCTCCCTCCCCCACCCCCAACCGCTAAAGTACTTTGTCTAAAAACTCCCCCGTTCATTACTTACCTTGTCTCTCTCCTCCCAAGTTCTGTCATGGCCCTCTGCTTGCATGAAACTGCAAGCAGGCGGCTGGACTGGCAGCCGCGTCTGTGATTGGCTGAGAGGCAGCCAATCACTGACGCGGCTTCCAACTGTACAGAACGCAGGGGGAAACAGGCAAAGTAAGTATAGATCGGGGGAGTTTTTATACAAATTACTATAGCGGTTGGGGTTGGGGGAGGGAGCCATACACTACAGAAAAGGGATTTGTGCTAGGGGGAAAGGAAAGAGAAACCGAGGGAGAGGGAGGGAAAGGGAGGCGGGAAGGCTGCACTGAGCATGTGCAAATTCTCCTGAAGGAGAGACATTATGATGAGATGTTATGGGGACAGGACAAATACCAGTGTCATAAGGTGCAGGGTTTTCCCTCTCTGGGGGATTTAAAGCACAATTCTTTGTGCTGGCAGAAAGCTTGGAAGGTCACTGTCAGTAACTAGACATAGTTTATTTTACACTAAACAGACTAATAAAGCAGCCTCATTAGCCCTGTCTCCCCATGGAGCTGTAAAGATTCTACCTCCTTACTTTGTATCGTGGGTGGCCCGGGTGTTAAGAGCAAACCCTGAACCCGTTTATCCATTTTATCTCCGTTTTTCGAAGAAGGGCCAAACGATTTTTACCACGTTTATCTGGAGGTATTCGCTGTATCCCTTGTACTCTCAAATATTGCACACAAGAGCCATTACAATGCTTGAAATCAACTGGGCTTAAGTCCCTAGCATTTTCAATGTCCCTAATATGTTCCAAGATCCGCGATTTCAATGGTCTAGTCGTGCAACAAACATATTGGATATAACATAAGGTACATGTAAGTAAGTAGACCACATGGTCCACATCACAGTTAATTTACTGACGAATTGAATATTGCTTGCCGGTCACTGAACTGGCAATCATGTCAGATTTATACATATATAAACGTGTCTTACATCTATTGTCTCCCTGCAACAATAGTTACCCTTAAACTTGTGCCAAGGTTGAACATGTTGTTCCTTGCTTTCAAACATACTGGCAGACAGTATGTCCCCTAGGGAACGTGCCCTCTTGGGGATATATTTGCAGCCCCCTTTAAGCACTTCCCTCATTTCCGGATCCAATTCTAAAATTGGTAAATGCTTTCTTATAATAAAAAACAATTTGTTTCAAATGGGTGCTGTACCAAGTAGTAAAATGTACCTGTTGCATAGATACATCCCTTTTATTACCATCCCTGGCTCTACGCATGGCGTAAATAATGTCCTTCCTCTGTATCCTCTGAGTTTTCTTTATTGCTTTTTACATGACCTTTTTACCATAGCCTCTGCTATTAAAGCGTAAGCTCATCATGATAGAACAATTCCTTTTAAGGCGTAAAAACTTGCCATAAGGTATGGCCCTAACACAATGGGGAGGATGACTTGACTGCATGCAAAATGGTGTTACTAGAGCCTGGTTTACAATAGTTATAAGTGGCCACTCTATTCCCATTTCTCTCAATACAAAGGTCTAAATAGTTGCCACCAAACTGATAAGTAAACCTAAGGTTATACTCATTACTGTTTCTTCTCAACATAAATTCCTCAAAATCAACCTCAGTACCCCCCCATATAAACAAGAGGTCATATATCTACAGTATGAAATGACCCTAGTGCCATCACCCTGAAATTCAGGGTGGTGGAAAAGAATATTCTCTTCCCACCAACCCATGAACAAATTGGCATAAGTGGGGGCAAATTTTGCCCCATTGATGTCCCACAACACTGTAGAAAGAAGGTGCCGTCGAATTGAAAAAAATTGTGAGTAAGGAGGTATAGCAATGCCTCCAAAATAAAATTTATCCATTTTACAGAATAGGTACTATATTTTTTAAGGTGGAAACATACCGCATATACTCCACACTTATGAGGTATGCACAAATATAATGAAATGACATCCATAGTTTATTTTATCTTCTTGAAGCAAGAGAATTGATATCATTTATTTCGTAAATAAACACATGTGATGTGTGGTGGACTCAAGCAGCCAGCGCACGATAGACAAACTACCATTTAAGCCGACAATCATGAGTGTATGGGTCAGTGTCATTTATTGCTAGGATGGATACCCAATGAAGCCCAACCCAGCGACCACACATGTACGATTGTCAGCCAAGGGGCAATTCGTTTAACTTAATCTGCTTTGGCTTTAGATATTTGTTTATTTAGGCATAATGGTTTAACTATTCCTTTACAAAAAATAGTTTCTGGCACCCCATACATACATTATGTTTTATTTCACCATTACCACATGATACATTGGTATTAATATGTAGTAAACGTATAGGAAAGGGTATCAACCACAAATTTATCTTTTTGCTTTTACAGATTTGTTTCTGCTCTGACTGGCATTTTTGTTCTGATCCTTCTGTTTCGGTCCAGTAGTCAAGGATGTGTGTGTGTGTGAGGGGGGGGGGGGGGGGGTGAGAAATAGTTCTCCAACTGCCTGCAGAGGTGAGCCAGGCCCGCCATAGCTCCTGGCCTCATAGTATCACTGTCTCACATAAATATATTTTATTATTGGTCAGTTTATTTTTTAACATTCCAACTATATTACATTTTGTTCTTCAGGTTCAAAGCTATATTAAGAAGGCCCTGGAAGAAGGCGCTTCCATTCCCTGTGGAGAAGGTGTGGACACTTTAGTTATTCCACCAGAAAACAAACAGGGTTATTTCATGCTGCCGACAGTAATCACAGGATTAAAAGAATCATCTTGCTGCATGCAGGAGGAGATTTTTGGGCCAGTAACATGTATTGTGCCATTTAATTCAGAAGAAGAAGTTATTAAGAAAGCCAATGGAGTTAAATATGGACTGGCAGCTACTTTGTGGACAAAGGATGTGGGTCGTGTTCACCGTGTTGCTAAGAAGTTGCAGTCAGGACTGGTGTGGACCAATTGCTGGCTTATTAGAGACCTAAATCTACCATTTGGTGGTATGAAAGCATCAGGTCTAGGAAGAGAGGGTGCAAAGGATTCATATGACTTCTTTACAGAAGTAAAGACCATCACAATAAAACACTAACTAGCAATAATTTGCTGTAAATAAATACATTTACTGTACATGCATTCAGGTGGTTTCTTTGCTGTTTCTTAGCCCAGGTGTGAAAAGCACAGATAGGAGAAATTACCTGGTGACACCCTAATGAAAAAGGGGAAATGTGCATAAAATACTGAGCAACAAATTTTCAAGGGTTTTGCCTTTTTTAACCACAGTTTGCTGCATATAAAAGGCCCTATTTGTAAACTCTTGGTATCACAATGTAGCGACTGTCAGTTATGGATTTGACAATTGACATCCCAGCCAATGACTTAATGCTTATCCCCTGTCTTCCGGCCTCTTCTGAGCATGCCAGGCTCAGTACAGGCTCAGTTCAGGTTCTAAATTGCTTAGTTTCCATGAGGCATCCAGAAGCATAGCAGGCATACAGTAATGAATTAAAATGAATTTCTGAAAGATGTCATTATGATGGAGTTGTCCTTTATTCTATAAATGAATACATGTAAGTGGCACATACTCTGAGGTGTGTGTGATGCTGCATGTCTTCAATCTAGTACTTGTTCTGCTCAGGCTCATTATCCCCCCTTCCTTCCTCTCTTAACCAATTTAGCTAATCACTATGAGCTAGTGCTGAAAGAGAGAATTTCCCACAATGAATTGAACACATGTCAACTGTTACCCCTAACTGCAATCAGCAGAAGGGTTTATGAGAATCAGGCACTTTATTGACAGCTGAAATGTAGATGTTTAAGACTGGATATCAAAAGAAATAGGGGACATATCATCAAAAATTTACAGTGATAGTTGGGCTATTAAATAAAACTATTTTTCCAGTTTAGATACCCTTTAAAATTTTAAGAGAATATGAAGCAGCAAGTATGTTCTCCCTGTGATTTTGTGAGAGAACCTCTGGGCACTCCAATTTCCCCCAAAGTCGTAAAGACACGCTGAGTTTGTATGTGTGATTAGGTCTAATGGGATGAATTAACTACAAAATGCTGAGTAATATGTAGTATGTAAATAAAATACATATATTTGATTGTAAAATCAACAATGAGAGCTATGTCTTAACATGTAACCAGATGATGTTGACGTCCTTGATGTTGAGGGCAAGGGCATGGCAAACAGTGTTGGGTGAGATCAGGTTTGTTGTTCAGGCATTGCATATCACAATAAAACTGGTTACACACTGTACCAATCTTGGGAATATAACAGACAGAATCTGTAAGATACTGTCTTTCATCTTTCAGAGATGTGACTACACACAGTACCGAACATTCTCCAGTGGGGTAGGAATGGGGTTGCAATTGAGACCAGGCCCATGCGCTTGGGCCCCCGCAATTGCACAGTACATGGAAGTGGTTTGCAGGTTGCAGCAGGAGTAGTATTACCTAGTACAGCTGCTACTACAAGTACACGTGACATGTCCAATCCATGCGCAAGGGCTCCCCTTATCCGGAAGAAGAGCCATATGTAGTGTTGGAGGGGGGAGTGGTTGAACAGTGGTGACTGCTACCTTCTTTATTTCCAATGACGGGAGTGGCCTATTAAAGTGCTTTGCAAGCACATGGAATAAAGGGTGATATGTAGTTTTTACATTTTTTGGTAACCACAACTACAGTCTACAGTGCTAATGTTGAGCACCATTCAAGAAGTGTGGCAGGCACATTAAACTGATGTTTTTGTTCCTGAGTATCTGTTCTCTACTTATAAAAGGCAGTGGGAAGAGGAGCAATAAAGCACAAGCATTGTATTAATAATGTCAGTGTCAGTTGTCCCACACTTTGCTAGTGCCAGCATTTTACCAATGTCAGTTTTACAACCAATTTATCAGTGTCTGCGTGCCAAGCATTTTACCAGTGTCAGTGTGCCAAGCATTTTACCAATGTCTGGGTGCCACGCATTTTACCAGTGTCTGCATGTCCAACATTTTACCAATGTCTGCGTGCCAACCATTTACCAATGTTAGTTTTCTAACCAATTTACCAGTGTGTGTGCCAAGCATTTTACCAGTGTCTGCATGCCAATTATTTACCAATGTCAGTTTTCTAATCAACTTATCACTGTTTGCGTGCCGAGAATTGTACCAGTGTCTGTGTGAAGCATTTTACCAGTGTAATAAAATACTAAATATAATTTACATTGTAATACTGTGATGTTGTATTATTATTAAAGGGGAACTGTGGTCTTCAAACAAGTTGAATTTAAATGAAGTTTCCTACCTTTATAACGAGCCATCAACTACCTCTCTACGTACTCCACAGCCCAAGTTATAAAGAAATGACTGACCAGAAAGTTATTGGTTGGAGGCTGACATGTGACATTCGTAAGGCTTCTCCTGCACAGTGCCGCCGGAGAGCACAGCCTCAGACTCCCTCAGTGTGTGAGGGAGATAGGAAGTCCCTCCTCCTCTCTGCTGTGTGAAGTCCTGCCAGAGAAGGTAAGGGAATCTACAGCCCTTCTCTCCCACTATGTGAAAACAGTTCTCACAGAGTTTTCTGTAGGGAGGAGGGGGTCTGAGTGGCCCACAACACCCGTGGGTGGGCAGTGCATAGGCACCTGTGGATGGGCGGGGCTTAGGTAACCATGAGTGGGCGGGGCCACAACACCCGTGAGTGGGCGGGCCACATCACCCGAGAGTGGGTGGGGCCACGGCACCTGCAAGTGGGCGGGGCCATGGCATCAGTGAGTAGGCGGGGACACATGGGGCTGTAAGAGAATGGGCCAAGGGGGGCCTGCAACTGGAGGGACCATTGGGTCCATGAGTGGGAGGGACCAGGGGGGCTGCAAAGGGGAGGAGGAGACACAGGGCAGATTGACTGACAGGTTTCAGAGCAGGAAGCAGGAAGTGAAGGGGACCTGGTGATGCTGCTGCCATATCACACACAAAAATGTAAAATATCTTCAAAACTATGCAAAAAAAACAATGGAAATAAATTGCAAAAATTCTCAGGAGAGCAATTCCTATCAATTTACCTAAAGTCATTTTTGGACCACAGTTCCCCTTTAATCTATTGCTACTATTGTTGTGCTCTATTTTTTTATTTTAGATTATAGCTGATTGTAGGGGAAAGAGCTGTGTCATAAGTAGATGCAGTGCTGATTTGTGTTGACAGCAAGGGTAGGAGGCACACAAGTCCAAATTCTGCATCAGGGCCATAGATCTGTTATGTAGCTATTGCACTGACATTCTCCCTATATAAAATATAGAGAGATTGTTCAGAACTGCCACATTCCCTGCGACTCTGGGCAGCTATCTTTACTTTAGCACAGGGGTCTGACCGAGACCAAGGGAGATTTTTGGCTAGTTCCAATTGTTCCAGAGGTTGACGGTTAATGTTCGTTGGCCTGGTTAGTTGGCGTGTTTACAGTGCAGTATTGGATCATACTGAATTGTCCCTTTATCCTTACAGTGTATACCCAGCTTAAGACAGCAATGCAAGGAGCTTAATCAGAGATGGATTAAGATCATATGGGGCCCAAGGCAGTGCCATCATATAGGTCCCACTTTTTTGCTACATATATTGTATAGACTGTTTTTTGTGCTGCCTTTTGATTATTTAAAGGGAATTTTTTTGACTAAAATACACTTTTACCCAATCATAATGTATAAGCAAGCACATTCTTTCCTAGTCTCAATGGGTTTTTTTTGCAGTGCAAGCCCATGTTTTTACCACTCCCACACTGCTTAAGCAATTCCAAGGGCAGCACAGGACAAAATTTAAATTCTTTGGGCCATGTTTATAAAGCCGCGATATTCCTTTTTAGCGATACCGCGGGTTAGTCAATTAACTAACGTTCGGTCTTAAATGTACGATCGTGATCGTACATTTACGACCACGATCGTAAATTAACCAACTCGCGTTATTTATAAATATGGCCCATTATCACATCTAACTTGGGAACCGACCCACCAAAATTTCAGTGTATTGGTTGGTTGGCCTGAAATACTGGT
Source organism: Hymenochirus boettgeri (assembly GCA_019447015.1). NCBI lineage: Eukaryota > Metazoa > Chordata > Amphibia > Anura > Pipidae > Hymenochirus > Hymenochirus boettgeri. The sequence goes on along the minus strand of CM033473.1, from coordinate 130,640,521 downwards.
AGTGTTTTTGGCCGGACGTGACCAATGTCGCCAAGAAACAGATCAGACATGCTATTAATTATGATCATTTGACTGCACAAAAAGATTCCAGTTTTAGCGTACTAAATTGCTTTTATGTATTGTTTCTGATTTATAACCTAGAAACTTCTGATAGAAAATCTGCATCACTTCCCTTCCTAAACGATTTCTTTACAAAAATCCATCATTAAGGGGCATATTTATAAATGAGCGCTATTTTCGACATTTTGCTATTGCAGGACATTGCAATGGCAATGAGTTTTATTTTTGCCGTATTTATAAATCTGATCATTTTTGCACAAAATGTATTGCATCAGAGATGTGCACCTGCAACATCACCTTATTCATTGTGTTAAGTCTGGTATTGCTGTCTAACATTGGCCATTAAAAGACCATGGTTGCAAGTAAGAATTTGCCAACATTAAAGGGAATGTCTACCCCTCTGGGAAAAAATTAATATGTTATGCAAGAACCCCCTAAACCTAGACATAAATCTAGGTTTAAGGGTTTTTAAATCTGTTTAAATCTGCTTCCAGCAAGAGATCTTATATTTACAAGCTCCACAATACACCACCGAGGCTGTCAGTGATTGGCCGTGACATCACTGTCATGACCGACATTGACTGCCTTAAGTGGAGAGCGGAGTGCAGAGCTACGGTGGTGTATTGTTGGAGCTTGTAAATATAAGATCTCTTGCTGGAAGCAGATTTAAACAGATTTAACCCCCCCCCCCCGGTGGTGGATAGCGAACTTGTAAGTATGATTTCTCATGCTGGATGCAGATATAAGCATTGGAAACAAAACGAAGTTTAGGTTTAGGTGGGTCTTGTATAACATACTAATTTTTCCCCAGAGGGGTGGACAGTCCCTTTAAAGGGGGGGGATTAAGTAGAGAAAACACTAACATAAACAGGATTTATAAAGAGATGTAATTTCAACTTTTTGCCACTTTTTCTTACTTTTGCTGAATTTTCTGGCCAACTGTTTGCCACTTCCAACTGGTCGGCCGGGACAAAGGACTGTCGGTTGCGGCAAAAGTAGCCAAAAGGGCTGCACGATCAGCTGTGGTATTTTGGACGCATCCAATCATCCAAGCGAATGGTGGACGGTCGCTCATGTCCAGCCCTGGAAAGCATCCGATATTTCAGCCCGATTGACTGAAACACTAATATGCCAGTTGGTCGGGCTGAATTATTGGATGGTGTGTACCTTGCTTTAGGCTATTTTTAAAATAACAAAGAAAGGTGTTCAGTGTGTATTAAAGGGCATGTTCACCCCCATAACTAAAATGTAACCCCATACTGGCCCCACTGGTAGTGTTAAAAAATCCTTACCTTACATCTCTGCTTGGAATGGTTCTCCTGCAGTGACTGTCCAAAATTCAGGAAACTGAAGAGTAGGAGCTGTCTTCCTGTATGAAAGGTTTCTGCCTCCTCCTTGTCCTCTGAGAGGATAGTGGCATTTGCAGGGGAGCCCTTTGCTCCCCTCCCTCCATCCCTCTGTAGCCCTCTTTCGTGCCAGGTGCCCTACCTCTAAAAGCTCTTATCATATTGTAGGGCACTCTAGCCTTCCCCAAACCGCTAAGTCAGTTTGTTTAAAAAAGCTGCAGGACATCAATCCTTCGTTCCCTCAGCGTTCTGTAATGCAGCAGCCACATCTCTGTCATGGCCCCCTGCTTGCATGCCCTTTAACCTATTTGCCACTATTTTAAAAAGTCACCAGGGAGTGTCACTATGTATCAATAAGTTGGAAATCCGCACAACCCTGTATAATTGTCCCAGCATTACAGATTATCCATGGTACTCATGGTCAGGTTCCATAACCATAACGAGCCAATAATGGCCATTATAACTGCCCCAAAAAATGGAACATACATAAATTAACTACAAGTCCTCATTAGATGATTAAAAACCAAATTTATTAAACATACAAAATACAATCCCAAAAAAAACATACAACTCCCCTTTAAAAATTCTATTTAGGTGTGAACAGCAAATGAAGCCTTGAATGTGCTTCCCAACAGTGTCAGTCAGACTAATTAAGTCCAAAACAGAGGTATTCCAGCCCAATTGGCTAACGACCATTAGTATTAGAAACGTAAAATAAAGAGTCTACCATGCCGTCCTAGCATCCTCCAACGAAGTCACTCAATACACAGTTCAAACAACGGCTGCGCACAGTGTGGACACAGGACTTACAAACTCCTCAGGGATACAGGTAACTTAACATGCTTACTCACAGTCCATTAGCTCCCACACTAGGGTTGGACAGTCCTTTCCTGTCTGTTCACCTGGTTACTCAAATGGCACGCCGGGACTTCGTAGCACTCAGGAAGGATGCACCTGGTCTGTCTCTCCACGGCTTCCGTAACTCCCACAGATGCTGTGGGCACCAACAAAAAAACCCGACCAACAATCATTTCACTCCCAAAACGTGATCTTCCCGACTGTGTTACTGTATATACCCATATAAGCCCACCCGAGTATAAGCCAAGGTACTTATTTTCACCTGAAAAACAGGTAATACTGATTGACTCGAGTATCGAGGGTAGAAATTATGACCACTACTGATTCAGTATTGTCCTGAGAATTAAGTTGCCGTTTAAATGGACCCTTTTATAATAAACAGCACAATTCCTATACAGTAGTCCCATACAGTTTTGGTGCCAATATAATAATAGCCAAATCCAGTAACCCCCAATTCCTTGGCACTCCTGATGTTAAGAAACTACAAATCCCAGCTAGAGATGGCTGAACTTCATAAAGTTCGATTCGGTGATACCACCAACCCCCCACACAGATCCAGGTACACCCACCTACTGACCTAACTTTCCATTCCCATGGAAGCCATATTTAAAGGGTAACTAAAGTCAAAAAAACTAGTGGCATTTGCAGGGGAGCCCTTTGCTCCCCTCCCTCCATCCTTGTAGCCCTCTTTCGTGCCAGGTGCCCTACCTCTAAAAGCTCTTATCATATTGTAGGGCACTCTAGCCTTCCCCAAACCGCTAAGTCAGTTTGTTTAAAAAAGCTCAGACATCAATCCTTCGTTCCCTCAGCGTTCTGTAATGCACGCAGCCCATCTCTGTCATGGCCCCTGCTTGCATGCCCTTTAACCTATTTGCCACTATTTTAAAAAGTCACCAGGGAGTGTACTATGTATCCATAAGTTGAAATCGCACAACCTGTATAATTGTCCCAGCATTACAGATTATCCATGGTACCATGGTCAGGTTCCATAACCATAACGAGCCAATAATGGCATTATAAATGCCCCAAAATGGAACATACATAAATACTACAAGTCCTCATTGATGATTAAAAAACCAAATTTATTAAACATACAAAATACAATCCCAAAAAAAAACATACAACTCCCCTTTAAAAATTCTATTTAGGTGTGAAAGCAAATGAGCCTTGATGTGCTTCCAACAGTGTCAGTCAGACTAATAAGTCCAAAACAGAGGTATCCAGCCCAATTGGCTAACGACCATTAGTATTAGAAACGTAAAATAAAGAGTCTACCATGCCGTCCTCCTAGCATCCTCCAACGAAGTCACTCAATACACAGTTCAAAACAACGGCTGCGCACAGTGTGGACACAGGACTTACAAACTCCTCCGGGATACAGGTAACTTAACATGCTTATCACAGTCCATTAGCTCCCACACTAGGGTTGGAAAGTCCTTTCCTGTCTGTTCACCTGGTTACTCAAATGGCACGCGGGACTTCGTAGCACTCAGGAAGGATGCACCTGGTCTGTCTCTCCACGGCTTCCGTAACTCCCACAGATGCTGTGGGCACCAACAAAAAAAACCCGACCAACATCATTTCACTCCCAAACGTGATTTTCGACGGTGTTACTGTATATACCCATATAAAGCCCCACCGAGTATAAGCCAAGGTACTTATTTTCACCTGAAAAACAGGTATACTGATTGACTCGAGTATCGAGGGTAGAAAAATGACCACTACTGATTCAGTATTGTCCTGAGAATTAAGTTGCCGTTTAAAGGACCCTTTTATAATAAACAGCACAATTCCTAACAGTAGTCCCATACAGTTTTGGTGCCAAATAATAATAGCCAAATACCAGTAACCCCCAATTCCTTGGCACTCTGATGTTAAGCAAACTACAAAATCCCAGCTAGAGATGGCTGAACTTCATAAAGTTCGATCGGTGATACCACAACCCCCCACACAGATCCAGGTACACCCACCTACTGATCCTAACTTTCATCCCATGGAAGCCAAATTTAAGGGTAACTAAAGTCAAAAAAACTCATTAGATTTATCCTCAATAAAAGTTGTTTTATGGTTATAAACACAAAAAAGGACATACCCCTCAACCAGACCCAGGTACACACACTACTGATCTACTTATCCATTACGGTGGCAGCCTATTTAAAGGGTAACTAAAGTAAAAAAAAACTAATTTAGATTTATTCTCAATAAAATATAGTTTTATGGTTGAAACAAAAAAAGACATACCCCCTCAACCAACCAGAACACCTACTGAACTTATCCATTACTGTGGCAGCCATACTTAAAGGGTAACTAAAGTCAAAAAAAATAATTTTGATTAATAATAAAAAAGGTTTTTGTTTTTTTAACCCCATGTAGCACAGTTACATACACCTAATGACCTACCCCTCCATTACTGTTGCAGCCAACCTAAAGGGTAACTAAAGTAAAAAAATTTTTGACCATCATCAAAAAAGTTTGTTTTTAACCCAAACCCAGACACAGGTACACACAATACTGATCTACTTACCATTACTGTGGCAGCCATACCTAAAGGGTAAATAAAGTCAAAAATTTTTTGACCAATCATCAAAAAAGACAGAGATATTCAATAAAGTTCTTATCATTGAAAATGGTGCTAATTTTGCCCAACACATCAGATGTTAGCTTACTGATTGATTGGATCAAAATAGCACCACTTTGGGCTGGGTACAAACAAAAGTTTTTTTGTCCCAAACAAGCATTCACTAAAACATCATCATTCCCATATGAGTTTTAAAATCTGCAGCAAACACACATATTCCCTTTAAAAGCAGCCCTTCAAGCAAATTCAAAGTTTATACTTAAACTTTCCCTTTCTAGTTTTTCTTGTAATTGTAAATACATATTTTAGCCTATCAGGACTTTATAAAATGCACCACCAAATAAATAAGGATGTAGTTTGAAAATGTTAAGAAACAGCAAAAATCTAATTTCAAATGAATCAGGGAAAAACCCACAATGTTCCTCCTACCCTAATATAGTAGCTGTTGCAAAGTGATTACTGCATCGCGAGAGCAGATTATGGTAGATTATGGAGTATTCCCAAATACTCCATTTTATACCTTTTTTATTATTTCAATTTTATATTCTCCCTACTATGTCTTTATTTACTTCTCTGTAATGATGATGATGCAGACAGAATGTTTTAGCCATTGAGCATGTGCGATTTCACCATGAGCAATTACTAATGACATTTTTATGCAATGTTTAATGCTGTTATTTTGATCTGTACAAACTGCTTTCTGTGTATTAAAAGTACCATTAATCCCATGGTCGTCTCATTTTACAATGTGACATACTTTTAGCTAGAAGGAAACAGATTCACCTTGCTAACCCTTAGGATATTCAGGGAGACCACATGAACAGACAAAAATAGACACCTTGCCTCTTAGACAGACTGTGTGCCCTGGAAAAGATTCATAAGCTTTCAATTCTAACCTTTTTTTTTGCAAATAAATATTTTAGGCTTTTTTATCAAGGGTTCGAAGTAAAAATGTATTATTTTGCAGCTGCATTATAAAAATAAAAAGAAGAAGAAATACAATTTCACCAAAGTAATGATGATTAAACTTAGATTAAACATTTCTTGCAGTTAAAAAATACAAAGCACATTAAAATGTGTGTGTATAATGTTTGATTATGGCCGGATACAGCAGATGTGGTCTACGTATCTGTCACACACACGCAGCTCAACTTCCTTTCAATAAGGAAACTGGGGCATACTGTGCATGTCAGATTTCAAAATCATGGCTGTACAACCTTATCACAAGCTTTCCTTCCAAATGGAATTTTGTTTGTGAAATGTTTTTTGTCTGTTTTATCCAAACATACTAATGTAACATTAGAATTGTATTCATAATAGCGCATACAAACTGACTATAATTAATGTACACTCTGTAATGGTGGCCATACATGTTTATTTTACTTACCCGACCGAGCCTCCCCGAACATTCGATCGATCCTGCCCGAACCGCCTCTCCTGTTCTTCTATGCAACCAAAATGTGATCGCAAATGAATGGGATTTTGCTATGCATGTTGGTCACATAGAAGAACGGGAGAGGGGGTTTGGCAGGATCGATCGAAGTCGCGGGAGCGCTCGGTCGGGTAAGTAAAATGGAACTTGTATTTGGCCACCTTAGTGTATAAGTGAATGAAATGCTAATGCCAGTAAATATTGTGCTGAGATTGAGCATTTGCACTAATGCCTCAACATTGAGATAGCAATTAAGTGTGTTCAGGTGTAGACCTGGGGCGTAGCCAGGGGTGCAGGGGACGCGACCACACCAGGGCCCTTGGTCAAGAAGGGGCCACATTTTGTGCTGAGGTTCCAAAACTACCAGTCTGTGTGCCATGTTTTACCAGTGGTCTGTACAAACCATTTTTACCATGTCTGTGTGCCAAGCATTTAACCAGTGCCTAGCTGTGTGCAGTGCCAGTTTCCCAACCAGTTTATCAGCGTCCGCATGCCAAGCATTAACCAGTTTTGTGCCAACTATTTTACCAGTGGTTTTATACAAAGCATTTTACCACTCCCTGTGGCCAAGCACTCTACTAGTCAGTGGTTAGTTATTTTAGAAGGTTTGAGGATCTAAGTTTAGAAATACTGTTGGAATCTGATTGAATAGTTTTGCTAGGTGTATGGATAAAGTAAGTTGGTCTGTTTTAAAATGAGGTCTTTAAAAAAAATATTAATGATGAATTTGGATTTTTTTAATAGAAATTATTTGGTTTTGCTATGCCCAAATTGCATCAGGGCCCAATAAGTCTGTGGCTACACCACTGTGTTGACCAGATAGGGGTTCCTTTTTCAATTTAGTAGAATGGCCCTTAAGCTTATGATCATGTTAGTACAGTAAGGCGATTTTACTTACCCGACCGAGCGCTCCCGCGACATTCGATCGATCCTGCCAGAACCGCCTCTCCCGTTCTTCTATGTGACCAACATGCAATAGCAAAATCCCATTCATTTTGCGATCACATTTTGGTTGCATAGAAGAACAGGAGAGGCGGTTCTGGCAGGATCGATCGAATGTTGCGGGAGTGCTCAGTCGGGTAAGTAAAATAAAACATATGTATGGCCACCATTACAGAGTGTACAGTAATTATAGTCAGTTTGTATGCGCTATTATGAATACAATTCTAATGTCTACATTAGTATGTTTGGATAAAACAGTACAAAAACATTTCACAAACAAAATTCCATTTGGAAGGAAAGCTTGTGATAAAGGTTTGTACAGCCATGATTTTGAAATCTGACATGCACAGCTATGCCCCAGTTTCCTTATTGAAAAGGAAGTTGAGCTGCGTGTGTGTGACAGATACGTAGACCACATCTGCTGTATCCGGCCATAATCAAACATTATACACACACATTTTAATGTGCTTTGTATTTTTTAACTGCAAGAAATGTTTAATCTAAGTTTAATCATCATTACTTTGGTGAAATTGTATTTTCTTCATTTTTTATAATGCAGCTGAACAAAATAATACATTTTTACTTCGAACACCTTGAATAAAAAGCCTAAAATATTTATTTGCAAAAAAAAAGGTTAGAATTTGAAGCTTATGAATCTTTTCCAGGGCCACACGTCTGTCTAAGACGGCAAGGTGTCTATTTTTGTCTCATGTGGTCTCCCTGAATTATCCTAAGGGTTGGACAAGGTGAAGATCTGTTTCCTTCTAGCTAAAAGTATGTCACATTGTAAAATGAGACGACCATGGGATTAATGGTACTTTTAATACACAGAAGAGCAGTTTGTACAGATCAAAATAACAGCAATAAACATTGCATAAAAATGTCATTAAGTAATTGCGTCATGGTAGAAATCGCAACATGCTCAATGGCTAAAACATTCTGTCTGCATCATTACAGAGTAAGTAAATAAAGACATAAAGTAGGGAGAATATAAAATTGAAATAATAAAAAAAGGTATAAAATGGAGTATTTGGGAATACTCCATAATCTACCATAATCTGCTCCTGCGATGCAGTAATCACTTTGCAACAGCTACTATATTAGGGTAGTGAGGAACATTGTTGGGTTTTATGCCCTGATTCATTTGAAATTAGATTTTGTGCTGTTTCTTAACATTTTCAAACTACATCCTTATTTATTTGGTGGCATTTTATAAAGTACCTGATAGGCTAAATAATGTATTTACAATTACAATGAAAAACTAGAAAGGGAAAGTTTAAGTATAAACTTTGAATTTGGCTTGAAGGGCTGCATTTTAGAAGGGAATATGTGTGTTTGCTGCAGATTTTAAAACTCAATAATGGGAATGATGAGTTTCTAGTGATGCTTGTTTTGGGACAAAAAAAACTTTTGTGTGTACCCAGCCCAAAGTGGTGCTAATTTTGATCCAATCAATCAGTAAGCTAACATCTGATTGGTTAGGGCAAATAATTAGCACCATTTTCAATGATAGAACTTTTATGAATATCTCTGTATCTTTTGATGATGGTCAAAAAAATTATTTGACTTTAGTTACCCTTTAGGTATGGCTGCCACAGTAATGGATAAGTAGATCAGTAGGTGTGTGTACCTGTGTCTTGTTGGGGGTTAAAAAACAAACTTTTTGATGATTGTCAAAAATTTTTTTTTACTTTAGTTACCCTTTAGGTATGGCTGCAACAGTAATGGAGGGGTAGGTAATTAGGTGTATGTAACTGTGCTACATGGGGGTTAAATAACAAACCTTTTTTATATTAATCAAAATTATTTTTTTTGACTTTAGTTCCCTTTAAGTATGGCTGCCACAGTAATGGATAAGTAAATCAGTAGGTGTCTGGTTGAGGGGGTATGTTTTTTTGTGTTTACAACCATAAAACTATATTTATTGAGAATAAATCTAATTGTTTTTTTACTTTAGTTACCCTTTAAATATGGCTGCCACCGTAATGGATAAGTAGATCAGTAGGTGTGTGTACCTGGGTCTGGTTGAGGGGGTATGTCCTTCTGTGTTTATAACCATAAAACCAACTTTATTGAGGATAAATCTAAATAGTTTTTTTTACTTTAGTTACCCTTTAAATATGGCTTCCATGGGTAAGTAGATTAGTAGGTGTGTGTACCTGGGTCTGGTTGAGGGGGTATGTCCTTTTTGTGTTTATAACCATAAAACCAACTTTTATTGAGGATAAATCTAAATTAGTTTTTTTGACTTTAGTTACCCTTTAAATATGGCTTCCATGGGAATACGTAATTTAGATTTTCCTCAATAAAAGTTGGTTTTATGGTTATAACACAAAAAGGACATACCCCTCAACCAGACCCAGGTACCACACACTACTGATCTACTATCCATTACGGTGGCCGCCATATTTAAGGGGTAACTAAAGTAAAAAAACTAATTTAGATTTATTCTCAATAAAAATAGTTTTATGGTTGTAAAACCACAAAAAGACATACCCCCTCAACCGACACCTACTGATTACTTATCCATTACTGTGGCAGCATACTTAAAGGGTAACCAAGTCAAAAAAACTATTTAGATTTATCCTCAATAAAAGTTGGTTTTATGGTTATAAACACAAGAAGGACATACCCCCTCAACCAGACCCAGGTACACACCTATGATCTACTTATCCATTACGGTGGCAGCCATATTTAAAGGGTAACTAAAGTAAAAAAAACTATATTGAGTATTTATCTCAATAAAATGTTTATGGTTGTAAACACAAAAAAGACATCCCCCCTCAACCAGACACCTACTGATTTACTTATCCATTAATGTGGCAGCCATATTAAAGGGTAACTAAAGTCAAAAAAAATAATTTGATTAATAATAAAAAAGGTTTGTTATTTTAACCCCCCTTAGCACAGTTACATACACACCTAATTACCTACCCCTCCCTTACTGTTGCAGCCATACTAAGGGTAACTAAAGTAAAAAAAAAATTTTTGACCAATCATCAAAAAAGTTTGTTTTTTAACAAACAAGACACAGGTACACACCTACTGATCTACTTACCATTACTGTGGCAGCCATACCTAAGGGTAACTAAAGTCAAATAATTTTTTGACCAATCATCAAAAAGATACAGAGATATTCAAAAAGTTCTTATCATTGAAAATGGTGCTAATTTTGCCCTAACCAATCAGATGTTAGCTTACTGATTGATGGATCAAAATTAGACCACTTTGGGTGGGTACCCACAAAAGTTTTTTTTGTCCCAAACAAGCATCACTAGAAACTCATCATTCCCATTATTGAGTTTTAAATCTGCAGCAAACACACATATCCCTTCTAAAATGCAGCCCTTCAAGCCAAATTCAAAGTTTATACTTAAACTTTCCTCAGTTTTTCATGTAATTGTAAATACATATTTAGCCTAACAGGTACTTTATAAAATGCCACCCAAAAAATAAGGATGTAGTTTGAAAATGTTAAGAAACAGCACAAAATCTAATTTCAAATGAATCAGGGCAAAAACCCAACAATGTTCCTCACTACCTAATATAGTGTTGCACAAGTGATTACTGCATCGCAGGAGCAGATTATGGTAGATATGGAGTATTCCCAAATACCCATTTTATACCTTTTTTTATTATTCAATTTATATTCTCCTCTTTATGTCTTTATTTACTTACTCTGTAATGATGCAGACAGAATGTTTTAGCCATTGAGCATGTGCGATTTCTACCATGACGCAATTACTTAATGACATTTTATGCAATGTTTTTTATTGCTGTTATTTTGATCTGTACAAACTGCTCTTCTGTGTATAAAAGTACATTAATCCCATGGTCGTCTCATTTTACAATGTGACATACTTTTAGCTAGAAGGAAACAGATCTTCACCTTGTCCAACCTTAGGATAATTCAGGAGAACCACATGAACAGACAAAAATAGACACCTTGCCGTCTTAGACAGACGTGTGTGCCCTGAAAAGATTCATAAGCTTTCAAATTTAACCTTTTTTTTTTTGCAAATAAATATTTTAGGCTTTGTATCAAGGTATTCGAAGTAAAAATGTATTATTTTGTTCAGCTGCATATATAAAAAATGAAGAAAATACAATTTCACCAAAGTATGATGATTAAACTTAGATTAAACATTTCTTGCAGTAAAAAATACAAAGCACATAAAATGTGGTGTATTATGTTTGATTATGGCCGGATACAGCAGATGTGGTTACGATCTGTCACACACACGCAGCTCAACTTCCTTTTCAATAAGGAAACTGGGGCATAGCTGTGCATGTCAGATTCAAAATCATGGCTGTACAAACCTTTATCACAAGCTTTCCTTCCAAATGGAATTTTGTTTGTGAAATGTTTTGTTTCTGTTTTATCCAAACATACTAATGTAGACATTAGAATTGTATTCAATAGCGCATACAAACTGACTATAATTACTGTACACTCTGTAATGGTGGCATACATATGTTATTTTACTTACCCGACTGAGCACTCCCGCAACATTCGATCGATCTGCCAGAACCGCCTCTTCTCGTTCTTCTATGCAACCAAAATGTGATCGCAAAATGAATGGGATTTTGCTATTGCATGTTGGTCACATAGAAGAACGGGAGAGGCGGTTTGCTGGTCGCAGACGATCGAAGCCGGGAGCGCTCGGTCGGGTAAGTAAAATGGAACTTGTATTGGCCACCTAGTGTATAGTGAATGAAATGCTAATGCCAGTAAATATTGTGCTGAGATTGAAGCATTTGCACTAATGCCTCAACCTTGAGATAGCAATTAAGTTGTGTTCAGGTGTAGACCTGGGGCGTAGCCAGGGGTGCAGGGGACGTGACCACACCAGGGCCCTTGGTCAAGAAGGGGCCACATTTTGTGCTGAGGTTCCAAAACTCCAGTCTGTGTGCCATTGTTTTACCAGTGGTCTTGTACAAACCATTTTTACCATTGTCTGTGTGCCAAGCATTTAACCAGTGCCCAGCTGTGCAGTGCGTTTCCCAACCAGTTTATCAGCGTCCGCATGCCAAGATTTAACCAGTTTTTGTGCCAACTATTTTACCAGTGGTTATAACAAAGCATTTTACCACTCTCTGTGTGCCAAGCACTCTACTAGCGTCAGTTGGTTTGTTATTTTAGAAGGTTTGAGGATCATAGTTTAGAAATACTGTTGGAATCTGATTAATAGTTTTGCGAGTGTATGGGTAAAGTATGTTTGTCTGTTTTAAAATGAGTGTCTTTTAAAAAAATATTAATGTGAATTTGGATTTTTTTAATAGAAATTATTTGGTTTTGCGCTATGCCCAAATTTGCATCAGGCCCATAAGTCTGTGGCTACACCACGTGTGGACCAGGTAGATTCTTTATCAGTATTTAGTAGATATGGCCCTTATGATCATGGTTAGCTTAGTCCCGCCGATATATAGCGCCCCTCTATTCAGTTTTTGAATCTAAGGTTGTATCCTGTCATAGATCACCGTTACTGCACCAGGAAATAAAAGGGCAACTCCCTGTTCTGGTGAGATGTATTTTTTGCCCATGATGATACTTGAAATGTTCTTAAAGATTACTATTCTAGCAGGCCGCAACATAGTGTGATTCTATCACATGACCATTGATAGTGTAAGTTTGTGTTAAGATGTATGAATGTATTAAGCAGAATGTCCTAGCAATCTGGCATCGTGCTACCATAAATCATATGGCACATTTCTGTAGTTTATGAATGAGAACACATTTGTGTATGTTTAAATAAATGGAAATTAGTGTAACAAAAGTAATAAGGAATTGAAAGTTAGGGGCCCAAGCCTAGACTCTATTTTTAGGAGGGAGAGAGTAAGTAAACTAAGGCCTGTTTCAGTTTTTGTTGGTCAGAAATAAAATGTAATAGTCGGTATTCTGATGAATTATTGTACAGTTGTCTATAACAGATGGTTTAACACTAGATGTTTCATTACTAGCCATTTTGGATGGCAAGGTTTACGATGTCTCCTATTCAGTGGCACATATAAACTCAGTATACCAACCTAACAATTTAACGAAATTTGGAATCCACACATCTCCTACACACAGATATCCTTTCGCAAAGGCCTGGCCAACATGGCTCCCCTTCCCATACTGCCCTACACCTTCTCAGCTATGAGGGATAAGGAAGTGTGGGCCATAACCATGTGACAGGACCACAGTGGAAAGGTGACATTGGCGTTTACCTGACTGACAAGATAACCGTTTGGATAGCGATTACCTGAAGGATGGCTGCTGAATTCCGGATCCGTAGCAGAGATCATCTTCCCCCACATAACTGCGTGGGTGCGTCCAGTGTGGTAAGGAATTAACGAGGAGGGACAGGGGACAGGGAACGGGGTTGTGTCCGTTATTTCAACGGAAATCCTGATAACACGCCAGTGTCCCGGTCCAGATTACATGACCCGATAACAAACCTCATCTGCGGCCATAGTTACCACCAAAACGGTTCTCCCTTTGTCAGAGGCCCGGTGTGCTTCGTGGGTCTTACTAGCTGTACACAGAGGGAAGGGGGAGGAGCCAAGGTGGAAACCAGAGCCCGTTCACTCTAATGCACAGAAGCAGAGTAACCGCAGAGGGCGCTGGTCTCATCCTGTAGAGATCTCAGCAGGTCGGGTGTCCGCTTCAGTGAAGTGCCGTCTGGTTCGGTCAGTGTAATGAGGGATCTGTAGTTTCGTAGCTAGTCATAGGGCTTTGGTCAGGGAGGAAACCTGAAGATGAGACATCATTTCGTCTAATTTACTTACAGTTTATGGAATACAAGCCATGGATAAAGTGGTCACACACGGACGATATCGGACACGTTATGGACAGTCACAAAGCCCCTGAACATCGCTGCCCAGCAAACCTGTCAGTCCACGGGGAAATTTACCACAGAATAGTTTAGCTGTCGCTGGAAACAGTACAAATAGGAGCAGGCAGGGGAGGGGACTGGGCTGGCCCAGTAGGCTGAGGGACAATACCCCAGGGGCTGGTCTCCATTGAAAAATTTGGGCTGCCGCAGAAGCAATTAATAAGGTACTCCTTTACAGACTGTTAGATTAATAAAAACCCTCCAGACCAGATCTTAGGCTGAGGCACACACAACGCACGAACTCGCAAGCGTGATTCTCGTGGGTTGGCGTGCATTGTTTCGCGCTTGTGATTCGTTTTCGCTATTTCTGTGGAAGTGGAAAACGCAGGCGATTGCGCGAAAAAAAATGGTTTAAGTGATCCACCATGTGAAAATCGGGGTTCAATCGTGAGAGAAAAAACCGTCTCGCAACACACAAAAAAGCACAGTATGGTGTGTCCCTGCACTTTGCCAGTGTTGTCACCCACCAGCATAGCCAGTGGTAGGGCACGGCCACACTGTGCCACAAACGCAATTGCACACGAATCGCATTGGATTTTGTGTACGATTTTGATGTTTGTGCATGTGTTTTTTCTTCAGAAATAGAAAACGCATGTGAGTGCGCAAAAATGTTACAGAGCGAAAATCGCATGCGTAATCACATTGCACCCGAAAAAACTCGTGTTTAAAGTGCGTTTCCGCAATTGCAATGATCGGAAAAACGCATTCAATACACGCTAGTGTGGCCTAGCCCTAGATAGCCCTCCAGTTCATTAGCCACTGTTACATCAGCCTTCGGTCCCGGATAATTAGTAGCCCTACAGATCATTGATCCTTAGCCAGGGTTGTCAGCTCTCCAGATCATTATCCAGTGGTAGTCAGCCCTCCAGTTTATTAGTTATCTGTTTACCCTCACCTCAGAGCTTATCTTTATTACTTCAAACTTGCTGGCATCTGCAGCTCCGCCCCTGCGAGATCTTCATGCTCCCTCAAATCCTTGGCCTCAAAGGTAATCTGTAGCACGTACGTCATAAGTAGTAGTAGTATGGCAACCAGAAATTACCTTTGGAGGACAAGGAAGCTGGAGGGATTAAAGAAATTAAGAAATACAAACTTGCCACTAAACTGTTTTTTTTAAGGTGAACATATCCTTAACCAACATATACACTTTAAAATGTTGCAGGCAACCATGTAAAATGGTAAAAATGGGCGTAAATTAAAGGTGTGACCTTAGCAAATGGTTGTGGTCAAACATTTTGCATTTACGGTAAAAGGGTTGCTTAGTTGTATTTGCCCCCACAGGCCAAAAGGTCCCAATCCTCCCTTGGAGCAGATAACATTGGAACGTGTATGGCTGGCTGCAATTTGCGAAAATTCATGATGTCAATTTGCAACTGAAGTCACATGAACCATTTTACACTAGAACCATGAAGTCCAGGAAATTATAAAGGGATAATGCGCACCTTACAGTTGTAATAGATGAGATAATACGCTACTACAGTTTAATATATAAGGGATAATGCGGTCCTTACAGTGTAGTATATATGAGATAATATTCTACCTACAGTGTATATAAGGTATTACGCACTGAGGAGTCCATATGACATATAGAAAGCACAAGGCCGCAGGCCAAGTGTTCTATATAGGCATGGAACTTAAGATGAGTAGTTATATTCTAATGTAAAAAGTCCAAATAAGGAGCCGCCATAGAAATAGTTAAATATAGTCCCAAGTTCATGGAAGGTATGACCAAAAAGAAATCAATATATTAGATGGCTCCGGAAATGGTCAAATGTCCGTCCTACACAGCCAAAGTATAATCGATAAATTAGCGACACATCCAGCATATTGTTTCAACAGGACTAAAATATATAATAGTAAGCCAAGATACTCCGATCAAACGTGGCACGCAAAGGGAATCTAGGCGTAGTACATCAAAGATAAAATAAATCATCGCTTCAGCTCTTAAGGTAAGTTCCAGCGTCTAAACAATTCCCCAGACTATTTGCAGACAAGCTATCTGTGGCCTCAGCTCTTGGACCCGTGTAAGGAATCAGCAGCTTCTACACTCCGGTAGGTTTGTTTTCCTCTTAGAGCGCAGCAATGTATCAAATCACGTGATCTAAAGGTGCTGCGACACTTCCCGATTCTGATTACATACGTCTACTACGAGTTTCATTTTTCAAGATTGATGATCAGGTAGTGACATAAATCCATATTCCTCCTTCATTTATAGGTTGGTATCTTCGAATTCACAACTTTATTCAAATCTCCCAAAACCTGAACACACCTCTAGGAGCCTATTCAGCCCTTCAATCGATCATTTATAGAGGTAGGACAGTTCCCTTAAAACCTTATATTGTAAATACCATATGTTACTATAATAATCAATAATTAAACACTCAAATATATAAAAAAGTATTAATCCAATTACTAACTGTATACTGATATAGGAATGGTACGTTCCATCGATCGTTGACCGTTAGGTCATTCTATTATATTGGAAAATCATTCTTCTATTTTTTAAAAGCTGTTATCGTAATCACCTCCCCTTACCATACGTCTCATATCAAGCCCCCCAGTGCCACAAAAGTACTCCCTGAAATGAAGACTTGTGTTTCTCCCCATAGTGTTTTTCTATATATATGGGCAATTATCATTAGCCAGAACTTGCCTTATCCCAATTCTCTGGATAGCCCCTTCTGTACTTCCCCCAATTCGATATTTTAATTTTCTCACAGTTCCTATATACCATTGTGGCATGTGCATTTAATACCATAAACAACACATTTGTGACTTGCAGTTGAAAAACCTGTTCCATCTGTGTCTGAGTTCCCCAACCATAAAAAAATCCCTTCCCATTTCTACATATTTACAATTATACACCCACAACTTCCCCTCAAGCATTTCATAATACACCCATCTCTCTAAGTGACTGTCAATTGGTAGCAAACTGGGGGATAAGATACTCTTAGGGAATTTGGTTTCCTAAACAAAAAAAAAAAAAACTTTATATAGGAATCCGTTTATTGTAGAATAGTTAATTACCGTTTCTATTGTAAAAATAAATAAGACTGAACATCATCTGTCAACAATAAACAGGGCTTTCTATACAAATGACTAATACATGGAGGGGTAGATACAGGTAAGGGGCAGCGGAATACAGGAAGTCAGGTCAGTGTATAACGATTCTCGCCACTGCACACTCCCCATCTAAATCAGAGGCCTTATGTGTGAAGTTTTAAATGGGAATGCAGAGTGGTATGTATCCTTATTGAAAACCACTCAGCTATGTCACTAAGTGACTCATTTCTTATATTTTTTTATTATCCCACTGCTCCTCCATTCCAGTGTTCATGCCTGAACAATGACTCAGCGTTTTTTGCAGTGTTTAAAGGACAATTATACTCAACTTCCCTCCCGCTCCTCTTCTTGAATCCTTAGCTTTTACCAAGGGTGAGGACCTGAACGCTAAGTCCTCACCTGGGTTCGCGCAGCTACAGCGACGAGGCCAATAGGAAGGCACGCTCTGCAACAAGCGTGCCTGTCTGGCTTCGCCGATGGGGAGGAGGGGGCGGAGCCTACCAGAGCAGCGTTGCTCTGAAACTCTGCTGTAGGCTGCACGAAACCAGGGGTGAGGACTTAGCGGTTCAGGTCCTCACCCTTGGTAAAAGCTAAGGAACAAGGAAGAGGAGCGGAGGGAAGGTGAGTATAATTGTCCTTTAATTCACTAAAGGAACTGCTGAGATGCTTCTGTCCATTCATAAGCAATCTCTCTCTCTCCCTCCACAAAGATGTGTGTAACCGCATAGCTGCTGGCTGGGGATGGTCCTATCTACAGGGTTTAAGTTACAGAAGGTAGCTGGGGGTTTAAATTAAGGTGGTAATAGAGACAAGGCAGAATTTAAAGTGAATGGGGTGAAGGAATCAGATACTTTGTATTCTAAGAAATAATGCACCCTTCACATTATAATATAGGATATTACACCACCTCGGAGTTTCCTGCCCGTATAAAAGCACCGGCTACGGCCCCCTCATGCTATAAATGGTCAGAGAACTCCTCGGTGGTGTAATATCCCTAATTACACTGTAAGGGGCGCATTTTATCCTATATAACACAGGCTAGTATATATCAGTTAAATCAGTAATAGTGTCATCAGTGTGGTAAGAAATAAGCTAACCCTAATTTTAAATATAAGGTATTAGAAGTCCCCTCATGTTCCATAACTGGTATGAAAGAACTGGTATAGATTGTGTTTTCTTTGGCCATTGAACTCTATGGATACATTACTCACTATAAGTCAAACAAATAGTCTGTCTCCTCAGTGTACAATTAGTGATTCATTTATGGTATTCTACTTCACCTTTTGCAGCTGCGGAATTAAAAATGATTATTTCACTGTGTAGAGAAGAAAAACAGTATAGTTACTTGGGGCTTTTTTAGTTATGAAATTTACTGGTTTCAGAACTGTCTCGGACTAGTGGGATACTTTAAAGGGGAACATTACCCCCCCAAAACCACCCCATCCTATTAAAGAGCCAGAGTCACCAAACCGATTAAGGACTAGGCAACACTTAGCCGCATTTTTTGGAACGTTTGCGCACGCATTGCAAATCGGGAGGTAAAAAGAAATTGCAATTTTCAAATTATCGGAATGGTTCGCACGTCCGTTTTAATAATGTAGCAATCACCATTTTTTGCGCAACTGCATGCGGTACCATAGCTCAGCATTGGCAAATCGCATGTGCAAAATGTGTGCCAATGTGCGCATCACATGCATTAAAGGGCATGTCCACCCAAAAACTATAATCCCCCACTACTGCCCCATTGTGTAGTGTAGTTTAATCCTACCTTACTCCCAGCTCCAGCTGGTTCTTCGCTATCCCCCCTAAAGTCCAAAAAAAGCCCCACAGGAGTACTGCAGAGTCCATATGGGATCTGCCTCCTGTCTCCCCTCTGGAGGAAAGTTTGGCATGCGCACTGCAGCCCTTATCCCCCTCCCTCGATTTACTTCCCTCCCCTAGCATAAAAAACCTTTATATATAATATCTCCCTGTCCCCCCAGCCCCAACCGCTACAGTTTAAATCAGAAAGTGCCCCAAATATACTTACCTCCCCTCTTTCTCTCCGCCGCCACTGAACTCCGGCAGCCGCGTCCGTGATTGGCTGCAACTCAGCCAATACAAGACGCGACTGCCGGCTCCCGCCCTCTGCTTGCATTTTCTCGCAAGCAGAGGGCCCTGGCAGTGCGGTGGAGGAAGAGGGAAGGTAAGTAATATTTTGGGCACTTTCTGAACTAAAAATATAGCGGCTGGGGCTGGGGGGACAGGGAGAATATTATATGAAAACATTTTATTTAAGAAGGGTGGACATACCCTTTACGATTCTGGTGAGTTGTTTTGTGGCCTTGCCCTAAGGTGATGTAAAAATGTACGAAGCATTCCTGCCTTATCGCACTCTTATGATGCAGTAATCATATTGCGGCACATTGCATGCCAGCGATATGTTTTCAAGCACAGTTATCAGCATTTGTTTGCAAATCTTGATCATTAGCAAATCACGATCATGATTACGCAAGATTACGCACAACATGACGCCACAGCGAGTACAGACGCGTGACAAGTGGACAGTAGTGCACAAACGCTTTTCATGCATATTGTGGAGGTTTTATGCCCCATATTATAGATTTAAAATTGTATTACATAGAAGTAATGGGGAATCTTTTAAACTAGATCATAAGATTCAAAGGTCCAGGGATGATGCAAGTTAAATGAGCATTTTTAAATTAAACACATATGAGCGGGGAAAATAAGTACTGAACATGTCAACATTTTTCTCAGTAAATATATTCCCATAGGGCATGGTATCTGTAACAACCAAAGTATCCCACACATACAAAAAATCACAAATAAATACAGTATTGAACACACAAAGAATAAGAGGTGCAAAAAGGCATAGAAAACCATCTGAAATATGTTAGCATTTAGAAAGCAATCCTGCCCTATATATTAGTGCAAATTAAAAGGGTATGTGCACTCCAAAACAAATATTTGATATGTTGTAAAACACCCCCAAAAAACAACTGTATGGACATACCCCGTAGGTTTAGTCCTAACGTTGGTGTATAAAAAAAGGTTTCTCTTATTAAATATAACAGAAAAAAGCATCTAAAAAAAAGCAAAGTGCTCTCTAAAGGGAACTGTGGTCTCCAACAAGTTAAGTTTAATGAAAGGCCAGTTTCCTACCTTTAAAATCAACCACCTCTATACGTGCTCAACAGCCCAGATATACAGAAATGACTAACCAGAATGTTAATGGGTGGGAGGCTGAATTGTGACATTCTGAGGCTTCTCCTGCACAGTGCCGCTGGCGAGCACAGCCTCAGCTCCCTCAGTGGGTGAGGGAGACACGGAAGTCCCTACTCCTATAAAAGTCCAAAGAAGTCCTACGCACATCCAAAAATGAAGGGTGCAGATTCTTCAACCCCTACCCCAAGGAGTCAATATATCCAATATAGTAAAACGAAAGATGAAGGATCGCACACCTTGCATGTGAACAAACTTGTTTTATTGAACCACACACAACAGCACAACGTTTCGGGGGCTCCTCCCCCTTCATCAGGTGATAACAATGTGGATCTTCCCTGCCCTTTAAATACCCATAAGGCCTATGATCACCCCACTTCATAAGTAACAGGTTCATTAGTGACAGCTGCAAAAGTGCCAAAGAAGTATGATCTAAAAACATAAACAAATACAAGTGATAGATTAAAACATTTAGATATTACAATAAAGTGCATGATCAAAAGTGCAACAGTGCATAAGTGACATCTGATGTAAATATACAGTGTATAATAATAAAATATTATTTGAATCATCATAATAATAAAAAATAAAGTGAATAAAATATATATCTGACTCTATCTTCTATTACAGACTACAATGTATCTATCTACATTTGAAACAATAAGTATATATTTAGCAATAGTGAACAGTAACATCTTTTATCAATGAGACACAATCTAAAATCACAATGTAGATTAGATAGTCTGTAATAGAAGATAGAGTCAGATGTATATTTTATTCACTTTATTTCCTCCACAACCACACCAGGGATAAGTAGGGTGGATTGTGGAGGTTGTATGTGGTGGGCTAACTACACTGGCTGGTTAAACTGAAGGGCTTACTTTACACTGGCTGATTAACAGGAGGACCGACTAAGCACTGGCTGATGGACTGGAGGTCTGATTTAACACAGACTTGTAAATAAGATGCCCACACATCTTGTAAATATAAGATGCCCACACAGACTTGTTAATATAAATTGCCCAGCCCTCAGATTGTAAATATAAGTTGTGTCCACACAGACTTGTAAATTATGATGTGCCCACACAGATTGTAAATATAAGATGCCCAGCCCACACATACTATGTAAAATAATGCCTAGCTCACCCATACTTGGAAAATATAAGATGCCCCTGTGCCCAGCCCACACAGACCTATACATAAAAGTCCTCAACGCCCAGACCCACACAAGCAGATGTGCCCACACAGTAAGTGTCACTTACTGAGGCAGGCAGTCTCATGTCGCTGGGCCTGCATGCCCCACCGGCTGCTTTCATGTAGATTTTGTTTGAAGCACCAAATTAATGCCACCTTTGTAGTGTATAACAGAGGCGGGCGCAATGAGCAAACCTTTCAGTGTGCCACCAGGCACTCCCTGGAAGAAGCCCTCGGAATTTGAAGACAGTTTGTGTGGTGAATGGGCCAAAATTACAGCTAAAGCAATGCATGTGAATAGGTCTTCATACAGAATTACAGTCATTAAATAAATTTCAGTAAACGTGTTCAATACCTATTCACTTTGTCATTCATTGCTACAAGACTTAAATTAATTAATTATTTATGGAATGATTTTTTTGGGGGGGGTATACCTGGATTACTTGGATTGTTCCCAACATCGGTGAAAATTTCAGTCAATAACCCCATTAGAAATGTATTTTACTGAGAAAAATGTTGATGTGTCACCAATTTTCATGCTGTATTATAGTGCTCTGGAATCCAGAGTATACCTTAGCAAACATACCCCAATTACAACCACTTGCTTCACCTTTAGAGAAACCCCCCCGTTTGCCTTGAGACTAGGTGCGCCTACCCAGCTTGTTGCCCTAGACCTTAGAGTGCAAAGTATTTGTGCTGAGGCCGGAGATACTCAACAAGATCAAAGCGCAAACTGGTGTATGTATGGGCACTTTGAGTTGGAGCTGGTCTGGACCACAAAAGTAGTACAGGGGGGATGCGAAACCAGAGTCAGAAATGGAGCCAAGCGAGTGGGGAGGGAGGAACCAAAGGTGAAGAATAAGGGTATTCAAGGACAGGCAGAATCCAGGACAAGCAGCGAACAATCTTAAACATAGAACAAGCAAAGATCTGAAACAGAAAACAACAAAAAAATCATACCATGAGCAAGAGTAAAACCACTAGCTATAATGGGTAATAAGAACAGAGGACAGGAACTTAAAAAGTAAGGGAAACCAATCAAAACCAGGTGTGACAAGTAAAAAGACCAGATTGGCTGAAAACGGTTTGAATTGTCCGCCTTAACACAAAGGGAGATTCAATAAAAGTTTGTTTAAAATGGTGCTAATCTTGCCCAAGCAAATAGGTCTATTTAACAATGAAAGATAGATCTGATTGGTTAGGGCAAAATTAGCAAATTTTACAATAAGAACTTGTATGAATCTCCCTGAAAGTCCAATTGTAAAGAAAAGAGACAACGATTTCCAGAAACTAACGCTTCTGGAAAACAAATGTTCAGGTGTGAATTTAATTTTGTAGAATTAGGTGGATGGCAAGTTTTATGAAATTTACAGGATCCAATGCCATTTCCGAAGGTTAGTCTGACTATAGTCCAACACAAAACAGTGTGTATGATGCCACAATTATGAGAAATAAAGCCCCTGCTGCTTGTACAGCCCAAAAGGGAAGACACAACATTCTCATGCGGTGCATTAAAAGGACAGTGGAAAGATGGGAAAAGCCTATTGTTTCCTAGCCTTACTAATGTAAGACACCTATCTCTCTACCAATTTCCATCTTTAAGTCACACCAACCATTTGCAGCACTCTACCAAGGTTTACCTTGACTTCCAATGAATTGCAGCAACTTGAAAAAATGCGATACCCACATGCAGCTATTACCAGCGCTTTAGCAATGCTTTAACTGAGACTGCATGATGGTGGGGGCAGTGAGAGCAATATTGTCTTGGTACGTTGCTGCCTGAAAAGCATTTAATATGAGATTGTAAGTTGTATATTTCTAAGAACCTTAAACTGATCAATTAAAAATTTGGTTCATGTCTACTTCTGACTGATATCCAGCTGCTTCCTTCATTCATTGTGACTTCTTGCTAAAAGCCTGGTAGCTTGTTTGTTGTAGTATTTACTGGCACCAAAACATAATCCTTCCTGACCTTCCAGGCAGAAGTAACTGACATCAGCACTTCACTTTGTGTTTCAGCCCACCCAGCTCCTTTCTACAGTATCTGTGCAGATAATGTGACAGTTTTGTTTTGTCTATGAACATATCATTATTTAATCAAAACATAATAATTGTCATTGCAAATCATGAAAACTTCTAAAATGGCATGAAAGATTTAAAGGGAAAAACTGCTTGAAAACAACCTCCACTAGATTTAATCTATGATGTATCTAATGATGTTAGTATTAAGGGCAACTATTATATAAAAACACGAAGAGCATTTAAAGGTCTATCTCCCAGGTAGAGATAGCGGAGAGCTGTCATAGCTTCCATTAATGCAATGGCTGACAACTCAATGCTTGCTTCAGTAGGCACAGACCATGACTATTTTGTATCTGTAACATTGGGGGAGATGGTACATCTATGCACTAAAATGAGTGATGAACTTTGCATGCGACTACCCAGGGGTGATTAGGATTCCTACCTTAGGAAAATAGACTGTAAAACACTGTTAGGTTTTTAAAGTCCATTTTATGATACTTGTATAACTTTATCATTTATATAACTTTATCCATGTGTCCAGCAATCTCGTGGGTGCTTTTAGAACTTTTATGTCCAATGTTAATATTATGAGCCAGTATGTATATTACAGTAATGTGCAATGGTTGTTTTAAATAATTTACTTTAGGGGAAAACGTTTGTCATTACAAAAAAAAAAAACAGTATTAAACATACTGTTTGTTAATCATTCATACACAGGTTAAATCATGTACTGGTGTGGGGTAGAGCAGCGTGCTATGAAATGGAAAAAAAAATCGACTGTGCATGAACTGCGAACAGTGAGTGGGATTGTAATTTCATGAGATCCTAAGATGGCTCCACAAGAACTAGCAGGGCAAATAAGTGACTGGCTTTCCCTGACTCTTAATAACCTTTATTATCAGCATACAAGGTTATACATACGTCTTGCAAAATTAGCCCAGTAGCCTAGGTAGATCTCTTTTTAGAAATGGGACCTGTATAATTCTTACCAAAGATATTGTACCATCTAAAATATTAAAATAGATATGATGCGGGTTTAGGGCGCTGTCTCCACCATAAATTACAACTTTTATATATTGTACCTCTCCCATGCCCCCTCAACCGCCGAGTTTAGATTTCTAATTAAACCTCCCGAATCATACTTACCGCCCTTAGCTCCTGAGGCTGTCTTCTCCAGCTCTCTGCTAACCAGAAGCAGCAGAGAGGGCCGGACCGGCAGCGCATTGTGATGGTGCGATCAGCCAATTACAGATACGGCTGCCAGCTGTGAAGACAGCCGCGGGAGAGGAGGAGAGGGTACAGTATATAAAAAGGATTTTACACTAGGTGAAAGGCGCAATAGAGAGATCCTGTCTTCCCCAGCACATGCCACTGTGTAGTGTGGCCAACTACACTGTACTGTGTCTTATATTAATTCAGAGCTATTAGGTATAAGCACCTTTTTCAACCAGGGCCAAAGGACTATTTATATTTTAAATTTATTTTTGTTACGCTAAAGTATATTTAGCTGCTTGCACTTGCAAAAAAGTGCTGAATGCATGCTGAAACACTTTTCAGAATGGAAAAAGAAGATGGCATCTCCTGTCCTCTCTGCTGTCTTTACTTCCTTTTTGATTCTACAGATGCATGGGTTCCATAAAACACAGACGTGGGGCCTTTTTGATACCTAAGATATAATTGCAGTGAAAAATTCAATCCTTTAAAAGTCCTGTATCCAAAATAACTGTTTATAAGTAAGTCCCCCGCTTTGCTGCTGTAAGATAAAGCCCATGTAGAATGTCCAGTGAGCTATTACAACACAATCATTTGAGTGTAACACATGTATCTGTTAACGACCGGTTCCCACGTGAATTAATACTTATTAGCATTGCTCAGAAATTAAATTAACCTGATATATTGATAATTTAGATTTGGACCCAAACTGACCAGAATGCTTTATTTTTTTTTTATACATTAAAAATTAAAACCTGAACTATTACTATTTTACTAATAATTACTGTGTTTTAATGTTTGATCCCTCTTAGGCTAGGTACACACTGTCAATATTTTGACCTGATTAAACTGGTCTGTAAATACTATCCGGGAGCAAATGTGTACCATAACAATATCTAAAGTGAAGAAGTAACACATTCATAGCACGGAAACTTATAAAACTCTCCAAATATCAAATTATACGGTTCCAAAAATGTCCAAAACAAGATGCGGGAAATTAAATGTTATGTAAAATGGGGGAAAGGGGCTCCCCCAAAAAATCTAAATGTAAAATCTATAATCCCAAGGATGTAGGATCACCAATTCTGACTCCTTCACCCAGAACTCCTGCACGCAGGTCTAAGTTAGCCCTTGTCTAGATATGGCAGCTTATTAGCTTATATAGGCCAAACTCCTAACAGACCCTCCTATCTCACTTAGCACTACATACGCATATTGTAGAAGGAGAGGGCATGGAAGGGGAAAGCAGCAGAAATCTCATTAGTTGCCAGGTAATTTCAGGTAAAATCAAGGGGGCATTCTAACTTCTTAGTTGAAGATTATATTTTGGGGGAAGACCTTAATTTACTGACATATCTAATCAATATTTGTGCTTCTGATGTGCACCAGACGTATACTATAAAATTTCAATTCGTTAGAAATATTTGTTGCACATGGGAGGATATTTCAACCTTATGACAGAAATATACATCAGACGATTGATTGGATTGAAATACAGTTTTCATCCTGCACAGGACTCAAAAAACACATGATCTATGCTGGTAAAGGTTAATCCTTTGCTAATTGTCTGTAATGCTCTCAAACATATTGTAAAGAGTTGTCATTCCCCACATGTTCTTCTTTTCCAGACAAAATAAAAACCCATTTGGATCCTATTCTAATAATTTTATTTCTCTTACCAGTTTGTATAAAAGAAATGTTGCTGTTTGGATTGACGCTTGTTTGCAAAGTTTGAGAGCTATTTTAACTAATAAAATTAATTTTCCCATTTTCATTTAGCATATTAACAATAAATAAAACTGTTAATTGTGAGGGTCAGAACGTTTTACTTAGTATTTCTTTTGTGTTGAGAATCAAAGAAAGAGGTCAATTTGTATATTCAATTCAAACAACAGCACGAGGCACAGATTAAAAGTTTCATGGCATTTTTTCTTGCATAAAGTTTAGATAAATATCAGTGTTGAACAATCAACCAGCATTTTTTTTGTATTCTTATTATTTGTATGCATATAAAGTGTGTGCAAATGATAAGCAGTTACCCAGAGTAGCGTGACACAATCATACAATGAATATATGTAAGTTGAAGCTTTTATTGTGTGCACTCCTGGTAGTCTGCCTTTCATTATATTACATTGACGGTTGTAGGAAACAGGACCACAGGTGTGCAAGCCAGGAGCAGGATAAGATGCTCATGTGCAGGTATTATATTTCTGTACAGTATGCTATTTTATACTTCAGCTTTGCAAAGATTTTCTATATTATGAGCCTCAACATATACAAACAAACAGGAGATGCAAATCCTATTCTAAGGGGAAAAATTAAGTGCAAAACCATGCTAACCGATGTAATATAGGGTTGCAAGGCTTTTTTTACTATTTGCTCGCTTGCACCCTTCCAAAGACTTTTGGAAATAGCTCAGTGCAAAGCGATGCAATAAATTTAGAGATGATAATTGCACATGTTTTTGCACCAAAATTAAAGCCTTTTCAATGTGGCTTTAAAGCGCTTGCAAAAGGTTGCAATTTACTCTCGCATTCACACAATGCAATAACCGTCGCAAAGTGGTTACTACATCGCAGGAACAAGTGCAGGTCAGATGCATAGGCGATTTCAATAGGCTTAGGAGGGCTTAGCTTCTAAGTGAAATCTGGGGGGAAAAAAAAAATTGTGTGGGGAAAAAAAAAGCATACCCTCCAACGTTACCGGGCCGGTATTGTACCGTTTTTCAAAGTAAGTACCCGCCAAATGCTCCTACCGGGTTGTACCGGATTTCCTGTCAATTTACCGGTCCCATGATTAATATTATCAGCAGCGTGCAGCTTTCTCCCCTGTCACTGTTTAGCTGCAGCCTGCAGGACTTTAGCTCCTCCCCCCTCCCTCCTCAGCAGCCCGGGGCCGAGGTTTTCTTCCAGTCGCCTATTTCCAGCGTTGGTGTGGAGGAGGTCTCTGGGACTCCTGGCAGCTATGAGGAAAGACAAAGGCAAAGCAGGGCTGGTGAATCAGATATTCCCAACACACTGTAAGTGATTAGAGAAGCTGCAGCAGCTGGGTTGGGGAGAAGGGAGGCTAGGGAGAGAGTGTCACTCAGTACTGTGCAGTCTCCAGAAAGGACATGGTCTGGGAAAGGGTTCAGCACGACCGAGTCCAATGTTGTGCGGGTACAGGAGTTTTTGTTTGAAATGTGAGGGGTCTTTTTATTTAGAATAAAATCGGGAGTTTTGATTGAAAGGGGTGATTATGATTAAAGAATATATTAAAGAATATCTATCTATCATCTATCTATCTATATATCTATCTTAGCTATCACGATTATCTTAGCATCATCTATGCTATCGATCTATTCTATCTATCTATCTATCTATCATCAGCTTACTAACGATTATAGAATGCATCGAGAATAGCAACACTAATCTTCATCGTTCTTCAGCTACGAGTCATCATCGACGACTTCTACGAGCATCGAGCTCTATCTATCGATCTATCAGTCTACTATCATCTATCTATCTATCACTGTATCTATCATCACTACATGCTATCATCATCATCTATATCTATATCTTAAATGCTTAGTCGCTTGAGAAGTTTCATATACATCTATTATTCTCATTTTTCTGTCTCTGTATCTATCCATGTCTAACCGTCTTATGTCTTTGTCCACTATAGTCTGCTGTCTCTCTCTATTTCTCTCTCTCTATCTGTTGTCATCATCTTATATATATTAACAATAAAAATATTTGTATACTGATTATGTTGTGGAAAATCAAGTGGGTGTGGACCTGGGGGTGGAAGGGGTGTACTGGGGTGTGGAAAGGGGTGTGACCTGGGTGTGGAAAGGGCATGGCCTAAAAATTAAGCTTTCCTATTCTGAAAGTCACCCTCCGCCCATGGTCAGATGCGATCCTGAAAATTATATTGCATCTCCCCCCATGTGTTTAATACATAGTGGGAACAAGTGCTGGTAAGTTGTGATAAAGACATTATTGCATCTCCCTGAAATGTTATGCTGCTTGTAAATTCAAAAACTCCTTCTACATTTTAATCTGCACTTCACGCCTACCATAGACATTAAAAACAAGCATGTGATGTAAACACACAACCAGTCAATATGCAACGTGGTGCAACATTCCTATGTTTACCTAAAAATTTCCCATTGGCCAGACAGCTCACACAGTTTCTAAAATAAATCTGAGATATAGGAGCTACAGTTTTCCCACATAGGAAGAGATTATAAAAATGGGAAGGGGAGAACTGGAATGAATGTAAGAGATTGTTGGTGCCTCACAATAAAAAGAGGTCCAGATTATTTGAGAGCAGATGGCAGAAACATAATTTAATGTAAGGAGGGAAAGTTTATAACATCACTCAGCAATGTTAGAGTGGATTAATACTAATAGTGGATAATATTAAGGAATACAGTGTATATAGGATATACGCCACCGAGGAGTTCCATGACATATAGAAGCACGAGGCCGGTCAGGGTCATGGAACTCCGAGGTGAAGTAAAATCCATATATTACACTGTAGGTTGCGTATTATTTCTTATAATACATAAGGCCAGCCAAAAAAAAACAACCTGCCCACTACCACTGTCTCTCCCCTTCCTGTATTATTCATTTATATAGGAATCCTGTTTAATGTATAAATAGTTAATTACTGGTCTTTGAAAAGAAATTGTCTGTCAAGAATAACAGGTATTCCTATATAAATGCTAAACAGGGAGGGGGGAGGACATGGGAGGGGCAGTGAATACAGGAAGTCACTCAGTGACATCACTGAGTGATTGTAATATAGATTCTCGCCACTGCACCTTCCCATTGAAAATGCCTAGCCTTATGATTATATAAGGGATAACGCACCACTTACAGTGTAATATAAGGATATATACACCACCGAGGAGTCCTGACCATATAGAAGACACAAGGCCGTAGGGAAGGGACTCCGAGGTGGCGTAATACCTTATATTATAATTTAGAGGGGTGCATTATTCTTCAATAAGTATCTGATTCCTTTACCCCATTCACATTTTAAATTCTAGCCTTGTCCCTATTCCACCTTAATTTAAACCCCAAGCTACTTCTGTACAATTAAACCTCAGTAGATAGGAACATCCCAGCCCAGCATCTATGCTTTTAACAAATCTTTGTGGAGGGAGAGAGACATTGGTTATGAAGTGACAGTAAGGAGCTCCAGCAGGTTCCGTTAGTGAAGTTAAACACTGCAAAAAACGTTCATTGTTCAGGCAAGAGCACTAGAATGGGAGAAGCAGTGGGATATAAGAAATATAAGAAATGTATCACTTAGTGACATCATGAGTGATTTTTATAAGGATATATACCACTGCAGCTCCCATTATAAAATATCACACTTATGTATTAAAGTAGATTATGTACCCCCTGCTGTAAATATAAGATAAATTATTTTGGCGTCTCAATATCTGGCTCACTGATGTTCCTCTACATGGCTTTGCTTATCTATGGACCCATGATTGTCGCTATCTCGCGCACCTTGAAGTAAGTAGTATTGGACTATTATGACTGTGGATGACTTTGTGCATGGCCTACTACTGTGTAGAGGCTATATCAACTTGTGATAGTTTTTAGAGTTTAATTTGATTATTTCTATCTGTGTACCCCTTCTTTGGACCTTCATGGTCTCCCAATAAAGGGTTTTTATTTTATAATTTTTGTGTGGTACTTTTTTCCTTCGTTTTTAAACAATTATAGTATAGTGCCTGCACCTGGGTCCATGGGACCAGTTACCTTTATATCCGGGCCTTAATAATTGTGTTTGTCCGTGTAAATTATAAGGTATATAGAAGCACAGAAGCATCTCTAACTGTATAAAAATCATTCCCATAAGACGTGCCCTAGTTCAATCGAAACCCCACCAGGAACAACTCCCCCATGAGACTCCCCAGTGGCCAGATATGTCCTCCAGTATCAACAAACCCCCCACCACCATACCCTTCCCCCAGGTTATACTTCCTCCTGTTAATTATAATTAATAGTTTTCTGTTCAACTATTTCTACACACACACGCCAACCCAGTTGGTTAAACTTAAGCACGTCCTCTTCTAACTGCCCTGCGTGCACTTCTGGTGGGGAGTTTAAACAGAATGGTGCGCTATGCATGAGGGCAGCCACATGGCAGTGCAAAATGGATCTAAGAGACGTTTGCAAGTTTTGTTATCAGTGATGAACCACTGCATTTTCAAGTATAAAAAACCCTTAACCAGTGTTTGCCAGACTTCCCTGTTTGGCCATAACTACACCACTGCGGTACTTGAGTCCTAAAGTCAAGGCTCAAGTTCGGCCTGGCTCCAGGAGTCCATATCCACTCGTTGCTCATCTCTGCCCACTCTGATAATTTTCTGGCTCAGAATATGACACAAGGTAATTAGTAAGAACGTGACATGATCATAAATTTGTAACTAAAACCCCTTTGTTTTTTACTACATGCACTACCCAGATACTATATATGACATACACCTTTTATGCAATAGAAAAAAAGTAGCCCCAGCAGATTTATAGGCATGTATTTTCTACACACAAGCCATATTTTGATTTCGATCTTCAAGCTTTTATCTTTTGATTATTCCAGCATATCGATATATAATTCCAACGCTGCCACGGTAGTCCAGACATGCCCATGAATCAAAACCAGCAGTTTTGGGATACCAAAACTGGGATGTTGGGAGCCATGCAGATGTAATTTCTAGAGAATTCGCGGATTTCCGAAAGAATTTGGAAAATCAAGGGGATTAAAAGGTCGGAAATTTAAAATTAGGGTTTAAATAGCAGTTGTAACTTACTGTAAATGTCTCTGGTCCAAGGAACACGACCCTGCAAGAACAGTTAAAAAACAGAAGTAGCGCACACCGCGCGTTACTACCATTTCCCGCAGGCCATTTTCGATAATCCTCAACAGCCGATTTGAGAATTTAGAATGTTCAAGGATTGTCGAATCAGCCATTTGAGGATTCCCGAATGCCCAAAAGTCGTGGCCGGACGTTCAGGGGTCCTGCAGATCACCCCGGACCCCCTCCCTTGCACTTATACTGTTAGTGCCCTTGTGGCTCATGAAGGCCCTTGTGCACTGACAAAAGCCTTTTGGGGTTTAAGGGTCCAGCAGCTCAAACCGGGACCCCCTCCCCTGGCACTAATAAGTGCCCTTGTGGCCCTGGAAGGGCCCCTGTGGCATTGACAAGTGCCTTTTGGAGCTTAAGGAGTCCTGCAGCTCGACCTGGACCCCCCTCCCCAGCAGGTATAGTGCACCTGTGGTCCTTGTTTAGGGCCCTTGTGGTACTGACAAATGCCCTTTGGGCTTAAGGGTTCCCGCAGCTCGAACCGGGACCCCCTCCCTGGCACTCAGAAGTGCCCTTGCAGCACGGACAAGTGCCTTTGTTGGGGTGCCTGCAGCTCGAAACCAGGACCACCATTGGCTCTTGAAGAGCTCATGGGGCCGTGTTTCTTCTTTCTTCCCCAGCTGGTGACACCAGCTCCGCTGGCACTGATGACACCAACGTCGTCGCTGTTGCGGCGTCTTGATCCAAAGTTTCTTCTTCTCAGCCGACGACACCAACTCCACTGATGGTTGCCAAGACCGGGCGATGTCACTGTGGCCACCAGTGACACGCGCGTGGTGACATCAACGTTGCCGGTGTTGCCAGAGTCTTCTTTTGACCTCCATGTGGTTGCACCCTTTATATAGGTTTGTCTGAAGGACCAATCCAATTGTGATTGGTTAATATGCAATCATATGATCACACATTAACCAATCATATTTGAATTTTTTTATTCAAATATCATTCATATACCCAGGAGGTATATTAAGCCGCGGACCCCAAAACATCTGGCTGCTGGACTGTTCGGAAATCCTCGGCTGTTCAGGAAATCCTTGAACGTTTGGAAATCTTTACTGTTCGAAATTCCCAACATTCAAGTATTTTCAAAAATTTCAGGCCAACCTACTGATATTACTACTACTTACTACTAATGATACTAAATATTGATGAATACATATGGCCAGTTTTTATACTGCTGGCTGAAAACTGTTGATCAATTTTGGATGTACCATTTTACAATTGGCTCTGAACTTGTTTGTGTATATCAGGCCTTAAGGAGCCAATCACATAGCTGGCAGTTCAGAATCATAATTTTAAAGATATAAACTTGAAAGTGGGTCACATTTTAAACTAGAAGCCAGCTTTCAAACAGGATTTCAAAAGTGTATTGCTCGGAGGCATTAACTGAATTGTAAACAGGGTTCTAGCCTCTTTCTCTCTGGGCTCATGACATCAATTGAGTGAAGATTTCAAGCACATTAGATATCTATAGCACAACCTCCGAATCACTTAATGACATTTAAAATGGAATGTACTTAAAAGCAAATGCACAAAGCAAAACCACTAACAACATATCTAGTTTCTGGTTTCCTGTGGACTGAGTATTCTGTTTTTGTAATTGTGTTTGTTTGGCTTGTACATATCCCGTTTCTAAAATAGGTCATAAAGAACTCTAAAATCCTTTTTTAAATATAATGTTTACTTGCTGGCATAGGGTAAGAACAGGCATTACATAGTAAATACCGTAGTAACATAGGAATTGAGGTTGAAAAAGACATAACATCCATCTAATTCAACCTCCTTTTAACCCTACCTAACAGTTGATCCAGAGGAAAGCAAAAAAAAACAGATAAAATGGGGGGAAAAGATGTCCCTTTTGTATATGGATTCCAAAGCTGCACCGCATATTCAAGTGAGTACGAGTTCCTTGTAAAGAGGGTGAAAAATATTTTTTCTCCAAATCTATTCCCTCTTTATACAAGACAATCAGGGTTATTCAATAAAAGTTCTTATCGTTTAAAATGGTGCTAATTTGCCCCAACCAATCAGATGTTTCAATGTTAAATAAGTTCTGATGGGGGGAAATTTAGCACCATTTTAAACGATAAGACCTTTATTAAATAACCCTGAATATCTTGCTAGTTTTAGCGTGGCTGTATGGCATTATAATTTTTATTTTTGTCTCAGACATGATGCTTTATTTAAAGGAAACCAAAGGGAGGGGGAGAGCTCACTGCCCATGACACAAACCTCTCAGAGGAGCAGGAAGGGCAGATATGGACTACACACAGAGAGGCTCCTATGCTTCAGTTACCTGGACTTTCATCAGGCCCTTTAGTACAACCATACACAGTGGGCTCAACAGTGGGGCAAATTAGTTGGGGTGGACTGTCCTTTAATCATTTCTTGCACTCCATGCTTTTATACTTTCTGTAAGCCTTTTCTCTGATTTCAACGTTTTAAAAGTAATTTTCCATTTCCTTTCTATATAATAGAATGAACAAAATACTGAATAAAGGAGATGTAAAGAATATGAGTTAGGAATATTTCTCTATAAAATTCATGAGTTTGGGTTGGTTGTTTTATGCTTTTATGAGTAATGGTCCTTTGATTTAAAAACAATATCTTTTTGATTAAATAAAACTGCACAAAAACATGAACATATAAGTTAACGAACCCTGGCATATTTGGTGTAACTTAAATGTCAACTATATAGATTCCTCCTCTAAATAAAAGTAGTCGGGTGGACAATAAAACTGCCAAGTCCACATCCATGGGTATTTCAGCTGTACAACTACTTTAAAGTTCCTGGGTCACCCTGGATATCAGGAGTTGGCCAATGGGAAGACGGTCTGCATAATCAGGTCCTGCACAACTTTGAATACTTTGAAATAAGGTAACCTCAAAATTGTGAATCTTCCTGAAAAACGAACAAAAAACGTATGTGATATAATTACGTATCTGTGTGATCACCCTTTGCTTTAAACATGTATTTTAACTACAATTTAGATGCGTTTAGAGAACTCTAATTACATCTGAAATCTGTAGCATTCTGAAGAATTAAGCTCCCCATCGACATTTTGAGCAATCTGATAAATTAGATCAGATTGCTCAAAATATCAATCCGGAAGGTCAAGCAGTTTATCAGAAAACGAAGATCGAGCAAGGCAATTTTTGACAAACCCACTTCATTCTCAGTAACCTGTGAAAAAATCTGAGCCTCAAGTCAAAATCCAACCGAAAACATCTGATGTGCATGGCTAGCTATAAAAAAGAACTCTCTATATACTGGGCTTATCTGATAAAAAAAAAAAAAAAAATTCTCTTGTTCTAAATATCCTGGAAACTTGCCATGGTTCACTGTTGGTCCAACCCATGGTCCATTGGTGAAAAGTTGCAGTTCGCGAGAACACAATGGGTTGGGTGAATCAGGAGGTCGTGTACTGAGCATCCCAGTGTCCCTATATTGCAGGGCTGTTTTTAGGCATAGGCCATATAGGCTAGGGTGCCCAGTGTTCTCCCTAACACTCCCTGTGGCTTTTATTTCCAGTTTTAGAAATGCTCTCCTGTTCAGCTTTAATTGCAACATTGTATTTAGTAGCCTGAACACCACACTCTCTAAAATGACACTTAATTACTACTACATGGAAAGTGTTTGCTGCTATAAATACAGTATACAACAGTTAAGAGGAACTGTGGTCCAAAAATGACTTTAGGTAAATGATAGGAATTTCCATTGTTATTTTGCATAATTTTGAAGATATTACATTTTTCTGTGTGATATGGCCGCAGCATCACCAGGTCCCCTGCACTTCTTACTTCCTGTTCTGAAACCTGTCAGTCAATCTTCCCTGGTCTCCCCATTTGGATCCCCCTGGCCCTCCCACTCATGGACCCCATGGTCCCTCCAGTTGCAGGCCCCCCCTTGGCCCATTCCCTTACAGCTCACAGGTGCGGTGGGCCACTCTGACACCCCACCCACCCCGCAAACTAGGTGGAAACAGCCTTTTCAGGCAGAGTGAGAACTCTGCCTGAAAAGGCTGTTTTCACATAGTGAGAGAGAAGGGCTGTAGATTCCCTTACCTTCTCTGCAGCTGCAGGTCCTTCACACAGCAGAGAGGAGGAGGGACTTCCTGTCTCCCCACATACTGGGGAGTCTGAGGCTGTGCTCCCCAGCCACTGTGCAGGAGAAGCCTTAGGAATGTCACATGTCAGCCTCCCACCTATTTAACTTTCTGGTCAGTCATTTCTGTATATCTTAGGCTGTGGAGCACGTAGAGAGGGGGTTGGTGGCTTGTTTAAAGGTAGGAAACTGGCCTTTCATTTAAACTCAAATTGTTTGGAGACCACAGTTCCCCTTTAAACTGATAGCCTGTACAGTTGTGTTATACTGACTGGCTGTCAGTTATTTAATCATATTTACAATGAAAAACGGGCAGCAGGGGAGATTCCTTAACTTCCGGTGATCATTGCAGAGATTAAGAAGTTTTCTTCAGATTTGTGCCTGAGCAAGGCTTGAAACTCAGGTCACAGTGCTGGTAGTACATCAGTTGACCACTGTGCCACCATGTGGCACAGCTCCAACCACTATAATAGATTTTCCAGAGACTCCCCCAAACTTTACTTACCTACCTCTCTCCCCCGGTGTTCTGTGCAGGGGCAGTCGCGTCTGTGTTTGGCTGCCTCTCAGCCAATCAAGGACACGGCTGCCGGTCGGCCCCTGCTTGCAGTTTCATGCAAGCAGAGGGCCGGGCAGTACGGCAGAGGAAGAGGGAGTTAAGTAAAGATCAGGGGAGTCTATGGAAAATCTATTCTATGGTTGGGGCTGGGGGAGGGAGAGCTTTTATTTAACAAAAAACGTTAAAAGGGGTGGACAAGCCCTTTAGGACGTGTCATTATTTTATGACTGTGGTCTCAAAACTTTGACTGCAGATAGAAAAAACTGATTTGTCTCAAAGATGATTGTTGTAAAACACCAATACCTCAATGTATTTAGCTATAAATGTCTCCCCCCACACCTACGCACTCAAATTGATACACACAGAGGATCCCCCCAAGACCATGATACTCTCATCTGTACCCCAGATAAATATTTACTGTAATTCTCCTCACTGACTCCAGTCTTCTTAATTTTCCTTCCAGGTAGCAGCCATCAGTCATGCTCAATGACTTTTAGCCCCTTCCCAAACTACCTACTCTGTGACTGTACTGCTCGTAAAACTGTAGAGGAGAAATGAGCCTTTAGGACCAGGGTTGTTGAGAAAGAAGATGAATATCTCTGTCCTGGGAAAGCAGTGATGTATTAACTATATATCATTTTTCATTTAAACATGAACTGTGTTAAGTGAGGACACACCTGTACCTAGAGTAGGTACAGGGGTGTGTCTTCAGAGACCAGAGGTGTGCCACAAAATTTTGTGGTGGATATATTTTCACCACTTTAACTTACATTTGTGTAAAATTTTTCTCTAATATATATGTACTAAATTTAATGCAGTTATGTAGTTATCATTGCAATACATATTGATTACATATAGGTAATAAGAACACAGGCGTGCCAAAAGAAAAATGTGCATTGCCAAGCGTGCCACAGTCTAAAAATTTTGATAACAGTCACAGTATATGGTCTCATTGCAGTGTCACCAAAACTGGGGGGAAAATGACACTAATACATGAACTACCACAGTAAAAAAAAAAAAAAAAATAGTTACTATGTTACCGGTATATTTTTATATCTGCTAAATAGTCCAGGGAAAAGTAGCCAAACACTAACAATAGACACTGACAGTATTTTACTCTAGGGAAAACAGTCCCACTGGTTTGCTGGGGAAATTTAGAATCCTACTGAGCAGGGCAGGCATGCAATTGACGTAATTAGGGTCTATTTTGTACTTTCTAATGTTAGTGCCTCTAACCATGTAGACACCCAGACATATATTATTATATACCGGTGCATACTGTAAACATATATTTATAATATCTTAATAAAATACACACATACATATACTGTATTAAGGTTCTATGTATATTTATTGCTATTAAATCAATTCCCATCCAAAATAAAGGAAATCTATTTCATCAGTTTAATATTATTTTAGGTGTGTAGGGACTGTATGGGGGATTAAATCTAGTTGCTAGGATGGAATTTCCTAGTTTAATTATGTTCAGTTTAATGCTGTGGGGAAATGACCCTGCCATAAATACAGACACTCTATTCATCATGGTGCATTTTCCGTATGGAACATTCTTTGCTTACTTTTATAAAGTACTGCTAGTGTTGTTCTTCATGTCTGCTATAACCACAATCCAAACAAAATAAAATATAAATTCTGACAGAAATGTTTGCAGACTGGCACATTGTATCTACTCTTTGTCATGTCACTATAGTACTGGGAGTCTGGGCAGGGGTGCCAGGGTAGACAGGGACTGTGTAAATTAAGGTATGAGCAGATCAGGGCAATCTTATTCTTTGGTAAAGTGTCACTGTAGTGGCAGTTTTTTTTAGTTTTATTAAAAAATAGAAATTTTCAGATTTTACTTAGAGACCTAATATTGTTACAAGAAAATATTGGCCCAAGTGATGCAGTGGGCATATGTGACCTTGCAACTACTGAAAGTACAGGATCAGATGATATTTTGAACATATTACCAGCATGGATTTATGGACGGGATTGTGAAATACTGTATCTTTGTCTATCCCAGTATAAGGCTGGGCACACACCCGACAATATTTTCGGCCGACCGACCGATTCACGGCACTTTCGGTCGATCGTCCAAAAATATTGGCTGGTGTGGGGGGGGGGCTGTGACCGACATTGTTCGTTCGTTTGTCCAGATTGGGCGAACGAACAATTCAGGCATGTCAGAAAATTTGCCGACATGCCGAATTTGCACGACCCGACGGGCATTTGTCCTGGCCGAGCGCTCGCTCGGGACAAAAAGTCCCCCATGTGTACCCAGCCTAAGTCATCTTGGTGGGTAATCAATTAATATATGTTTTTTCTTTGGACAGTCCGAAAAAACTCTCAACTATTAGGTGTGATATCCTTATATGATGGTATCTGTTTTCTGCAATATAAAGTACCTATAAGACTTAGTAAGTCTAGTTATTAGTTATTAGAAATTAGTTGTTTCATAGTAACATAGTAATGGAGGTTGAATAAAGAGACACGTCCTTCGAGTCCAACCTTTATAGCCTACTCATTAAAGCTACCTAACATTTGATCCAGAGGAAGGCAAAAATAAAACTGTGTGAAAAGAGAAAAAAATCATCCTGACTCCAAATGGCAATCAGAAAGGTTTCCTGTGATCACAAAACTACCTGGGAGATTCAATAAAAGTTCTTATTGTTTAAATCGTTGCTAATTTTGCTCAACCAATAGATGTGGCTTTTAAATGTTAAATAGAGTCTGATTGGTTGGGGCAAAATTAGCACACCATTTTTAATGATAAGGACTTTTATTGAATCTCCCTGATGTATTAATACCAGTAATTATCATATTTTTTAGTTTTAAGAAAAGTATCCGCCCACACCTAAAGCTATCAATGAACTTGCTATTACCATATCTGCTGGACAGTTTCACCATTTTCACATTCCTACATAAAGATAAAACTTAAAGGATCTAGTCTTAAAGGATGTCCACGTGTCCTATATATGACCTATTATTGAACAATCACCAGAGAGTTTATTATATGGCCCATTAATATATTTGTATATGTATCCCAATGCAATTGCTGCTTCTCCAATGTAAACAGCCCTAACTTGTCTAATCTGCCTGCATAGTCAAGCCCCTCCATTCCCCTTTTTGTTTTATTTGCCCTTCTCTGAATTCCTTCCATTTACAAGATGTCCCTTTTGTATAGGGATTCCAAAACTGCACCACATATTTAATTTTGAATTTCTTTTCACATTTTGTGGAGTAGTAGAACTTACAGACTTTCAGCTGCATCCTGCAAATGGAACAGTGCTGCTGTGTAAACAAGCATGTAATGTGGGCACATGACACAAATACATCTACAGTCAGTTGTATATAAGTTTATATTATCATAGGTGGAATATATACAGTGCACATGGACGTACATAATTTACAAGAGTGCTAGATAAGGTACCGATAAATTGTTTTTTCACCCTGGTTATGCCTAAAGTATTCAACAATAAAATACTTTCCAATTTATATTCTTCTTCACCAATGTGTTTTGTTTACCTTTGCCTCTTTCATTTTTTTATTAGGATATACAAGCACACGTGTGATACATTTACGTGTGTATACCCATGATGTCATCAAGCTGCTTGCTTGGCAGGCATGCCATGGTTGTACAGGCAAGAAAGTGGAACTCTATGTCAACATAAATGGTTTATATTTTCTAAATTTGTTCCCATCAACATTGGGGCTTTTATTAATTAAAGGTGCAAAATCTTGCATTTGCTTTTAAAGAATTAGTATGCTGTAAAACCAAGTTAAGTTTAATTGGAAGCAGCAGCTTTAAAAATCTTTTGCCCCCCCCTCTTTTTTTCTAGGTCCCTCCTGAGCCTACCTTTCCTGTAAACTTCCGTTTGTACCGCACTCCCCGCTGTGTGCCGCTTGACGTCGCTGCACATGCGTCGTGACATCAGTGCATGCACAGACGTGTGCGCGTGTGACGTAATTGTATGGTGTCATGCTTACAGCACGGCGAGATGACTTCACATGCCACATGTCCATGCAACATGCTGACATCACGTCACGTGCGCCACAACGTCACAAACACACGGACCAAACAGCAGTGCTTTTTGAGACTAAAGAAGAAGGAGATCCCGGAAGTCTCCGAGGGGCGGAAGCTTAACTGTCTACACAGATACAAAATGTCAGCAACTTTAACATCAGTAAAGGTAGGCCCAGGAGGGACCTATAAAAATGGGGGGGGGGCAAATATTTTTTTAAAGCTGCTGCTAATTAAAGGGCAAGTCCAGCCTTAAAATGAAAACTTACATAAAGGTAAATCACCCCCCAAAACCCTAAACGGTAATAGTTTGAAATCTGAAATGCATAAGTCTAAACTGAAATCCTGCACAATGTCCTGTTGCCCCAGTTTCTGCTTCCTGGTTCTTCCAGTTAGTAACTGTCAGTTATGGATTTGACAGTTGACATCACAGCCAATGACTGAATGTTAATCCCCGTTGCCTCTTCTGAGCATGCCCAGGCTCAGTAAATGCTCAGTACAGGTTTCTAAATTGCTCAGTTTGCATGAGGCATCCAGAAGCATAGCAGGCATACAGTAATGAATTCATAGGACAAAGTATGATATATCAGCTATTTTAAAGAGGCCATTCTTTCTAAAAGATGTTCTTATGAGGGTGGAGTTGTCCTTTAAACTTGGTTTTACAGCATACTTACTTTTAATCTGCAGCAACCAATCAGCTGTCATCAGAAGTTTTTTAGTAACCAGTAACAAGGTAACATCTCATTGGTTGCTGCAGATAAATAGCACCAGCAATTATTGTACCTCTTATTAAATAAGCCCCATTGTAATTAGTGTAAAAAGTGGGTAAAGTTATATAATTTTAAAAATATGGGACTGTTTAAAAAAATGTCCTAGTTCAGGATTGATGTAGTAGAGTGGGTATCACAGTGACATGTAAATAAGAAATTCATTAACTGGGGCCTTCAAACTGCCACACTAATGTACACAATGGTGTTAAAGTCTGGAAATAGATTTACGATAAGTAACTGTTGGTAAGACATAGGCTGGGGCAGTGCTTTCACAGCAGTCATTGGCCATGACACCTGCTGTATTTTAAGCACCAGAAAGGACTGTCAAAGACTTGTAAACCTAATCCCAATGCTCAGCATTAAAATGATAAAAAGTATATAATCTTACCTGACTTCTTCATCCTTCCTGCTAAGGTTTTTTTCTTAGTCTTTTCTTTCTTAATGGTAGCTGAGGCAGGAAACAGCAATGTTTATTTTAGAGGTAACGAAATCTTTTAGAGATCTGGAAATAGTGTCAGCTATTTTCTTTACCAGCCACCCTCGCAGTTAACTGGCTGCAACTATAGGACATAGCAGCTACGAGCAGAGCATACCGTTATAATGAAGGCTGACAGCAGGGGAACTGTGGACATAGTTACCATCTATGACAGTGTTGTTATGTTGTTAGTAATCATCCCTTACAGTCAGGTCTGTCTGTCAAATGGACAGTTCTGGTTATTTATTATTTGTTGTGTCATAGTAGACTGTTATTTAAATCAATGCCATATTTGCATCTCTGGAGCCAATAGGCACAAAAGCTTGTGGCCCTTCACCACTCCTCAACATAGACCACCCCCAAAACCAACCACATTTTATAGTTTAAGGGGGAAAACAGACATATTATGGGGAAATCTGCAACACCCACAAACTGTTCCAAATATTAGTAGAAAGTTACTTCCACATTCCGGTGTGTGATAGGGAAAGTCGAGGGGGGTGGTGCACTGCAAGTTGTCCACTGAATTCTATGCAACTTTTCAAAAGATTCTTGCTTGCACCTAGGGTTATGGGTAAGGGGGAAGAGTTAAAGCTAAAAAATAAAAATAATACCCTAAGGGCAAGCTAGAAATATATAGATTAGAATATTAACCATGAAGCAGGGGGCGTGATTCTGTAATATGAATATCTTATGACATATATACACATGCAGCATGTTATGAAATCACCATAAATGCGTATATATGGCATATAAAAATATGACCTGATTCCAGTAACAAGTTTAGATTAGGCGGTGGCCTAAGGTAAATCTGATTAAAATAATACAATTCATTCTTTGATTTCATGTTTATTTTTTTCTTACCTAATTTTCACTGTTATTTTTTTTTTTTTAGCATAAGGTATATATATAATATATATATATATATATATATATATATATAATATATATATATATAATATATAAATTATTTATATATATATATAAATACAGCAAATACAAGTAAACTCATAGATTGTACATAAAGAGAAAGGAAGCGACAAAGGCCCAAAACCAATTCTACATATTTGTACAGCAGGGAACAATCAAATCAGCACAAGACAGTGATTAATCCAGTAGGGTACAGAACAGGGGCAGTAAGGTCAAAAATGTTGAGGGGAACATAAAATTAAAATATTAAATTGTACAGTATGTAACACAGATGATCTGAATAACAATTGGATTTATTTTAAAGGGTATGTCCAGCAAAAAAGTAAGTATGTTCCTAAATGATTTACTGAAGAACAGGAGGTAAATGCACTATCTCTTACCTCCCGTTCTTCAGTAAATCTTACAGGAGAGGAGGAGACACTTACCCGCGGACCCGCTCCATCGATGAAATCCCAGACGCCCCGACGCATCCTCGCTCCTTCGCACTGTGTGCGCATGCGCGCACAGTGCAAAAGACTAGAGATGCGTGGAGGCGTCAGGAGTTCGTCGCTGGAGCAGGTCCGCGGGAAAGAGCAATTCCTATCAATTTACCTAAAGTAATTTTTGGACCACAGTTCCCCTTTAAGAATTATTAGTATTTATATATAAACTATAGTTCTGGTTGATCCAGATATACTGAGTCAGGATAATTCCCCCCATTTTTAGCTGTTTTTTTTTTTGCCTCCCTGGTATTCATAGGCAATCAAACAAATATGATCACAATCGTAACTTACACTGCGATTGTAATTTTACGATAATGTGCAAAAAAGCAATACTGCGCCTCTAAAAATATGAGTCTAGGCTGGGGCCCCTAACTTTTCAATTCCTTATATTACTTTTGGTTACACTAATTTCCATTTATTTAAAACATACACAAAATGTGTTCTCATTCATAAACTCCAAAGAAAGATGTGCCATATGATTTATGGTAGCACGATGCCAGATTGCTAGGACATTCTGCTTAATACATTCATAACATCTTAACACAAACATTACACTATCAATGGTCATGATAGGAATCACACTATGTCCTGCTGCCTGCTAGTAATAGTAATCTTTAAGAACATTTCTAAGTATCATCATGGGCAAAAATATCCATTCAGCTAGAACAGGGAGTTGCCCTTTTTTTTCCTGGTGCAGATAACTGTGATCTATGACAGGATAACACTTAGATTCAAAAACTTGAATAGAGGGGGCGCTATTATATGCTGGCATGTAGCTGTAGCTACCATGATCATAAGGGCCATATCTACTAAATACTGATAAAAGGAATACCTATCTGGTCAACACAGTGGTGTAGCCACAGACTTATGGGCCCTGATGCAAAATTGGGCATAGGCAAAACCAAATAATTTCTATTAAAAAAATCCAAATTCATCATTAATATTTTTTTTAAAGACACTCATTTTAAAACAGACAAACATACTTTACCCATACACCTAGCAAAACTATTTAATCAGATTCCAACAGTATTTCTAAACTTAGATCCTCAAACCTTCTAAAATAATAACCAACTGACGCTAGTAGAGTGCTGGCACACAGAGTGGTAAAATGCTTTTGATAAACCACTGGTAAAATAGTTGGCACAAAAACTGGTTAAATGCTTGG
This sequence comes from Hymenochirus boettgeri, assembly GCA_019447015.1. Taxonomy (NCBI): domain Eukaryota; kingdom Metazoa; phylum Chordata; class Amphibia; order Anura; family Pipidae; genus Hymenochirus; species Hymenochirus boettgeri. The sequence continues at coordinate 130,596,351 of CM033473.1, read as the reverse complement.
CATGCGGACGCTGATAAACTGGTTGGGAAACTGGCACTGCACACAGCTAGGCACTGGTTAAATGCTTGGCACACAGACAATGGTAAAAATGGTTTGTACAGAGACCACTGGTAAAACAGATGGCACACAGACTGGTAGTTTTGGAACTCAGCACAAAATGTGGCCCCTTCTTGACCAAGGGCCTGGTGTGGTCACGTCCCCTGCACCCCTGGCTACGCCCCAGGGTCTACACCTGAACACAACTTAATGCTATCTCAATGTTGAGGATTAGTGCAAATGCTTCAATCTCGCACAATATTTACTGGCATTAGCATTTCATTCACTTATACACTAAAGGTGGCCAAATACAAGTTCCTGCCAGCATATAATAGCGCCCCCTCTATTCAAGTTTTTGAATCTAAGGTTGTATCCTGTCATAGGTCACAGTTATACTGCACCAGGAAAATAAAAGGGCAACTCCCTGTTCTAGCTGAGGTGGATATTTTTGCCCATGATGATACTTAGAAATGTTCTTAAAGATTACTATTACTAGCAGGCAGCAGGACATAGTGTGATTCCTATCACATGACCATTGATAGTGTAATGTTTGTGTTAAGATGTTATGAATGTATTAAGCAGAATGTCCTAGCAATCTGGCATCGTGCTACCATAAATCATATGGCACATCTTTCTTTGGAGTTTATGAATGAGAACACATTTTGTGTATGTTTTAAATAAATGGAAATTAGTGTAACCAAAAGTAATATAAGGAATTGAAAAGTTAGGGGCCCCAAGCCTAGACTCATATTTTTAGAGGCGCAGTATTGCTTTTTTGCACATTATCGTAAAATTACAATCGCAGTCGTAAAGTTACGATTGTGATCATATTTGTTTGATTGCCTATGAATACCAGGGAGGCAAAAAAAAAAACAGCTAAAAATGGGGGGAATTATCCTGACTCAGTATATCTGGATCAACCAGAACTATGTTATATATAAATACTAATAATTCTTAAAGGGGATCTGTGGTCCAAAAATACTTTAGGTAAATTGATAGGAATTGCTCTTTCCCGCGGACCTGCTCCAGCGACGAACTCCTCGACGCCTCCACGCTCTCTAGTCTTTTGCACTGTGGCGCATGCGCACACAGTGCGAAGGAGCGAGGATGCGTCGGGGCGTCTGGGATTTCATCGATGGAGCGGGTCCGCGGGTAAGTGTCTCCTCCTCTCCTGTAAGATTTACTGAAGAACGGGAGGTAAGAGATAGTGCATTACCTCCTGTTCTTCAGTAAATCATTTAGGAACATACTTAATTTTTTGCTGGACATACCCTTTAAAATAAATCCAATTGTTATTCAGATCATCTGTGTACATACTGTACAATTTAATATTTTAATTTTATGTTCCCCTCAACAATTTTTGACCTTACTGACCCTGTTCTGTACCCTACTGGATTAATCACTGTCATTGTGCTGATTTGATTGTTCCCTGCTGTACAAATATGTAGAATTGGTTTATGGGCCTTTGTCGCTTCCTTTCTCTTTTATGTACAATCTATGAGTTTACTTGTATTTGCTGTTAGTTAATATATATAAATATATTTAATATATATATATATAATAATAATATATATATAATATATATAGATATATATATATATATATACCCTTATAGCTAAAAAAAAAAATAACAGTGAAAATTAGGTAGAGAAAAATAAAACATGAAATCAAAGAAAATATTGTATTATTTTAATTCAGATTTACCATTAGGCACACACGCTAATAAACTTGTTACTGGAGATCAGGTCATATTTTTATATGCCATATATACGCAGTTTATGGTGATTTCATAACATGCATGCATGTGTATATAATGTCAATAAGTATTCATATTTACAGAATCACGCCCCCGTGCTTCATGGTTAATATTCTAATCTATAATAGTTTCTAGCTTGCCCTTAGGGGTATTATTTTTATTTTTTAGCTTTAACTCTTCCCCCTTACCCATAACCCTAGGTGCAAGCAAGAATCTTTTGAAAAGTTTACATAGAATTCAGTGGACAACTTGCAGTGCAGCCACCCCCACTCGACTTTCCCTATCACACCGGAATGTGGAAGTAACTTTCTACTAATATTTGGAACAGTTTGTGGGTGTTGCAGATTTCCCCATAATATGTCTGTTTTCCCCCTTAAACTATAAAATGTGGTTGGTTTTGGGGGTGGTCTATGTTGAGGAGTGGTGAAGGGCACAAGCTTTTTGTGCCTATTGGCTCCAGAGATGCAAATATGGCATTGATTTAAATATACAGTCTACATATGACAACAAATAATAAATACCAGAACTGTCCATTTGACAGACAGACCTGACTGTAAGGGATGATTACTAACAACATAACAACACTGTCATAGATGGTAACTATGTCCACAGTTCCCCTGCTGTCAGCCTTCATTATAACGGTATGCTCTGCTCGTAGCTGCTTATGGTCCTATAGTTGCAGCCAGTTAACTGCGAGGGTGGCTGGTAAAGAAAATAGCTGACACTATTTCCAGATCTCTAAAAGATTTCGTTACCTCTAAAATAAACATTGCTGTTTCCTGCCTCAGCTACCATTAAGAAAGAAAAGACTAAGAAAAAAACCTTAGCAGGAAGGATGAAGAAGTCAGGTAAGATTATATACTTTTTATCATTTTAATGCTGAGCATTGGGATTAGGTTTACAAGTCTTTGACAGTCCTTTCTGGTGCTTAAAATACAGCAGGTGTCATGGCCAATAGACTGCTGTGAAAAGCACTGCCCCAGCCATATGCTTACCAACAGTTACTTATCGTAAATCTATTTCCAGACTTTAACCCATTGTTGTACATTAGTGTGGCAGTTTGGAAGGCCCACAGTTAATGAATTTCTTATTTACATGTCACTGTGATACCCACTCTACTACATCAATCCTGAACTAGGACATTTTTTTAAACAGTCCCATATTTTAAAAAAATTATATAACTTTACCCACTTTTTACACTAAATTACAATGGGGCTTATTTAATAAGAGGTACAATAAATTGCTGGTGCTATTTATCTGCAGCAACCAATGAGATGTTACCTTGTTACTGGTCTACTACAAAAAACTTCTGATGACAGCTGATTGGTTGCTGCAGATTAAAGGATAAGTATGCTGTAAAACCAAGTTTAAAGGACAACTCCACCCTCATAAGAACATCTTTTAGAAAGAATGGCCTCTTTAAAATATGCTGATATATCATACTTTGTCCTATGAATTCATTACTGTATGCCTGCTATGCTTCTGGATGCCTCATGCAAACTGAGCAATTTAGAAACCTGTACTGAGCATTTACTGAGCCTGGGCATGCTCAGAAGAGGCAGACAGGGGATTAACATTCAGTCATTGGCTGTGATGTCAACTGTCAAATCCATAACTGACAGTTACTAACTGGAAGAACCAGGAAGCAGAAACTGGGGCAACAGGACATTGTGCAGGATTTCAGGTTAGACTTATGCATTTCAGATTTCAAACTATTACCGTTTAGGGTTTTGGGGGGTGATTTACCTGTATGTAAGTTTTCATTTTAAGGCTGGACTTGCCCTTTAATTGGAAGCAGCAGCTTTAAAAAAATATTTTGCCCCCCCCCATTTTTTATAGGTCCCTCCTGGGCCTACCTTTACTGATGTAAAGTTGCTGACATTTTGTATCTGTGTAGACAGTTAAGCTTCCGCCCCTCTGAGACTTCCGGGATCTCCTTCTTCTTTAGTCTCAAAAAGCACTGCCTGTTTGGTCCGTGTGTGTGACGTTGTGGCGCACGTGACGTGATGTCAGCATGTGCATGGACATGTGGGCATGTGAAGTCATCTCGCCGTGCTGTAAGCATGACACCATACAATTACGTCACACGCGCACACGTCTGTGCATGCACTGATGTCACGACGCATGTGCAGCGACGTCAAGCGTGCACACAGCGAGGGAGTGCGGTACAAACGGAAGTTTACAGGAAAGGTAGGCTCAGGAGGGACCTAGAAAAAAAGAGGGGGGGGCAAAAGATTTTTTAAAGCTGCTGCTTCCAATTAAACTTAACTTGGTTTTACAGCATACTAATTCTTTAAAAGCAAATGCAAGATTTTGCACCTTTAATTAAATAAGCCCCAATGTATGATGGGAACAAATTTAGAAAATATAAACCATTTATGTTGACATAGAGTTCCACTTTCTTGCCTGTACAACCATGGGCATAGCCTGCCAAGCAAGCAGCTTGATGACATCATGGGTATACACACGTAAATGTATCACACGTGTGCTTGTATATCCTAATAAAAAATGAAAGAGGCAAAGGTAAACAAAACACATTGGTGAAGAAGAATATAAATTGGAAAGTATTTTATTGTTGAATACTTTAGGCATAACCAGGGTGAATAAAAACAATTTATCGGTACCTTATCTAGCACTCTTGTAAATTATGTACGTCCATGTGCACTGTATATATTCCACCCTATTGATAATATAAACTTATTATACAACTGACTGTAGATGTATTTGTTCATGTGCCCACATTACATGCTTGTTTACACAGCAGCACTGTTCCATTTGCAGGATGCAGCTGAAAGTCTGTAAGTTCTATACTACTCCACAAAATGTGAAAAGAAATTCAAAATTAAATATGTGGTGCAGTTTTGGAATCCCATATACAAAAGGGACATCTTGTAAATGGAAGGAATTCAGAGAAGGGCAAATAAAACAAAAAGGGGAATGGAGGGGCTTGACTATGCAGGCAGATTAGACAAGTTAGGGCTGTTTACATTGGAGAAGCAGCAATTGCATTGGGATACGATATACAAATATATTAATGGGCCATATAATAAACTCTCTGGTGTATTGTTCAATAATAGGTCATATTATAGGACACGTGGACATCCTTTAAGACTAGATCCTTTAAGTTTTATCTTTATGTTAGGAATGTGAAAATGGTGAAACTGTCCAGCAGATATGGTAATAGCAAGTTCATTGAATAGCTTTAGGTGTGGGCTGGATACTTTTCTTAAAACTAAAAAATATTGATAATTACTGGTATTAATACATACAGGGAGATTCAATAAAAGTCCTTATCATTAAAAATGGTGCTAATTTTGCCCCAACCAATCAGATCTTATTTAACATTTAAAAGCCAACATCTGATTGGTTGGAGCAAAATTAGCAACGATTTTAACAATAAGAACTTTTATTGAATCTCCCAGGTAGTTTTAGTTGATCCAGGAAACCTTTCTGATTGCCATTTGGAGTCAGGATGGATTTTTTTTCTCTTTTCAGCAGTTTTTATTTTTGCCTTCCTCTGGATCAAATGTTAGGTAGGTTTAATGAGTAGGCTATAAAGGTTGGACTCGAAGGACGTGTCTCTTTATTCAACCTCCATTACTATGTTACTATGAAACAACTAATTTCTAATAACTAATAACTAGACTTACTAAGTCTTATAGGTACTTTATATTGCTAGAAAACAGATACCATCATATAAAGGGATATCACACCTAATAGTTGAGAGTTTTTCTGGACTGTCCAAAGAAAAAAAACATATATTAATTGATTACCCACCAAGATGACTTAGGCTGGGTACACATGGGGGGACTTTTTGTCCCGAGCGAGCGCTCGGCCAGGACAAATGCCCGTCGGTCGTGGCAAATTCGGCATGTCGGCAAATTTTCTGACATGCCTGATTGTTCGTTCGTCCAATCTGGACAAACGAACGAACAATGTCGGTCACAGCCCCCCGCCCCACACCAGCCAATATTTTTGGACGATCGACCGAAAGTGCCGTGAATCGGTCGGTCGGCCGAAAATATTGTCTGGTGTGTGCCCAGCCTTATACTGGGATAGACAAAGATACAGTATTTCACAATCCCGTCTCATAAATCCATGCTGGTAATATGTTCAAAATATCATCTGAGGATCCTGTACTTTCAGTAGGTTGCAAGGTCAAATATGCCCACTGCATCACTTGGGGCCAATATTTTCTTGTAACAATAATTAGGTCTCTAAGTAAAATCTGAAAAATTCTATTTTTTAATAAAAACTAAAAAAAAATGCCACTACAAGTGACACTTTACCAAAGAATAAGATTGCCCTGATCTGCTCATACCTTAATTTACACAGTCCCTGTCTACCCTGGCACCCCTGCCCAGACTCCCAGTACTATAGTGACATGACAAAGAGTAGATACAATGTGCCAGTCTGCAAACATTTCTGTCAGAATTTATTATTTTTATTTTGTTTGGATTGTGGTTATAGCAGACATGAGAACAACACTAGCAGTACTTTATAAAAGTAAGCAAAAGAATGTTCCATACAGGAAAATGCAACCATGATGAATAGAGTGTCTGTATTTATGGCAGGGTCATTTCCCCACAGCATTAAACTGAACATAATTAAACTAGGAAATTCCATCCTAGCAACTAGATTTAATCCCCCATACAGTCCCTACAACCTAAAATAATATTAAACTGATGAAATAGATTTCCTTTATTTTGGATGGGAATTGATTTAATAGCAATAAATATACATAGAACCTTAATACAGTATATGTATTGTGTATTTTATTAAGATATTATAAATATATGTTTACAGTATGCACCGGTATAAATATATATATGTCTGGGTGTCTACATGGTTAGAGGCACTAACATTAGAAAGTACAAAATAGAACCTAATTACGTCAATTGCATGCCTGCCCTGCTCAGTAGGATTCTAAATTTACCCCAGCAAACCAGTGGGACTGTTTTCCCTAGAAGTAAAATACTGTCAGTGTCTATTGTTAGTGTTTGGCTACTTTTCCCCTGGACTATTTAAGCAGATATAAAATATAACCATGTAACATAGTAACTATTTTTTTTTTTTTTTTTTACTGTGGTAGTTCATGTATTAGTGTCTATTTTCCCCCCAGTTTTGGTGACACTGCAATGAGACCCAATAGAACTGTGACTGATTATCAAAATTTTATAGACTGTGGCACGCTTGGCAATGCACATTTTTCTTTTGGCACGCCTGTGTTCTTATTACCTATATGTAATCAATATGTATTGCAATGATAACTACATTAACTGCATTAAATTTAGTACATATATATTAGAGAAAAATTTTACACAAATGTAAGTTAAAGTGGTGAAAATATATCCACCACCAAAATTTTGTGGCACACCTCTGGTTCTCTGAAGACACACCCCTGTACCTACTCTAGGTACAGGGGTGTGTCTCACTTAACACAGTTCATGTTAAATGAAAAATGATATATAGTTAATACATCACTGCTTTCCCAGGACAGAGATATTCATCTTCTTTCTCAACAACCCTGGTCCTAAAGGCTCATGTCTCCTCTAACAGTTTTACGAGCTAGTACAGTCACAGAGTAGGTAGTTTGGGAAGGGGCTAAAAGTCATTGAGCATGACTGATGGCTGCTACCTGGAAGGAAAATTAAGAAGACTGGAGTCAGTGAGGAAGAATATACAGTAAATATTTTATCTGGGGTAGCAGATGAGAGTATCATGGTCTTGGGGGGATCCTCTGTGTGTATCAATTTGAGTGCGTAGGTGTGGGGGGAGACATTTATAGCTAAATACATTGAGGTATTGGTGTTTTACAACAATCATCTTTGAGACAAAATCAGTTTTTCTATCTGCAGTCAAAGTTTTGAGACCACAGTCATAAAATAATGACACGTCCTTAAAGGGCTTGTCCACCCCTTTTAACGTTTTTTGTTAAATAAAAGCTCTCCCTCCCCCAGCCCCAACCACTAGAATAGATTTTCCATAGACTCCCCTGATCTTTACTTAACTTCCCTCTTTCCTCTGCCGTACTGCCCGGCCCTCTGCTTGCATGAAACTGCAAGCAGGGGGCCGGACCGGCAGCCGTGTCCTTGATTGGCTGAGAGGCAGCCAAACACAGACGCGACTGCCAGCTGCACAGAACACCGGGGGAGAGAGGTAAGGTAAGTAAAGTTTGGGGGAGTCTCTGGAAAATCTATTATAGTGGTTGGAGCTGTGCCACATGGTGGCACAGTGGTCAACACTGATGTACTACCAGCACTGTGACCTGAGTTCAAGGCCTTGCTCAGGCACAAATCTGGAAGAAAACTTCTTAATCTCTGCAATGATCACCGGAAGTTAAGGAATCTCCCTCTGCTGCCCGTTTTTCATTGTAAATATGAATTAAATAACTGACAGCCAGTCAGTATAACACAACTGTTACAGGCTATCAGTTAAAGGGGAACTGTGGTCTCCAAACAAGTTGAGTTTAAATGAAAGGCCAGTTTCCTACCTTTAAAACAAGCCATCAACCCCCTCTCTACGTGCTCCACAGCCTAAGATATACAGAAATGACTGACCAGAAAGTTAATAGGTGGGAGGCTGACATGTGACATTCCTAAGGCTTCTCCTGCACAGTGGCTGGGGAGCACAGCCTCAGACTCCCTCAGTATGTGAGGGAGACAGGAAGTCCCTCCTCCTCTCTGCTGTGTGAAGGACCTGCAGCTGCAGAGAAGGTAAGGGAATCTACAGCCCTTCTCTCTCACTATGTGAAAACAGCCTTTTCAGGCAGAGTTCTCACTCTGCCTGAAAAGGCTGTTTCCACCTAGTTTTCGGGGTGGGGGTGGGGTGTCAGAGTGGCCCACCGCACCTGTGAGCTGTAAGGGAATGGGCCAAGGGGGGGCCTGCAACTGGAGGGACCATGGGGTCCATGAGTGGGAGGGTCCAGGGGGATGCAAATGGGAGGAGACACAGGGAAGATTGACTGACAGGTTTCAGAACAGGAAGTAAGAAGTGCAGGGGACCTGGTGATGCTGCTGCCATATCACACAGAAAAATGTAAATATCTTCAAAATTATGCAAAATAAACAATGGAAATTCCTATCAATTTACCTAAAGTCATTTTTGGACCACAGTTCCTCTTTAACTGTTGTATACTGTATTTATACGGCAAAACACTTTCCATGTAGTAGTAATTAAGTGTCATTTTAGAGAGTGTGGTGTTCAGGCTACTAAATACAATGTTGCAAATTAAAGCTGAACAAGGAGAGCATTTCTAAAACTGGAAATAAAAGCCAACAGGGAGATGTTAGGGAGAACACTGGGCACCCTAGCCTATATGGCCTATGCCTAAAAACAGCCCTGCAATATAGGGACACTGGGATGCTCAGTACACGACCTCCCTGATTCACCCAACCCATTGTGTTCTGCGAACTGCAACTTTTCACCAATGGACCATGGGTTGGACCAACAGTGAACCATGGCAAGTTTCCAGGATATTTAGAACAAGAGAATTTTTTTTTTTTTTTATCAGATAAGCCCAGTATATAGAGAGTTCTTTTTTATAGCTAGCCATGCACAGTCAGATGTTATTCCGGTTGGATTTTGGACCTTGAGGCTCAGATTTTTTCACAGGTTACCTGAGAATGAAGATGGGTTTGTCAAAAATTGCCTTGCTCGATCTTCGTTTTTCTGATAAACTGCTTGACCTTCCGGGATTGATATTTTGAGCAATCTGATCTAAATTTATCAGATTGCTCAAAATGTCGATGGGGAGCTTAATTCTTCAGAATGCTACAGATTTCAGATGTAATTAGAGTTCTCTAAACGCATCTAAATTGTAGTTAAAATACATGTTTAAAGGCAAAGGGTGATCACACAAGATACTGTAATTATATCACATACGTTTTTGTTCGTTTTTCAGGAAGATTCACAATTTTGAGGTTACCTTATTTCAAAGTATTTCAAAGTTGTGCAGGACCTGATTATGCAGACCGTCTTCCCATTGGCCAACTCCTGATATACCAGGGTGACCCAGGAACTTTAAAGTAGTTGTACAGCTGAAATACCCATGGATGTGGACTTGGCAGTTTTGGTTGTCACCCTGACTACTTTTATTTAGAGGAGGAATCTATTATAGTTGACATTTAAGTTTCACACCAAATATAAGCCAGGGCTCGTTAACTTAATATGTTACATGTTTTTGTGCAGTTTTATTTTAATCAAAAAGATATTGTTTTTAAATCAAAGGACCAGTAACTCATAAAAGCATAAAACAACTCCCAAAACTAGAATTTTATAGAGAAATATTCCTAACTCATAGTCTTTACATCTCCTTTATTCAGTATTATGTTCATTCTATTATATAGGAAAGGAAATGGAAAATTACTTTTAAAACGTTGAAATCAGAGGGAAAAGGCTTACAGAAAGTATAAAAGCATGGAGTGCAAGAAATGAATTAAAGGACATGTCCACCCCCAACTAAAATTTGCCCCACTGTTGAGCCCACTGTGTATGGTTGTACTAAAGGGCCTGATGAAAGTCCAGGTAACTGAAGCATAGGAAGCCTCTCTGTGTGTAGTCCATATCTGCCTCTTCCTGCTCCTCTGAGAGGTTTGTGTCATGGGCAGTGGAGCTCTCCCCCTCCCTTTGGTTTCCTTTTAATAAAGCATCATGTCTGAGACAAAAATAAAAATTATAATGCCATACAGCCACAGCTAAAACTAGCAAGATATTCAGGGTTATTTAATAAAAGGTCTTATCGTTTAAAATGGTGCTAAATTTTCCCCAGCCAATCAGAACTTATTTAACATTTGAAACATCTGATTGGTTGGGGCAATATTAGCACCATTTTAAACGATAAGAACTTTTATTGAATAACCCTGATTGTCTTGTATAAAGAGGGGAATAGATTTAAGAGAGAAAAATATTATTCACCCTCTTTACAAGGAACTCGTAAGGCCTCACTTAGAATATGCGGTGCAGCTTTGGAATCCCATATACAAAAGGGACATCTTTTCCCCCCCATTTTATCTGTTTTTTTTTGCTTTCCTCTGGATCAACTGTTAGGTAGGGTTAAAAAGGAGGTTGAATTAGATGGATGTATGTCTTTATTCAACCTCAATTACTATGTTACTACGGTATATTACTATGTAATGCCTGTTCTTACCCTATGCCAGCAAGTAAACATTATATTTAAAAAAGGATTTTAGAGTTCTTTATGACCTATTTTAGATAACGGGATATGTACAATGCCAAACAAACACAATTACAAAAACAGAATACTCAGTCCACAGGAAACCAGAAACTAGATATGTTTGTTAGTGGTTTTGCTTTGTGCATTTGCTTTTAAGTACATTCCATTTTAAATGTCATTAAGTGATTCGGAGTTGTGCTATAGATATCTAATGTGCTTGAAATCTTCACTCAATTGATGTCATGAAGCCCAGAGAGAAAAGAAGGCTAGAACCCTGTTTACAATTCAGTTAATGCCTCCGAGCAATACACTTTTGAAATCCTGTTTGAAAGCTGCTTCTAGTTTAAAATGTGACCCACTTTCAAGTTTTATTCTTTAAAATTATGATTCTGAACTGCCAGCTATGTGATTGGCTCCTTAAGGCCTGATATACACAAACAAGTTCAGAGCCAATTGTAAAATGGTTACATCCAAAAATTGATCAACAGTTTTTCAGCCAGCAGTATAAAAACTGGCCATATGTATTCAATCAATATTTAGTATCAGTAGTAGTAGTAGTAGTAGTAATATCAGTAGGTGTGGCCTGAAATTTTGAAAATACTTGAATGTTGGAGAATTTTCGAACAGTAAAGATTTCCAAACGTTCAAGGATTTCCTTGAACAGCCGAGGATTTCCGAACAGTCCAGCAGCCAGATGTTTTGGGGTCCCGCGGCTTAATATACCTCCTGGGTATATTGAATAATATTTGAATAAAAAAATTCAAATATGATTGGTTAATGTGTGATCATATGATTGCAATATTAACCAATCACAATTGGATTTGGTCCTTCAGCAAACCTATATAAAGAGGTGCAAACCACATGGAGGTCAGAAAGAAGACTCTGGCAACACCGGCAACGTTGATGTCACCAGCGCCGGTGTCACTGGTGGCCACAGTGACATCGCCCGGTCTTGGCAACATCAGTGGAGTTGGTGTCGTCGGCTGAGAAGAAAGAAGACTTTGGATCAAGACGCCGGCAACAGCGACGACGTTGGTGTCATCAGTGCCAGCGGAGCTGGTGTCACCAGCTGGGAAGAAAGAAGAAACGGCCCCATGAGCTCTTCTAAGAGCCAATGGTGGTCCTGGTTTCGAGCTGCAGGACCCCCAACAAAGGCACTTGTCCGTGCTGCAAGGGCACTTCTGAGTGCCAGGGAGGGGGGTCCCGGTTCGAGCTGCGGGAACCCTTAAGCCCCAAAGGGCATTTGTCAGTACCACAAGGGCCCTAACAAGGACCACAGGAGCACTTATACCTGCTGGGGAGGGGGGTCCAGGTTCGAGCTGCAGGACTCCTTAAGCTCCAAAAGGCACTTGTCAATGCCACAGGGGCCCTTCCAAGGGCCACAAGGGCACTTATTAGTGCCAGGGAGGGGGGTCCCGGTTTGAGCTGCTGGACCCCTTAAACCCCAAAAGGCTTTTGTCAGTGCCACAAGGGCCCTTCCATGAGCCACAAGGGCACTAACAGTATAAGTGCAAGGGAGGGGGTCCTGGGTTGATCTGCAGGACCCCTGAACGTCCGGCCACAGGACTTTTGGGCATTCGGGAATCCTCAAATGGCCGATTCGACAATCCTTGAACATTCGGAAATTCTCAAATCGGCTGTTTGAGGATTATCGAAAATGGCCTGTGGGAAATGGTAGTAACGCGCGTGTGCGCTACTTCTGTTTTTTAACTGTTCTTGCAGGGTCGTGTTCCTTGGACCAGAGACATTTACAGTAAGTTACAACTGCTATTTAAACCCTAATTTTAAATTTCCGACCTTTTAAATCCCCTTGATTTTCCAAATTCTTTCGGAAATCCGCGAATTCTCTAGAAATTACATCTGCATGGCTCCCAAACATCCCAGTTTGGTATCCCAAAACTGCTGGTTTTGATTCATGGGCATGTTCTGGACTACCGTGGGCAGCTGTTGGAATGTATATATCTGATATGCTGGATGATCAAAAGATAAAAGGCTTGAAGATCGATAAATCAAAAATATTGGCTTGTGTGTATCAGAAAATACATGCCTATAAAATCTGCTGGGGCTACTTTTTTTCTATTGCAGTAAAAAGGTGTATGTCATGATATGATAGTATCTGGGCTAGTGCATGTAGTAAAAAACAAAGGGGTTTTAGTTACAAATTTATGATCATGTCACAGTTCTTACTAATTACCTTGTGTCATTATTCTGAGCCCAGGAAAATTATACAGAGTGGGCAGAGAATGAGCAACGAGTGGATATGGACTGCATGGAGCCAGGCCGGAACTTGAGCCTTGACTTTAGGACTCAAGTACCGGCAGTGGGTGTAGTTATGGCCAAACAGGGAAGTCTGGCAACACTGGTTATAAAGGGTTTTTTATACTTGAAAATGGCAGTGGTTCATCACTGATAACAAAACTTGCAAACGTCTCTTAGATCCATTTTGCTACTGCCATGTGGCTGCACCTCATGCATAGCGCACCACTTCTGTTTAAACATCCCCAGCCAGAAGTGCACAGCAGGGCAGTTAAGAAGAGGACCTGTGCTTAAGTTTAACCAACTGGGGTGCGTGTGTGTGTAGAAATAGTTGAACAGAGAAACTATTAAATTATAATTAACAGGAGGAAGTATAACCTGGGGGGAAGGGTGGTGGTGGTGGGGGGGTTGGTGTAGACTGGAGGACATATCTGGCCACTGGGGAGTCTCATGGGGGAGTTGTTCCTGGTGGGGTTTCGATTGAACTAGGGCACGTCTTTATGGGAATAATTTTTATACAGTTACAGAATGCCTCTGTGACTTCTAATATCCTTATAATTTACACGGACAAAACACAATTATTTAAGGCACAGGATATACAGGTAACTGGTCCCAATGGACCCAGGTGCAGGCACTATAGCTAATAAATTGTTTAAAAAACAGAAGGGAAAGAAAAGTACCACACTCAAAAATATATATAAATAAAAACCCTTTATTGGGAGACCCATGAAGGTCCAAAAGAAGGGGTACACAGATAGAAAATAGATCAAAGTTAAAACTCTAAAAACCTATCACAAGTTGATATTAGCCTCTACAATCAGTAGTATGGCCAGTGCACAAAGTCAATACCCAACAGTCATAATAGTCCAATACCTACTTAACTGTCAAAGGTGCTGCAGAGATAGCGACACATCATTGGGGGGTCCCAATAGATAAGCAAAGCCAATGTAGAGGAAACATCAGTGAGCCAGATATTGAGAACGCCAAAATAATTTATCCTTATAATTTACAGCAGGGGGTACATAATCTACTTTATAATACATAAGTGTGATATTTTATAATGGGAGCTGCAGTGGTATATATCCTTATAAAAATCACTCAGCTATGTCACTAAGTGATACATTTCTTATATTTCTTATATCCCACTGCTTCTCCATTCTAGTGCTCTTGCCTGAACAATAAACGTTTTTTGCAGTGTTTAACTTCACTAACGGAACCTGCTGGAGCTCCTTACTGTCACTTCATAACCAATGTCTCTCTCCCTCCACAAAGATTTGTTTAAAAGCATAGATGCTGGGCTGGGATGTTCCTATCTACTGAGTTTAAGTTACAGAAGGTAGCTTGGGGGTTTAAATTAAGGTGGGAATAGGGACAAGGCTAGAATTTAAAATGTGAATGGGGTAAAGGAATCAGCTACCTATTGTAAGAAATAATGCACCCCTCTAAATTATAATATAAAGGTATTACGCCACCTCGGAGTTCCCTTCCCTACGGCCTTGTGCTTCTATATGGTCAGGGAACTCCTCGGTGGTGTAATATCCTTATATTACACTGTAAGTGGTGCGTTATCCCTTATATAATACATAAGGCTAGGCATTTTCAATGGGAAGGTGCAGTGGCGAGAATCTATATTACAATCACTCAGTGATGTCACTGAGTGACTTCCTGTATTCCACTGCCCCTCCCACTGTCTCCCCCTCCCTGTATTAGTCATTTATATAGGAATACCTGTTTATTCTTGACAGACAATTTCTTTTCAATAGGAACAGTAATTAACTATTTATACATTAAACAGGGATTCCTATATAAATGAATAATACAGGAAGGGGAGAGACAGTGGTAGTGGGCAGGTTGTTTTTTTTTTGGCTGGCCTTATGTATTATAAGAAATAATACGCAACCTACAGTGTAATATATGGATTTACTTCACCTCGGAGTTCCATGACCCATGACCCTGCGGCCTCGTGCTTCTATATAGTCATGGAACTCCTCGGTGGCGTAATATCCTTATATTACACTGTATTCCTTAATATTAATCCACTATTAGTATTAATCCACTCTAACATTGCTGAGTGATGTTATAAACTTTCCCTCCTTACATTAAATTATGTTTTCTGCCATCTGCTCTCAAATAATCTGGACCTCTTTTTATTGTGAGGCACCAGAGCAATCTCTTACATTCATTCCAGTTCTCCCCTTTCCCATTTTTATAATCTCTTCCTATTGTGGGAAAACTGTAGCTCCTATATTCAGAATTTATTTTAGAAAACTGTGTGAGCTGTCTGGCCAATAGGGAAATTTTTAGGTAAACATAGGAATGTTGCACCACGTTGCATATTGACTGGTTGTGTGATTTTACATCACATGCTTGTTTTTAAATGTCTATGGTAGGCGTGAAGTGCAGATTAAAATGTAGAAAGAGTTTGAATTTTACAAGCAGCAATAACACTTTCAGGGAGATGCAATAAATGTCTTTATCACAACTTACCAGCACTTGTTCCCACTATGTATTAAACACATGGGGGGAGATGCAATAAATTTCAGGATCGCATCTGACCATGGGCGGAGGGTGACTTTCAGAATAGGAAAGCTTAATTTTTAGGCCATGCCCCTTTCCACACCCAGGTCACACCCCTTTCCACACCCCAGGTCACACCCCTTTCCACACCCCAGGTCACACCCACTTTGTATTTTACACAACATAAATACATGTATACAAATATATTTTATTGTTAATATATATATAGATAGATAGACAGACAGATAGAGAGAGAGACAGATAGAGAGAGACAGGCAGACATATGAGTGGACAGAAAGACATAAGACAGGTTAGACAGGTGGATAAGATACAGAGACAGAAAGAGAGATAGAGAGATAGATAGATGTATATGAAAACTTTCTCAAGCGACTAAAGCATTTAAGATAGATAGATAATAGATAGATAGATAGATAGATAGATAGATAGATAGATAGATAGATAGATAGATGATAGATAGATAGATGATAGATGATTGATAGATAGATAGATAGATAGATAGATAGATAGATAGATAGATAGATAGATAGATAGATAGATAGATAGATAGATAGATAGCAGAGATAGAGTCAGTAGATGATAGATGATTGCTGAGAAGATAGATAGAGAGATAGAAGATAGATGATAGATAGATGATAGATAGATAGATATTCTAATATATTCTTTAATCTAATCACCACTTTCAATCAAAAATCCCGATTTTAATTCTAAATAAAAAAGACCCCTCACATTTCAAAGCAATAACATCCTGTAACCAGCACAACAATTGGACTCTGTCAGTGCTGAACCTGTCCCAGACCATGTCCTTTCTGGAAGACTGCACAGTACTGAGTGACACTCTCTCCCTAGCCTCCCTTCTCCCCAACCCAGCTGCTGCAGCTTCTCTAATCACTTACAGTGTGTTGGGAATATCTGATTCACCAGCCCTGGCTTTGCCTTTGCTCTTTCCTCATAGCTGCCAGGAGTCCCAGAGACGCTCCTCCCACCAAACGCTGGAAACTAGGCGACTGGAAGAAAACCTCGGCCCCGGGCTGCTGAGAGGGAAGGGGGGAGGAAGGGGAGGAGCTAAAGTCCTGCAGGCTGCAGCTAAACAGTGACAGGGGAGAAAGCTGCACGCTGCTGATAATATTAATCATGGGACCGGTACATTGACAGGAAATCCGGTACAAACCGGTAGGAGCATTTTGGCCGGTACATTACTTTGAAAAACGGTACAATACCGGCCCGGTACAGTTGGAGGGTATGCTTTTTTTTTTTCCCCACCAATTTTTTTTTTCCCCCCAGATTTCACTTAGGAAGGCTAAGCCCTCCTAAGCCTTATGGAAAATCCGCCTATGCATCTGACCTGCACTTGTTCCTGCGATGTAGTAACCACTTTGCGACTGTTATTGCATTGTGTGAATGCGAGAGGTAAATTGCAACCTTTTGCACGGCTTTAAAGCCACAATTGAAAAGGCTTTAATTTTGGTGCAAAAACATGTGCAATTATCATCTCTAAATTTATTGCATCGCTTGCACTGAGCTATTTCCAAAAGTCTTTGGAAAGGGTGCAAGCGATGCAAAATGAGTAAAAAAAGCCTTGCTAACCCTATATTACATCGGTTAGCATGGGTTTTGCACTTAATTTTCCCCTTAGAATAGGATATTGCATCTCCCTGTTTGTTTGTATAATGTTGTGAGGCTCATAATATAGAAAATCTTTGCAAAGCTGAAGTATAAAAATAGCATACTGTACAGAAATATAATACCTGCAGCATGAGCATCTTATCCTGCTCCTTGCTTGCACACCTGTGGGTCCTGTTTCCTACACCGTCAATGTAATATAAATGACAAGGCAGACTACCAGGAGTGCACACAATAAAAGCTTCAAACTTTATTCATATAAGGTAAAATCATTCCGGTCCAAACATGGAAACATAACTTTGTGGGATACCCCACGCTTTTATTGTGTGCACTCCTGGTAACCTGCCTTATCATTTGCTACACTTTATATAGCATACAAATAATAAGAATACAAAAAAAATGCTGGTTGATTAGTTCTAACACTGATTATTTATCTAAACTTTATGCAAGAAAAAATGCCATGAAACTTTTAATCTGTGGCCCAGTCGTGCTATGTTATTTGAATTGAATATACAAATTGACCTCTTTCTTTTGATTCTCAACACAAAAGTAATACATAAGTAAAAACGTTCTGACCCTCACAACTTAACAGTTTAATTTTATTGTTAATATGCTAAAATGAAAATGGGAAAAATTAATTTTATTAGTTAAAATAGCTCTCAAACTTTGCAAACAAGCTGTCAATCCAAACAGCAACATTTCTTTTAGTAGCAAACTGGTAAGAGAAATAAAATTATTAGAATAGGATACCAAAGTTGGGTTTATTTTGTCTGGAAAAGAAGAACATGTGGGGGGAAATGACAACTCTTTACAAATATGTTTGAGAGCATTACAGACAATTAGCAAAGGATTAACCTTTACCAGCATAGATCATGTGTTTTTGAGTCCTGGTGCAGGATGAAACTGTATTTCAATCCAATCAATCGTCTGATGTATTATTTCTGTCAATAAGGTTGAAATATCCTCCCATGTGCAACAAATATGTCTAACGCAATTGAAAATTTATAGTATACGTCTGGTGCACATAGAAGCACAAATACTTGATTAGATATGTCAGTAAATTAAGGTCTTCCCCCAAAATATAAATCTTCAAATCTAAGAAGTTAGAAGTAACCCCTTGAATTTTTACCTGAAATTACTGCAACTAATGCAGATTTCTGCTGCTTTCCCTGTCCATGCCCTCTCCTTCTATACAATATGCGTATGTATGCGTAAGTGAGATAGGAGGGTCTGTTAGGAGTTTGGCCTATATAAGCAGAATAAGCTGCCATATGCTAGACAAGGGGCTAACTTAGAAGCCTGCGTGCAGGAGTTCTGGGTGAAGGAGTCAGAATTGGTGATTCCTACATCCTTGGGATTTATAGATTTTACATTTTGATTTTTGGGGGAGCCCCTTTCCCCATTTTACATAACATTTAAATTTTACCGCATCTTGTTTTGGACATTTTTGGAACCAGTATAATTTTATATTTGGAGAGTTTATCAAAGTTTCCGTGCTATGATATGTGTTACTTCACTTTAGATATTGTATGGTACACATTTGCTCCCGGATAGTAATTTACAGACCAGTTTAATCAGGTCAAAATATTGACACGTGTGTACCTAGCCTAAGAGGGATCAAACATTAAAACACAGTAATTATAGTAAAATAGTAATAGTTTCAGGTTTTAAATTTTTAATGTATAAAAAAAAAAATAAAGCATTCTGGTCAGTTTGGGTCCAAAAATCTAAATTTATCAATATATCAGGTTAATTTAATTTTCTGAGCAATGCTAATAAGTATTAAATTCACGTGGGAACCGGTCGTTAACAGATACATGTGTTACACTCAAATGAATGTGTTGTAATAGCTCAGCTGGACATTCTACATGGGCTTTAATCTTACAGCAGCAAAGCGAGGGACTTACTTATAACAGTTATTTGGGATACAGGACATTTTAAAGGATTGAATTTTTCACTGCAATTTATACTTAGGTATCAAAAAAAGGCCCCACGTCTGTGTTTTATGGAACCCATGCATTCTATGAATCAAAAATCGGAAGTAAAGACAGTCAGAGAGGACAGGAGATGCCATCTTCTTTTTCTCCATTCTGAAAAGTGTTTCAGCATGCATTCAGCACTTTTTTGCAAGTGCAAGCAGCTAAATATATAACTTTAGCGTAACAAAAAATAAATTTAAAATAATAATAGTCCCTTGTGCGCCCTGGTTGAAAAAGGTGCTTATACCTAATAGCTCTGAATTATATAAAGACACAGTACAGTGTAGTGGCCACACTACACAGTGGCATGTGCTGGGGAAGACAGGATCTCTCTATTGCTGCCTTTCACCTAGTGTAAAATCCTTTTTATATACTGTACCTCTCCCTCCGCTCCCGCGGCTGTCTTCACAGCTGGCAGCCGTATCTGTAATTGGCTGATCGGCAGCCAATCACAAATGCGGCTGCCGGTCCGGCCCTCTCTGCTGCTTCTGGTTAGCAGAGAGCTGGAGAAGACAGCCTCAGGAGCTAAGGGCGGTAAGTATGATTCGGGAGGTTTAATTAGAAATCTAACTCGGCGGTTGGAGGTGGGCATGGGAGAGGTACAATATATAAAAAGTTGTAATTTAGGGTGGACAGGCCCTTAAACCGCATCAGTATCTATTTTAATATTTAGATGGTACAATAATCTTTGGTAAGAATTATACAGGTCCCATTTTCTAAAAGAAGATCTACCTAGGGTCTACTGGGCTAATTTTGCAAGACGTATTGTATACCTTTGTAGCTGTAATAAAGGTTATTAAGAGTCAAGGGAAAGCCAGTCGCTTATTTGCCCTGCTAAGTTCTTGTGAGCATCTTAGGATCTCATGAAATTACAATCCACTCACTGTTAGCAGTTCATGGCACAGTCATGATTTTTTCCATTTCATAGCAGCTGCTCTACCCACACAGTACATGGATTTAACTCTGTGTATGAATGATTACAAACAAAGTATGTTGAATACTGTTTTTTTTTTTTGTAATGACAAACGTTTTCTCTAAAGTAAAATATTTAAAACAACCATTGCACAGTACTGTATATACATTACTTGGCTCATAATATTAACATTGGACATAAAAGTTCTAAAAGCACCCAAGATGATTGCTGGACAATGGATAAAGTTATATAAATGGATAAAGTTATACAAGTATAACAGTAAAATGGACTTTAAAAACCTAAACAGTGTTTTACAGTCTATTTTCCAGTAAGGTAGGAAATCCTAATCACCCCTGGGTAGTCGCATGCACAAGTTCATCACTCATTTTAGTGCATAGATGTGACCATCTCCCCCAATGTTACAGATACAAAAATAGTCATGGTCTGTGCCTACTGAAGCAAGCATTGAGTTGTCAGCCATTGCATTAATGGAGCTATGACAGCTCTCCGCTATCTCTACCTGGGAGATAGACCTTTAAATGCTCTTCGTGTTTTTATATAATAGTTGCCCTTTAATACTAACATCATTAGATACAATCATAGATTAAATCTAGTGGAGGTTGTTTTCAAGCAGTTTCCCTTTAAATCTTTCATGCCATTTTTAGAAGTTTCATGATTTGCAATGACAATTATTATGTTTTATGATTAAATAATGATATGTTCATAGACAAAACAAAACTGTTTTCAAATTATCTTGCACAGATACTGTAGAAAGGAGCTGGGTGGGCTGAAACACAAAGTGAAGTGCTGATGTCAGTTACTTTCTGCCTGGAAAGGTCAGGAAGGGATTATGTTTGGTGCCAGTAAATACTACAACAAACAAGCTACCAGGCTTTTAGCAAGAAGTCACAATGAATGAAGGAAGCAGCTGGATATCAGTCAGAAGTAGACATGAACCAAATTTTTAATTGATCAGTTTAAGTGTTCTTAGAAATATAAACTTACCAATCTCATATTAAATGCTTTTCAGGGCAGCAACGTACCAAGAGCCCATATTGCTCTCTACTGCCCCCACCATCCATGCAGTCATCAAGTTAAAGCATTGCTAAAGCGCTGGTAATAGCTTGCAATGTGGGTAATCGCATTTTTTCAAGTTGCTGCAATTCCATTTGGAAGTCAAGGTAAACCTTGGTAGAGTGCTGCAAATGTGTTGGTGTGACTTAAAGATGGAAATTGGTAGAGAGATAGGTGTCTTATCATTAGTAAGGCTAGGAACAAATAGGCTTTTCCCATACTTTCACATGTCTTTTAATGCACCGCATGAGAATGTTGGTGTCTTCCTTTTGGGCTGTACAGAGCAGCAGGCTTTATTCTCATAATTGTGGCATCATACACACAATGTTTTGTGTTGGACTATAGTCAGACTAACCTTCGGAAATGGCATTTGGATCCTGTAAATTTCATAAAACTTGCCATCCACCTAATTCTACAAAATTAATTCACACCTGAACATTTGTTTTCCAGAAGCGTTAGTTTCTGGAAATCGTTGTCTCTTTCTTTTACAATTGGACTTTCAGGGAGATTCAATAAAAGTTCTTATTGTTAAAATTTGCTAATTTTGCCCTAACCAATCAGATCTTATCTTTCAATTGTTAAATAAGACCTATTTGCTTGGGGCAAGATTAGCACCATTTTAAACAAACTTTTATTGAATCTCCCTTTGTGTTTAAGGCGGAAAATTCAAACCGTTTCAGCCAATCTGGTTCTTACTTGTCACACCTGGTTTTGTATTGGTTTCCCTTACTTTTTAAGTTCCTGATCCTCTGTTGCTTATTACCCATTATAGCTAGTGGTTTACTCTTGCTCATGGTATGATTTTTTTGTCTGTTTTCCTGTTTACAGATCTTTGCTTGTTCTATGTTTAAGATTGTTCGCTGCTTGTCCTGGATTCTGCCTGTCCTTGAATACCCTTATTCTTCACCCTTTGGTTCCTCCCTCCCACTGACGCTTGGCTCCATTTCTGACTCTGGTTTCGCATACCCCTCCTGTACTACTTTTGGTCCAGGACCAGCTCCAACTCAAAGTGCCCAGTACACCAGTTGCGCTTTGATCTTGTTGAGTATCTCCGGCCTCAGCACAAATACTTTGCACTCTAAGTTCTAGGGGCAACCAAGCTGGGTAGGCGCACCTAGTCTCAAGGCAAACGGGGGGGTTCTCTAAAGGTGAAGCAAGTGGTTGTAGATTGGGGTATGTTTGCTAAAGGTATACTCTGGGATTCCAGAGCACTATAATACAGCATGGAAAATTGGTGAACACATCAACATTTTTCTCAGTAAATACATTTCTAATGGGGTTATTGACATGAAATTTTCACCAGATGTTGGGAACAATCCAAGTAATCCATGTATAACCCCCCCCAAAAAAATCATTCCATAAATTAATTTATTAATTTAAGTCTGTGTAGCAAACTGGAATGACAAAGTGAATAGGTATTGAACACGTTTACTGAAATTTATTTAATGACTGTAATTCTGTATGAAGAATCTATTCACATGCATTGCTTAGCTGTAATTTTGGCCCATTCATCCACACAAACTGTCTTCAAATTCCGAGGGCTTCTTCCAGGGGAGTGCCTGGTGCACACTGAAAGGTTTGCTCATTGCGCCCGCCTCTGTTATACACTACAAAGGTGGCATTAAATTGTGCTTCAAAACAAAATCTACATGAAGAGCAGCCGGTGGGGCATGCAGGCCCAGCGACATGAGACTGCCTGCCTCAGTAAGTGACACTTAACTGTGTGGGCACATCTGCTTGTGTGGTCTGGGCGTTGAGGACTTTTATATGTATAGGTCTGTGTGGGCTGGGCACAGGGGCATCTTATATTTCCAAGTATGGGTGAGCTAGGCATTATATTTACAAGTATGTGTGGGCTGGGCATCTTATATTTACAAGTCTGTGTGGGCACATCATATATTTACAAGTCTGTGTGGACACAACTTATATTTACAAATCTGAGGGCTGGGCAATTTATATTAACAAGTCTGTGTGGGCATCTTATATTTACAAGTATGTGTGGGCATCTTATATTTACAAGTCTGTGTTAAATCAGACCTCCAGTCCATCAGCCAGTGCTTAGTCGGTCCTCCTGTTAATCAGCCAGTGTAAAGTAAGCCCTTCAGTTTACCAGCCAGTGTTAGTTAGCCCACCACATACACCTCCACAATCCACACCTACTTATCCCTGGTGTGGATTGTGGAGGAAATAAAGTGAATAAAATATACATCTGACTCTATCTTCTATTACAGACTATCTAATCTACATTGTGATTTTAGATTGTGTCTCATTGTATAAAAGATGTTACTGTTCACTTATTGCTAAATATATACTTATTGTTTAAAATGTAGATAGATACATTTAGTCTGTAATAGAAGATAGAGTCAGATATATATTTTATTCACTTTATTTTTTATTATTATAGATGATTCAAATAATATATTTATTATTATACACTGTATAATTTACATCAGATAGTCACTTATGCACTGTTGCACTTTTGATCATGCACTTTATTGTAATATCTAAATGTTTTATCTATACTTGTATTTGTTTATGTTTTTAGAATCATACATTCTTTGGCACTTTATGCAGCTGTCACTAATGAAACTGTTACTTATGAAGTGGGCGTGATCACTAGGCCTTATGGGTATTTAAAGGGCAGGGAAGATCCACATTGTTATCACCTGATGAAGGGGGAGGAGCCCCCGAAACGTTGTGCGTGTTGTGCTGATGGTTCAATAAAACAAGTTTGTTCACATGCAAGGTGTGCGATCCTTCATCTTTCGTTTTACTATATTGGATATATTGACTCCTTGGGGTAGGGGTTGAAAGAATCTGCACCCTGTCATTTTTGGATGTGCGTAGGACTTCTTTGGACTTTTATAGGAGTAGGGACTTCCTGTCTCCCTCACACACTGAGGGAGTCTGAGGCTGTGCTCGCCAGCGGCACTGTGCAGGAGAAGCCTCAGGAATGTCACAATTCAGCCTCCCACCCATTAACATTCTGGTTAGTCATTTCTGTATATCTTGGGCTGTTGAGCACGTAGAGAGGTGGTTGATTTAAAGGTAGGAAACTGGCCTTTCATTAAACTTAACTTGTTTGGAGACCACAGTTCCCCTTTAAGAGAGCACTTTGCTTTTTTTTAGATGCTTTTTTCTGTTATACTTTAATAAAGAGAAACCTTTTTTTATACACCAACAGTTAGGACTAAACCTACTGGGTATGTCCATACAGTTGTTTTTTGGGGGGTGTTTTACAACATATCAAATATTTGTTTTGGAGGTGCACATACCCTTTAATTTGCACTAATATATAGGGCAGGATTGCTTTCTAAATGCTAACATATTTCAGATGGTTTTCTATGCCTTTTTGCACCTCTTATTCTTTGTGTGTTCAATACTGTATTTATTTTGATTTATTTGTATGTGTGGGATACTTTGGTTGTTACAGATACCAATAGCCCTATTTGGAATATATTTACTGAGAAAAATGTTGACATGTTCAGTACTTATTTTCCCCGCTCAATATGTGTTAATTTAAAAATGCTATTCATTTAACTTGCATCATCCCTGGACCTTTGAATCTTAATGATCTAGTTTAAAAGATTCCCATTACTTCTATGTAAAATACAATTTTAAATCTATAATATTGGGGCATAAAACCTCCACAATATGCATGAAAAGCGTTTGTGCACTACTGTCCCTTTACGCTGCGATCTGTGCAATTTTGCGTAATCTGATCACTTGTGATTTGCAAACAAATGCTGATAACATGTGCTTGAAAACATATCGCTGGCATGCAATGTGCCGCAAATTGATTACTGCATCATAAGAGTGCGATAAGGCAGGAATGCTTCGTACATTTTTACATCACCTTAGGGCAAGGCCACAGAACAACGCACCAGAATCGTTAAAGGGTATGTCCACCCTTCTTAAAATGTTTTCATATAATATTCTCCCTGTCCCCCCAGCCCCAACCGCTATAGTTTTTAAGTTCAAAGTGCCCAAAATATTACTTACCTTCCCTCTTTCCTCCACCGCACTGCCAGGCCCTCTGCTTGCGAGAAAATGCAAGCAGAGGGGCGGGACCGGCAGTCGCGTCTGTGATTGGCTGAGTGGCAGCCAATCACGGACGCGCTGCCGAGTTCAGTGCGGCGGAGGAAAGAGGGGAGGTAAGTAATATTTGGGCACTTTCTGATTTTAAAACTGTAGCGGTTGGGGATGGGGGGACAGGGAGAATATTATATATAAAGGTTTTTATGCTAGGGGGAGGGAATGTAAATCGGGAGGGAGGGGGAGAAGGGCTGCAGTGCGCATGCCAAACTTCTCCCAGAGGGGAGACAGGAGGCAGAGTCCTATATGGACTCTGCAGTACTCCTGGTGGGCTTTTTTTGGACTTTAGGGGGGATAGCAGAAGAACCAGATGGAGCTGGGATGTAAGGTAAGGATTAAACTACACTACACAATGGGGCCAGTAGTGGGGGGATTATAGTTTTTGGGGTGGACATGCCCTTTAATGCATGTGATTGCGCACATTGGCACACATTTGCACATGCGATTTGCCAATGCTGAGCTATGGTAACGCATGCAGTTGCGCAAAAAATGGTGATTGCATACATTATTAAAACGGACGTGCGAACCATTCCGATAATTTGAAAATTGCAATTTCTTTTTACCTCCCGATTTGCAATTGCGTGCGCAAACGTTCCAAAAAATGCGCTAGTGTTGCCTAGTCCTTAATGCGGTTTAGGTTCACTCTGGCTACTTTTAATAGGATGGGGTGGTTTGGTGGGGGTAATGTTCCCCTTTAAAGTATCCACTAGTCCAGAGACAGTTCTGAAAACCAGTAAATTTCATAACTAAAAAAGCCCCAAGTAACTACTGTTTTTCTTCTCTTACACAGTGAAATAATCATTTTTAATTCCGCAGCTGCAAAAGGTGAAGTAGAATACCATAATGAATCAACTAATTGTACACTGATGAGACAGACTATTCTGTTGACTTATATAGTGAGTAATGTATCCATAGAGTTCAATGGCCAAAGAAAAGCACAATTAGCCCAAGTTCTTTCATACCAGTTATGGAACAATAGGGGACTTCTAATATCCTTATATTTAAAATTAGGGTGTAGCTTATTTCTTACCACACTGATGACTACTAATTACTGATTATACTGATATATAACTAGCCATTGTTATATAAGGATAAATGCGCCCCTTACAGTGTAATATAGGGATATTACACCACCGAGGAGTTCTCTGACCATTTATTAAGCAGGCCGTAGGCCGAGTGCTTTTATACAGGGCAGGAAACTCCGAGGTGGTGTAATATCCTTATATTATAATGTGAAGGGGTGCATTATTTCTTAGAATACATAAGTATCTGATTCCTTCACCCCATTCACATTTTAAATTCTAGCCTTGTCTCTATTACCACCTTAATTTAAACCCCCAAGCTACCTTCTGTAACTTAAACCCTGTAGATAGGACCATCCCAGCCCAGCAGCTATGCGGTTAAACAAATCTTTGTGGAGGGAGAGAGAGAGATTGCTTATGAAGTGACAGGAAGCATCTCCAGCAGGTTCCGTTAGTGAAGTTAAAGGACAATTATACTCACCTTCCCTCCGCTCCTCTTCCTTGTTCCTTAGCTTTTACCAAGGGTGAGGACCTGAACCGCTAAGTCCTCACCCCTGGGTTCGTGCAGCCTACAGCAGAGTTTCAGAGCAACGCTGCTCTGGTAGGCTCCGCCCCCTCCTCCCCATCGGCGACGAGGCCAAGAAGGCACGCTTGTTGCAGAGCGTGCCTTCCTATTGGCCTCGTCGCTGTAGGCTGCGCGAACCCAGGAGTGAGGACTTAGCGGTTCAGGTCCTCACCCTTGGTAAAAGCTAAGGATCAAGGAAGAGGAGCGGAGGGAAGGTGAGTATAATTGTCCTTTAAACACTGCAAAAAACGCTGAGTCATTGTTCAGGCATGAACACTGGAATGGGAGGAGCAGTGGGATATAAAAAATATAAGAAATGAGTCACTTAGTGACATAGCTGAGTGGTTTTCAATAAGGATACATACCACTGCATTCCCATTATAAAACTTCACACATAAGGCTCTGGATTTAGAATGGGGAGGTGCAGTGGCGAGAATCGTTATTACACTGACTGACTTCCTGTATTCCGCTGCCCCTTACCTGTATCTACCCCTCCATGTATTAGTCATTTGTATAGAAAGCCCTGTTTATTGTTGACAGATGATGTTCAGTCCTTATTTATTTTTACAATAGGAACGGTAATTAACTATTTATACAATAAACAGGGATTCCTATATAAATGTTTTTTTTTTTTTTTTTAGGAAACCAAATACCCTAAAGAGTATCTTATCCCCCAGTATGCTACCAATTGACAGTCACTTAGAGGAGATGGGTGTATATATGAAATGCTTGAGGGGAATGTTGTGGGTGTATTAATTGTAAATATGTAGAAATGGGAAGGGATTTTATTATGGTTGGGGAACTCAGACACAGATGGAACAGGTTTTTCAACTGCAAGTCACAAATTGTTGTTTATGGTATTAAATGCACATGCCACAAATGGTATATAGGAAAAACTGTGAGAAAATTAAATATCAGAATTGGGGAGTACAGAAGGGCTATCCAGAGAATTGGATAAGGGCAAGTTCTGGCTAATGATAATTGCCCATATATATAGAAAAACACTATGGGGAGAAACACAAGTCTTCATTTCAGGGGAGTACTTTTGTGGCACTGGGGGGGCTTGATATGAGACGTATGGTAAGGGGAGGTGATTACGATAACAAGCTTTTAAAAATAGAAGAATGATTTTCCAATATAATAGAATGGGACCTAACGGTCAACGATCAGATGGAACTGGTACCATTCCTATAATCAGTATTACAGTTAAGGTAATTGGATTAATACTTTTTATATATATTTGAGTGTTTAATTATTGATTATTATATGTACATATGTATTTTATCAATATAGAGGTTTTAAGGGGAACTTGTCCTACCTCTAATAAATGATCGATTGAAGGGCTGAATAGGCTCCTAGAGGTGTGTTCAGGTTTTGGGAGATTTGAATAAAGTTGATTGAAATTCGAAGATACCAACCTATAAATGAAGGAGGAATATGGATTTATGTCACTGCCTGATCATCAATCTTGGAAAAATGAAACTCGTAGTAGACGTATGTATCAGGAATCGGGAAGTGTCGCAGCACCTTTAGATCACGTGATTTGATACATGCTGCGCTCTAAGGAGGAAACAAACCTACCGGAGGTGTAGAAGCTGCTGATTCCTTACACGGGTCCCAAGAGCTGAGGCCACAGATGAGCTTGTCTGCAAATAGTCTGGGGAATTGTTAGGACGCTGGAACTTACCTTAAGAGCTGAAGCGATGATTTATTTTATCTTTATGTACTGATGCCTAGATTACCCTTTGCGTGCACGTTTTGATCGGAGTATCTTGGCTTACTATTATATATTTTTAGTCCTGTTGAAACAATATGCTGGATTGTCTCTAATTTATCGGATATATACTTTGGCTGTGTAGGACGGACATTTGACCATTTCCGGAGCCATCTAATATATTGATTTCTTTTTGGTCATACCTTCCATGAACTTGGACTATATTTAACTATTTCCTATTGCGGCTTCCTTATTTGGACTTTTTACATATAGAATATACTACTTCATCTTAGAGTTCCATGCCTATATAGAAACACTTGGCCTGCGGCCTTGTGCTTCTATATGGTCATATGGGACTCCTCAGTGGCGTAATATCCTTATATTACACTGTAGGTAGAATATTATCTCATATATACTACACTGTAAGGACCGCATTATCCCTTATATATTACACTGTAGGTAGCGTATTATCTCATATATTACACTGTAAGGTGCGCATTATCCCTTATATAATTTCCTGGACATTCATGGTTCTAGTGTAGAATGGTTCATGTGACTTCAGTTGCAAATTGACATCATGAATTTTCGCAAATTGCAGCCAGCCATACACGTTCCAATGTTATCTGCTCCAAGGGGAGGATTGGGACCTTTTGGCCTGGGGGGCAAATACAACTAAGCAACCCTTTTACCGTAGAATGCAAAATGTTTGACCACAACCACTTTGCTAAGGTCACACACTTTAATTTACGCCCATTTTTACCATTTTACATGGTTGCCTGCAACATTTTAAAGTGTATGATGTTGGTTAAAGGATATGTACACCTTAAAAAAAACAGTTTAGTGGCAAGTTTTGTATTTCTTAAATTTCTTTAATCCCTCCAGCTTCCTTGTCCTCCAAAGGTAATTTCTGGTTGCACTACGCTACTACTACATGACGTACGTGCTACAGAAAATTACCTTTGGAGGCCAAGGAAGTTGGAGGGAGCATGAGATCTCGCAGGGGCGGAGCTGCAGATGCCAGCAAGTTTGAAGTAATAAAGATAAGCTCTGAGGTGAGGGTAAACAGATAACTAATAAACTGGAGGGCTGACTAACACTGGATAATGATCTGGAGAGCTGAAAACACTGGCTAAGGATCTAATGATCTGTAGGGCTGACTAATTATCTGGGACCGGAAGGCTGATGTAACAGTGGCTAATGAACTGGAGGGCAATCTGAGGGCTAGGCCACACTAGCGTGTATTTGATGCGTTTTTCCGATCATTGCAATTGCGGAAACGCACTTAAAACATGAGTTTTCGGGTGCAATGTGATTACGCATGCGATTTTCGCTCTGTAATTTTTTGCGCACTCACATGCGTTTTCTATTTCTGAAGAAAAAACACATGCGCAAACATCAAAATCGTACACAAAATCACATGCGATTCCGTGTGCAATTGCGTTTGTGGCACAGTGTGGCCGTGCCCTAACACTGGCTAATGAGCTGGTGGGTGACAACACTGGCAAAGTGCAGGGCCACACTACTGCGTTTTTTGTGTGTTTGCGCACGGGTTTTCTCTCACGATTGAACCCCGATTTTCACATGCGTGTGATCACGTTTAACCATTTTTTCGCGCAATCGCCTGCGTTTCCACTTCCACAGTAAATAGCGAAAACGAACGCACAAGCGCGAAACAATGCACGCCAACCCACAGAAATCACGCTTGCGATTTCGTGCGTTGTAGTGTGGCCTCAGCCTAAGGATCTGGTCTGGAGGGTTTTTATTAATCTAACAGTCTGTAAAGGAGTACCTTATTAATTGCTTCTGCGGCAGCCCAAATTTTTTTTCAATGGAGACCAGCCCCTGGGGTATTTGTCCCTCAGCCTACTGGGCCAGCCCAGTCCTCCCCTGCCTGCTCCCTATTTGTAACTGTTTCCAGCGACAGCTAAACTATTCTGTGGTAAATTTCCCCGTGGACTGACAGGTTGCTGGCAGCGATAGTTCAGGGGCTTTGTGACTGATCCATATACGTGTCCGATATCGTCCGTGTGTGACCACTTTATCCCATGTGCTTGTATTCCATAAACTGTAAGTAAATAGACGAAATGATGTCTCATCTGTCAGGTTTCCTCCCTGACCACAAAGCCCTATGACTAGCTACGAACTACAGATCCCTCATTACACTGACCGAACCAGAACGGCACTTCACTGAAGCGGAACACACCGACCTGCTAGAGAGCTCTACAGGATAGACCAGCGCCCTCTGCAGGTTACTCTGCTTCTGTGCATTAGAGTGAACGGGCTCTGGTTTCCACCTTGGCTCCTCCCCCTTCCCTCTGTGTACAGCTAGTAAGACACACGAAGCACACCGGGCCTCTGACAAAGGGAGAACCGTTTTGGTGGTAACTATGGCCGCAGATGGAGGGTTTGTTATTCGGGTCATGTAATCTGGACCGGGACACTGGCGTGTTATCAGGATTTCCGTTGAAACGGACACAACCCCGTTCCCTGTCCCCCCTCGGGATTGGGGCTTTGGATTTTCCTTGTCTCCTGCTCCTCGTTAATTCCTTACCCCACTGGGACGCACCCACGCAGTTATGTGGGGGAAGATGATCTCTGGCTACGGATCCGGATTCAGCAGCCATCCTTCAGGTAAATCGCTAATCCAACGGTTATCTTGTCCCAGTCAGGTAACAGCCAATCGTCACCTTTCCCACTGTGTGTGTCCTGTCACATGGTTATGGCCACACTTCCTTATCCCTCATAAGCTAGAAGGTGTAGGCAGTATGGGAAGGGGGAGCCCATGTCTGGCCAGGCCTTTGCGAAGTGATCTGTCTGTAGGAGATGGTGTGGATTCCAAATTTCGTTAAATGTTAGGTTGGTATACTTGTAGTTTATATGGCCACTGAATAGAGAACAATCCCGTAATACACCCTTGATCCAAAATGGCTAGTAATGAAATCTATGTTTACCATCTGTTATAGACACTGACAATAATTCTATCAGATACAGACATAATTACATTTTATTGAAAAAACTGAAACAGGCCTTAGTTTTACTTACTCTCTCTGCAGTTACTATAACTGGATCTCCATGTGATGGCCAGGAGCTGCTTCCTGGTATGGAGTACTTAAAGTTATTGATTGAAGTACAGAAGGAGTTTCCTGTAAAACAACTTCTCATTAGAAGCAGACATGCAAAATATAATTTTGGTTTAAATTGTTGTCTAAGGTGTAAGCCACACTTGCACATTTTTTTGCGCCTGCTGAGCAGTGCACGTCAATGTGGGGGGCACATTGCATACGCTGCAATAGTGTTTTCAAATTACCGTATAGTGCAAATGGGCAGTAACGCACGACCCTGCATGTTATTGTCTAGTACAATAGGCCCCAGTCTTATATATACATTCTGTCTTAATGTGTTAAAATGTACGGGATCACAGTGTCGGAATTAGTATTTTACAGTCCGGTATAAATATCACAAACAGACAGCAGGCAGTGTAACTGTAACTGTTAAAGGGGAACTGTGGTCTCCAAACAAGTTGAGTTTAAATGAAAGGCCAGTTTCCTACCTTTAAAACGAGCCATCAACCACCTCTCTGTGCTTCACAGCCCAAGATATACAGAAAAGACTGACCAGAAAGTTAATGGGTGGGAGGCTGACGTGACATTCCTAAGGCTTCTCCTGCACAGTGGTGCCGCTGGGGAGCACAGCCTCAGACTCCCTCAGTGTGTGAGGGAGACAGGAAGTCCCTCCACCTCTCTGCTGTGTAAAGAAGCTGCAGAGAAGGTAAAGGAATCTACAGCCCTTCTCTCTCACTATGTGAAAACAGCCTTTTCAGGCAGAGTTCTCACTCTGCCTGAAAAGGCTGTTTCCACAGAGTTTTTGGGGGTGGTGTGGTGGTGTCAGAGTGGGCAGGGCCACGGCACCCGTGAGTGGGCGGGGCCACATGGGTCTGTAAGGGGATGGGCCAAGGGGGGCCTGCAACTGGAGGGACCATGGGGTCCATGAGTGGGAGTGACCAGGGGGGCTGCAAAGGGGAGGAGACACAGGGCAGATTGACTGACAGGTTTCAGAGCAGGAAGCAGGAAGTGCAGGGTGCTGCCATATCACACACAAATGTAAATATCTTCAAAACTATGTAAAATAAACAATGGAAATAAATTGCAAAAACTCTCAGGAGAGCAATTCCTATCAATTTACCTAAAGTCATTTTTGGACCACAGTTCCTCTTTAATTGCAACTGAGCTACATGGAATAAAGTTGCCACTAGCAATTCTACTCCTTGCTACTTTTTTCTTACCTCATTCATTATAGTAATCTTGGACTTACCGGTACTTTATGCACTTTGGATGGTTTGTGGTAACTCCTTTGCTACAGTTGTATGAGTGGATTATCAGTGTGTATGTATTAGTTTTTTACAGCTCATATTGCTATGTCCCTTCATGCCAGGTGGCGCATTTTAAACCTTGCACTAAACTACCCTATTTGTGGTGTTTAAATCCAATAACATTTTTCACAGAAAAAACAAAGGAAAATGAAATTGTATTTTTAATCTTGTAAATTGTGTTGATCAATGTTAAATGGGTATGATGGTGGACCTGTTTTCAGTGTTTTGCTTTTAAGCAGGGATAGGCAACCAGAAGATTTCCAGATGTTTGAAAACCACAACTCCCAGGATTCCCTGGCAGTAACTTGTTGGGAATGCTGGGAGTTGTACGATGCCTGCTATAAGGCATTTAGCTACCATCGGAGTATATTTAAGGAATTGGTTTGTTCTTTTAGGCTATGTAGATATGGGCGATCTTTAGGCTCAATTGACTGTTTTTTCAGACAATCAGGCCAAAAATTTCCAGCACTTTTTCAACCGTCTCCAGCCAATGGATCGGACGTGCCATAAATTTCAGCCGATTGTGAAGCCTTCTATCAATTCCTTACTACCACCAATTACCGTATATATTTTGGCCAGGTAAACCAGTCGATAGGGCCAAAATATCAGCCCGTGTGTACAGAGCCTAAGAGAGTTCCAGCAAACTTAACAGAAAGTTTGTTTTTTTCTCTCTGTCATTGTAGACTTGCTATGCCAGGGAATTTTGTGCTGTTGGATTAGTGTGCATAGAAGTGTATAATGCTTCGTCTCCTGGTACTCTTTAGATTACGCTTTTTGAGCCCCTGGGAAATACTGTGGGGCTTAGTAAAAAGAGGTGCAAACTTTGCCTTTAATATTCTGTAGCAACCAATCATATGTCTAACTGCAGTAGACCCATAAAAAGGTAACAGTTGGCTGGATTAGCACTGGCAAACTGTTTCACCTCTTATACCATAAGTCCCCCGAGTGTTTTCTGTTTGTTGCTGTGTGATTCTGATTTGTTTAGTCTCATGGCAACCTTCACATTTCTCTAAACCTTTTCTTTAATTGCTGATATTCCAGTGTGCATTGCGTTCAAATATCTTGCTTCCAGAGAAAATGTATCCAGCAGTATGTGTCAAAGTGTTAGGGATAGGCCCCACTAGCCTATCTTGGTGTGCGCTGTGCACAGCTCGCAAAAATAGAAGAGGATGGGGATGGCCCCATTAACTCCTCTGGCCTGCGCTGCCAACCTTTTTTGCAGTGCATGCTATCACCATTTTTGCTTTGCATCGCATGCGCTACAATAGGGTAACATCAAAGCAATCGCAGAGTATGCGCAGGATAGTGCACATGAATCGCACAATGTTGCAATTCCGCTGTGTCACGTAGTTCTTCCGCGCTGCCTAGTGGGGCTTAGCCCTTAATGTGAAATTTTAACTTTATTTGCCAGTTAATGTTTCTTTGTTAATAAGCTGCAATGTGGTATATAATTCTTTTGGAAAGACTGTTTACAAATTGGTAAGCATTGACATATTAGCATCTGTAGAACATACTGCTGTCCTTTACAAATAAATTATCTTTTTGCATTGTTTCCTAACCCAAAAATCTTACTTAATGCCCCTTTATGTACATGCACTTACTAAATGAGTACCGTATATACTCGAGTATAACTCGATCCGAGTATAAGTCGAGGTATCTATTTTTACCTGAAAAATTTGTAAAAACTGATTGACTCGAGTATAAGCCGAGGGTAGAAATTAGTTGCCCTTTAAATGGACAGCAGAATTCCCATACATGAATCCCATACAGTAATAGCCAAATCCAGTACCAGTAACCTCCAATTCCTTGGCACTCCAGATGTTTGGAAACTACAACTCCCAGCATGCTTTGTTGCTGGTAGTTTCAGTTTCTAAACATGTGGAGTGGCAAAGTTCAGTAAACTTTTAATTAAGCTTACCATCATTTACAATTCTCCTGAACCCCATATAGTAAAGGGACCTCTGACGCCCATATAGTAAAGGATTGTGGGAAAAACCCACACATACATGGGTAGATCATACAAACTCCTTGCAGAAGTATTTGAGGATGCATTTAAAGGGTATGTCCACCTAAAAAAAAAAGTTTTGATATAAGATTCCCCAAGGGCTCCCAGCCCCAACCGCTATATTTGTTTCTTTAGAAAGACCCCCAAACTCTACTTACCTCCCCTCTTTCCTACGCCGCGCTCCCGTCCCTCTGCTTGCGAGAAAATGCAAGCAGAGGGGCGGGACTGGCAGCCGCGTCTGTGATTGGCTGAGCGGCAGCCAATCACGGACGCGGCTGCCGGCAGCTCACTTCGCCGGAGGAAAGAGGAGAGGTAAGTAAAGTTTGGGGAGCTTTATAAAGGTACAAATATAGCGGTTGTGGGTTGGGGAGCCCAGGGGGAATCTTATGTATTACACATTTTACGCTAGGGGGAGGGAATCGGGAGAGGGAGGGGGAGGGAGGGGGAGAGGGCTGCAGTACGCATGCCAAACTTCTCCGGAGGCCAGGGAGGAGGCAGAGTCCTATATGGACTTGCTATCTCCTGGTGGCAGTTCTTTGGGGGACTGGGGGGGGGGCTACAGGAGAACCCTATGGAGCTGGGATGTGAGGTAAGGATTAAACTACACTACATGGTGGGGCCAGTAGTTGGGGGGATTATAGTTTTGGGGGTGGACATGCCCTTTAAACCAAGCACTTACCAGTCCTATATCCCTGACCTAAGTGCTTTTCAGTCTAACTGTTTTTTAAATAAACTTAATACACACGATAGTAGCAAACATAGAAAAACTAGCCACATAGGTAGGCTGTAATGCAAAAATATTTTGACTGTTAAGGGATGTTGCAAGTTCCTGACCCAGCATCCCTATGTAGTTCAAGATCAGTTGAGCAAGCAGGAAATGGTTGTATTTCAAATGTCATTATCCAAACCCTTTGCCACAATGGAGATTTTTTACACATTTACTGTCTGCCCCCTGTGCAGTACCACCTCAGTGGTTGTTTGTCCATCTGCCTAATGACCAGATGTGTGTTGTTACCTGTGCTGACATTCCAGTGTTCAAAAAAATTAAGCAGGAGTATAGTTTTGCAAAATGTGACAACCCATTTTCATACAGATAATGCCAAAGTTTCAGGCACGTCTTTGCCCTTTCTCAAGCCTCGATCAAGTGATCAAAATTTCTAAATATTTATATTCTCAGAGCATGGGGTAACTCCACCCAAGTGATTAACTAATGAAACCATTTGAATAATTAAACAACAAGGTGCTTTGTATTTAAAGTGATAACATGCTCTGTTCAATGCATTATTCCTATACATCAGTCTTTCTCAACCAGGGGTCCCTGAGTGGTTGCATGGGAGTCCTCAAGAGATTTTGACAAAAAGTGTATGGATCCATCATTGTGATGAATACAGATATATTGTTCTATATATTTATTAATGCTCTATATTTGTATGAAATATGTGTTTGGTGTATTGATGTCTGCTATAATTAAAAGATATGTATGCTGAAAAACTATACATTTCTGAAAACTATAATTCTTCCCAACTATCACTGTACCTTTTTTATGTTAACCCGTCCCCTATTTCTTTAGATATCCAGTCTGAAACATCTTACATTTCAGCTGTCAATCAAGTGCCTTAGTATCTTAAACTCATGTTATGTAGTTTCGCTGTAGCTGGAATGGTGACAGTTGGTATGTGAACTGCATGGTGGGAAATTCCCTCTCTCAATGCAGCCTCATAGACATTACTGAGCATGCTTCCCTTTTACAGAGAGTCAGATATTCTAGCAAGGGGCTAGGAGACTGTTGTCACTCTTTTCTATTGTATTAGACTTCCCCTTATATAAAAAGCTCTGGTATGAAATCCTTATTCATCCCCTTGGACCACTCATTTTCTAATCGGTTAATCCATTTTATTTCAAGTTACCTGTGTTGGCTACACTAAATTTGTCACATTTAACAAATGTGTCAAGCAGACCTGTCTTTCAGTGTGTACATATTCAGGGAGATTCAATAATAGTTCTTATCGTTTAAAATGGTGCTAATTTTGCCCCAACCAATCAGATCTTATTTAACATTTGAAAGCTAACATCTGATTGGTTGGGGCAAAATTAGCACCATTTATAACAATAAGAACTTTTATTGAATCTCCCTGAAAGGGTTTACTTGTCAGAGTGCCTTTTACATTTACAGAGGTAGTGTGTTGGACTCTGTATTATGTTTGCTATAACCTTTTAGTTGCCTGCAGCAGGAGTAATGCGAGAGCATATCCCCCTGAGATTACTAACAGCGAGAAGCTGCAAGATGAAATCACATACGCATAAAATTTGATCCTCCAAGGCCTGGTGGATAGGGCGTCCTGCAATAATATTGACAAATTAGCCCATGCAAATGTTGTCATTTATGTTTTTTTAAAGGGAAATCTATGATATGAAATATTTTTTTGCTAAACTACTAGAACCTACGGGTTAAAATTATGATTTCTAACTACTTTACCAACTATACACCCGTACGAATACAGAAAAATTCTGATTACTGTCTAATTACTGTTAGGAAAATTCCAAGGTAGTGTGCATTCTGGCAAGAAGGATGGCTACAGAACCTGAAATGTTAGCTTGCTAATGTCAACAGCAGAGAATAGCAATATAAAAAAAACTGGTAGTTTGCCTGTTATCTGCCCGCAACCCCAACTGGTATTTTTACCAGTATATTACATGCATTTTTAACCAAATATTTAATGATACGTTCTATTAATGTCTGGCAAAGGTATCTGCCTCCTCCCTCTGGTCAATGAGCTTTTTATACACTTGGGCATGTGCAGAAGGGACAACAGGGGAAACAGCAGTCAATCATTGGCAGTGATGTCAGTTTTGATTGACTGTATGGAGGGAGGGGCCAGATTACTCTGCCAGAATAGAGGCAATTATTATCCTTGCATATCTAGTTAGTAATGCATGTGATATAGAGTAAAATATATACGTTTATATCTGTATTAACTTGTGCTATACGTTGATGTGGATGTGTTAAAGGGACACTAAACTAAAAAAAATCTTGCATTTATCCTTTTGCTGTCAGGAACTTGATCCCTTTTTGCTCTCAGTGCTCCCTGTCACTAGATTTCTTCATGAACTGTTCAGCTCTTTCCTACTTAGTATGCATGTCTCCTCTCTATGTATCCACCCCCTCCCAAAACTGAGGCACAGATTGTGTGGAGCATGTGCGGTGGAGATGATCTGTGCCCCACTACAGCCAATAGCATTCACCCAGTGATTTTGTGTTATAGTGAAAGTAAAACTGCTTTACTATGGAAAGGTAAGCAGCACTGGGAGCTGTAATAACTGAATATTGAATAAATTCAATAACATGAATCAAGTAAGATTTTCTTTTAGCTTTAGGAGTTTGAAGGTGTGTGTGTGTGTGTGTGTGTGTGGACTTTGTAATTGATTGCTTTCGGTCCAGTGCTACATTGGGACTTCAGTAACATATAATGTTTATTTCTTTTCCTGATCTTAAAGGATAACGTGTATAAAATCTATTTTAAAAAATGGTTAAACTGAAAAGTACATGGGTCAGGGATATAGGATTGGTAATTCCTAGCTTCCAATATTGTTTCTGTGAGGAGCACCAGCCCAAAGAAAACTGATTCTGCCAGTCTTTAATGCTGAATCAATTAGCCATCCAGGGGGAGGGGCTGGGTGATTGACAGTTCTTTACTGACTAGCTGTGCCCCACCCTCTTTAAAAAGTAAAACTCCAAGAGCTAAAAAAACAAGGGATAGGAAGTTCAGAGAAGAAAACCATTGTCTGTATAAAGTTTATTTAAAAAACAGTTGACTGAAAAGTACTTAGGACAGGGATATAGGATTGGTAATTGTTCACCATTAGAGCATGTCAGAGGACACGTGGACATCCCTTAAGAATTGAAAAAACAAGGTTCAAGTTCGGAAAGGGTTTTTCACTATGAGAACGGTAAAGCGTCTTCCAGTGGACGTTTTTATGGCAGGTTTATTGGTCCGTTTCAAAAGAAAGCTGGATGAGTTTCTGCAAACAAGGAATGATGCAAGTTACTGGTATTGATACATAAAGTAGAGTTGATCCAGGGAAATTTCCAATTGCCACTTGAAGTCAGGAAGGATTTTTTCCCCCCTTCATAAATTTGGTGTTTTTTTATGCCTTCCACTGGATCAACAGTTAGGCAGGAAATGAGGATATTGCTAGATGGGTTGGACTGGATATACTATACTATACTATATATACTATACTATATATTTATGATGGGCTTCATGAGATTGTCTAGTAATAATCACTGTCCTTTTTGCTTTTGTTAATTGGATTCTGTTTTATTACTTCTAGGTAACACACAATGCTTTTTTAAAGGGCATTTTAAACTAGGTTTGGGGGGGGAGGGTATTAGCAGTCTCACTGGGATAGATTGTCCAGGAGGAAAGCAGGGTATAGATAGGCCAGTGGTGGGTGGAAAGGGGGGTGGGGCTAGCATAGGGGATAGGGAGGAATGTGTATCAAAGTGTACGAATAAATTACAGGATCATAATCTAAAATGTATGTTTGCAAATGCGAGAAGCCTGGCTGACAAAATGGGTGAATTGGAAATGATGGCATTGAATGAAAAGTATGATGTAATAGGTATAGCAGAAACGTGGTTGAACAGTTCTCACGACTGGGCTGTAAATA
The DNA here is from genome assembly GCA_019447015.1 of Hymenochirus boettgeri. Taxonomy (NCBI): domain Eukaryota; kingdom Metazoa; phylum Chordata; class Amphibia; order Anura; family Pipidae; genus Hymenochirus; species Hymenochirus boettgeri. Next base: position 130,556,563 of record CM033473.1, on the reverse strand, counting down.
TAGAAGGATATGCCTTGTTTAGGCAGGACAGAAAAAAAAGGAAAGGGGGAGGAGTATGTGTATATGTTAAAAAAGAATTGAAGCCAAATTTAAAAGAAGAGATAGCTGGTGATATGGATGATAAAGTGGAGGCAATATGGGTGCAATTAGGCAACAGGAAAGGGGGTAATGTCATTGTTGGTGTCTGCTATAAGCCGCCAAATGCTAGCAGAGAGGAGGTGAGTCAACTTCATATGCAGTTGGCAAGGGCTGCAAGTTTGGGGAGTGTGCTCATTATGGGGGACTTCAATTACCCTGACATTGATTGGTGTGGTGGAACTGCCATCACAGAAAAAGGCGATGAGTTCCTGAATTTGCTGCAGGATAATTTTCTCTCACAGGTGGTTGAGGTTCCTACTAGAAAAGGAGCTCTGTTGGATCTGGTAATATCTAACATTGTGGAGCGCATTATAGATATAAAGGTAACTGGAGGCTTAGGGAATAGTGACCATGAAATAGTGGCATTTGGACTTTGTTATCGAAAGGAAAAGTGCGCTGGGTTAACAAAGACATTTAATTTCAGGAAAGCAAATTTTCCCAGGTTAAAAGCAGCTCTTCAGAATGTCAACTGGGATAATGTATTATCAGGTAAAGGTACTGAACAGAAGTGGACTGTGTTCAAGGGGATTTTAAGCCAGTTCACATCTAAATTTATACCCTTGGGAAATAAATGTAAAAAAAATAAATCCGCGCCCATGTGGCTGAATTCTGATGTAAAGAGGCAAATGGTAAGGAAGAAAAAGGCATTTAAAACCTTTAAGGCAGAGGGAACGGAAAGGGCCTTTAGGGAGTATAAAAACTGTAACAAGGAGTGTAAGAAAGCAATCAAACTAGCTAAAATTAATAATGAAGTTAGGATAGCTGAAGAAAGCATCACTAAGCCTAAACATTTTTTTAAGTATATTAATAGTAAGAAGATGAGGACTTTTTTTTCCCTCTGTATACACTATAGAAGATCCAAGTACAGATATCATAGAGTATAGTAGCAATAAAGGTATACAAGATTCAAGTTCACTTTGGTTAACCGAGGATATGGTACAGAAAGAACTAAATAAGGTTAATATTAGTAAATCTCCTGGACCGGATAAAATACATCCTAGGGTATTTAGGGAGCTAAGTTCAGTTTTATCTAGGCCATTGTTTCTTATTTTTGCTGATTCCCTCATGTCCGGTGGTGTGCCTCTGGATTGGAAAAAGGCTGATGTTATTCCAATATTCAAAAAGGGTAGTCGTTCACAGCCGGGTAATTACAGGCCTGTAAGATTAACTTCAGTGGTGGGGAAGATCCTGGAAAGTTTAATAAGGGATCATGTTCTAGAGTATGTTTCAAGGACTGACATTATAAGTAGTAACCAGCATGGATTTAGGAGGAATAGATCTTGTCAACTTGCTTGGCTTTTATGAGGAAGTAAGTAGAAATTTAGACTCTGGTATAGCAGTAGATGTAGTTTACTTGGATTTTGCAAAGGCTTTTGATACAGTCCCCCATAGGCGACTAATGAATAAGCTAAGGTCTGTTGGTCTGGGGAGTCACATTTGTACATGGATAGCAAATTGGTTAAAGAATAGGATGCAGAGAGTAGTTGTTAATGGGGCTTCATCATTATGGACTAAAGTGCTAAGTGGGGTGCCACAGGGTTCTGTGTTGGGGCCGCTTCTATTTAATCTATTTATTAATGATTTGGAAGTGGGTATTGTCAGCAAGGTTTCTGTGTTTGCTGACGACACAAAACTTTGTCGACCATTAAAAACTTCAGAGGATGTGCAATCGTTGCAAGGGGATCTAAATAGATTATCACATTGGGCTGCTAAGTGGCAGATGAGATTCAATGTTGATAAATGTAAGGTGATGCATTTTGGACTTAAAAATCCTTGTGCTACTTATACTATAAATGGCTCTGTGTTAAGTGAATCCCTGTTGGAAAGGGATCTTGGAGTTTTGGTGGATAACAAACTTAAAGGTAGCAAGCAGTGCCAGGCGGCAACAGCCAGAGCCAGCATGGTATTGTCTTGTATAAAGCGAGGTATGGATTCAAGGGAGGAAAATGTAATTCTCCCTCTTTACAAAGCATTGGTAAGGCCTCATTTGGAATATGCAGTGCAATTTTGGAATCCTGTGTACAAAAAGGACATCTTTGAAATGGAAAGGGTTCAGAGAAGGGCAACTAAATTAATAAGGGGATTGGGGGAGCTTGAATATGAAGAGAGACTGGAAAAGTTACAATTATGTACGCTGGAGAAAAGGCGCTTGCGTGGGGATATGATTACTGTGTATAAATACATTAACGGGCCATACAATAAACTATCTGGGGCATTGTTCACCAAGAGAACATGTCAAAGGACACGAGGACATCCCTTAAGACTTGAAGAAAAAAGGTTTAGGCTTCAAGCTCGGAAAGGGTTTTTCACTGTGAGAACGGTAAGGCTATGGAACTGTCTTCCAGTGGACGTTGTAATGGCAGGTTCATTGGTCAGTTTCAAAAAAAAGCTGGATGAGTTTCTGCAAACAAGGAATGTTGCAAGTTACTGGTATTGATACATAAAGTAGAGTTGATCCAGGGAAATTTCCGATTGCCACTTGGAGTCAGGAAGGAATTTTTTCCCCCTTCATAAATTTGGTGGGGGTTTTTTGCCTTCCTCTGGATCAACAGTTAGGCAGGAAATGAGGATATTGCTAGATGGGTTGGACTGGATGGACGTATGTCTTTATTCAACCTCAAATACTATACTATACTATGTCCACCCCAAAATCTATATTTTCACCCACTATTGGCCCCATTGTGTAGTGTAGTAAAATCGTTCCCATCGTTACATCCCAGCTCCAAATGGCTGCCCTGCAATGTCCCTCCAAAGTCCTACAAAGTAAAGACCAGGAGCCTGGCTGTGTCCCATTCTGTATCTGCCTTTTGGACATGCACAGTGTAGCCCTCCCTCCTGTCTTCCACTCCCTCCCCCTAGCTCCAAACCCCTTTGCTGTATTGTAGGGCTCCCTCACCCACCCCAACCGCCATATTAATTTGTAAAATAACTCTCCCAATTACTACTTACATTGCCTGTTTTCCCCGACATTCTACACAGCCGGAAGCCGCATCCGTGATTGGGTGCCTCTCAGCCAATCACAGGCGTGGCTGCCGGTCTGGCCCCCTGCTTGCAGTTTCATGCAAGCAGAGGGCCATGACAATGTCGGGGGAAAGAGGCAAAGTAAGTTGTGTCCGGACAGTTATTTTACAAAGTAATATGGGGGTGGGTGGGTCAGCAAAATGGGTGGACATGCCCTTTAAGCATTAAACTACCGTAATTCTTAGCACTGTTAATATTGCACTGCCGTGTGAAACACGCAGGAGTCCAAGTAAAAAATAGTTTAGCTACTTAAATAAATTAACATTTTATTTCATTGCTGGAATGGCATGTGCTTTCTGTTTATTTTATTCCTGTAGCCTGTCTGTAAAATGTGCTTCAGGGTGTGCTTTAAGGCTTGGGTGCACACAGGCTGATATTTTGAATCGCTCATGTGGTTGACACTATCGACCAATTGCCTGTGTGGAGATCTTATTTGTCACAGCAAAAATTGCTGATATTTTGGTGCAACCAATATTTTGGTGTGGATGATTTTGCTAAATATACAACCAAAACACACAAGTTGCACTCTCCCCTGTGTCTGCTACATGTATGTATATTTCTTGTGCTTGCTTAAATTATGATTCTATACACCCTAGGTTCAGATTATGTATATTTATTACTATTATATTTGACTTATTCATGTGTAAAAAGGGTGCAGGGCTTGACCAAACTCTGTTATCCAACAAAAAATGGAAAAACTGAACATACACATAGGGTCACCACCCAGCATCTTTTTCAGACCCAGCTGGTAAATCTGTTTACTTTCACTGACTTTTAAGCCCTGCCCCTAGATCCATACCATGCCTTCAAAGTGATATTTTGATATGGGCAAGGTGGCAACCCTACATGTACATGTGAATAATTAAACTTGTAAAATTTTCTTTTACACGTTTCACCTGCCTTTCGAACAACCTTCTACACATGATCACCACCCAGCAAAGATGGATAGAGCAGCTTATTCCAATGTCTAAAGGCAGTACTTGCTGTAGTGATAGGCAAATTAAATCAAGTATATCTTTCTATAGCAATCATTTAGAAATCAAAATGATGCATTTTCCAATAGTACAAACAAACTGGAGGCGTGCTCTATGTACTTAACTCGGGCCTGGGAACCCCACTTAGGGTGGTGCTAAGGGAATAAATATCAATATAAAATAACTATTAGGACAGACCTTAAAGACTCCTATATAGGCACTCCTTTCCCCTGTGACCCTAATCTACTATAAAAAGCAGAAGTTCTGATGACACCCAGCTTGTGGGAGTCAAACATCAAATACTGATCTGTATGTTTTGGTTTTCTGTAAACCTCTACTTCCAGTTACCATTCTCCCTGACTTCTACCAAGCAGTCCAAGAAAGCTAGTTTGATTTATTGTACCTCTTCCCTTGTAAATTTGATGTTTTGTTCTACCACATTAATGTTCTGTGAAAGCTTGTACTTCCTTCTGTTGAATTTTAACCCAGGTTTCATCCACATATCTGAAACATAAGGGGCAGCGAGATACATCCAAAGTGAAGTACACCTTAGGCCGATTGAAAAGATAAAACTTCACATTTATTAGTAAATGTTAAAATTGTAGATAGTACAGCATAAGACATCCATGGACGGGGGAGACACCAAGGGGAAGGGGCGTGGCCTGACGCATTTCGCGGTCACTTCCGCTTCATCAGAGACCACAAGGGAAGACTCTCACAAGATTATATACAGGTGAGTAACCAATGAATGGGCTCAAGCCTACTAACAATCCAGCTGAGCCCATTCATTGGTTACTCACCTGTATAAACCTTATGTTTCATTTCTTTTTTCGGAGAGGTCGGACCGACTTAGGAACATATGGAGATCTCAGCGATAGTGTTTACACCTGTGGTGCAGCTCCCCACAGTAAGTAGATGAATTGTTTCTATTTTCATCCACATATCTGAACCAGTGGCTGGGTGCTATGCCCTTAAAGGTTTTAAGTGCCTGTTTTTCTACCTCCTCCATGTAAAGGTTGGCCACAATGGGTGAAACTGGAGATCCCATAGCACATCCATATTTTTGCTTATAGAACGTATCCCGGTATTTGAAATAGGTGGTATTTAGGCACAAGTCCAGTAACGAACACACCTGTTCTGGGTTGAGATCAGTTCTGATGATAAGAGTGCTGTCTTGGCCTAGCCGTTTTCTCAACAGCCTCCTTGGTGGGTATACAGGGGAAGAGAGATGTCGCATCATAGGACACCATAGTTTCTTCTGCACCGAGTACTATATCTTCAATCTTGTTGGTGAAATCCTGACTTCTGAATGTGATGCTTAGAACTTCCCACCAATGATCCTATGATGTTGGCTAGGTATTTTGCCATCTTGTATGTTACAGAGTTAAAGCTGCTGACTATAGGTCTTAGCAGTGCCCCTTCCTTATGTATCTTTGGGATTCCATATATGCATGGATGTGCCTCAACAGGGTAGAGGCGATGATACATTTCTCGATCAATGGCTTTATCCTTTTGAAGCTGTTGTAGTAAGTCTGTGACCTTTTTCTTGTAACCGCTGGTGGGATCCCTTGTTAAGGCCTCATATGTGTTATCAGCTAAGTGCATGGTCACTTTAGCATGGTAGTCTGAGGTGTTAAGTACCACTGTGCATCTTTCCTTGTCTGCCGGTAGAATGGTGATACTGGAATCTTTCTTGAGGGATGTTAAGGCTCTTCTTTCCTGTGTGGTCAGGTTCGATGAAGGAGTTTTTGCACTGGTTAAGGCTGCAGATACCTTAAGGCGAAGTTGTTCTGCCTCACTCTGTGGTACCTTATTATTGTGGATTGAGGCTTCCGTGGCTGCTATAATATCCACCACAGGGATGGCTTTAGGAATGATGGCAAAATTCAAGCCCTTAGCGAAGACTTTCATTTCTGGCTGGGTCAAGGTCCTGTTAGACAAGTTTTTCACCCATTCCTCCTTGTTTGATGAAGTGTCACTTCCCTCCTTTTGTATTCAAGGTAGTTGTTCTCCTTTGGGGGTGTTCTGGGATAAGAGAATAGAGAACTTGTTCTGTTGCCTTTGTATGCCCTTACAGTGCTGAGAGCTGTGCTTGTTTGGTGAACTCCATCACTCTTTCCCAGATGGCCACAGGTAGCTGTGAGGCCAGGTTCTGTTCTAGTTCACTAATGTTGTGCATTAAAGCATCAACCGTAAAATGCGTCTGTCGTACTCGTTCCTGTAGGAGCTGTGTTTGAGCCTTTTGTAGTATCTGTTGGGCTCTGATGCCTTTAACTGTGGAATCCAGGCGTATGCTGCATGGAGCTGACCATGTGTACCCAGCTTTAGATATCCAACCTGAAGCATGTGATCAACTGGTATGTGATCTGCATATTGGGAAATTCCCTTTCACAGTACTGCCTCATACGGATTACTGAGCATGCTTGCCCTCGCAGATAGTCTGGAAGGGGATACTGAGCCTGAGCAAAACAAGAACTGAATTAAAGTCATGAAGCAAAATAAGCGCATCAAAGTGCTGCTTACATTGTTTTCATTTATAGATTATAAAGAGGCAAAGTCATTTTATACATACCTTTTTAATGCTAAAATATGTGATACAGTTTGTTTATCTGGATTATTACAGTGATTTTTCCTGCTCAGTTTGTAGATCACCACAATTGAATTGACCTGACTGTGGATGCTTTACTTTATCATCCATAAAGTTTTCTTCTGTATTATTTCAGGAATGGATAAAATCTATCCAGATGTACATGTATGGAAAGTTTTTTTGTCATTGCAGTATCTAAGTAAAGGATGAAGAGGCTAATTGAAATATACCGATAGTTGTTAAATTATTTTAACAATGTGCCAATGTTTCATGCTGCCTTACTGGAAGTTTGTCTTGCATTGAACTTTTTTCTTTTAAGATACAATGTAACGCACACACCATATGGACATAGAGGGAGTGAAGCATGATGTAATGAGCTACGCAGTCCAAGCTCTTAATCTGATCCATCTGTAGGATTTAGTTTAACACTACACACTGTGCACTACAGAAAGATCTGGATTTTGGTTTGTAGATCACCACAATTGAATGACCTGACTGTGGATGCTTTACTTTATCATCCATAAAGTTTTCTCTGTATTATTTCAGGAATGGATAAAATCTATCCAGATGTACATGTATGGAAAGTTTTTTTGTCATTGCAGTATCTAAGTAAAGGATGAAGAGGCTAATTGAAATATACCGATAGTTGTTAAATTATTTTAACAATGTGCCAATGTTTCATGCTGCCTTACTGCAATTTGTCTTGCATTGAACTTTTTTCTTTTAAGATACAATGTAACGCACACACCATATGGACTGAGGGAGTGAAGCATGATGTAATGAGCTACGCAGTCCAAGTCTTAATCTGATCCATCTGTAGGATTTAGTTTAACCTACACACTGTGCACTACAGAAAGATCTGGATTTTGCTGTAAGCAGAAGGAAGAGATGTCCTTTCTGACTTTATTGTGCTTCAGTAATCCATTTGAACTTGCAGCATCAGGCTCACATGTAACATGCTGTTTTACAACTATACTAAATGGAATTGTTTATACTATTATTTTGCTGAAGAGAGGATACATTTGATAACTAGATTTATATACCTTTGTTATTTAGCATACACAAATACCATAGCAGCCATTTTATTGTGCAGAATGTTATGTAACGCTCAGACTATTCTAATTTTCTAGTACTTTAGTGGTCTTTTTAGACCAGTAGAAAATTCTGCAGTATTTTAACACTGTGTTTAATGTGCAAGGTCAAAGGGAAGGCAGAATCATGTGGAGGGAAGACCGGCAGGGTATAAGGACGAAAGGATGGAAAAGAAACGCTGGAAAAAGGGAAAGGATGTGAGTTGGGGAGACATAGAAATAATAATGGAAAGAAACGCTGGAAAAAGGGAAAGGGTGATTGAGTTGGGGAGACATAGATTGGGGCAGGACTTACTGCAGAAAGAACCAGATTGGGGAGGGACCTAAAGAAGGAAAGACTGGAGGTAGGGCTGAACCAAATGGGGAAAGAACCCAAAGGGGAGCAAGACCAAAGGGGACAGGACCAGAGGGGGGAAGGCCGAAATGGGGCTAAGACATAATTGGAAGTCATGGTAACATGACTGAAGGAGGGGAGGACAAAGGGGGGACAGAACCATGTGGAGGAAAGAACGGCAGGATATCAGATGAAAGGATGGAAAGAAACGCTGGAAAAAGGGAAGGATGTGAGTTGGGGAGACATAGATTGGGGCAGGACTTACTAGACAGAAAGAACCAGATTGGGGGCGGGACCTAAAGAAGGAAAGATGGAGGTAGGGCTGAACCAAATAGGGGAAAGACCCAAAGGGGAGCAAGACCAAAGGTGGGACAGGACCAGAGGGGGGAAGGCCGAAATGGGGCTAAAACCATTAATTGGAAGTCATAAGGTGTAACATGACTGAAGGAGGGGTAGGACCAAAGAGGGGGCAGAACCATGTGGAGGGAAGAACCGCAGGATATCAGACGAAAGATGGGAAAAGAAACCTGGAAAAAGGGAAAGGAGGTGAGTTGGGGAGACTGTTTGGGATTAAGGTGGTGGGTTGGAGGGGCAGGACTGGAGGTGAGGCAGACCTGAAGGCATTAAGGAGTAAAGGGAGGCAAGACAGGAGGGAGGCGGAGGCAAGAATAGAGGGAGGGCAAGACCACAGAGGGGCATGCCCAGAGGGAGACAGAAAAAAAGTTATATTTCATCCACTAGCCTCTAAGTGCTATGGTTGGCCTAGGTTGTTAGCCTAGAAACAGCCATGGTTGCAGGACCAGATGGGCAGCAGCTGAAAGTGTGACAGGACCAGAGGGAACAGGCCCGTTGGGTGGCAGTACTAGAGGGGCAGACCTGTTGGGGACCAGGAGCAGAGTAGAGGCAAAACAAGTTAGGAGCAAGACCATATAGATAAGCCTTTTATAAGCCTTTAACTCCAGTAATCCAGGGTATAATCCGATCACCAATTGGGGTCAGGAAGGAATTTTTCCCCCTCTGAAGCATATTGTTTTTAGGGGGGGTTTTCGCCTTCCTCTGGATTAACTGTTAAATAGGTAGAAGTAGAAATAAATAAAATTAATTCATTTTAAACATTTGGTGTCTGCCTTTTTCTATTTCTCCTGTCAACTTTTCCTTTGTTTACTTGACCTTAAATATGGGAATTGTTACCTTTTTAATACAAATAACACAAGTATTAGGAGTGGCTGCACACATCATAAACATTAAAATCGATCTAAACATTAAAAAACACATCACACGCCTGCAGAGCATTCAGCATGGGAAGGACAAGGAAGGTGCCCGATGCGTTCATGACGTCAGGTCACTGCATATGAGGACAGAACCCTGCCTATACCATACCATATATAGAGAATATAAAGGGGAGATATATATATATATACAAACGTAATATGTAATTAAAAACGAACATCATATTATTGGAAAAAACTCTATGTATTAAGCATTCTATTCTTCCATATAGCATCTTGTGTTGTCAAGGATTACTTTCACTCCTTGGGCATGATCTGCATACTGGTCCTATCCTAAAGTGTGCATCTCTGTATGCTTGTGCTATAGTTATTGGCCTGCGGTAGAGGGCTATAACTGAGTAGCACCTTTAATAAATAGGCAAATTGACAAGGAGTGTGCCGGGCCCAAAACCTTACATATATGTACTATTTATTGTACATGGGAGGGTGTAAATCCAAATTATAATTAAATGGAACTATTTATTATACATGGGGGAGTAAAATCCAAATTATAATAAAATGGGAACTATTTATTGTAAAGGGGTAGAAATCCATTATAATAGAAAGGGAAAGTTTAAGTATAAACTTTGAATTTGGCTTGAAGGGCTGCATTTTGGAAGGGAATATGTGTGTTTGCTGCAGATTTTAAAACTTAATAATGGGAATGATGTGTTTGTAGTGAATGCTTGTTTGGGACAAAAAAAACTTTTGTGTGTACCCAGCCCAAAGTGGTGCTAATTTCGATCCAATCAATCAGAAAGCTACATCTGATTGGTTAGGGCAAAATAGCACCATTTTCAATGATAAGAACTTTTATTGAACTCTCTGTCTTTTTTGATGATTGGTCAAAATTAGTTTTGATTTAGTTACCCTTTATGTATGGCTGCCACAGAATGGATAAGTAGATCAGTAGGTGTGTGTACCTGTGTCAGGTTGGGGGTTAAAAAAACAAAATTTTTTGATGATTGGTCAAAATTTGTTTTTTTACTTTAGTTACCCTTTAGGTATGGCTGCCACAGTAATGGATAAGTAGATCAGTAGGTGTGGTACCTGTGTCCGGTTGGGGGTTAAAAAAACAAACTTTTTTGATGATTGGTCAAAATTAGTTTTTTTTACTTTAGTTACCCTTTAGGTATGGCTGCAACAGTAGGAGGGGTAGGTCAGTAGGTGTATGTAATTGTGCCACATGGGGGTAAAAAAACAAACTTTTTTTTATTATTAATCAAAATTAATTTTTTTGACTTTTGTTACCTTAAGTATGGCTGCCACAGTAATGGATAAGTAAATCAGTAGGTTGTGTACCTGGGTCTGGTTGAGAGGGTTGTTTTTTTGTGTTATAACCATACAACTATCTTTTATTGAGGATAAATCTTAATTAGTTTTTTTGACTTTAGTTACCCTTTAAATATGGCTTCCAGGGAATGGAAAGGTAGGTCAGTAGGTGTGTGTGCCTGGGTCTGTGTGGGGTGTTTGGGGTATACCATTTGTATTTATGACCATAAAAAAAACTGTTTTGAAATATCCACATTTTAGGATTGTTACCATTATAGTCTATGGGAAAAAATGTCCGGAAATTCGCCAATAACGCCGTAACACTTCCGCGGATTCCTTATCTAGGAGATAGCACACTTCTCCTATACCGCACGTCTGAACCAAATTCATGTTTCTAGCTCAAAAACTGTGGAGGGATACGGTCCAAAAAGCGGAAGAATAAAACGGAAGAAGAAAAAGAAAAAGAAGAGGAAGAAATAGAAAGAACAGTAATTTGGCTTGAAAAAGACAAGAAGCAGTGGAGAGTACTCTCACACACAACACCACCAATTATGGCTAAACAACTTTTTGAGTTCTTACCTATAATGCTGAACTCCTAAACGACCAATAAAGAGACGTGGCATGCAATATTACAAGAAAGAACACGTGACATAGGGGATATTTAAACAAGCAATATTTTTGCCATTTCGCTACCGCAGTTCATCGCAATGATAAACAGCGCTATTTACACTGTATTTATAAAAAAATGCTCGTTTCCATTTTTAGCAGAAAAGTATCTCTGCAACGATGTGTGACAGTAGTCTGTGCCTATTCATTGTGTTAAGTGTGGTATCATGGAGAAATTGCACTTTAGTGTCGGCCATTACCAGACCAGAGAGGGTGAAATTTCAAAGCTATTTTTGTCATTTTTTTATAAAAACATTTATAAATAGGTGAAGTTTAACCTTTTTGCCAACTGTTCGGTCTTTTGCAGTTTTAACAGATTTTCACCAAACATCATTATTTACAGGAAGTTCCATTAACATGACTATTTCTAAACAGCACTATGGTAGTTCCCATATTAATGTAACTGGTTTAATAATAAGTGAGTTGCTTTTGCTGAAAATAATTAATAAATATTAATAAATATTATATAAATAATTAATATTCCTATTAATAAATAGAAAATTCGCCTAGGTATGTTTTACACTATTTATCATATATTTTGCTGACGAAAACACCACGTGTTAGGCTATTTTCAAATAACAAAGATAGGTTAACCAATTAGCCACCAGGGAGTATTACCTATTTACCAAAACTTCTTTTGCCACATTTTCAGCATTATTAGTGCTAGTTTTGTTACTTTGATGAAAATTCACCTTTTTTATAAACTTATAAGAAAGTTGAAAGTTTAAAAAATTGGGTGGATGTTGGTGGCAAAAAAAGCAAAAATAATGCCCCTTTATAATATGTCCCCATCTGATTATATTGGTAATAAAGAAATTGTTCCGCATTAAATCGCAATCGCATTTCCATACTTAATGAAAAAAGCATGCGAAAATGCAACAAAATCGCACATGAAATCGCGTTTGTGTTGCAGTGTGGCCATGTGTGGCAAAGCGGGAAAAAAATCCCTTATAAAAGCGAAATCTCAGATTGTATTACAATCTGGGTATTTATAAGTATTGAGAAACACTCCACACTGTACTGACATTCCCATGGACCCATTGGCGGCTAAATAAATGGGCACTTATGCGTTTTGTCACCTCAGACTTGGTGAATTTGAATGGCTGTACTTAACGCAAAAAAACACTTTTTGCCATTTTATAAATATGCGAAAAGGGGCGTTAATGACTTTCCCCCACTCGTTATCACTGCTTCATAAATTGTGAAAAGTCAAATTCGACGAAAAGGCGTGATAAGAGGCGGTTTAACAAACCTTTATAAATATGCCCATAGTCTTTATACAAGAGACACGTTTTCTGAAAGGTTAAGAACTTTTCCTCCCAAGCAAAAATACTCAAAAATAGGAATCCAATCTCATGAAATGTGAATCTTATAATGCTTACTTATTTATTGCGGTGGTCCGGGTGTAAGAACCCCAGACCCCTCGTTCCTCCAGATAGCAAGATAGAACACTTCCAATAGGAATTCAACAATATATATTCGGGAATTCCCGTGCTTCTTGGTGACCCAGGTGCAGAGTGCCCCAGGTCCGTCGCTTGAGACCAAATCCCACGGATATAACAAAGAAGAAACGGCACTGCATCAACCAGGAAAAGAACAAGAACTCCGGATACAACACGAATGAATGAAATCACAGCTTATTAAACAATACGCCTGACGCGTTTCAGACCTCCGGTCCTTAACCATAGGCCCGGTCCTTATGATTAAGGACGGGAGGTCTGAAACGCGTCAGGCGTATTGTTAATAAAGCTGTGATTTCATTCATTCGTGTTGTATCAGGAGTTTCTCTTGTTCTTTTCCTGGTTGATGCAGTGCCGTTTCTTCTTTTGTTATATCCAGCAAAAAATACACAGCACATTACTATTCCTCTGCTTCGGTCAAAAGAGAGGAGTTGCACTATTGATACACAAAGACTGCTATTTTCAGTTATTCAATGTGAGAGAGATCCTGAGGGACATTTTTAATAATTCAAGGTATGCTAGCCTCCAACACTCATACCTAGCAAATATATGCCCCCAACCCAAGACAGCAACATTCTACAATACCCTAGAACAAAAACTCCTAAAACTAAACCTGGACCACATAATCCTGACAGGAGACTTCAATGCAACATTAGATCCATGATCGAGTGCAGTCCTCTACCTGTCTCTCTAACCAAGTCGGCACAAATATTAACCTATGGGACGCCTGGAAGCTAGATCGATAAAACACACACAAGAATGATTACATATTCATCAATTCCAACTGTTCCCTACCTACAAGAAGCAGACATTGCACCTATATAGGTCCGATCACGCTATGTCTTAGCAAATTTTCTTTAGGTAATCCCCTTCCATACCAATATTAATGGCAACTGAATGAATCAATATTATCAATAACGATATGTTAACAACCTCGACAAGCAGATCAAAGTTACTTTGAGGAAAACACTATACCTGAAACTACCACTTCTATAGTATGGGCTGCACACAAGACAGACTACCACCCCATCTCCTTTATCAAATAAAATTTAAAACTATCTCCAAAATCATAGCAAAATGCTTAAATATTCATTTATTTATATATTTTTTGGTTATATAATGCTATGTTTTCTTTACTACATATTATTTATTTATGCTTGGACATTATCAAAGATATGATTTATCTAACAAAAGAAATTGGCATAAATTTAACTGAAACTAAAGTAAACCACTAAGACATCGTTTATAACCATATCTTTACCACTGCACACCAAATGTGTTAATAATTACAAAGTTACATTAGTTTATCTTGAAATCGGAAAACCAATAAACATCGAAAAAATAAAATCCTGGCAAAAGATTTTCCTTCTCGCAAATTTAAAAAGACGTATCCTTTCAATTGATCCATAACTAACCCCTGGGAGTTCATCCCAAGGTTAACATGGCTATCATCAAATTAAGATACCTAAGCTTCTTGAGACACTATGGATAAAAAGAAGAGTCTCTGCGCAAAATAATCTACTCTCTATTTGGTGCGGTTCTCTGTCCTCCCATGGAACTCACCCAGTCTGGCTCGGGCCAATGGTACTGGTTATCTAAACTTGAGACTAAAATGGTCCTCCCAGGGATGAGTAACTTAAACTAATCCAGATGTTAAAAATACAAATGAATTGATCACTAGCTTCTATGGATTTCCTCAAACTTTCAGCAAAATCTATAAGTGCTGCCATTGTGGCCAGAAGGGCCTTGTGGCTTAGAAAATGGAAAGCTGATGTCTCATTTAAAACAAAGCCTCCATTCTTTTAAAGGGGGTTTTTCTTTCAGCTCAAAGTGAAAGAATTGATAAGAGATCTCAGCTAAGAACAGCCAGATTTAGCAGGGTGCTCCCACCTCATCCTATCCCATCCTCAACTTTTAGGACGACAAACAATACCGAGCAGGCAAGCTATTTCTCCAACAAGAATCATGGAGAGGTGCTCCTTCTCTTCAGCCCTTTCCAGGAAGAGGCACCAGGCCAAAGACCAGACAATTCTTAAGGTTTGCGAGCCCATATCTGGTGGGGGGGAATACTTTTCCTTCTTCAGGGAGGTATGAGTTGGTCGACATCGGACTTGTGGATCCTAAGACAAAAAAACTTCAGTTTCACTCCTTTAGGCTAATAAACAGGTTCCTCTCTTCCAGAACACCTTCCAATGACGAGCCAGAACAGCACTATCTTCGATTCTCTGAACTCCAAAAAAAAAATATCATAGAAAAATTCCAATATCCCAAAGGAAACAGGGAATCTATTCCCACATGGTCTTAAGAGAAAGATAAGCGAATTCCGACCAATCTAAATCTAAATTCCTCACTCTTACCTTTATTAAAGAGGGTGACCCTAAATGAGAAATTTTTCTTTAGGGATTCTTAAATTTAGGCCACAAAGTCAGATGTCTTGAAGGAAGAAGAGAGTTTTATTCACAATTTCAATGTAGATAGCAAATACAAAACCTGTAAGAAGTATTTCAGAATACAAGTCTCTATATGGTGTTTTCTTGCCAAAGTGTCTAAGTGAGCGATGTTGGGTGTCCTTCTTCTCTGGAGACTCTGCTACTGAATATTGTCCTTCATATGGGTGACTTTTTACAATTTGAGAAGTAGTTGATCCTGAAAACCTAACCAATTTAGGATAACAACAATTTTAGAGAGTGTTTCACTATGTCGTTTTTCATCCAAATTAATAACAACCAAATCAACCATTGTGATTGGATGCTAAAAATGACATCAAAGATGCCAATAGTAATCAGAGACAAATAAGGTCTGTCCAATCTCTTATAATGAAAGCTAGGTTGCTCCCATTTATGTGCGAACAGCCAGTAAGTTTTGTCTCGCAGGCCTTTGTTAAGTGTTACAGACTCAGCATTCCCCACACCTTTGTACCCTCAATACACTGTGACCTCTAGTGACCTCACATACATCATGCTACCTCCTATCGTTTCGGAACATTTCCAGCAATTGTGCTGACCCTGTACAACCATTTGTGTTGCTGATTACTGAAAGATACTGACAGTGAGGTGGCCAGGGAGTAAGTTTTGACAACAGATGCGAGTCCATCTGGTTGGGGTGCAAAAATCCTCAACCTTTCAGAATTGGAGAGAGATGATGGCGGTTCCTCAAGCCCTGAAACCCTATCCGAAGGACAAACCATGTCCAAATTAAGACAGACAATGTGCAGTGGTAGCTATGTGAACAAGAGTTGGGGTACCAGACGCTTTGTCTCTGGATAGTTGCCAAGCCGATTTTATCCTGGGCAGAATTTCATCCCCCCAAATCAGCGCCTGCCACATTCAAGGAATCCTCAGAAAAGAGCAGATTACCTCAGCGGAGAATTGATACCCAAATCAATTGCAACTTCATCCAGAGCTGTTTTCCCTCATAATTTAAAGTGGGCATTCCTTACATGGACCCTATGGCAACTCAAGGGAATGCCTAACTGAAAAAGTTAGTTTCAGGTTCAGGGATCCCAAGGTGACAGCAAGGGATACTTTCTCCTTAATTGAGTCACCACCTTTTCTACATCTTTCCACCAAGCCGTGGAGGTTCAACTGGGCTCAGATGTCAGTCTCCACACCAATCAGACTTTTAGTTGGGATCTCTTTCAACCAGGGTCAAATCCATCACTCAGATTTGGCAACCCTGAATCTAGCGGCCTGAGGTTGAAACCAGTTTGATGAAAAATAGAGGCTTATCTGAGGCATCCATTAAAACTCTGTATCATCTCGCAAACCTTACATAGTAAGAAAAACTCCTCAAAGAGTTTCTACAAGAAGGCCTCATGTAGCTTAGCCTATCAATACTAAAATCAATGGTTACGGCCCTTTTAGCCAAAGCAGATCACTTAGGACAATCCGAACCTTGTCCTTTCTTGTATTCTACCCAATAAGGTAGTGTTAAGACCAGATACTTATTTTCTACCGTAGAACATCATATCACATACCGTAAATCAAGATATTATCCTTACATTTGTCCAATCCAAGATGAGCAAATTCTATTCCCTACACCCTTGGTGGGTAGATCCATCAAAATGTACCCTGAGAAAACCATAGGTCTGTGCAAAACTGACTTTCTCTTTGAACTCTTCTCTGGTCAAAGGAAGGAACTCCCGGATAACATCATGCATCAAGCACACATATGCTAGCAGGGCAGAGGCATTACCCTCAAGGTAATTGTCCCATTATTACATTCACTTCAGGCCTGCCTTGAAGAGCTTACAATCTAAGCACATTTATTTGACACATTCAACCTATTAGTGTGGACTTGATTGTGGGAAACCCGTGCAAGCACAGGGAGAACATACAAACTCCTTGAGGATGTGTCCAAGGGTGGATTTGAACTCAGGACTTCAGTGCTTCAAGGATCAGTGTTAACCACTGAGCCATCTGTGCTAGGCATTCTCTTCTTATGACAGTAAAACTTTGATCATCCACATTTGAGAATTGTTCCCATAATAGCCAATTGGGAAAAATCCTTAAGGTAATTACAGTATAAATCAAAATTCAGTCCATTTCAAAGCTGTACCTTTCCATCACACACTATGTTACTCTTATTTTTCTAAGCCATTGGCAAAGCTTATCCCACTTTACTTGCTGGCTCTTCCTCCTCCACTAAATCTCGTTCAATCTGCCACTCCTGCCAAACTTGTGGAGGTGAATGTTATTCGGTCAGTTAGTCAGAACTGCCCTGCTAGCCTTATATTACACTTAAAGTTTCAAGGTCTAACACTGTAGAAAATGAATGTTTTGGGGTATTGAGCTGCAGCCATGTGTGACTAGATATGTGGTTAATCTTTGAAATTGTCCAGTGCGGTTCATATAAAGTATTTTTCTTTTCCATGTGTCATTGGCTTTGCAAGCATAAATGTAATATGGCATCTGAATTGTGTTTTCTGGGGGCACTGTATGTCAATCAACCAATTGGTAGATTGCATTACTTTTAATTGGGGTTATTGGAACATAGTTTACCCTAAAAATGAATTAATGTGAATGTTGTACCCCATTTTTAAAGGGAAGTTGATAAAAACACTTTGACTTTAAAGGGGAAGTTTATGATACACTTTGAAGTTAAGGGGAAGTTGATAAAATTGCTTTAAAGTTTATCATATTATGCGTTAATCTTGGCTTTAGGGGATGTGAACCCTCCCTGAAATGAGTTTTTGGCAGGGTGGGATGTCTGTAAACGTGTGGTAACACTGTGAAACGTGCAAATAGTGTTTGTGCATGTTGTAGTGTGGCATCACACATATAGAAACACCATGATTGTACAGAGCTGCGGGGGGAGGACACTGAAGGGAACCTGATCTCAGCACAGCTCCGTGTAATGCGTTTCCACCAGGTGGGATAGGGATAGGTCACACTACATAAGCGTAAAATGCCCAAACGCAATGTTGAACTTTGATTTGCCAAAAAAAGTTATACACCGTGCTCCGAAAACGGATTGCAGCGCAGTGGTTGGGCCAGTATCTGTATATCCGTCAATAAAATTACTTGTGCTTTACACCCTTCCCTGCCACAGATGTATATTCACGATCTGTGCAGTGAATGCACAAACTGCCACAGATCGTGAATATACGATCTGTGGCTTCCCCCCTCCCAAAAAATGTTTCCCCCCTGCTAGGGCCGTCGGGGGGCAGCATTCAACTGCCCCCCTAGTCCCCTCGATCCCCCTCGGTTTCGTCCAAATCCGAGGGGGGGGATCGGAGATATCCTACCTTGAGCCTGCCCTGCGGTCCCACGTGGAGTTGGAGGAGGAGCTGAATGGGAGACCCCGGTGACATAAAGAACTTCCTCCTTCACCGGGGTCTTCCCATATGGAGGTACACTGCTGCCCCTGGTGGTCTAGTTTAGGTAATGCAGCCTGATCTCAATTTAGATCATGCTGCAGTACCTGGTATAGCACAAGCTGTCAAGCTGACAGTACTATACACATTTTGTGAATGGAACTCAAAGTTCCATTCACAAATAGGATTTTTTCTAAGTCTTTGCTACTTAGCGAAGACTTGAAAAAAAATGGGGACAGAGATCAAAATTTGGTGATCACTCTGATCACCAAATTATTGTATTTGCCAATGAATGAAAAATTACTTCCGAAAAGGATTTCCGGGAAAGTGATTTTTCCGATCGGATTTCGAATTGGAAAATGATTTATGCCCGTATTCCAAGTTCTGTATCATTCCCTAAGATGATTGATGATCATCTTTGGGATGATCCCAAAAAAAGGGGAAATGCACACAAAAAAAATCTTAAAGTGATACACACACCTTTTTTTTTTTTTACCCTAAAACTATAAATTAGCAAAAAACGTTGTCTTCTCCAAGCTTCCCAATGTCCCCGGTGATATCGGTAAAGTACACGCGATCATTTATTGTTGGATTTCAAGGGAAACTAACCTATTTTAGTAGGAAATTTTGAGAGGTACCAAAAAAAGACCTTATTGAAATTTTAGGATCAGTAAAGTGTGCAAAAACTTGTGTGACTCGCCGTACTAACTGGTTTTCACTAAAATACCACTAAAAGGGGGAGTGGGGATAGGGTTGGGGGGTGGGTTGTGGCATTTTTTAATTTTCTTTGAATTGCAATTGCGCATGGATCCATTTGAGCTAGTTGGTGGCCCCGTCTCCGTTTGCACCCACCCTTATGGCATACCGTTTGATTCAGGCATGTGGGAGACTGCCATTTGTGGGTTTTTTACTTGCCAAGTGGGTTTAGGGAGGATTTAACACATTGAGTCCTCTTATTTTATTTTTTCACAAAATCTCCTAAAAGCACGGAGTTCTATGAATAGCAGCGTCTGGAATTCTTCACGTATATACAAAAGCATGATACCATCACGTAGCTGAGGTGTGTAGCTTCCAAAATATATAGTTTGTGGGGGGTATTTCAAAATTGATTAGGCTGTTCAAATTACAGAACACTTTGATTTTTTTCTTGTATTACACTTGTGCATGTGTCCAATTGAGCTAGTGTGGTGGCCACGTCTCGTGGCGCACCCAACATATGGCATACCGTTTGATTCAGGATATGTGGGAGATTGACATTTAGTGGGTTTTTTGCTTGTCAAAGGGTTTAGGTAGGATTTCAACCCTTGAATCATCTTATTTATTTTTTACAAAACCTCCAAAAACACGAGGTTCTTGGATCACTGGGTCTGGAATTCTTCATGTATGCATGAAAGCATGGCACCGTAACGTAGCTGAAGGTGTGTAGATTCCAAAAAATATCGTTTGTGGGGGGGAATTTCCATGTTTCAGGACTGTTTCCTTAGAAAAAGTGTAGGCTGTTCAAATTACAGAGCACTTGATTTTTTTGTAACTGCATTTGTGCATGCGTCCCATTTGAGCTAGTTGGTGGCCACGTCTCTGTGTGCATCCACGCATATGGCATAACGTTTTATTCAGAACATGTGGGAGATTGATATTAGTGGGGGGGTTATGTGTGGGGGCATTTCCAAGTTTTGGGGCTGTGAAATACAAGCACTTTGATTTTTTCTTGCAATTACACTGTGCATGCGTCCCATTGGCTAGTTGGTGGCCACGTCTGTGTACATCCACACATATGGATACCGTTTGATGCAGGACGGGGGAGATTGACATTAGTGGGTTTTTTGCTTGTCAAGTTGGTTTAGGTAGGATTCAATCCGTGAATCATCTTATTTATTTTTTCACAAAACCTCTAAAACACAGAGTTCTTTGGATCACTGGGTCTGAAATTCTTCATGTATGTATGAAAGCATGGCACCGGAACATAGCTGAAGGTGTGTAGATTCCAAAAATATTAGTTTGGTGGGGGGATTTCCATGTTGGGACTGTTTCCTTGAAAAAGGGTAGGGTGTTCAAATTACAGAGCACTTTGATTTTTCTTGTAATTGCATTTGTGCATACGTCCAATTTGAGCTAGTTGGGGGCCACTCTCTGTGTACATCCACACATAGGGCATACTGTTTGATTCAGAACATGTGGGAGATTGATATTTAGTGGGGGGTTTTATTTGTGGGGGGCATTTCCAAGTTTTGGGGCTGTTTGAAATTACAGAGCACTTTGATTTTTTTCTTGCAATTACACTTGTGCAGCGTCCCATTGAGCTAGTGGTGGCCACGTCTCTGTGTACATCCACGCATATGGCATACAGTTTGATTCAGAACATGTGGAAGAGTGATATTTAGTGGGGGGGGGTTATTGTGGGGGGGCATTTCCAAGTTTTGGGGCTGTTTGAAATTACAGAGAACTTTGATTTTTTTCTTGTTAATACACTTGGCATGCGTCCCATTTGAGCTAGTTGGTGGCCACGTCTCTTGTGCACCCACACATATGGCATACGTTTGATGCAGGATACGGGGAGATTGACATTTAGGGGTTTTTTGCTTGTCAGTTGGTTTAGGTAGGATTTCAATCCTTGAATCATCTTATTTTATTTTTCACAAAAACCTCCTAAAAACAGAGTTCTTTGGATCACGGGTGCTGGAATTCTTCATGTATGTATGAAAGCATGGCACCGTACATAGCTGAAGGTGTGTAGATTCCAAAATATATGTTTGGGGGGAATTCTCCTGTTTCGGGACTGTTTCCTAGAAAAAGGGTAGGCTGTTCAAATTCCAGAGCACTTTGATTTTTTTCTGTAATTGCATGTGGGAGATTGACATTGGTGGGTTTTTGCTTGTCAAGTTGGTTTAGGTAGGATTTCAACCCTTGAATCATCTAATCACAAAACCTCCTAAAAACACGGAGTTCTTTGGATTACTGGGTCTGGAATTCTTCATGTATGTATGAAAGCATGGCACCGTAACGTAGCTGAAGGTGTGTAAATTCCAAGAATATATAGTTTTGGGGGGGTATTTCTAATATAGAGGGGTGTTTAGTCTGACAAATGAAAAGTTGCTGTAATTGGGGCCATTGTTCATGGCTCATTTGTGGCTAGTTGATTCCACGTGCGTATGTACCACCTACATAGGGCATACCGTTTGATTCAGGACATTTAGGAATTGATATTTTTTTTTTACATTACTTGGGATTTTGGCAATGATTTCTACCTTTGAGAGTGTTTTTATTCAAATTTTTTAGAAAATCTGCTAAAACTGCGAACTTCTACGAAGAACTGCGCTCACACACTTGATGGTACGAATGAAAAACTACAGAATTTCGTAGAAAAGGTGTGTGGATTCGAGAAATATTGGTGTGGGGGTTGTTTTGTGGGGGAAAAATTGCAGACTGTTCAATAATTATGACCGAATTTTTGCTGTTTTCTGAGCCATGTGCATTGTTTCACTTTGTGTTTTGGCTTCCACGTCCACGTGTGTAACCACACATATGGCATACCGTTGATTCAGACATTTGGGGAGATTGATATTTAGTAGCTTTTTTTTATTCCATGGGGTTTTGGATGATTTTCTACTTGAAGTTGTTTTTTGTCATTTTTTCAGAACAAATGCGAATTTCTACGAAGAAACTGCGCCCACCCATGATGGTATGATGACACAAACTACAGCTAGTAGCTGAAGGTATGTAGATTCTGAGAATAATAGTTTTGTGGGGGTATTTCCAAGTTAGAGGGGTGTTCAGTTTGAAAATCTGGGAAACAATGCTGTTATGGCTCACTGCGGCATTGTTGTTGATGACATTTGACCGTAGTCCCGCTTCCAGCTGTCGTGGTGTGAACCACACATGATGGCATAACCGTTTGATTCAGGACATCTAGAGATTTATATTTGGGTAGTTTTTTTTACATTACATGTATCAGGACGAAAGGATGGAAAAGAAACGCTGGAAAAAGGGAAAGGGTGTGAGTTGGGGAGACATAGATTGGGGCAGGACTTACGTGCAGAAAGAACCAGATTGGGGACGGGACCTAAAGAAGGAAAGACTGGAGGTAGGGCTGAACCAAATGGGGGAAAGACCCAAAGGGGAGCAAGACCAAAGGTGGGACAGGACCAGAGGGGGGGAAGGCCGAAATGGGGCTAAGACCATTAATTGGGAAGTCATAAGGTGTAACATGACTGAAGGAGGGGTAAGGCCGAAATGGGGGAAGACCAGAACCTGAATGAAGGAGGGGAAGGACCAAAGGGGGGACAGAACCATGTGGAGGGAAGACCGGCAGGGTATCAGGACGAAAGGATGAAAGAAACGCTGGAAAAAGGGAAAGGTGTGTTGAGTTGGGGAGACATAGATTGGGGCAGGACTTACGTGCAGAAAGAACCAGATTGGGGACGGGACCTAAAGAAGGAAAGACTGGAGGTAGGGCTGAACCAAATGGGGGAAAGACCCAAAGGGGAGCAAGACCAAAGTGGGACAGGACCAGAGGGGGGAAGGCCGAAATGGGGCTAAGACCATTAATTGGGAAGTCATAAGGTGTAACATGACTGAAGGAGGGGTAGGACCAAAGGGGGGGCAGAACCATGTGGAGGAAAGACCGGCAGGATATCAAGATGAAAGGATGGATAAGAAACGCTGGAAAAAGGGAAAGGATGTGAGTTGGGGAGACATAGATTGGGGCAGGACTTACGTACAGAAAGAACCAGATTGGGGGCGGGACCTAAAGAAGGAAAGACTGGAGGTAGGGCTGAACCAAATAGGGGAAAGACCCAAAGGGGAGCAAGACCAAAGGGGACAGGACCAGAGGGGGGAAGCGAAATGGGGCTAAAACATTAATTGGGAAGTCATAAGGTGTAACATGACTGAAGGAGGGGTAGGACCAAAGAGGGGCCGAACCATGTGGAGGGAAGAACCGCAGGGTATCAGGACGAAAGAGGGAAAAGAAACGCTGGAAAAAGGGAAAGGAGGTGAGTTGGGGAGACATAGTTTGGGATTAAGGGTGGCTGGGTTGGAGGTAGGGCAGGACTGGAGGTGAGGCAGACCTGAAGGCATACAGGAGTAAAGGGAGGCAAGACAGGAGGAGGGCAAGAATAGAGGGAGGGCAAGACCACAGAGGGGCATGCCCAGAGGGAGACAGAAAAAAAGTTATATTTCATCCACTAGCCTCTAAGTGCTATTGGTTGGCCTAGGTTGTTAGCCTAGAAACAGCCATGGTTGCAGGACCAGATGGGCAGCAGCTGAAAGGTGGACAGGACCAGAGGGAACAGGCCCGTTGGGTGGCAGTACTAGAGGGGCAGACCTGTTGGGGACCAGGAGCAGAGTAGAGGCAAAACAAGTTAGGAGCAAGACCATATAGCATAAGCCTTTTTATAAGCCTTTAACTCCAGTAATCCAGGGTATAATCCGACACCAATTGGGGTCAGGAAGGAATTTTTCCCCCTCTGAAGCATATTGTTTTTAGGGGGGGTTTTCGCCTTCCTCTGGATTAACTGTTAAATAGGTAGAAGTAGAAATAAATAAAATTAATTCATTTTAAACTATTTGGTCTGCCTTTTTCTATTTCTCCTGTCAACTTTTCCTTTGTTTACTTGACCCTTAAATATGGGAATTGTTACCTTTTTAATACAAATAACACAAGTATTAGGAGGTGGTGCACACATCATAAACATTAAAATCGATCTAAACATTAAAAAAACACATCACACGCCTGCAGAGCTATTCAGCATGGGAAGGACAAGGAAGGTGCCGATGCGTTCATGACGTCAGGTCACTGCATATGAGGACAGAACCCTGCCTATACCATACCATATATAGAGAATATAAAGGGGAATATATATATATATACAAACGTAATATGTAATTAAAAACGAACATCATATTATTGGAAAAAACTCTATGTATTAAGCATTCTATTCTTCCATATA
Source organism: Hymenochirus boettgeri (assembly GCA_019447015.1). NCBI lineage: Eukaryota > Metazoa > Chordata > Amphibia > Anura > Pipidae > Hymenochirus > Hymenochirus boettgeri. The sequence goes on along the minus strand of CM033473.1, from coordinate 130,531,989 downwards.
GCATCTTGTGTTGTCAAGGATTACTTTCACTCCTTGGGCATGATCTGCATACTGGTCCTATCCTAAAGTGTGCATCTCTGTATGCTTGTGCTATAGTTATTGGCCTGCGGTAGAGGGCTATAACTGAGTAGCACCTTTAATAAATAGGCAAATTGACAAGGAGTGTGCCGGGCCCAAAACCTTACATATATGTACTATTTATTGTACATGGGAGGGTGTAAATCCAAATTTAATTAAATGGAACTATTTATTATACATGGGGGGAGTAAAATCCAAATTATAATAAAATGGGAACTATTTATTGTACAAGGGGTAGAAATCCATTATAATAGAAAGGGAAAGTTTAAGTATAAACTTTGAATTTGGCTTGAAGGGCTGCATTTTGGAAGGGAATATGTGTGTTTGCTGCAGATTTTAAAACTTAATAATGGGAATGATGTGTTTGTAGTGAATGCTTGTTTGGGACAAAAAAAACTTTTGTGTGTACCCAGCCCAAAGTGGTGCTAATTTCGATCCAATCAATCAGAAAGCTACATCTGATTGGTTAGGGCAAAATAGCACCATTTTCAATGATAAGAACTTTTATTGAACTCTCTGTTTTTTTGATGATTGGTCAAAATTAGTTTTGACTTTAGTTACCCTTTATGTATGGCTGCCACAGAATGGATAAGTAGATCAGTAGGTGTGTGTACCTGTGTCAGGTTGGGGGTTAAAAAAACAAAATTTTTTGATGATTGGTCAAAATTTGTTTTTTTACTTTAGTTACCCTTTAGGTATGGCTGCCACAGTAATGGATAAGTAGATCAGTAGGTGTGGTACCTGTGTCCGGTTGGGGGTTAAAAAAACAAACTTTTTTGATGATTGGTCAAAATTAGTTTTTTTTACTTTAGTTACCCTTTAGGTATGGCTGCAACAGTAGGAGGGGTAGGTCAGTAGGTGTATGTAATTGTGCCACATGGGGGTAAAAAAACAAACTTTTTTTTATTATTAATCAAAATAATTTTTTTGACTTTTGTTACCTTAAGTAGGCTGCCACAGTAATGGATAAGTAAATCAGTAGGTTGTGTACCTGGGTCTGGTTGAGAGGGTTGTTTTTTTGTGTTATAACCATACAACTATCTTTTATTGAGGATAAATCTTAATTAGTTTTTTTGACTTTAGTACCCTTTAAATATGGCTTCCAGGGAATGGAAAGGTAGGTCAGTAGGTGTGTGTGCCTGGGTCTGTGTGGGGTGTTTGGGGTATACCATTTGTATTTATGACCATAAAAAAAACTGTTTTGAAATATCCACATTTTAGGATTGTTACCATTATAGTCTATGGGAAAAAATGTCCGGAAATTCGCCAATAACGCCGTAACACTTCCGCGGATTCCTTATCTAGGAGATAGCACACTTCTCCTAATACGCACGTCTGAACCAAATTCATGTTTCTAGCTCAAAAACTGTGGAGGGATACGGTCCAAAAGCGGAAGAATAAAACGGAAGAAGAAAAAGAAAAAGAAGAGGAAGAAATAGAAAGAACAGTAATTTGGCTTGAAAAGACAAGAAGCAGTGGAGAGTACTCTCACACACAACACCACCAATTATGGCTAAACAACTTTTTGAGTTCTTACCTATAATGCTGAACTCCTAAACGACCAATAAAGAGACGGCTGGCATGCAATATTACAAGAAAGAACACGTGACATAGGGGATATTTAAACAAGCAATATTTTGCCATTTCGCTACCGCAGTTCATCGCAATGATAAACAGCGCTATTTACACTGTATTTATAAAAAAATGCTCGTTTCCTTTTTAGCAGAAAAGTATCTCTGCAACGATGTGTGACAGTAGTCTGTGCCTATTCATTGTGTTAAGTGTGGTATCATGGAGAAATTGCACTTTAGTGTCGGCCATTACCAGACCAGAGAGGGTGAAATTTCAAAGCTATTTTTGTCATTTTTTTATAAAAACATTTATAAATAGGTGAAGTTTAACCTTTTTGCCAACTGTTCGGTCTTTTGCAGTTTTAACAGATTTTCACCAAACATCATTATTTACAGGAATGTTCCATTAACATGACTATTTCTAAACAGCACTATGGTAGTTCCCATATTAATGGTAACTGGTTTAATAATAAGTGCAGTTGCTTTGCTGAAAATAATTAATAAATATTAATAAATATTATATAAATAATTAATATTCCTATTAATAAATAGAAAATTCGCCTAGGTATGTTTTACACTATTTATCATATATTTTGCTGACGAAAACACCACGTGTTAGGCTATTTTCAAATAACAAAGATAGGTTAACCAATTAGCCACCAGGGAGTATTACCTATTTACCAAAACTTACTTTTGCCACATTTTCAGCATTATTAGTGCTAGTTTTGTTACTTTGATGAAAATTCACCTTTTTTATAACTTATAAGAAAGTTGAAAGTTTAAAAAATTGGGTGGATGTCTGGTGGCAAAAAAAGCAAAAATAATGCCCCTTTATAATATGTCCCCATCTGATATATTGGTAATAAAGAAATTGTTCCGCATTAAATCGCATCGCATTTCCATACTTAATGAAAAAAAGCATGCGAAAATGCAACAAAATCGCACATGAATCGCTGTTGTGTTGCAGTGTGGCCATGTGTGGCAAAGCGGAAAAAAATCCCTTATAAAAGCGAAATCTCAGATTGTATTACAATCTGGGTATTTATAAGTATTGAGAAACACTCCACACTGTACTGACATTCCCATGGACCCATTGGCGGCTAAATAAATGGGCACTTATGCGTTTTGTCACCTCAGACTTGGTGAATTTGAATGGCTGTACTTAACGCAAAAAAACACTTTTTGCCATTTTATAAATATGCGAAAAGGGGCGTTAATGACTTTCCCCCACTCGTTATCACTGCTTCATAAATTGTGAAAAGTCAAATTCGACGAAAAGGCGTGATAAGAGGCGGTTTAACAAACCTTTATAAATATGCCCATAGTCTTTATACAAGAGACACGTTTTCTGAAAGGTTAAGAACTTTTCCTCCCAAGCAAAAATACTCAAAAATAGGAATCCAATCTCATGAAATGTGAATCTTATAATGCTTACTTATTTATTGCGGTGGTCCGGGTGTAAGAACCCCAGACCCCTCGTTCCTCCAGATGCAAGATAGAACACTTCCAATAGGAATTCAACAAATATATTCGGGAATTCCCGTGCTTCTTGGTGACCCAGGTGCAGAGTGCCCCAGGTCCGTCGCTTGAGACCAAATCCCACGGATATAACAAAAGAAGAAACGGCACTGCATCAACCAGGAAAAGAACAAGAACTCCGGATACACACGAATGAATGAAATCACAGCTTTATTAAACAATACGCCTGACGCGTTTCAGACCTCCGGTCCTTAACCATAGGCCCGGTCCTTATGATTAAGGACGGGAGGTCTGAAACGCGTCAGGCGTATTGTTAATAAAGCTGTGATTTCATTCATTCGTGTTGTATCAGGAGTTTCTCTGTTCTTTTCCTGGTTGATGCAGTGCCGTTTCTTTTTGTTATATCCAGCAAAAAATACACAGCACATTACTATTCCTCTGCTTCGGTCAAAAAGAGAGGAGTTGCACTATTGATACACAAAGACTGCTATTTTCAGTTATTCAATGTGAGAGAGATCCTGAGGGACATTTTTAATAATTCAAGGTATGCTAGCCTCCAACACTCATACTAGCAAATATATGCCCCCAACCCAAGACAGCAACATTCTACAATACCCTAGAACAAAAACTCCTAAAACTAAACCTGGACCACATAATCCTGACAGGAGACTTCAATGCAACATTAGATCCATGATCGAATGTCGCCAGTCCTCCTCCTTCTCTCTAACCAAGTCGGCAAAATTTAACCTTGGGACGCCTGGAAGCTAGATCGATAAAACACACACAAGAATGATTACATATTCATCAATTCCAACTGTTCCCTACCTACAAGAAGCAGACATTGCACCTATATAGGTCCGATCACGCTATGTCTTAGCAAATTTTCTTTAGGTAATCCCCTTCATACCAATATTAATGGCAACTGAATGAATCAATATTATCAATAACGATATGTTAACAACCTCGACAAGCAGATCAAAGTTACTTTGAGGAAAACACTATACCTGAAACTACCACTTCTATAGTATGGGCTGCACACAAGACAGACTACCACCCCATCTCCTTTATCAAAAAAATTTAAAACTATCTCCAAAATCATAGCAAAATGCTTAAATATTCATTTATTTATATATTTTTTGGTTATATAATGCTATGTTTTCTTTACTACATATTATTTATTTATGCTTGGACATTATCAAAGATATGATTTACTAACAAAAGAAATTGGCATAAATTTAACTGAAACTAAAGTAAACCACTAAGACATCGTTTTATAACCATATCTTTACCACTGCCACACCAAATGTGTTAATAATTACAAAGTTACATTAGTTTATCTGAAATCGGAAAACCAATAAACATCGAAAAAATAAAATCCTGGCAAAAGATTTCCTTCTCGCAAATTTAAAAAGACGTATCCTTTCAATTGATCCATAACTAACCCCTGGGAGTTCATCCCAAGGTTAACATGGCTATCATCAAATTAAGATACCTAAGCTTCTTGAGACACTATGGATAAAAAGAAGGTCTCTGCGCAAAATAATCTACTCTCTATTTGGTCGGTTCTCTGTCCTCCCATGGAACTCACCCAGTCTGGCTCGGGCCAATGGTACTGGTTATCTAACTTGAGACTAAAATGGTCCTCCCAGGGATGAGTAACTTAAACTAATCCAGATGTTAAAAATACAAAATGAATTGATCACTAGCTTCTATGGATTTCCTCAAACTTTCAGCAAAATCTATAAGTGCTGCCATTGTGGCCAGAGGGCCTTGTGGCTTAGAAAATGGAAAGCTGATGTCTCATTTAAAACAAAGCCTCCATTCTTTTAAAGGGGGTTTTTCTTTCAGCTCAAAGTGAAAGAATTGATAAGAGATCTCAGCTAAGAACAGCCAGATTTAGCAGGGTGCTCCCACCTCATCCTATCCCATCCTCAACTTTTAGGACGACAAACAATACCGAGCAGGCAAGCTATTTCTCCAACAAGAATCATGGAGAGGTGCTCCTTCTCTTCAGCCCTTTCCAGGAAGAGGCACCAGGCCAAAGACCAGACAATTCTTAAGGTTTGCGAGCCCATATCTTGGTGGGGGGGAATACTTTTCCTTCTTCAGGGAGGTATGAGTTGGTCGACATCGGACTTGTGGATCCTAAGACAAAAAAACTTCAGTTTCACTCCTTTAGGCTAATAAACAGGTTCCTCTCTTCCAGAACACCTTCCAATGACGAGCCAGAAACAGCACTATCTTCGATTCTCCTGAACTCCAAAAAAAAAATATCATAGAAAAATTCCAATATCCCAAAGGAAACAGGGAATCTATTCCCAATGGTCTTAAGAGAAAGATAAGCGAATTCCGACCAATCTAAATCTAAATTCCTCACTCTTACCTTTATTAAAGAGGGTGACCCTAAATGAGAAATTTTCTTTAGGGATTCTTAAATTTAGGCCACAAAGTCAGATGTCTTGAAGGAAGAAGAGAGTTTTATTCACAATTTCAATGTAGATAGCAAATACAAAACCTGTAAGAAGTATTTCAGAATACAAGTCTCTTATATGGTGTTTTCTTGCCAAAGTGTCTAAGTGAGCGATGTTGGGTGTCCTTCTTCTCTGGAGACTCTGCTACTGAATATTGTCCTTCATATGGGTGACTTTTTACAATTTGAGACAGTAGTTGATCCTGAAAACCTAACCAATTTAGGATAACAACAATTTTAGAGAGTGTTTCACTATGTCGTTTTTCATCCAAATTAATAACAACCAAATCAACCATTGTGATTGGATGCTAAAAATGACATCAAAGATGCCAATAGTAATCAGAGACAAATAAGGTCTGTCCAATCTCTTATAATGAAAGCTAGGTTGCTCCCATTTATGTGCGACACAGCCAGTAAGTTTTGTCTCGCAGGCCTTTGTTAAGTGTTACAGACTCAGCATTCCCCACACCTTTGTACCCTCAATACACTGTGACCTCTAGTGACCTCACATACATCATGCTACCTCCTATCGTTTCGGAACATTTCCAGCAATTGTGCTGACCCTGTACAACCATTTGTGTTGCTGATTACTGAAAGATACTGACAGTGAGGTGGCCAGGGAGTAAGTTTTGACAACAGATGCGAGTCCATCTGGTTGGGGTGCAAAAATCCTCAACCTTTCAGAATTGGAGAGAGATGATGGCGGTTCCTCAAGCCCTGAAACCCTATCCGAAGGACAAACCATGTCCAAATTAAGACAGACAATGTGCAGTGGTAGCTTATGTGAACAAGAGTTGGGGTACACAGACGCTTTGTCTCTGGATAGTTGCCAAGCCGATTTTATCCTGGGCAGAATTTCATCTCCCCCAAATCAGCGCCTGCCACATTCAAGGAATCCTCAGAAAAGAGCAGATTACCTCAGCGGAGAATTGATACCCAAATCAATTGCAACTTCATCCAGAGCTGTTTTCCCTCATAATTTAAAGTGGGCATTCCTTACATGGACCCTATGGCAACTCAAGGGAATGCCTAACTGAAAAAGTTAGTTTCAGGTTCAGGGATCCCAAGGTGACAGCAAGGGATACTTTCTCCTTAATTGAGTCACCACCTTTTCTACATCTTTCCACCAAGCCGTGGAGGTTCAACTGGGCTCAGATGTCAGTCTCCACACCAATCAGACTTTTAGTTGGGATCTCTTTCAACGGGTCAAATCCATCACTCAGATTTGGCAACCCTGAATCTAGCGGCCTGAGGTTGAAACCAGTTTGATGAAAAATAGAGGCTTATCTGAGGCATCCATTAAAACTCTGTATCATCTCGCAAACCTTACATAGTAAGAAAAACTCCCAAAGAGTTTCTACAAGAAGGCCTCATGTAGCTTAGCCTATCAATACTAAAATCAATGGTTACGGCCCTTTTAGCCAAAGCAGATCACTTAGGACAACCGAACCTTGTCCTTTCTTGTATTCTACCCAATAAGGTAGTGTTAAGACCAGATACTTATTTTCTACCGTAGAACATCATATCACATACCGTAAATCAAGATATTATCCTTACATTTGTCCAATCCAAGATGAGCAAAATTCTATTCCCTACACCCTTGGTGGGTAGATCCATCAAAATGTACCCTGAGAAAACCATAGGTCTGTGGCAAAACTGACTTTCTCTTTGAACTCTTCTCTGGTCAAAGGAAGGAACTCCCGGATAACATCATGCATCAAGCACACATATGCTAGCAGGGCAGAGGCATTACCCTCAAGGTAATTGTCACCATTATTACATTCACTTCAGGCCTGCCTTGAAGAGCTTACAATCTAAGCACATTTATTGACACATTCAACCTATTAGTGGGACTTGATTGTGGGAAAACCCGTGCAAGCACAGGGAGAACATACAAACTCCTTGAGGATGTGTCCAAGGGTGGATTTGAACTCAGGACTTCAGTGCTTCAAGGATCAGTGTTAACCACTGAGCCATCTGTGCTAGGCATTCTCTTCTTATGACAGTAAAACTTTGATCATCCACATTTGAGAATTGTTCCCATAATAGCCAATTGGGAAAAATCCTTAAAGGTAATTACAGTATAAATCAAAATTCAGTCCATTTCAAAGCTGTACCTTTCCATCACACACTATGTTACTCTTATTTTTCTAAGCCATTGGCAAAGCTTATCCCACTTTACTTGCTGGCTCTTCCTCCTCCACTAAATCTCGTTCAATCTGCCACTCCTGCCAAACTTGTGGAGGTGAATGTTATTCGGTCAGTTAGTCAGAACTGCCCTGCTAGCCTTATATTACACTTAAAGTTTCAAGGTCTAACACTGTAGAAAATGAATGTTTTGGGGTATTGAGCTGCAGCCATGTGTGACTAGATATGTGGTTAATCTTTGAAATTGTCCAGTGCGGTTCATATAAAGTATTTTTCTTTTCCATGTGTCATTGGCTTTGCAAGCATAAATGTAATATGGCATCTGAATTGTGTTTTCTGGGGGCACTGTATGTCAATCAACCAATTGGTAGATTGCATATACTTTTAATTGGGGTTATTGGAACATAGTTTACCCTAAAAAATGAATTAATGTGAATGTTGTACCCCATTTTTAAAGGGAAGTTGATAAAAACACTTTGACTTTAAAGGGGAAGTTTATGATACATCTTTGAAGTTAAAGGGGAAGTTGATAAAATTGCTTTAAGTTTATCATATTATGCGTTAATCTTGGCTTTAGGGGATGTGAACCTCCCTGAAATGAGTTTTTGGCAGGGTGGGATGTCTGTAAACGTGTGGTAACACTGTGAAAGTGCAAATAGTGTTTGTGCATGTTGTAGTGTGGCATCACACATATAGAAACACACATGATTGTACAGAGCTGCGGGGGGAGGACACTGAAGGGAACCTGATCTCAGCACAGCTCCGTGTAATGCGTTTCCACCAGGTGGGATAGGGATAGGTCACACTACATAAGCGTAAAATGCCAAACGCAATGTTGAACTTGATTTGCCAAAAAAAGTTATACACGTGCTCCGAAAACGGATTGCAGCGCAGTGGTTGGGCCAGTATCTGTATATCCGTCAATAAAATTACTTGTGCTTTACACCCTCCCTGCCACAGATGTATATTCACGATCTGTGCAGTGAATGCACAAACTGCCACAGATCGTGAATATACGATCTGTGGCTTCCCCCCTCCCAAAAAATGTTTCCCCCCTGCTAGGGCCGTCGGGGGGCAGCATTCAACTGCCCCCCTAGTCCCCTCGATCCCCCTCGGTTTCGTCCAAATCCGAGGGGGGGGATCGGAGAATCCTACCTTGAGCCTGCCTGCGGTCCACGTGGAGTTGGAGGAGGAAGCTGAATGGGAGACCCCGGTGACATAAAGAACTTCCTCCTTCACCGGGGTTTCCCATATGGAGGTACACTGCTGCCCCTGGTGGTCTAGTTTAGGTAATGCAGCCTGATCTCAATTTAGATCATGCTGCAGTACCTGGTATAGCACAAGCTGTCAAGCTGACAGTACTATAACATTTTGTGAATGGAACTCAAAGTTCCATTCACAAATAGGATTTTTTCTAAGTCTTTGCTACTTAGCGAAGACTTAAAAAAAATGGGGACAGAGATCAAAATTTGGTGATCACTCTGATCACCAATTATTGTATTTGCCAATGAATGAAAAATTACTTCCGAGAAAGGATTTCCGGGAAAGTGATTTTTCCGATCGGATTTCGAATTGGAAAATGATTTATGCCCGTATTCCAAGTTCTGTATCATTCCCTAGATGATTGATGACATCTTTGGGATGATCCCAAAAAAAAGGGGAAATGCACACAAAAAAAATCTTAAAGTGATACACACACCTTTTTTTTTTTTTACCCTAAAACTATAAATTAGCAAAAAACGTTGTCTTCTCCAAGCTTCCCAATGTCCCCGGTGATATCGGTAAAGTACCGCGATCATTTATTGTTGGATTTCAAGGGAAACTAGACCTATTTTAGTAGGAAATTTTGAGAGGTACCAAAAAAAGACCTTATTGAAATTTTAGGATCAGTAAAGTGTGCAAAAACTTGTGTGACTCGCCGTACTAACTGGTTTTCACTAAATACCACTAAAAGGGGGAGTGGGATAGGGTTGGGGGGTGGGTTGTGGCATTTTTTAATTTTCTTTGAATTGCAATTGCGCATGGATCCATTTGAGCTAGTTGGTGGCCCCGTCTCCGTTTGCACCCACCCTTATGGCATACCGTTTGATTCAGGCATGTGGGAGACTGCCATTTGTGGGTTTTTTACTTGCCAGTGGGTTTAGGGAGGATTTAACACATTGAGTCCTCTATTTTATTTTTTCACAAAATCTCCTAAAAGCACGGAGTTCTATGAATAGCAGCGTCTGGAATTCTTCACGTATATACAAAAGCATGATACCATCACGTAGCTGAGGGTGTGTAGCTTCCAAAATATATAGTTTGTGGGGGGTATTTCAAAATTGATTAGGCTGTTCAAATTACAGAACACTTTGATTTTTTTCTTGTATTACACTTGTGCATGTGTCCAATTTGAGCTGAGTGTGGTGGCCACGTCTCGTGGCGCACCCAACATATGGCATACCGTTTGATTCAGGATATGTGGGAGATTGACATTTAGTGGGTTTTTTGCTTGTCAAAGGGTTTAGGTAGGATTTCAACCCTTGAATCATCTTATTTATTTTTTACAAAACCTCCAAAAACACGAGCGTTCTTGGATCATGGGTCTGGAATTCTTCATGTATGCATGAAAGCATGGCACCGTAACGTAGCTGAAGGTGTGTAGATTCCAAAAAATATCGTTTTGGGGGGGAATTTCCATGTTTCAGGACTGTTTCCTTAGAAAAAGTGTAGGCTGTTCAAATTACAGAGCACTTGATTTTTTTGTAACTGCATTTGTGCATGCGTCCCATTTGAGCTAGTTGGTGGCCACGTCTCTGTGTGCATCCACGCTATGGCATAACGTTTTATTCAGAACATGTGGGAGATTGATATTAGTGGGGGGGTTATGTGTGGGGGCATTTCCAAGTTTTGGGGGCTGTGAAATACAGAGCACTTTGATTTTTTTTGCAATTACACTGTGCATGCGTCCCATTGGCTAGTTGGTGGCCACGTCTGTGTACATCCACACATATGGCATACCGTTTGATGCAGGACGGGGGAGATTGACATTAGTGGGTTTTTTGCTTGTCAAGTTGGTTTAGGTAGGATTCAATCCGTGAATCATCTTATTTATTTTTTCACAAAACTCTAAAACACAGAGTTCTTTGGATCACTGGGTTCTGAAATTCTTCATGTATGTATGAAAGCATGGCACCGGAACATAGCTGAAGGTGTGTAGATTCCAAAAATATTAGTTTGGTGGGGGGATTTCCATGTTGGGACTGTTTCCTTGAAAAAGGGTAGGGTGTTCAAATTACAGAGCACTTTGATTTTTCTTGTAATTGCATTTGTGCATACGTCCAATTTGAGCTAGTTGGGGGCCACTCTCTGTGTACATCCACACATAGGGCATACTGTTTGATTCAGAACATGTGGGAGATTGATATTTAGTGGGGGGTTTTATTTGTGGGGGGCATTTCCCAGTTTTGGGGCTGTTTGAAATTACAGAGCACTTTGATTTTTTTCTTGCAATTAACTTGTGCAGCGTCCCATTGAGCTAGTTGGTGGCCACGTCTCTGTGTACATCCACGCATATGGCATACAGTTTGATTCAGAACATGTGGAAGAGTGATATTTAGTGGGGGGGGGTTATTGTGGGGGGGCATTTCCAAGTTTGGGGCTGGTTTGAAATTACAGAGAACTTTGATTTTTTTCTTGTATAATACACTTGGGCATGCGTCCCATTTGAGCTAGTTGGTGGCCACGTCTCTTGTGCACCCACACATATGCATACGTTTGATGCAGGATACGGGGAGATTGACATTTAGGGGGTTTTTTGCTTGTCAGTTGGTTTAGGTAGGATTTCAATCCTTGAATCATCTTATTTTATTTTTCACAAAAACCTCCTAAAAAACAGAGTTCTTTGGATCACGGGTGGGAATTCTTCATGTATGTATGAAAGCATGGCACCGTACATAGCTGAAGGTGTGTAGATTCCAAAATATATGTTTGGGGGGAATTCTCCTGTTTCGGGATGTTTCCTAGAAAAAGGGTAGGCTGTTCAAATTCCAGAGCACTTTGATTTTTTTCGTAATTGCATGTGGGAGATTGACATGGTGGGTTTTTGCTTGTCAAGTTGGTTTAGGTAGGATTTCAACCCTTGAATCATCTAATCACAAAACCTCCTAAAAACACGGAGTTCTTTGGATTACTGGGTCTGGAATTCTTCATGTATGTATGAAAGCATGGCACCGTAACGTAGCTGAAGGTGTGTAAATTCCAAGAATATATAGTTTTGGGGGGGTATTTCTAATATAGAGGGGTGTTTAGTCTGACAAATGAAAAGTTGCTGTAATTGGGGCCATTGTTCATGGCTCATTTGTGGCTAGTTGATTCCACGTGCGTATGTACCACCTACATAGGGCATACCGTTTGATTCAGGACATTTAGGAATTGATATTTTTTTTTTACATTACTTGGGATTTTGGCAATGATTTCTACCTTTGAGAGTGTTTTTATTCAAATTTTTTAGAAAATCTGCTAAAACTGCGAACTTCTACGAAGAACTGCGCTCACACACATTGATGGTACGAATGAAAAACTACAGAATTTCGTAGAAAAGGTGTGTGGATTCGAGAAATATTGGTGTGGGGGTTGTTTTGTGGGGGAAAAATTGCAGACTGTTCAAAGATATTGACTTCGAATTTTTTGCTGTTTTCTGAGCCATGTGCATTGTTTCACTTTGTGTTTTGGCTTCCACGTCCCGTGTGTAACCACACATATGGCATACCGTTGATTCAGGACATTGGGGAGATTGATATTTAGTAGCTTTTTTTTAAATTCCATGGGGTTTTGGATGATTTTCTACTTGAAGTTGTTTTTTGTTCATTTTTTCAGACAAATGCGAATTTCTACGAAGAAACTGCGCCCACACCATGATGGTATGAATGAACAAAACTACAGCTAGTAGCTGAAGGTATGTAGATTCTGAGAATAATAGTTTTGTGGGGTTTTCCAAGTTAGAGGGTGTTCAGTTTGAAAATCTGGAGAAAATGCTCTTTATGGCTCACTGCGCATTGCATTTTGACTGCATTGCCTAGTCGGTCCAGTGTGTGGTGTAACCCACACATATGGCATATCGTTTGATTCAGGACATTAGGAGTTTATATTTGGGTAGTTTTTTTACATTACATCCCCCCCTCTGGTCCTGTCCCCCCTTTGGTCTTGCTCCCCTTTGGGTTTTTCCCCCATTTGGTTCGGCTCTACCTCCAGTCTTTCCTTCTTTAGGTCCTGCCCCCAATCTGGTTCTTTCTGTATGTAAGTCCTGCCCCAATCTATGTCTCCCCAACTCACATCCTTTCCCTCACCATAGATTGGGCAGGACTACATACAGAAAGAACCAGATTGGGGGCAGGACCTAAAGAAGGAAAGACTGGAGGTAGAGCCGAACCAAATGGGGGAAAAACCCAAAGGGGAGCAAGACCAAAGGGGGGACAGGACCAGGGGGGGGAAGGCCGAAATGGGGCTAAGACCATTAACATGACTGAAGGAGGGGAGGACCAAAGGGGGGACAGAACCATGTGGAGGGAAGACCGGCAGGGTATCAGGACGAAAGGATGGAAAAGAAACGCTGGAAAAAGGGGAAAGGGTGTGTGAGTTGGGGAGACATAGATTGGGGCAGGACTTACGTGCAGAAGAAGAACCAGATTGGGGACGGGACCTAAAGAAGGAAGACTGGAGGTAGGGCTGAACCAAATGGGGGAAGACCCAAAGGGGAGCAGACCAAAGGTGGGACAGGACCAGAGGGGGGAAGGCCGAAATGGGGCTAAGACCATTAATTGGGAAGTCATAAGGTGTAACATTGACTGAAGAGGGGTAGGACCAAAAGGGGGGGCAGAACCATGTGGAGGAAAGACCGGCAGGATATCAAGATGAAAGGATGGATAAGAAACGCTGGAAAAAGGGAAAGGATGTGAGTTGGGGAGACATAGATTGGGGCAGGACTTACGTACAGAAAGAACCAGATTGGGGGCGGGACCTAAAGAAGGAAAGACTGGAGGTAGGGCTGAACCAAATAGGGGAAAGACCCAAGGGGAGCAAGACAAAGGGGGGACAGGACCAGAGGGGGAAGGCCGAAGAGGGCTAATACCATTAATTGGGAATCATAAGGTGTAACTACTGACTGAAGGGGGGTAGGACCAAAGAGGGGGCAGAACCATGTGGAGGGAAGACCGGCAGGGTATCAGGACGAAAGGATGGAAAAGAAACGCTGGAAAAAGGGAAAGGAGGTGAGTTGGGGGACTAGTTTGGGATTAAGGGTGGCTGGGTTGGAGGGTAGGGCAGGACTGGAGGTGAGGCAGACCTGAGGCATACAGGAGTAAAGGGAGGCAAGACAGGAGGAGGGCAAGAATAGGGGAGGGCAAGACCCACAGAGGGGCATGCCCAGAGGGAGACAGAAAAAAAAGTTATATTTCATCCACTAGCCTCTAAGTGCCCTATTGGTTGGCCTAGGTTGCTTATGCCTAGAAACAGCCATGGTTGCAGGACCAGATGGGCAGCAGGCTGAAAGGTGGACAGGACCAGAGGGAACAGGCCCGTTGGGTGGCAGTACTAGGGCGGCAGACCTGTTGGGGACCAGGAGCAGAGTAGAGGCAAAAACAAGTTAGGAGCAAGACCATATAGCATAAGCCTTTTTATAAGCCTTTAACTCCAGTTAATCCAGGGTATAATCCGATCACCAATGTGGGTCAGGAAGGAATTTTTCCCCCTCTGAAGCATATTGTTTTTAGGGGGGGTTTTCGCCTTCCTCTGGATTAACTGTTAAATAGTAGTAGAAGTAGAAATAAAAAATTAATTCATTTTAAAACTATTGGTGTCTGCCTTTTTCTATTTCTCCTGTCAACTTTTCCTTTGTTTACTTGACCATTAAATATGAGAATTGTTACCTTTTTAATACAAAACACAAGTATTAGGAGTGGGCTGCACACATCTAAACATTAAAATCGATCTTTAAACATAAAAAACACATCACACGCCTGCAGAGCTATTCAGCATGGGAGGACAAGGAAGGTGCCGATGCGTTACATGACGTCAGGTCACTGCATATGAGGACAGCAACCCTGCCATTACCATACCATATATAGAGAATATAAAGGGGATATATATATATATATACAAACGTAATATAGTAATTAAAAAGCAACATCATATATTGGAAAAAACTTATTGTATTAAAGCATTTATTCTCCATATAGCATTGGTGTGTCAAGGATTACTTTCACTCCTTGGGCATGAATCTGCATACTGGCTCCTATCCTAAAGTGTGCATCTCTGTATGCTTGTGCTATAGTTATTGGCCCTGCGGTAGAGGGCTATAACTGAGATAGCACCTTTAATAAATAGGCAAATTGACAAGGAGTGTGCCTGGGCCCAAAACTTACATATATGTACTATTTATTGTACATGGGAGGGTGTAAATCCAAATTATAATTAAATGGGAACTATTATTATACATGGGGGGAGTAGAAATCCAAATATAATAAAATGGGAACTATTTATTGTACATGGGGTAGAAATCCATATATAAATAGAAAGGGAAAGTTTAGTATAACTTTGAATTTGGCTTGAAGGGCTGCATTTTGGAAGGGAATATGTGTTTTTGCTGCAGATTTTAAAACTTAATAATGGGAATGATGTGTTTGTAGTGAATGCTTGTTTGGGACAAAAAAAACTTTGTGTGTACCAGCCCAAAGTGGTGCTATTTCGATCCAATCAATCAAAGCTAACACTGATTGGTTAGGGCAAAATTAGCACCATTTTCAATGATAAGAACTTTTATTGAATCTCTCTGTATCTTTTTGATGATTGGTCAAAATGTTTTTGATTAGTTACCCTTTATGTATGGCTGCCACAGTAATGGATAAGTAGTCAGTAGGTGTGTGTACCTGTGTCAGGTTGGGGGTTAAAAAAACAAACTTTTTTGATGATTGGTCAAAATTTGTTTTTTTACTTTAGTTACCCTTTAGGTATGGCTGCCACAGTATGGATAAGTAGATCAGTAGGTGGTGTGACCTGTGTCGGTTGGGGGTTAAAAAAACAAACTTTTTTGATGATTGGTCAAAATTAGTTTTTTTTACTTTAGTTACCCTTTAGGTATGGCTGCAACAGTAATGGAGGGGTAGGTCAGTAGGGTATGTAATTGTGCCACATGGGGGTTAAAAAAACAAACTTTTTTTTATATTAATCAAATTAATTTTTTTGACTTTTGTTACCCTTTAAGTTGGCTGCCACAGTAATGGATAAGTAAATCAGTAGGTTTGTACCTGGGTCTGGTTGAGAGGGATGTCTTTTTTGTGTTATAACCATACAACTATCTTTTATTGAGGATAAATCTTAATTAGTTTTTTTGACTTTAGTTACCCTTTAAATATGGCTTCCATGGGAATGGAAGGAGGTCAGTAGGTGTGGTGCCTGGGTCTGTGTGGGGTTTTGGGGTATCACCATTTGTATTTATGACATAAAAAAAACTGTTTTGAAATATCCACATTTTAGGATTGTTACCATTATAGTCTATGGGAAAAAATGTCCGGAAATTCGCCAATAACGCCGTAAACATTCCGCGGATTCCTTATCTAGGAGATAGCACACTTCTCCTATATGCCCCGCAGCGTCTGAACCAAATTCATGTTTCTAGCTCAAAAACTGTGGGGGATACACGGTCCCAAAAAAGCGGAAGAATAAAACGGAAGAAGAAAAAGAAAAAGAAGAGGAAGAAATAGAAAGAACAGTAATTGGCTTGAAAAAGACAAGAAGCAGTGGAGAGTACTCTCACACCAACACCACCAATTATGGCTAAACCAACTTTTTGAGTTCTTACCTATAATGCTGAACTCCTAAACGACCAATAAAGAGACGTATGGCCATGCAATATTACAAGAAAGAACACGGTGACATAGGGGATATTTATAAACAAGCAATATTTTGCCATTTCGCTACCGCAGTTCATCGCAATGATAAACAGCGCTATTACACTGTATTTATAAAAAAAATGCTCGTTTCCATTTTTAGCAGAAAAGTATCTCTGCAACGATGTTGTGACAGTAGTCTGGTGCCTTATTCATGTGTTAAGTGTGGTATCATGGAGAAATTGCACTTTAGTGTCGGCCATTACCAGACCAGAGAGGGTGAAATTTCAAAGCTATTTTTGTCATTTTTTTATTAAAAACTATTTAAAATAGGTGAAGTTTAAACCTTTTTGCCAACTGTTCGGTCTTTTGCAGTTTTAACAGAATTTTCACCAAACATCATTATTTACAGGAAGTTCCATTAACATGACTATTTCTAACACAGCACTATGGTATGTTCCCATATTAATGTAATGGTTTAATAATAAGTTGCAGTTTGCTGAAAATAATTAATAAATATTAATAAATATTAATGTAAATAAATTAATATATCCTATTAATAAAATAGAAAATTCGCCTAGGTATGTTTTACACTATTTATCATATATTTTGCTGACGAAAACACCACGTGTTAGGCTATTTTCAAATAACAAAGATAGGTTAACCAATTAGCCACCAGGGAGTATTACCTATTTACCAAACTTAACTTTTGCCACATTTTCAGCATTATTAGTGCTAGTTTTTGCTACTTTGATGAAAATTACCTTTTTTATAACTTTATAAGAAAAGTTGAAGTTTAAAAAATTGTGGGGATGTCTGGTGGCAAAAAAAAGCAAAAATAATGCCCCTTTATAAATGTCCCCATCTGATTATATGGTAAATAAAGAAATTGTTCCGCAGTTAAATCGCAATCGCATTCCAATACTAATGAAAAAAGCATGCGAAAATGCAACAAAATCGCACATGAAATCGCGTTGTTGTGTGTGCAGTGTGGCCAGTGTGGCAAAGCGGGAAAAAAATCCCTTATAAAGCGAAATCTCAGATTGTATTACAATCTGGGTATTTATAAGTATTGAGAAACACTCCACAATGTACTGACATCTTCCATGGACCCATTGCAGGCTAAATAATGGGCACTTATGCGTTTTTGTCACCTCAGACTTGGTGAATTTGAATGGCTGTACTTAACGCAAAAAAACACTTTTTGCCATTTTATAAATATGCGAAAAGGGGCGTTAATGACTTTCCCCACTCGTTATCACTGCTTCATAAATTGTGAAAAGTCAAATTCGACGAAAAGGCAGTGATAATAGAGGCGGTTTAACAACCTTTATAAAATGCCCATAGTTCTTATACAAGAGACACGTTTTCTGAAAGGTTAAGAACTTTTCCTCCCAAGCAAAAAATACTCAAAAAAGGAATCCAATCTCATGAAATGTGAATCTTATAATGCTTACTTATTTATTGCGGTGGTCCGGGTGTAAGAAAACCCCAGACCCCTCGTTTCTCCAGATAGCAAGATAGAACACTTCCAATAGGAATTCAACAATATAATTCGGGAATTCCCGTGCTTCTTGGTGACCCAGGTGCAGAGTGCCCCAGGTCCGTCGCTTGAGACCAAATCCCACGGATATAACAAAAGAAGAAACGGCACTGCATCACCAGGAAAGAACAAGAGAACTCCGGATACAACACGAATGAATGAAATCACAGCTTTATAACAATAGCCTGACGCGTTTCAGACCTCCGGTCCTTAACCATAGGCCCGGTCCTATGATTAAGGACGGGAGGTCTGAAACGCGTCAGGCGTATTGTTAATAAAGCTGTGATTTCATTCATTCGTGTTGTATCAGAGTTCTCTTGTTCTTTTCCTGGTTGATGCAGCGCGTTTCTTCTTTTGTTATATCCAAGCAAAAAATACACAGCAAACTATTCCTCTGCTTCGGTCAAAAAGAGAGGAGTTGCACTATTGATACACAAAGACTGCTATTTTCAGTTATTCAATGTGAGAGAGATCCTGAGGGACATTTTTTATAATTCAAGGTATGCTAGCCTCCAACACTCTATACATTAGCAATATATATGCCCCCCAACACAAGACAGCAACATTCTACAATCCCTAGACAAAAACTCCTAAAACTAAACCTGGACACACTAATCCTGACAGGAGACTTCAATGCAACATTAGATCATGGATCGATAGATCCTCTCCTCCCTCTAACCAAGTCGGCAAATACTTAACCTATGGGACGCCTGGAAGCTAGATCGATAAAACACACACAAGAATAGATTACATATTCATCAATTCCAACTGTTCCCTACCTACAAGAAGCAGACATTGCACCTATATCATGGTCCGATCACGCTCATGTCTTAGCAAATTTTCTTTAGGTAATCCCCTTCCATACCAATATTAATGGCAACTGAATGAATCAATATTATCAATAACGATATGTTAACAACCCTCGACAAGCAGATCAAAGTTACTTTGAGGAAAACACTATACCTGAAACTACCACTTCTATAGTATGGGCTGCACACAGCAGACAGACTACCACCCCATCTCCTTATCAAAAAATTAAAACTACTCTCCAAAATCATAGCAAAATGCTTAAATATTCATTTATTATATATTTTTTTGGTTATATAATGCTAGTTTTTCTACTACATATTATTTATTTATTGGACATTATCAAAGATATGATTTATCTAAAAAGAAATATGGCATAATTAAACTGAAACTAAGTAAACCACTAAGACATCGTTTACATAACCATATCTTTACCACGCCACACCAAATGTGTAATAATTACAAAGTTACATTAGTTTATCTTGAAATCGGAAAACCAATAAATACATCGAAAAAATAAAATCCTGGCAAAAGATTTTCCTTCTCGCAAAATTTAAAAGACGTACCTTTCAATTGATCCATAACTAACCCCTGGGATGTTCATCCAAGGTTAACATGGCTATCATCAAAATTAAGATACCTAAGCTTCTTGAGACACTATGGATAAAAAGAAGAGTCTCTGCGCAAAATATCTACTCTCTATTTGGTGCGGTTCTCTGTCCTCCCATGGAACTACCAAGTCTGGCTCGGGCCAATTGGTACTGGTTATCTAAACTTGAGACTAAAAATGGTCCTCCCAGGGATGAGTAACTTAAACTATCCAGATGTTAAAAATCAAAATGAATTGATCATAGCTTCTATGGATTTCCTCAACTTTCAGCAAAATCTATAAGTGCTGCCATTGTGGCCAGAAGGGCCTTGTGGCTAGAAAATGGAAAGCTGATGCTCATTTAAACAAGCCTCCATTCCTTTTAAAGGGGTTTTCTTTTCAGCTCAAAGTGAAAGAATTGATTAAGAGAATCTCAGCTAAGAACAGCCAGATTTAGCAGAGGTGCTCCCACCTCATCCTATCCCATCCTCAACTTTTAGGAACGACAAACAATACCGAGCAGGCAAGCTATTTCTCCAACAAGAATCATGGAGAGGTGCTCCTTCTCTTCAGCCCTTTCCAGGAAGAGGCACCAGGCCAAAGACCAGACAATTCTTAAGGTTTGCGAGCCCATCATCTCGGTGGGGGGGAATACTTTTCCTTCTTCAGGGAGGTATGAGCTGGTCGACATCGGACTTGTGGATCCTAAGACAAAAAAACTTCAGTTTCACTCTTTAGGCTAATAAACAGGTTCCTCTCTCCAGAACACCTTCCAATGACGAACCAGACCAAACAGCACTATCTCGATTCTCGAATCTCCAAACAAAAATATCATAGAAAAAATTCCAATATCCCAAAGGAAACAGGGAATATTCCCACATGGTCTTAAGAGAAAAGATAAGGAATTCCGACCAATCTAAATCTAAAATTCCTCAACTCTTACCTTTCTTAAAGAGGGTGACCCTAAATGAAGAATTTTCTTTAGGGATCTTAAATTTAGGCCACAAAGTCAGATGTCTTGAAGGAAGAAGAGAGTTTTATTCACAATTTCAATGTAGATAGCAAAATACAAAACCTGTAAGAAGTATTTCAGAATACAAGTCTCTTATATGGTGGTTCTTGCCAAAGTGTCTAAGTGAGCGATGTTGGGTGTCCTTCTTTCTGGAGACTCTGCTACTGAATATTGTCCTTCATATGGTGACTTTTTATACATTTGAGACAGTAGTTGATCCTGAAAACCTAACCAATTTAGGAATACCAACTAATTTTAGAGAGTGTTACTAGTCGTTTTTCATCCAAATTAATAACACCCAAATCAACCATTGTGATTGGATGCTAAAAATAGACATCAAAGATGCCATAGTAATCAGAGACAAATAAGGTCTGTCCAATCTCTTATAATGAAAGCTAGGTTGCTCCATTTATTGTGCAGACACAGCAAAAAAGTAAGTTTTGTCTCGCAGGCCTTTGTTAAGTGTTACAGAACTCAGCATCCCCACACCTTTGTACCCTCAATACACTGTGACCTCTAGTGACCTCACATACATCATGCTACCTCCTATCGTTTCGGAACATTTCCAGCAATTGTGCTGACCCTGTACAACCATTTGTGTTGCTGATTACTGAAAGATACTGACAGTGAGGTGGCCAGGGAGTAAGTTTTGACAACAGATGCGAGTCCATCTGGTTGGGGTGCAAAATATCCTCAACCTTTCAGAATTGGAGAGAGATGATGGCGGTTCCTAAGCCCTGAAACCCTATCCGAAGGACAAACCATGTCCAAATTAAGACAGACAATGTCGCAGTGGTAGCTATTGTGAACAAGAGTTGGGGTACCAGACGCTCTTGTCTGGATAGTTGCCAAGCCGATTTTATCCTGGGCAGAATTTCATCTCCCCCAAATCAGCGCCTGCCACATTCAAGGAATCCTCAGAAAAGAGCAGAGTATACCTCAGCAGGAGATTGTATACCCAAATCAATTGCAACTTCATCAGAGCTGTTTTCCCTCATAATTTAAAGTTGGGCATTCCTTACATGGACCCATGGCAACTCAAGGGAATGCCTAACTGAAAAAGTTATGTTTCAGGTTCAGGGATCCCAAGGTGACAGCAAGGGATACTTTCTCTTTAATTGAGTCACCACTTTTTCACATCTTTCCACCAAGCCGTTGAGGTTCAACTGGGCTTCCAGATGTCAGTCTCCCACACCAATCAGACTTTTAGTTGGGATCTCTTTCAACAGGGTCAAATCCATCACTCAGATTTGGCAACCCTGAATCTAGCGGCCTGAGGTTGAAACCAGTTTGATGAAAAATAGAGGCTTATCTGAGGCATCCATTAAAACTCGTATCATCTCGCAAACCTTACATAGTAAGAAAACTCTCAAAGAGTTTTCTACAAGAAGGCCTCATGTAAGCTTAGCCTATCAATACTAAATCAATGGTTACGGCCCTTAGCCAAAGACAGATCACTTAGGACATCCGAACCTTGTCCTTTTCTTGTATTCTACCCAATCAAGGTAGTGTTAAGACCAGATACTTATTTTCTACCGTAGTAACATCATATCACATACCGTAAATCAAGATATTATCCTTACATTGTCCAATCCCAAGATGAGCAAATTCTATTCCCTACACCCTTGGTGGGTAGATCCATCAAATGTACCCTGAGAAAACCATAGGTCTGTGCAAAACTGACTTTCTCTTTGAACTCTTCTCTGGTCAAAGGAAGGAACTCCCGGATACATCATGCATCAAGCACACATATGCTAGCAGGGCAGAGGCATTACCCTCAAGGTAATTGTCACATATTACATTCACTTCGGCCTGCCTTGAAGAGCTTACAATCTAAGCACATTAGTGACACATTCAACCTATTAGTGTGACTTGATTGTGGGAAAACCGTGCAAGCACAGGGAGAACATACACATCCTTGAGGATGTGTCCAAAGGGTGGATTTGAACTCAGGACTTCAGTGCTTCAAGGCATCAGTGTTAACCACTGAGCCATCTGTGCTCAGGCATCTCTTCTTTATGACAGTAAAACTTTGAATCATCACATTTGAGAATTGTTCCCATAATAGCAATTGGGAAAAATCCTTAAGGTATTTACAGTATAAATCAAAATTCAGTCCATTTCAAGCTGTACCTTTCCATCACACACTATGTACTCTTATTTTTCTAGCCATTGGCAAAGCTTATCCCACTTTACTTGCGGCTCTTCCTCCTCACTAAAATCTCGTTCAATCGCCACATCCTGCCAAACTGCTGGAGGTGAATGTATTCGGTCAGTTAGTCAGAACGCCCTGCTAGCCTTATATTACACTAAAGTTTCAAGGTCAACACTGTAGAAAATGAATGTTTTGGGGTATTGAGCTGCAGCCATGTGTGACTAGATATGTGTTAATCTTTGAAATTGTCCAGTGCGGTTCATATAAAGTATTTTCTTTTCCATGTGTCATTGGCTTTGCAAGCATAAATGTAATATGGCATCTGAATGTGTTTTCTGGGGGCACTGGTATGTCAATCAACCAATGGTAGATTGCATTACTTTTAAATTTAGGGGTTATTGAGCAACCTAGTTTACCCTAAAAATGAATTAATGTGAAATGTTGTACCCCATTTTAAAGGGAAGTTGATATAAAACACTTTGACTTTAAAGGGGAAGTTTATATGATACACTTTGAAGTTAAGGGGAAGTTGATATAATATGCTTTAAAGTTTATCATATTATGCGTTAATCTTGGTTTAGGGGATGTGAACCCTCCCTGAAATGAGTTTTTGGCAGGGTGGGATGTCTGTAAAGTGTGGTAACACTCGTGAAACGTGGCAATATAGTGTGTTTGTGCATGTTGTAGTGTGGCATCACATATAGAAACACCATGATTGTACAGAGCTGCAGGGGGAGGACACTGAAGGGAACCTGATCTCAGCACCGCTCCGTGTAATGCGTTTCCCACCAGCGTGGGATAGGGATAGGTCACACTACAATAAGCGTAAAATGCCAAACGCAATGTTGAACTTGATTTGCCAAAAAAAGTTAATCACGTGCTCCGAAAACGGATTGCAGCGACGTGGTTGGGCCAGTATCTGTATATCCGTCAATAAAATTACTTGTGCTAACCCTTCCCTGCCACAGATTATTCACGATCTGTGCAGTGAATGCACCAACTGCCAAAGATCGTGAATATACGATCTGTGGCTTCCCCCCTCCAAAAAATGTTTCCCCCCTGCTAGGGCCGATCGGGGGGCAGCATTCAACTGCCCCCCTAGTCCCCTCGATCCCCCCTCGGTTTCGTCCAAATCCGAGGGGGGGATCGGGAGATATCCTACCTTGAAGCCTGCCTGCCGGTCCCACGTGGAGTTGGAGGAGGAAGCTGAATGGGAGACCCGGTGACATCAAGAACTTCCTCCTTCACCGGGTCTTCCCATAGGAGGTACACTGCTGCCCCTGGTGGTCTAGTTTAGGTACTGCAGCCTGATCTCCTTTAGATCATGCCGTACCTGGTATAGCACAAGCTGTCAAGTGACAGCTGTACTATACATTTTGTGAATGGAACTCAAGTTCCATTCACAAATAGGATTTTTTCTAAGTCTTTGCTACTAGCGAAGACTTAGAAAAAAATGGGGACAGAGATCAAAATTTGGTGATCACTTCTGATCACCAAATTATTGATATTTGCCATGAATGAAAATTACTTCCTGGAAAGGATTTCCGGGAAGTGATTTTTCCGATCGGATTTCGAATGGAAAATGGGCTTATGCCCGTATTCAAGTTCTGTATCATTCCCTAAGATGATTTGAGATGATCTTTGGGATGATCCCCAAAAAAAGGGGAAATGCAACAAAAAAAAATCTTAAAGTGACACACACCTTTTTTTTTTTTTACCCTAAAACTAAAATTAGCAAAAAACGTTGTCTTCTCCAAGCTCCAATGTCCCCGGTGATATCGGTAAAGTAAACGCGGATCATTTATTGTTGGATTTCAAGGGAAACTAAGCCTATTTTAGTAGGAAATTTGCGAGGTACCAAAAAAAGACCTTATTGAAATTTTAGGATCAGTAAAAGTGTGCAAAAACTTGGTGTACTTCGCGTACTAACTGGTTTTCACTAAAAATCCACTAAAAGGGGGAGTGGGATAGGGTTGGGGGGTGGGTTGTGGCATTTTAATTTTTTCTTGTAATTGCAATTGCGCATGGATCCATTTGAGCTAGTTGTGGGCCCCGTCTCCGTTTGCCACCCACCCTTATGGCATACCGTTTGATTCAGGAATGGGAGACTGCCATTTAGTGGGTTTTTTTTACTGCCAAGTGGGTTTAGGTAGGATTTCAACACATTGAGTCCTCTTATTTTATTTTCACAAAATCTCCTAAAAGCACGGAGTTCTATGAATAGCAGCGTCTGGAATTCTTCACGTATATACAAAAGCATGATACCATCACGTAGCTGAAGGTGTGTAGCTTCCAAAATATAGTTTGTGGGGGGTATTTCAAAATGAGATTAGGCGTTTCAAATTACAGAACACTGATTTTTCTTGTAATTCACTTGTGCATTGTGTCCAATTTGAGCTAGTTGGTGGCCACGTCTCTGTGCGCACCCACACATATGGCATACCGTTTGATTCAGGATATGTGGGAGATTGACATTTAGTGGGTTTTTTTGCTTGTCAAAAGGGTTTAGGTAGGATTTCAACCCTTGAATCATCTTATTTATTTTTTTACAAAACCTCCTAAAAACACGGAGTTCTTGGATCACTGGGTCTGGAATTCTCATGTATGCATGAAAGCATGGCACCGTAACGTAGCTGAAGGTGTGTAGATTCCAAAAATATATCGTTTTGGGGGGGAATTTCCATGTTTCAGGACGTTTCCTTAGAAAAGTGTAGGCTGTTCAAATTACAGAGCACTTGATTTTTCTTGTAACTGCATTTGTGCATGCGTCCCATTTGAGCTAGTTGGTGGCCACGTCTCTGTGTGCATCCACGCATATGGCATAACGTTTTATTCAGAACATGTGGGAGATTGATATTTAGTGGGGGGGTTATGGTGGGGGGCATTTCCAAGTTTTGGGGGCTGTTTGAAATACAGAGCACTTTGATTTTTCTTTGCAATTACACTGTGCATGCGTCCCATTTGAGCTAGTTGGTGGCCACGTCTCTGTGTACATCCACACATATGGGCATAACGTTTGTGCAGGACGGGGAGATTGACATTTAGTGGGTTTTTTGCTTGTCAAGTTGGTTTAGGTAGGTTCAATCCTGAAACATCTTATTTTATTTTCACAAAACCTCCTAAAACACAGAGTTCTTTGGATCACTGGGTGTCTGAAATTCTTCATGTATGTATGAAAGCATGGCACCGTAACATAGCTGAAGGTGTGTAGATTCCAAAATTATAGTTTGTGGGGGGATTTCCATGTTTCGGGACTGTTTCTTAGAAAAAAGGGTAGGGTGTTCAAATTACAGAGCACTTGATTTTTTCTTGTAATTGCATTGTGCATACGTCCAATTTGAGCTAGTTGGGGCCACCTCTCTGTGTACATCCACACATAGGGCATACTGTTTGATTCAGAAATGTGGGAGATTGATATTTAGTGGGGGGTTTTATTTGTGGGGGGCATTTCAAGTTTTGGGGCTGTTTGAAATTACAGAGCACTTTGATTTTTTTCTTGCAATTAACTTGTGCAATGCGTCCCATTTGAGCTAGTTGGTGGCCACGTCTCGTGTACATCCACGCATATGGCATACAGTTGATTCAGAACATGTGGAAGAGTGATATTTAGTGGGGGGGGGGTTATTTGTGGGGGGCATTTCCAAGTTTTGGGGCTGTTTGAAATTACAGAGAACTTTGATTTTTTTCTTGTTAATTACACTGTGGCATGCGTCCCATTTGAGTAGTGGGGTGCCACGTTCTTCTGTGCACCCACACATATGGCATACGTTTGATGCAGGATACGTGGGAGATTGACATTTAGGGGGTTTTTTGCTGTCAAGTTGGTTTAGGTAGGATTTCAATCCTTGAATCATCTTTTTATTTTCACAAAACTCCTAAAAACACAGAGTTCTTTGGATCACTGGGTCTGGAATTCTCATGTATGTATGAAAGCATGGCACCGTAACATAGCTGAAGGTGTGTAGATTCCAAAATATATAGTTGTGGGGGAATTTCCATTTTCGGGACTGTTTCCTTAGAAAAGGGTAGGCTGTTCAAATTCCAGAGCACTTTGATTTTTCTTGTAATTGCATGTGGGAGATTGACATTGAGTGGGGTTTTTTGCTTGTCAAGTGGTTTAGGTAGGATTTCAACCCTTGATCATCTAATCACAAAACCTCCTAAAAACACGGAGTTCTTTGGATTACTGGGTCTGGAATTCTTCATGTATGATGAAAGCATGGCACCGTAACGTAGCTGAAGGTGTGTAAATTCCAAGAATATATAGTTTTGGGGGTGGTATTCTAATTAAGAGGGTGTTTAGTCTGACAAATCGAAAAGTTGCTGTGTAATGGGGCATGTTCATGGTCACTTTGTGGCTAGTTGATTCCACAGTTGCGTATGTAACCATACATAGGGCATACCGTTTGATTCGGACATTTAGGAAATTGATATTGTATTTTTTTTACATACTTGGGATTTTGGCATGATTTTACCTTTGAGATGTTTTTATTCAAATTTTTAGAAAATCTGCTAAAACTGCGAACTCTACGAAGAACTGCGCTCACACACCATTGATGGTACGAATGAAAAACTACAGAATTCGTAGATAAAGGTGTGTGGGATTCGAGAAATAATGGTTTGTGGGGGTTGTTTTGTGGGAAAATTGCAGACTGTTCAAAATTCAGATTTGACCGAATATTTTTGCTGTTCTGAGCCATTGTGCATTGTTTCACTTTGTGTTTTGGCTTCCACGTCCACGTGGTAACCACACATATGGCATACCGGTTGATTCAGGACATTTGGGAGATTGATATTTAGTAGCTTTTTTTTACATTCCATGGGGTTTTGGCATGATTTCTACCTTTTGAAGTTGTTTTTTGTTCATTTTTTCAGAACAAATGCGAATTTCTACGAAGAACTGCGCCCACACCATTGATGGTATGAATGAACAAACTACAGCGTTACGTAGCTGAAGGTATGTAGATTCTGAGAAAATATATGTTTTGTGGGGGTATTTCCAAGTTGAGGGGTGTTCAGTTTGAAAAATCTGGGAAAACTGCTGTTATGGCTCAAGCGCATTGTTTACATTTGACTAGTCGCTTCCACGTCGTGTGTGTAACCCACACTTATGGCATAACGTTTGATTCAGGACATTTAGGAGATATATTTGGTAGTTTTTTTTACATAAACATTGGGGTTGGTGTGGACTTTGTAACTTTGAAATGTATTTTTCTCTATTTTTTCCAGAAAATTGTGTAGAATGCGAAATCTACGAAGAACTGCGCTGCCCACACCATTGATGTATGAATGAACGAACTACAGTGCTACATAGCTGAAGGTGTGTAGATTTCAGGATATATTCGGAGGGTTCTAAATTTTCGCGTTTCTCAACCCATCATTGTCTCACATCGTGGGTTTCGCTTCCACGTCCGCATGTGTAACACACAATTGGCATACCGTTTGATTCAGGACATTTGGGAGATTGATTTTAGTAACTTTTTTTACATTCGTCAGGTTTGGCCTATTTCACCTTTGAAGTTGTTTTTTGTTCATTTTTTCAGAAAGTGTGAACTTACGAAGAAATGCGCCCACACCATTGATGTAGGAATGAACGAACTACATGCTACAGCTGAAGGTGTGTAGATTCAGGAATTATAGTTTGTGGGGGTTATTTCTAAGTTATGGGGGTGGTTTTTGTGGAAAAACTGCAGACTGTCCAAATTCGGAGTTGGCTAAATATTTTCGCTGTTTCGAGCCCATCATGCATTGTCTCACTTTGTGGCTTTTCGCTTCCCCCGTCCGCGTGTGTAACCACACATATGGCATACGTTGTATTCAGGACATTTGGGAGATTAATATTTAGTAACTTTTTTTTTTAGATTTCATGAGGTTTGGCATGATTTCTACTTTTGAAGTGGTTTTTGTTCATTTTTTCAGAAAATGCAAACTTCTACGAAGGAACTGCGCCCACACCATTGATGTATGAATGAACAAACTACAGTGTTACATAGCTGAAAGGTGTGTAAATTTCAGGAATATATAGTTTGTGGGGGTTATTTCTAAGTTATGTGGGGTGTTTTGTGAAAAACTGCCGAACTGTCCAAATTCGAAGTTGGCTAAATATTTTCGCTGTTTCTAGGCCATCGTGCATTGTCTCACTTTGTGGCTTTGCTTCCACGTCCGCATGTTAAACCACACATATGGCATACCGTTGATCAGACATTTGGGAGATGATATTTGGTAACTTTTTTTACTTCCATGGGGTTTTGGCATGATTTCTACTCTTTTGACTGTTTTTGATGTTAATTTATTTGAAAATCTGGTAAAAGTGCAAATTTCTACGAAGAACTGCGCCCCACACATTGATGGTATGAATAACAAACTACAACGTTACATAGCTAAAGGTGTGCAGATTTCAGAAATATATAGTTTGTGGGGGGGTATTTTTGAGTTGGGGGGTGTTTTGTGGAAAAAAACTGCAGACTGTTCAAATACAAAACTGCTATTTTTTTTTGCTGCTATGACCATTGGCACTTGGTCACGCTCTGGGTTAGTTGGTAGCCATGTCTCTGGGTACACTATGAATGTGGCATAACCGTTTTATTCGGGAGGGGTTAGGCTTTCATATTTGAGATGCGTTGAACTTTCCTCCACAGTTTTTAGCTGAAATTCGCATTTTTTGATTTGGCTCTGATTTTACAGTTGAGGAAAAAAAAGGAAAATGTGAGAAAGTAACTTACAATTGGACGAAGAGCTGCATCGGGTATCTGCATTATGATCGAACTAACCTTCATCGTAAAATCTGCGAGTGTTAGTTTCTCAAAAATATCTCAACTTGTGGGGATATTTTAGTAATTTGGAAGATATTCTATGTTAACTGTCAGTAGGGTTATACATTTTAATGGTGTTATATTCTAGGAGGTGCAGTTTAGTTTGGGGGGTCTCCTGTACAGGAAAAGTTGGGGTAACTACATAATCTGGTATTGTTGTATCGGGAGTAGTATCAGGCTTTTAGAAACAGTAAGATTTTTTTTTTGTGTGTAACCTTAAGATAACTATAAGTAAAATGGGGGAAAAAATCCATGAAAATTTGCAATTCTTTTTTTTTTTTTTACATATTTTACCCATAATTCCAGTAAAATTTCCAGAAAGTTACAAAATTCTGTTACCATGTTAAGTAGACTTTGTGCTGAAAAAAACAAGTGTTAATATTCCTGATTTACTGCAAGGTTTCCTACTGTAAAATAGTCTAAAGCGATTAACGGGCAAAATCCTGAAAATTCTTCTGGCAGTAACGCAAAAAAAATGAAAATCTCCTGGCAGTGAAGGGTTAATCCCGCAGGAGCTAAAAGTGACAGGAAAAAAACTGAAGTTATGAAATTGTTACCAATCAGCATGTACTATCTGGCAGACACAATGACAGGTTTCCTAATGGGATCTCTTTCACTTTCTACGTGAGACGATTATTGTTCTAAGTTATCTAAAAAAAAAAAAAACCTGATGCTACGCATACGTTTTTTTTTTCCTAGTTCTATTTTTTTTTGTTACTGGGCATGCGCATGAGACAATTCTCGGAACCAAAGCCGGCTGACTGTGAGGCTGGTAATGACGTCATTTCAGAGGTGACCGAGAGGGTCCGGAAGCAGATGAGGGGAGCTTAAGGCCACGAGGATTGTAGGGATAATAGTTACCTAGACTATTTAAAGTATGGCTAGGCATGCAATGTCCGTGGATACAACTACGACGACGGTGAGGACATAATAGCATTCTACACTCAACCTGTAGTAAGGGCCCTTGAGCATGTGCGTGCAAGCATATAGAGTGCTGGTGTTGGTTGCAATTTAGTCTTATAGAAAAAGGCCCAAGCTGATCTGTAGCCCAGGACCCCCCTTGGTTAGTTTTTTATTCAGCCATTCCGGGGCATTCTTGTCACTAGTGCAGTGGTGGCGAACCTATGGCACTGGTTCCAGAGGTGGCACTCAGTGCCCTCTCTGTGGCACTCATGCACAGCAAAGTTTACAGAGTTTGTTACCAGAAAGCCAGAGAGAAAGTGTAGCAGCTGTCTGTAGCAGAGAGAGGTGATGTGCTAACATTTAGCACTGCTTGAATCCCTATTTTGGGGTCTAAACCCCTGTTTAAATAATGTAGGGTTATGTCACTATGTTTAGATCTCAACTCCTGGTGGAAAAGTGAGAGGATATAGGTAATCGGTTCTACTGCTGTATGTTGTGTATATTTGAGTTGTTTTTTCTAAAGTAAAAACTCCGTATTCAGGTTAATGATCTGTTAGCACTATGTAATAAAAGCGGGGTTTGGGTTGCAGTTTGGCATCGGCCTCTAAAAGGTTGCCATCACTGCAATAGGGTTGTTAATAATACCCCATAAGTTCCATAGGCATGGCTTGGGTTTGGTCCAATGTAGTAGACCAGAATGTGCCAATTAAAAAACCTGTATCACTGTCTTTCTATGTAACTCCTAACTAAAGGATAAACCTTTTTCATACCATAAAATCATTACCCACGAAATATATTTTAATTGGTATACACCCCTGTAGTAGATTTCTATGGGAGGAACTGTAAGTTTATGCCTTATAATCTTACAATTCCAGGAGTAGAAGGAACCAGAAGCCACAAGGGGTAGGTTATAATAAATAATGCACCCGAACATAAATTAAAGGGATATTAGAAGTCACCTTGGAGTTCCGTGCCCTGTATAAAAGGTACTAGCCTGCCCACCTCGTAATTTTATATGGTCACGGAACTCCTCTGTGACTTCTCATATGCTTATAATTTACAGTTGGGGGGCATGCCAACTTATAACTTCCAGTTTACTTTCCTCTCACTTTGCACAGGAAAACAAAACAGTTGGAAAGATTCTCTTTTTATTTTAACGCCCCCACCTAGGAGAGGACAGCTACTGGAGGTCTTTCTGTACATTAGAAAGACAATGTTACACTTAATAAGCTGTCTATTGACTATAAGTTGGGAAAATTAGATTTTAGGGCAGAGTTCTCCTCAACTTTTATGGATGTGAAATGTGGTTTACAGTTCTACAAAATCATCGTAAATCGGTCTGTCATGTTCTAATTCACCCTGCAATAAAAGGGTCTATTTAATTAATTTTTACATGTAACTTATGGTAAAAAACTTTTTTTTATTAGGTATCTAAAAATAGAGAGTTTTTGTTTATGTCAATGAAAGTTCATAATTTTTAAACTGTGTTAGATTTCCCTGTATAGTCTGTGGAGAAGGGTCAATGTTGTCATGGAAGTTTCATCAAGCTTACTCTGCAAAATCAGTTTCTTGGGGGAACAATTCTACTGTCAGAAGGAAGTATGAATGGCAAGAAAACAAATAAGTCTTGCCACTCAGTGTTTAAAGGTTGCTCACCCATAGTTCACAATATGCAGTGTAATGTGTGACAAAAAATGGTGATCACGTGTTGGCCAAAATGGACAAGCATGCTCATCGGAAATTGCAGGAATTCTTGCATTCCCGCTGTTTCCATTATATTTCAAATCGCATGAGCAAATGCTAAAAAAAATCCTTGTTAAGGTGCCCATACATCTATAGATGTTTCTACGCGATGTTCCTTCGATCCTGCCGGACCGCTTTCTCCCGATCTTACATCGACGACATGCGATCGCAAAATGAATGGGATTTTGCGATCGCACGTCGTCGAATGTAATGGGAGAAGCGGTTCCAGCAGCATCGATGAACATCGCTTGATCGCTCAGTACGGTAAGTAAATCTATACAATGTATGGGCACCTTTAGTGTGGCATAGCGCTAATTTGTAATTAATGAATGCAATAATGTAACTCATAATTTATGGTTATTTGCAGTAGAGGCAAGAGGGAAGTGAAGGTGGGAAAGTCTATTTCTGGTGTTACTTTTTAAAGTTTAAAACTGAGTAGTTAGGGTTTGGGGGTCCCCTACACTATTAAAATCTGTGTGTGTGGTGTTTAAATAAATATATATACTATAATATATATAGTAATCACAGCTTTGGTGGGTGTGACTGGACATCCGTTGGTAGCTAAAGGGCACGTACAACTAAAGTACAACTTTATATTACGGATAGCTGCTGGCTTTAAATTAAAGATTTATTTTTATTATATCCTATACCCTACCCTCAAGTGCTAAAATGTTGCTGGCTACCCAAATCTCCAACATGCCCTTTGCCAGATATATGAGCAGATGAAGTGAGAGTTTGTGAGAACTTAAAACTCAATTATACTCCTTGGTTGCATGTGGATACAGTTAGGATCTAGACCCAAAGGGTCATATATAGAACTATATAAACAGATAGGTGGGTTAAGCAGTGTCCTGAAGATAAGAATTGAGTAGATTACAGCTTTTTTAACCATTTGTGAATAGAGGTGTGTTAAAAGACAATTATCAAAATTTTATTGATTTATCCACTCGTTAGGTTTATTGGGACCTTTTGCAGTTACAAGCTCTAACTTTGGATTACAAATTAACGAATAGTTTCATTCGTTCCATAATTCGGACTGCTACTTTCCATTATGGATATTAAGTTGAGTGTGGCTATTAAATTCTATCATATGAGGTTGTTCTCCTTAGTATGAATAGTGTTGTTTTAAATTTGTTATTATACATGTGTAGTGATGGGGATTGTGTTTAGGTACTACTTTTAAATTGTATTTTATTGGTATTTTCATATTGTTTTAAGTGTGTGCCGCAATTAAATAGGGAGATTTTGTATGCATCAGAGCACTGTGTTTTTAGTAGTGTTCTAAGGTCTTTGATATCAATAATATAATAAAGGGATGCTGTGATATAAATTGGAATCTTGGAGGCCTTGTCTTTTGGCTATTGCTGCGTGTTCAATTTAACTGTTGCTGTCATTTTGTGTTTTCATAGAAACAAATGTGACCACAGGCTTTTTTTGCCTTCCACTTTATTTTTATAAGTTATTTTAGAAGCATTGAATTTTGACTTTGTGCATGTTTCTAAAAAAGGCATCTTTTAAACATTAATTAGTTTAATTGTTGTGTATTGCACAAATCTGTTGTATCTGGATTTGCCAATATCAGTGTGTGGGGTCAGAAACATCTGACAGGATATGAACAAACTACTGTAGTCGTTGGAGACTTTTGTTTTGGGATCGGTTCCTTTACTTTTTAAAGCTCAATAGCATTTATAAGCTCAGCATGTGCCAAGGAGGGAAACAGCAGTCATTCATTGGCTGTGATGTCAGTTGCCACAGCCTGATTGACTGCAGGAGAGAGGGGCCAGCTTACTCTGACCACACAATGGAGGAAATAATTTTAAATGTCTGGTAGCAATGCAGGGTATATAAAAGTGCAAAATATGTCAGTTGTGTGTGAGGGCAGGTAACTAATAATAACCAGTTTTTGATTAGAGTGGTGGACATTAAGTAGGGAGTGATACGAATGGCCAGTGTATAAGCGATTGCAGACCAATTCCAATTCATAGTCATCTAAATTCAAACCTAATACTTTTTAAAGGGTATCTCCATGAAGTAATTGACTTTGGTGATTTCAGTTTTATTGAGAACGGGAGGTAAAGGAGCAGAATTACCTCCGTCGCTTCTAATATAAACCTGCAGCAGCCAGGAGAGAAGATACAAATTTGCTAATTTTCTGACCGGTCCCGCACTTGTAAAGGGTACTTCACCAGAGTTAATTACTCTGGTGGAGATACCCTTAAAGGACATGTACCAAATCAAACTTTTTTTTGTAGTGTAGGGACCAGTCTCCCAACCCTAAATCGACTGTTTATCTTAAAAAAAGTGGCTTGAAACGGACTTACCAACCTTCATTCTGCATCTGCCTCTAATGTCTACTTCGCGGTAACGGAGTAGCATTTGGGTCTGGACCGGGCCGCATCCTCAGTAGAAAGGGAAAAGGAGTTGGTAGTACGTTTCCTGGCATTTAGGAACAGGGAAGGGGATACGAACTACACCAGGAAGGCTCCTACTCTTCAATTTTCCAGGACTTTGAGTAGCCACTGCGGACAAACTTATAAGAGCACGAGGAGAAGGACTACACAGTTGGGCAGCGTGGGTTATTAAATTTTAGTTTTGGGGTGGACATGCCCTTAATCGTTTTTTGGGTATATATAAAAGGTGAAATAGATGGACTTTTATACATCCTCCAGGTATGTTAATATGTATATTATTGTGGATTTATATAGCTGTCAGCATCTTCTGTGGCGCTTACAGTACATTATTTACATAACGAAAACACACGTTGCATAGAAGGGGTTAGTGCCAGTGAATACAAGTTGCAAAATAATTAGGCTGGCCAGCAACTTCATGTGGTAAGTTACAGCATATTTTACTGGGCTACAATAGGAAGGAGGGGCCCTGCCTGAGCTTTACAGTTACTTTCTTTTTTACCAAAATGTTTCTTTCAAATTAGTCATACTTACCTTTTTCAAAAGAGCT
Organism: Hymenochirus boettgeri; assembly: GCA_019447015.1. Taxonomy (NCBI): domain Eukaryota; kingdom Metazoa; phylum Chordata; class Amphibia; order Anura; family Pipidae; genus Hymenochirus; species Hymenochirus boettgeri. The sequence continues at coordinate 130,496,857 of CM033473.1, read as the reverse complement.
TTAGCATACTTACACAGCCCGAATTGCCTTGTAAGTATGTTAAATGATTTTGAAAAAAGTAAGTAAGCATTAATTTGTTTTGACTGTGTTGTAAAAGTTACTGTGAAGGTAGGAAGATATGCCCTTCTCTTTTTGAAAGGGGGCTAGGCCCCAATATATGAAAATTTTGGCGTGATGCGTTAGTTTCCGGGTCGTCATCCCGCTTGGGTAATGAATAGTAAGCATGGTAATAACTGTGACCACTGCCCACTATTCCGGCGCGTGGTTGCGATAGTGACAAGATACAATTACTAATTTTTGTTGCGTATCGTCTGCTTGCCATTGGCATCATTTAAAGAAAATCTGAAGTGCAACCGCTTAACGTTTTTGATGCGGTGGTTGAGCACAATTAGTGGGGGGCCAATCCCAACTTTAATTTTGGCATTTTTTGGGTCTGCTTCAATTTGTTTAAATACATTTAGTTAAAGTTGACTTAAGGCCTTTACATTTCTATCCTTATCTTTAATTTTTGAAGATGAGGACTTTTATGGAAATTCTGTCGAGATGATTATTGCATTTCACCAGCAACAGGTTGTTTCCATTAAAAAGAACTTCTTGGCTGCTTTATCACAGCCATTTTTTATGTGAGCACGTGTGCGATTTTGTGAAAAAGTATAAAAAAAAAAATTGGGTTTACTGAAGATGTAGATTAAAAAGATTGTGCAAACCAATGAGTAATCTAAAACCAAAAAATAGGCCTGACTGACCTATTTTGCCTAAAAAATTGATGGGAGCGATTGGTTGTAGAGTCGAAATGATGGCCTACTAAATGTTAGCCTGATTTACCAAAATATAGATGCAGTTATCTGATGAGTGATTCACATGATGTAACCAGCAGCTGAACGGATGTTGAGCCGTAAGATCTTCCATGCGGTTTAGGGCAGCATACAGGTAGCTATATTTGTAAGGGCAAGTCCACCACGCAAATAAAAAATGTTATATAGCTAACGTCATCCCAATAACCCCAATTGCAAAAGTTTAGAATCCTGAGAGATGTAAGTTTACCACTGAAAATGCTGCCACGATTTTTGGTTGAAAAATCTTTCGCTTCTTGTTCTTCCAGTAGGCAGCGTGTCAGTCATGGATGTACCAGATGACATCAAGGGCACAATTATGAATGTATGCTATTCCCCTATTGCTGGCCTTCTTCGCATCATGAAGGCTGTACACACGGAGGGACTTTTTGTCCCGAGTCGAGAGCGCTAGGCTGGGACAAATGGTCCATTTTGTCGCGGCAAATGCGGGCAAATTTGCAAACGATCGACGTGCGTTCCCAAATGGGGTACACGGACGAATGTCAGAAGAACCACCGGCCTGATATTTTTTGCTGTCAATTTCCTTTTGCAATATTGAGTAAAATCACTCCCTGGTAATACATGACATTTAATAGGATCCAACTCGAATGTCAAATCTATTTAATGTCCAGCCAGTGTCCATCATTATTGTTTCAAAACCGATTACCCTGGATAACAATAGTTTAAAGGTTCATACACATCGATTATGGTTCTCGACCCGCGATGCACGATGTGTACGAGTGTTTTGGCCGATAATCGCTCGTGTATGGGCACTTTATTGGCCGAAATGGCCGCTCATTCAGTGATCCACCCGCGGATCGTGCAACGATTGCTGTGTACGAACCTTTAGAATGGTTAGAACAGCTGTGCCTGTTTGAAATGACTTGTTAAGATGCCACCACAGTGTTGAAAATATAGACTTTTATTTATAAGCCTATCCTAGGTTTGTCTGTCTTCTAAATTAAACTTCATTTAGGCTTTTTACAACTAAGAAAAGGTAACATTTGTATGCCCATATTTCTGAACAGAATTCCAGAAATGAAACAGAATATAACATTAAAAAAAGGCAGGTATTGTTCTCAGTAAATCGCTTCATAGTAAGAAAAAAATTATAAAATTCTGTAGGGAAGATTTATTAAGGTGTGTATTCTGGTAGATTGTATTGATGCAAAAAGTAATAATAATACTCATGTGTGATCATGATTTTATTTTGGTTTCTCACACGTTGATCATGAACACTGCATATACAAGTAATGTTCATGTAGCAACACTGGATTGTATTTTTTCCCAGGGTATCTGTCTTTTTTTTTTTCTTTTTTTTTTTGGATTTTTTGCTAATGTATAGCTTTATGGTCATAGATGGCATCATGACTGATAATAACTGTACAATTTATAATAAAGTTTCTTGAAAAAGCAATAACATCACAATTACAAAGTCATTAATTTTGGCTACAATGCAAACGTATAAATAATGTAACATCTTTACAGTAGTGGGTGGCAACCCCTTTAGTTAGGATTTGGTAGTTTTTTTTCTTGTGCGTAAGCTAGCATGTGTAACTGGAACCTTCAGAGAAGCATTACAATAATACATATTAGCAACAGCATATCAGAATCAGGGAGAAATTGATAAAAAGCTCCTGTAGTTTTTGCCGGGTCTGGGGTTGACCTCAATGTTTGAGGCTCTCCTCATAGCAGAGCGGGTTATGTGCTGGACCTTCTCCATGGCTATATTATAGAGTTACAGGTGACTGGTTATAGAAGAAGTGAAAACACACAGTGATGTCTGTTCGCAGAGTGACAAAGGGACTCTTATTCTTCTCCCGCACTTGGAGCTGGGTAAGCAGGAGAGTGGAAAGTTAGCAGTTGTCTCAGTGCAAGTATATCCATGCAAAAGAGTATAGGCCAAGATCCAAAGCAACTACACACATAATAACACGGAATAAGTTTTTTATGTTAGATTTTGTTAGTCTTGAAAATCCAAAATCATATATTTTAATTTTTTTAAACATTTAAGTTTTTTAATATAAAGGCAAATTTGAGTAAGGCCAAAAGTTCATGCAGCATTATAACTACAAAACAATTTAAGAATATGGAAAAGGTACAGTAAATCTCTTGGTTTTGTCCAGTTTATTAATCAATGGGTTCTTCATGTCTAATAGATTATCTCCCTAGCAATCTAATGCCAGTACACAATAAATTAAAGTAGCCATATACTAGTAACTTACCTGCATGTCTCCTATGTTCTACTGAACCTTGGGTTCCCGATCCACTTTATGACCTATGTTACAGCAGTAACATAGATTGTAAGGACTATCAGGCTGGGGAACGTCACAGTAAGAACAGGCAGTAACATTGTCTTATCTAATAGAACTTTTCTATGTGTTAGTTCTTTCAAGTGATGTAAAACAATTTGAGGTTAAAGGACAATTATACTTACCATTTCCCCAATCCACTCCTGCAGAGTACCCAGGGAGAGGACCTAAAACGCTAAGTCCTCACCTCTGGGTACTTTACAAAAGTCCTGCACTACTTACTTGTAATCTCCCTCGTGGCTCCTCCCCACTGGCACTGTCAGTGACAGCCCGGGAGGTAGCCAATGGGAAGACACGCCTTCTTGCAGAGCGCGTCCTCCCATTGGCTGCCTCGCGACTTGTCACTCAAAGTGTCAATGGGGAGGATCAGACGAGAGAGACTAGGAAGATTACAAGTAAGTAGTGCAGGACTTTTGTAAAGTACCCAGAGGTGAGGACTTGGTGTTTTAGGTCCTTACCCTGGGTACTTTCTCTACTGCGCAGATTAATTAATGTATTCAGTTATAGATTAAAATGAGACAGTCATTTTTTCAGTTTAGTGTCCCTTTAAATGATCAAATCTGTCTAATCTCTAAAAGCTTCAGCGGTTTTACCTCCCAGTGTTTCATGTTCTGGCCCATTAATATATTAGCAACCGTTTATCACAAAATGATTAGCCAGGTTGCTGTCCAAACATCATGGTAATGTTGGTAGGGAAGTTTACTCATGTATGGCCTGTTAAACTGTTAATAAACTAACAAGACCAGAGTACCTAGCAGTTTTTTTTTTTAGTGGTATGTGCATTTACGCATGTTCTGCTGGCCATACCTCTGGGAGTTATATCCAACACTGATGCAATGTCAGAAGAACCACCTGGCCTGATATTTTTTGCTGTCAATTTCCTTTTGCAATATTGGAAAGTAAAATCAATCCCTGGTAATACATGACATTAATAGGATCAGCAATCGATGTCAAATCTATTTAATGTCCAGCCAGTGTCCATCATTATTGTTTCAAAACCGATTACCCTGGATAACAATAGTTTAAAGGTTCATACACATGCGATTATGGTTCTCGACCCGCGATGCACTGTGTACGAGTGTTTTGGCCGATAATCGGCTCGTGTATGGGCACTTTATTGGCCGAAATGGCCGCTCATCAGTGATCCACCCGCGGATCGTGCAACGATTGCACGTGTGTACGAACCTTTAGAATGGTTAGAAAGCTGTGCCTGTTTGAAATGACTTGTTAAGATGCCACCACAGTGTTGAAAATATTAGACTTTTATTTAAAGCTATTAGGTTTGTCGTCTTCTAAATTAAACTTCATTTAGGTTTTTACAATCTAAGAAAAGGTAACATTTGTATGCCCATATTTCTGAAAAGAATTCCAGAAATGAAACATGAATATACATTAAAAAAAGGCAGGTATTGTTCTCAGTAAATCGCTTCATAGTAAGAAAAAAAATTATAAAATATCTGTAGGGAAGATTTATTAAGGTGTTGTTTTTGTAGATTGTATTGATGCAAAAAGTAATAATAATAATCAGTAGTGTGATCATGATTTTATTTGGTTTTCTCACACGTTGATCATGAACACTGCATATACAAGTAATGTTCATGTAGCAACACTGGATTGTATTTTTTCCCAGGGTATCTGTCTTTTTTTTTTTTTTTTTTTTTTTTTGGATTTTTTGCTAATGTATAGCTTTATGGTCAATAGATGGCATCATGTACTGATAATAACTGTACAATTTATAATAAAGTTCTTGAAAAAGCAATAACATCACAATTACAAAGTCATTAATTTTGGCTACAATGCAAACGTATAAATAATGTAACATCTTTACAGTAGTGGGTGGCAACCCCTTTTAGTTAGGATTTGTAGTTTTTTCTTGTGCGTAAGCTAGCATGTGCTTACTGGAATCCTTCAGAGAAGCATTACAATAATACATATTAGCAACAGGCATATCAGATCAGGGAGAAATTGATAAAACTCCTGTAGTTTTTGCCGGGTCTGTGGGTTGACCTCAATGTTTGAGGCTTCCTCATAGCAGAGCGGGTTATGTGCTGGCCTTCTCCATGGCTATATTATAGAGTTACAGGTGACTGGTTATAGAAGAAGTGAAAACACAAGTGATGTCTGTTCGCAGAGTGACAAAGGGACTCTTTTCTCTCCGCACTTGGAGCTGGGTAAGCAGGGAGTGGAAGTTAGCAGTGTCTCAGTGCAAGTATATCCATGCAAAAAGAGTATAGGCCATAGATCCAAAGCAAACTACACACATAATAAACACTGGAATAAGTTTTTATGTTAGATTTTGTTAGTCTTGAAAATCCAAAATCATAATATTTAATTTTTTAAACATTTAAGTTTTTTATATAAAGGCAAATTTGAGTAAGGCCAAAAGTTCATGCAGCATTATATACTACAAAACAATTTAAGAATATGGAAAAGGTACAGTAAATCTCTTGGTTTTGTCCAGTTTATTAATCAATGGGTTCTTCATGTCTAATAGATTATCTCCCTAGCAATTAATGCCATGTACACAATAAATTAAAGGTAGCCATATACTAGTAACTTACCTGCGATGTCTCCTATGTTCACGAACCTTGGGTTCCCGATCCACTTTAGACCTATGTACAGCAGTAACATAGATTGTAAGGACTAATCAGGCTGGGGAACGTCACAGGTAAGAACAGGCAGTAACATGGTAAAGGACGATATACTCACCCCCCTCGTTCCTATCCCCCAACTCATGCACAAGTACCCAGGGTGAGGACCTAAAACGCTAGTCCTCCACCTGGGTACTTTACAAAAGTCCTGCACTACTTACTTGTAATCTCCCTCGTGGCTCCGGTCCGATCCTCCCCACTGACACTTTGAGTGACAGGTCGCGAGGCAGCCAACGGGAAGACGCTCTCTGCAAAGAGGCCGGTTGGATCCTCCCCACTGGCACGGTCAGTGACAGTCGCGAGGATCCAACCGAGTGGCAAGGGAGATTACAGTAAGT